>CM028136.1:626067500-627267500 GCA_016271365.2 Neoceratodus forsteri
CTGAGTGATTGCAGTTGACTGCCACCATGGCAACATTGTTCACATGCTGTTGGTGTAGCCCTCAGTCACTAATTTTGAGTGCCTCACGGAGGAGAGAGACCGTCCACACAACTATGGTAAATGCTTACAGAATCGACGATGGTGACAAAGCAGAAGAACACAGGCTGCACTAATAAGGTTATTTCTCCAATATACTAATCCCTTAAATTATAGACAGGGGAGTTGTGCAGGAAAATAGTTATATTTTTTTTTCGGGGAGTAATCTGCAGGTAAGCAAAGCTCATTTACAGGGGTGTTTTGGCAGCACTTGCTGAGGGTCATACAGTATGCAAGTGTAGGTTGTGGGAGTCAGACCCAGATCAGCTGGATGTACCATGCTCATTCACAACTTTGTTGCTCTAACCTCTAGGCTGTGCTGACAGTCTTTTTTTTTTTTCTTTCAGTTAACATCTTCATTTTGTGATTTTGCTGGGGTGAGCACCAATTGCAGTGTACAGGGATGCTGTGAATGGGACAGAGGACAGAAACACAGGTTACTCACCTGTAACAGTAGTTCTAGAAGTGGTATATGTTGTTCATCCATACTTTTAAAAACATGAAGTCTTGCTGTATTCTGACAATTGCAGTTAGCCCCAGCACTTGAACTGCCCCGGAGAGTGAAGGGTTAACATTCTATGCCAGGCATAGAACGTTGGGCTCCAGCTCGGTTGAAAACTCTGTCTGTGACACTTTGAAACCAATCCGTCAGATTCTTTACTCCGCCTCACTGAACAGTCGCTCCGGAGATTTTCTCCTGCTCGGTTCAAACGCTGTTACAGTTGTCGGTTTAGTCCACATTACTTTCCGTTTTTCGGTTCAAGACTCTGTCTGTGGTACCGTAAGTACGTAGGATAGTTATTGTGTGGAAATTGTAAAGCTTCTCGATTGGTTCGGCTGAACCGATCCTTAGACAGAAATCTCTGTGAAAAAGTTTAGTGTGTGGTTACCGGTCTGTATCGGTTTAAAAAAAAAAACGTGAATTGAAAGTTTTTTTCCCGGACACCCGTAACACGGTGAGAAATCGATAGGGGAGTCTTGCCTGGCAGTTGCTTTATAAAAGGTAAGTTTTGTTAGGTTGGCCATGTCTGAGAAACCCAAGGAAAAAAACCGGGCCCACTGGGTTTCAACACTGCAGTGTGTGTGGAGAGGTCTTTGCTAAGGCCGATCCCCACACCACTCGTGTTTACTGTCTGGGGTTTGACCACCTCGATTCAGACTGGCAAATTTGCAAAAATTTCCCTAAGTCTATGTTGGATAAAAGGTTAGTTAGACTTAGGGATAAGGAGGCAGAGAAATCCGCTGACCCGGAAGGCCAGCCCGGTTCGGTTCCTACCTAACCAGGAGTGCCCCCTGACCAGGGCGATACTTCTTCGGGCAAGAGGAGAGCTGATCCGGAGGGGTCGGTTCCTACAAAGAGAAAACGCAAGGATAAATTGGCCGGTTTGGATCCAGAACTTCATGTTCCGACCGCTGAAGAGATAGCCAGAGCGATTCAGATTGTGGAATCGCTTCGTCCGGTTCCGACTGATCCGGCGTCTTCTGGCAGGGGTTCGGTTCGGTCTGTTCCCCCAGTTCAGGATTATTCCCCTGAAGATTTTTATGAACTGGAGTTTGATGAGGAGGCGAATTTTGAAGAGGATGATTACGACGGTGAAAGTCTGGATGCGCCTGTGGAACCTGACATCTCCCCAGACAGACCTTCTGGTGTTTCCCCTCCTAGGCTTTCTGAGTCCCTTCCCCACTTTCCGTTTTACAGAAAAGTGGCACAAACCCTCCAGCTTCCTGTTGAGGCTGTGGAGGATCAAGAGGAGCCTGATTTTGTAGAGATGTTGGACATCCCAGAGTCTGAGACTGTCTAGTCCCCTCCATAAGTCCTTTGGGAAACGGACACAAAAAATACTTAGGTCTCCTAACTCTGTACCTTCTGTTGACAAGAGATTGACAAGAGGTACACCTTGTCAGGCTCTGATACGGAGTTTCTTTATCAGCAATGCAGCTATGTTGGGGTAGTGCAGGCTGCTGCCTGTGAAAGGCAAACATCCCCTTGGCTTCACACCCCCCAGACAAAGACTCCAGGAAGATAGATGCCATGGCAAATAAGCAGTACATGGCATCATCTTTGGGACTCGGGCAGGCTAACTATATGGCCTATACAGCCAGGTACCAGAAGTCCAAGTGGGACACTGTACTGGCACTGGCTAAACAGGCTTCCCTCCAGCTAGCCAAGGAGCTGGAGAGGGTGGCTGCTAATGGGATCGAGGCATCTAAGGTGCAATTTCATGCTGCTGTGGACTCCAGTGATGTGTCTTCAAGAGTCATGGCTACATCTGTGGCTCTTCGGAGAATGGCTTGGCTCAGATGTACTAGCCTTTTGCAGGATACCCAGGCCAAGGCCATGGATTTCCTGTGGTGGGTAATTCTCTGTTTGGGGAGCAGACAGAGAATTACATAAAGAAAATGGATGAGTACAGGATCACTTACGGGAGTGCACAGGCCAAGGAGAGGCAGGCAACTCCTCAAAGGCAGCAAGTTAGGGGCAGGCCTTTTCACAGGCCTTTCTACCAAGCACAGGCCTCTCCTTCCTTTTCTCAGAGGGGGTTCTTCAGAGGGAGAGGCAGAAGGGGGATGAGTAGGGCTGCATCCACTCCTCAGCCTAAAGCTCCTGCCAAGCAGACGCCCTGGTGTGTCAGCCCGGGTCGACTTCCCCATTCCGGTAGGAGGCAGGCTGGCTTATTTTATCCAGGACCAGACATCTTTTACCTCAGACAAGTGGGTCCTGGAGGTTGTAAGCCAGGGGCTGGTTCTCAGTTTAAAAAATTTCCCGAAACTGAGACCCAGATCTTTTCCACCTGCAAATACATCAGAAACCCTTGTTCTTGAGGCAGAGGTTTCCTCCCTACTGGCCTTAAGAGCCATTGAGAGAGTTTCTACCCTATACAGGGGCAAAGGTCTGTACTCCAGGTACTTCCTTACCCCACAAAAAAGACAGGGGGAGTGGCGACCCATCCTAGATTTAAGATACCTAAATAAGCACCTGCTAAAGCCAGAATTCAGAATAGTGACTCTGGGAACAGTTCTTTCCTCTCTGAGGCCAGGAGACTGGCTAGCCTCCCTGGACCTCAAGGATGCCTATTTTCACATTCCCATCAGGTGCTCCCACAGAAAGTACCTCAGGTTCGAATTGCCCTCAGGTCATTATCAGTTCAGACCAATGCCCTTTGGTCTAACTTCAGCTCCAAGGATGTTTACAAAGTGCCTAGCAGTAGTGGTGGCCTTTTTAAGAAGGAAAATGATTTCTATTTTTCCATACCTGGACGACTGGCTCCTTGTGGTCCAGTCCCCAGACCAAGTCAAGTCAGATTCGCAGGTCACCCAGCAAGTTCTCACTTCCCTGGGGCTCCTTCTCAATCTTCCCAAGTCAGTTCTCGAGCCAGTACAGTTCCTCACTTTTATAGGAGCAGAGCTGGACATGCTCAAGGCAAGAGCTTTCCTTCCTTCCTCCCTCCCTCCCTCTGGTTTCTTGACCAGCAAGGCATTTTCTTCAGCTTCTGGGCCACACAGCAGCTTCCACGGCAGTGGTTCAAGGGGCCAGGTTTCAGATGAAGGACATTCAGTTCCATCTGAGGACTTTTTGATCCCAAAGGAAAGATCCTTTTACCAAGCTAGTTCCTGTTACTCAGACCTTAATGCAGACCCTTCAGTGGTGGCAGGACCTAGACAATCTGAGGCAAGGTGTTCCATTTGTCACTCAGACTCACTCTGTGGTTCTTACCACAGATGCTTCCCTTTTGGGGTGGGGAGCCCATCTGGGGGCTCTCACGGCCCAGGGACTGTGGTCCCCTCAGGAATCCCTTCTTCATATCAACCTCCTGGAGCTCAGGGCAGTACTTCTTGCCCTACAAGCTTTCTCTCAGTCAGTACAGAACAAGGTGGTTCAGGTCAGGACGGACAACACCACCACCATGTGATACATCAGCAAGCAGGGGAGGCACTCGGTCCATGGCCTTGTGCATAGAGGCCATGAAAATATGGTCCCTGCCTTATTCCCTACAGACCTCTCTAGTAGCAGTCCACCTGCTGGGAAAGGACAATGTGATAGCAGATGCATTGAGCAGGATTTCCCAGAGCCATCACGAATGGTCTCTGGATCCTTTGGTATTGAAAGTGATTTTCTCAAGGTGGGGTACTCCAGAGATAGATCTCTTTGCAGTCGCAGACAATCACCAACTTCCTCTGTTTTGTTACAGACCCCTAGTCTTGGGCTCAGTCCCTCTGGATGCTCTGATTTTGAACTGGGAAGGGAAATTTCTTTATGCCTTCCCTCCTTTTCTTCTACTGTTCAAGGTTCTAGTCAAGGTAAGGTCACAACCATGCAAAGTGATTCTGATTGCTCCAGACTGGGCCAGGCAGCCTTGGTACCCCCCTGTTGCTGTCCCTAGCAGTCCATCTTCCCCTGTCTCTTCCCAGGAATCACAACCTGTTAACCTCCTTTCAGGGGAGGATTTGGTACCCCAGTCTCCGGTCACTCAGTCTCAAGGCGTTGCTCTAGAAGAGTTAGAGTATGCAGACTTACATCTGTCCCAAGGGGTTCTGGATATTCTCAAAGCTTCTCGAAAGTCTGCCACCAGAAAAACTTACAACTCCAAATGGAAAAGGTTCAGTATTTGGTGTTCCAAGAAGCATATATCCCCAGATGCTGCTGAGTTGTCTACAGTTCTGGATTATATGGTTCACCTTAATGGCCTAGACCTCAAACCAGCTACCCACAAAGTTCATTTGTCAGCTGTTTCTGCTTTCCTCTCAGTGGGGAAGTCTTCCTCTCTGTCATCTCACCCTGTATTCTGTAAATTTTTCAAAGGATTGCTTCATACCAGTCCCCCTTTTAGGGATCCTGCTTCTGCCTGTGATTTGAATAGTTGCATTACTCAGCTTATGCAGCCCTTTGAGCCTATGTCCTCAACAGAGCTCAAGTACTTGACTTGGAAAACTGTGTTTTTGGTTGCTGTTACTTCTGCCAGACGAATCGGTGAATTACAAGCCCTGTCAGTGGAGTCGGACTTCATTTCATTTCATAGAGATAAGATGGTCCTTAGAACCAATAGAAGGTTCTTATCTAAAGTGGTTTCTGATTTCCACTTAAACCAATCTATGTCTCTTCCTGTGTTCTTCACTGATCACACCTCCTCAGGGGAACGGAGGCTACACAGTTTGGATGTTAAAAGGGCCCTTAGTTACTACATAGAACGTACAAAGTGTCACAGGTTTGACTCCCTCCAGTTGTTCCTCACTTATGGGGAAGTAGGTAAGGGAAAACCTGCCACCAAGAGAACCATTGCCAGGTGGATTGTGTCCTGTATCTAATTCTGCTATGAGAAACTGGGAAAAACTTCACCCTCAGGCCTGAGGGCTCATTCCACTAGAGGTACAGCTGCATCTCTGGCTGCGGCCAGGGATATTCCTTTGTTAGAAATTTGCCAAGCAGCCACCTGGAAGACAGTTCATACCTTCACCAAGCAGGATATCCAGGCTAGGAGTGATGCTAGGTTTGGCACAGCAGTTCTTCAGAGCCTATTCCCAAAGTAGGTTCTGTCCCTCCTCCTTGGAGCTACTGCTTGGCAGTCTGCAATTGTCAGAATACAGCAAGTCTTCATGTTGTTTGAAGAAAAACTTACCTTAGTAATTGTGTTTCTTCTAATGGAGTCTTGCTGTATTCTGACCTCCTTCCCTGCCTCCCCTCTTAGAACCTGTTTTGGGAAGTGGGTGGGCAGATGCAGTGTTGCACCCCAGGGGTGTCTTTAGCCCACTTCTGTTGTGTTGGGTGCCTTGTGTTTTATTAGGTAAGAGTTTTAATTTCTTATTGCTTGGTTCTTGTTCTTTGGGTTTCCTGACTTGAGTCTTTTGGGAATCTAAAGTCTTTGTTGCCAGTTGGCTTGTAGGAATTTTACAATTTCCACATTATATAGTCAGTGAGTTTTAGCTCATAAGAATGTGACAGTTTGGTTTCAGGCTTCAGGCTGGCTTCTCTCACCCACCCAGGTGGTATATCCCTCGACTACGTCCCATGACACCAGATATTGCCAGCTGGAAGCGGAATTTGTGCACCTAAGCCAGAGGAGGTTGGGTGGGTCCATGTGAATGAACAACATATACCACTCCTAGAACTACAGTTGCAGGTGAGTAACCTGTGTTTCTAGGGGCGTGGATATGCTGTTCTATCCACATGAGCTGTTCTCCGGGAGGAGGGAGGCAAGGCGCATACACCCTATTTAGGGAACAGAGATTGGAGAACTGAGGCCCCAAAACCAGCATCCCGGCATGACTCAAGGTCAATGTGGCAATGGGAAATGAAGGTGTGTGCTGATTTCCAGATAGCAGCCTTGCAAATTTCCCGGATAGGGACATCCCTAGAAGCAGCCACTGACGCAGTGGTATGGCAGGTGGAATGAGCCTTTAGCCCTCCGGGAGGCTCCCTAACCACCAAACTATAGCAGAGATCAGTGCAGGGTGTGATCCGCCTGCCAATCATCCGGTTGGCTGCAGGTCTGCCAGGTGCAGCTTCAGCGTAGGTGACAAACAGCTGGCGAATCTCTCCCTGAACTGCAGCCGTGTGCTCTTTGTAGTTTCGACAAAAAAGTAAAAATCTTCAGACAAAATCATTGGAAATAACAGTGAGAGATAGTCTATCTTACAGATAGTTGAGTATAAATATCTAGGGTTATGGTTGGATGTACATTGCAAGTGGTCTGTTCATATAAATAATTTAGTCAGGAGACTAGGGCAACAATTGGGGATATTGTATAGAATTAGAAGTAATTTTTCCAGGAACACAAGGCTTCATGTGATTAATACAATGTTAGTGCCAGTGATTGATTATGCGGATATAATTTATGGGGGTGCAAATAAAGTTGATTTGTAAAAATTAGACGTTTTATATAATAAGATGGCTAGGTATATTACAGGGTTACATAGACTCACACATCATTGTGAGCTATATAGAAATATAGGATGGGATCACCTGTATATTAGAAGAAACCAGCATATAACTAAAATTATGTGTAGGTTTCTTGATAATAAATTACCTGAATATATTGCTAAAGACTTGAAAATTAAACATCCAAGTAGGGGATTGAGATCAGACATATAGAGTTTGAATTACCAAAGTTTAGGACGAGGAATGGGTGTGCAACGTTGTTTTATGTGGGCCCAAAAATTTGAAATAACCTGCCTCCTGACTTGAGAAGTTATGGAGTTAAAGTAAGTTGGATGAATATTAGATCCTGGCATCATAGGCAAGGTGAGAAGTTGCATGAATGTTGTGTGACATTGGAAAATGGGTCAATGTTTATGTATTTTTGTTATTGATGTAATTTATGTGTATGCAGTGTATGTATTTATTGTATATATGTATATTTGTATTTTGCATTTTTGTATGTTTGTGTATTTTCTCCTATATTGTAACCAGGTTATGTATCTTGTAGAAGGTGTCCCTTGAAAATGAGTGTATTTGTGTACTCAATGGGATTGTTTTACCTTGTTCATTATAATGAATAAAATCATTACTACTAGTAAGCAAGCACTTACCTCAGGTCCAGAGCATGGAGCCTGTGTTCGGCCGCCGAGGTGTGATCCAGGAAGTACACTGGAAGAGTGTCACCACCTGATTCAGGTGAAACTCTGACACAGCCTTTGGGAGGAACTTCAGGTTGGGGAGCAGGACAACCTTGTCCCTGTGGAAGACCAGGTAAAGAGACTCCACCGAAAGCACCTGGAGCTCACTGATCCTTCTGGCTGATGTGATAGCCACTAGAAAGGCGGTCTTCCATGGCAGGTGAGACATGTCGCACCTTTGCATTGGTTCAAATGGCTTGCCCATGAGCTTTGCCAAAACCAGCAACAAGTCCCACGGTAGTGGTGGTTCACGCACCGGAGGGGAAATGTGATCTAAGCCTTTGAAAAAGTGCCAGACCACCTTCTGCTGTGCCACCGACTGCTGACCAGCCCGCGCCCAATAAGCAGAGATGGCTGCTAGGTGCACCTTAAGGGTCGTCGACCAAAGTCACCCTTTGCAGAGGGACTGCAGGTAGTCCAAAATGCTGGCCACTGGACAGGACAAAGGGTCCAGCCCCTTGCGCTGACACCAAATGTAGAATCTCTTCCATTTGAAGACATAGCATTTTCTGTTTGATTCCTTTCTAGATCCCTCCACTACGGTGAGGACATCTTCGGAGAGACCTAAAGCCTGGAACTCTAGCCACTCAGGAACCAGGCTGTCAAGTGCAGGGATTGAAGGTCTGGGTGGAGTACTTTCCCCTGTCTGACGGAGGGCAGGTCTGGGCGGAGTGGAAGACACCTAGGGAGCCTATTGCTGAGACTGAAGAGACTGGGTTACCATAACTGGCATGGCCAGTCTGGAGCCACCAGCATCACCTGCGCCTTGTCCCTTCTGACATTGAGCAGCACCTTGTGGATCAAGGGAAGTGGAGGGAAGGCATAGAAGAGGCCTGGGATCCGAGGCCTCGAGAAGGCATCCCCCTGCAGTGAGCCCTGCTGGTGGGGCGGACACAGAACAGCTTCAGCTTTGTGTTCTTCTTGGAGGCGAACAGGTCCACCCGAGGGGTGCCCCACTGGGAGAACAGACTGTGAACTACCTCCAGATGGAGAGACCACTTATGAGACGCCTCGCATACCCAGCTGAGGGCGTCTGCCAGCTGATTGGAGGCTCCTGCCACGTGAATGGCTATGAGATACACCTCCAGGCTGCGCACGAGAGTCCATACACAAGAGAACTTTCTTGCACAAAAGCATGGAGTGCATCCTCCTCTGCTTGTTGAGATAGTTCATGGTTGTGGTGTTGTCTGTCTGGACTTGGACCACTTGACCCCGAACTTATGGAGTGAATGCAGTCAGTGTCAGCCAAACTGCCCAGAGCTCCAGCAGGTTGATGTGCCATCAGAACTCCTTGGGGGTCCAGAGCCCGTGGAATCTGTGTTCCGATGACACCAAAGCACACTCCAATGCCTGTTGGTCTGTGGAGAATGGGCTGTTGGAGTTGGGTGGGGGGTGTTAGGGGTTCAACCCTACCGTCTCATTTCCCTATTTTTGTTGCTTCAACCCTAACTGATGCATTAATGAAGTTTTTTGCAATAAATTTCCTTACTTTTTGAGACAGTGTAATCTTACCTGTCCATTAAGGGGGTGGGAGTGTAGGGTCCATCCCACAGCAAGTCGCACCCCATGGCACAGTATCCACAGGCACTCCATCACAACACCATTAACAGGTGTGGGAACGGACCCTGCGCTTCAGTCTGTCTGTCCATAGATGTGCATATATATGTAGGTATGGAAGCGCACGGTCCTCTGGGCCCTGTGTGTCCATGTGTCGATTAGCAGTGACCAAATTGTCAGCATAGCCATCTTATGACCCCACCTCATGTACCACGGTACAGAGAAATTGTGAAATGCAAGGCAAAACATAATTATGCGCAACTACAGCGCCATTCTGTGTCACAGGTGCAAAAACGCATTTTGGGCAGGATGTGAAACATGACAGCTGCATGCTGTTCATGAGGTGATGTGATGAAATGGCTATGTTGAAAATTGGTGGCAAAATATTGAAAAGTACCACAGTTATGTGCATACATAGAATAAATTCAATGGATGCACGTAACTCGGGCATTTTCAGGAATTTTTTTTCACCAAATTTTCAACACAGCCTTTTGGGGATCCCACCTCATGAACACTGGTACTGTGATTTCGCTAATCCATCCCAAAAGTTGATTCTGTACAGTGACCACGCTATTCTGCTTCACAGGTGCAAAAACACGTTTTTGAACAGGAAGTGAAAAATGACCGCTGTACTGTTCAGGAGGAGGTGAAAAATAGCAATGTTGAAAATCTGGAGGAAAATATTAAAAGTTGGCTAAGTCACGAGCATGTGAAACTGTGCAATGCATGCTGCAAGCTGCCGTCATTTAATTTTGCCCCATATTTTCAACTTTTGCTTCTTAGAATCCTCATCATAGGAGGCACTGTTTATTGTTAGTCAGTCCCAAAGTTGGTTCCGCGGCAGTGAGCACACAAAATCAGCCTTTCGGACTGAACACGAAATGACAGTGCCAATGTTCAAGAGGTGGGGTTCCAAGAACCCCATGTTAAAAATATGGGGCCAAAATTCCTAAAAATGGCTGAGATATCAACATAAGTTGAAAACCCCATTGACTGCCATTATACAGCGCTTACCTTGATTCTTCAGTTTGCGGTTTGGCTTTGAAGAGTGAAGACATGTCCTGCTCCACAAAAAATTACAGCGCCTGATCTCTGGAAGGAAGTAAGTATAGGGTGCGGGAAGGTGGGTGCGCAGAGGAAAGATCGGGATGGGGGCAGCAGGGACCATTATCTTTTTTTCAGGTAAAAAAAAAACAAAAACAACACTGACAGTTTTCTTTCCTTTTTTTAAACACCTTTCAACACACTGGGTGGGCTTCAGCCTGCTACAGTAGTGTGTGTGTGTGTGGGGGTAAATGCCGACATGGGGATTGGGCATCCCAATGTCGGGCGGAGCATAGTAGGGACAGTTGGATGCAGGATTCTGCATTGAAAAAGACGGGGTTGGGGGGGAGTTATCTATTTTTACAGGTTTTTTAAAGATTTGACACACTGGGTTGGGCTCCAGGAGTAGCGTAAAGGGTGTGCTGTGTGCACAGTCAGTGATTAAAGGAGCACATTTTCTCTGTAGAAAATAAATTCAATTATTTGTGCTTCTCTTATCTTTCAGGAGCACGGTTAGAGGCAAGAGTTCCAGGCAGTGGGAGGGTGGTGGGGGAGTCCAGAAGGGACATTGGGATGCAGATCAGGCTTTTGTTATTAATTTGGCAGAGTCAAAGCTAGATCAGCAAGCTACTGGGCAAGTGGGAATCTGTCAAGTTAGTGGGCTAGCAAGTTATTGCGTGCTGCGGCATGCTGGCAAGGAACATGTTGGCAGCCAGAACAGGCTAGTATGTACATGGGTGGGGGTGTATGTACATGGGCAGGCAGAGTATGTGTTATGAGAGTAGCTGGCAGACAAATGCCCATGTAGGCAGGCTGGTAGGGAATGAGTGGGTGTGATTTCAAGGGCTTTTATTAGCAGGCTGGAAACAAGCGTGTGGACAAGTGGCAACACGGAAGGCAGGGAACAAGCTTTAGTGCACTTTCTGTCTATGAGACAGAAGGCAGGCAGGCAGGAGGGAAACAAGTGTTTTTGTGTGGAAGGACGGCAAGGAGATAATGACTGTATCAACTATGGGCCAGCAGTTAAATGAAAATGAGGTGTCTGAACAAAAAAAGGGAAAGATTATACGTTTTACTGTGAGTAGACAGAAAAAATCTGCATGTATCGAGTGAATTCCTGTTGGGTAATATATATGAAAAGTAAGTAGAAGCATGGCCAAGATCTGAAGGCGCACGCATTTTAGGGTACAGTTTTGATTTACCGTGCTCCTCTGATTTGGAGGTGCACACCGAGAACTGCTTAACACCACCCCTGGTGGGCTCCCAGTGTGCCACAGAAGTGGGCACCCCGATGTTGGCTGAAACAGAAGGGGCGTGGGGGGACATCCGACACCAGGGGTGGGCATCCCAGTGTCGAAAACATGTTTGTTTTAATAATTTCGGCACACTGGAGGTGGGCTTCCCAGTGTGCCACAGTAGTGGAGGGGGGAGAGATAATTGCTGACACGGGGATTGGGCTCTCCGATGAGGGCAGTTTGATGCAGGATTCTGCCTCGAAAATGGCAGGGAGAAGGATTCTTAATAAAGTTTAAAAAAAAAAAAAAAAGGGCAGGGAACTTTGCTTTTTTTCAGGGACCCTGAGGCAAGTTGTAAAGTTTTGTTGTCTCTCTTGCTAAGCAAGAATACAAGATGACTGTGAATGAAGAGGGGTTTTTCTCACGAAGAGGGATTTTTCTCATGAAGAGGGGATTTTGCAAGATTCCCAATCCCACGTTGCCAGCCATCCACGGCCAGGGATTCATCATCAAAACTATGCCTCTAGCCCAGAGACTGAACTGGGCATGCTCAGAACCTGAAATTTCAAAACTGAATAACTTTGGAATGGATTCATATTTTTTCACCAAACCAATGCTGTATTGTTTCTTCGGATAACCTCTTTCTAGCCTGAAAATGTCAGGCCAAAATTCCAAACAGTGTGGGTGCAGCACAGTGTTGTAAAATGACCCTGACATTTACCAAAAAAAGGCGAAAAACGCGTTTCTTTGGTGCTTCATTACATCGGCAACCGCAAATCCAATCAAAACACAGCTTGACAGATCAAGAGATCTACCAACCGAGACCTTGTATTCCAGATTTCATGCAAATCTGTTAAACAGTTGCAAAGTTATTAACGTGTAAAATTTGGGGTTTAACATTAAACTGCCTACTCAGTCTGTTTTTTTTATGTGGTTTTTAAATTTATGGTTTTAGTTGTTTTGTAAAAGTGCTTTGATATTCTTTGAATTGCGCTTCATACAAATAGTTATTATTATGATTAACCCTAACTATAGAGGTGCGACCGCGCCTCTATAATATGTATAGATATAGAGGATAATGGCAGGGGATCGGGTGATAACCACACTGTAATCACCTCGAGTGGTTTCTAGGGCAACATGGTAAACCTCGAGAGTGCAGCTTGAGAGGTTTGCTGTAGCCCTAACAACCTAGAGGGTGATTCAGTGGTGTCTCCCGATCTAAGCCATTACCTTTTATAGTGTATAGTCAAAAAAACACTGTTTGCACTCTATGTGTGAGAATTATGGAACTCTGGTGCATTCTTTTTTGTTATGCCACTGTTTGGAAGTTCTGAAGTGTGGTTAACAACTTTTAAAATTCTAAACAGTGCATAACAAAGCTGAGTGACTGCTGATTATGGTGGTTAATAGGCACTTACCATACGTTATATATTATACTGGTGCTCGTTTTGAAGGTTTTGTTTGAAAGTAGTAATCCGTTTGAAAGTTATGAAATATTGAATTTCCCATTATTTCCTATGGGGGGAAAAATACATGTCAGACATGAAAAAGGATTCTGTGTCACAGGAGCCAGCATGAAAATGGATTCTGTGTTTCAGCAGAGAATCCCTTTTCGCAGACAGGGTCACCCTGTGTCACAGGAGCAAAATCCTTTTTCGTGCGTCTGCCATTTTGTTTTTCCACTTAGCAAGAGAAACAAAACAAGTAAAACAAAAAAAAAATGTATGAATTTTAAACAGTAAACGTGAGAACCTAGCTAAAGGACACCTGTTTAGTTGCATTGTCATGTTTGTTTTTTAAAATTATTGATGATAAGAGCTTTTCTGGGACCCGAAATGTTGGGTGGCTACCTTAGCAAGAGCAACACTTCCCCCGTGTTCTCTGTATGAGAACAGTGGGATTTTCTTGACTTTTGTAGCTGCAGTGGAACTTATGCTGCCGGATGCACTTCTACATGTGAGCCCTCCCGTTCCCTGGTGACCAGTGGCACCCTCCGATCGCCATCCTCCTTCTATATTTTTTTTTTATAATAAAAATCAGACACCAGGATGCCCACTCCAGGTGTGGATGCCTGTCCCGCCCGTTGTAGTAATCATACGACCTACATCGGGTGCCCAACCCTGTGTCGATCCACATGGCCCCTCCCAACCACTGTGGGACACTGGGGAGCCCACTCCCAGTGTCCCCAAATTATTGTTATACTGTATGCCCCCCCAGCACTGTGGGACACTGGGGAGCCCACTCCTAGTGTACAGAATTTATTTTGCCTAATTAAACCCCCCCAAGCAGTGTGGGACACTGGGTAACTCACTCCTAATGTCCCCAAATGCATCTGATACCAAAAACAAACAAAAAAACTGTCCCACAACATCTTTTATTTTTTTTCAACCTGAAACAAAGAAAACTGTCCCTAGTCATCGCCGCTAGCCCCCTCCCCCATCCTGAACCTCCCACTGCAGACCCACCACCCCACACCCCCTCCATTCCCTGTACTTACCACCAGAGGTCCAACGCTGCCATCTTCTATGGATCAGGACACGTCTGCACTCTTCAAAGCCGAACCACGAACTGAGGAATACAGGTCAGTGCTGTATAATGTATTTCAATGGCATTTTGAACTTAAGTTGATATCTTTGCCATTTTTTGGAATTTGTTCACCAAATTTTCAGCATGGGCTTTTTGGGACCCCACCTCGTAAACACTGTGACTGTCGTTTCGTTACTCTGGTCCGGAAGGTGATTTCATGGTCACTACACAAAATCACCTTTGGGACCTATAACGAAATGACAGTACAATATTAATGAGATGGGGTCTAAAAAAATCCATTCTGGCATATGGTGAAAATTCTAGAAATGTTCGAGTTATGCATGGTTGTTGACATTTTTCTACTCACATGCGTAACTTTGGTAATTTTCCATATTTTCACTCAAAATTTTCAACATAGCCATTTTTTCACACTACCTCATAAACAGTACAGCTGTCATTTTTCACATCCTGCTGAAACTGTGTTTTCGCACCTGTGTCGTGGAATGGTGTTTTGCCACGGATTTGAACATTTTCACCAACGGGGCTCATCAGGTGGGGTCATGAGAATACTGTGTTCAAAATCTGAAGTCAGAATATGAAAAAAAAATGCCAGAATTTTCACTATTTGTTGCACTTTCGGTACGCATACTCCTACTACATACCCTTCTTATTACCTGCGCTTATGTATGTCACAGCTGTCATTTTTCAAATCCTGTCCAAAATGTGTGTGCATCTGTGTCACGGAATTATGTTTTGGCGCAGATTTTAACATTTTCTGTACTGGCTACCTGAGCTGGGGTAATAAGGTGGCTGGCTATGTTGATAATTTGTAACGCATTTACGGAGCGGAGGGATGCTTTTCCATAGTAAAATAAGGCAGTTATTGAGGGTAGGAGTGCAGGGTCCTTCAGAGGCAAATAAGGATACTGCTAAACTATCTGAAAAAGTAAGGAAATTCATTGAAAAAAACTTTGTTAATGCATCAGTTAGGGTTGTTACTAAAGCAACAAAAGCAGGGAAATGGGATGTTAGAGTTTTCAACCCTAACACCCCACCCCCACCCTGCAGACACTAACAGGTGTGGGGGAGGGTGCCTTGGAGTTTTCAGCCCTAACGCCCCACCCCACAGAGAGAGACTGAGAGGCATCAAGAGAGTGCCTTGCCGTCGTCAGCCTTAACACTCACCCCATTCGCCTATAAGGTATACATCTCAGCTTATTTACTAATGGAATGCGGTGAGCGTTAGGGCTGATGACTCCAAGGCACCCCGATGCCTCTTAGTATCTGCAGGGTGGGGTGGGGGTTTTAGGGCTGACAACTCCAAGGCATACCACCCCCTAATGCCTGTCAGTGACTGCAGGGTGGGGGTGGGGTGTGAGAGGGGTTGCAACTGGAGAGTGATCGCTCCACAGCAAGTATTATTGTTGTCATTTTTATTATTTTTAGGCCATTTTGGGTAACTCCAGAAGGCAGGGGCTGCTTGGGTGCCAGTCAGTCCCTCTAAATTCAAATAGTGCCTGATTTGTAATAAGAAAGGGGAACCCACTAATTGGCAGCCTGCTTCCTCCATTACAGACTCAGTTCTGAGGGCCTGAATGGGACTTTGCCACTGAACTGTTACTAATAGGTGTTACTGTTTAAGGCCAATGAGTCCATTTAAGTTGTGAGTTCTGGCCTTCTTTTATGTTTTCTGGTGTCTGGTGCCCAAGGTAAGTAAGTGTATTCACTTCCTTTATTAGCTTCCCTCTTCCGTCACTGATCTGCTTGGTTTTTCCCCTTTCAGTGTTAGAGTGGCGTTGTTTTATGTCAGGCATTTGGTGGGTAGTGCAGCCACCCAGTCACGGTACCTTTTTTCCCCCCTGTATTCTTTTTTTCTCCTAAGGAACGGATCCTTGCTCACGGTTTAGTTAATGAGTGTTATTAGGACACATTCTGTGACCAACTACTTTTTCTGGCAGAGTTGTGATTTTTCCCAGCCTTTGTCTCGCAGGGACTGTTTGACTGGGGGTACAAGTATGGTGCCCTGGTGTTTGTTCCTCCTGGCTTTGGAACCATGAGCGCCATTCATGCTCTTTTACAACAGCCAGGGCTCGAACTATGTGTGCCTGGCTCATTTTCACAGGGCACCCATGCCCACAATGAATAGACGCAAACACATCCCACGCTGGCTGTGTGATGTCATCAGTCAAGCATATGTGATTGTGTCTGTTGTGGACTGGAATAGAAATTGAACACAGAATTCCACTAAGAGTCTTCTTTCTAGTCTTGTGAATACAGAGACTCTCTTCTAGTTCTGTTGTAGGGGAGCTTCAGGAACTGACATGCCTGCACTCCTCGTCAGCTGCGTAATGTCATCACTCAGTTTGGCAAGCGTGACCGCATCTGGAGAAGAGCTCAAGAACTTTGATGTGTGCATGCACGGCCTGTTTGGTCCAGAAGGAAGCTGCTTCTCCCAGCGAAATGCATGAAGCAAAGAGGGCAGGCAGAGGCATTTTCCTAGTCATCAGCCTAAGGTTAGGGTTCCATTTGGTTCGCTCAACCCCCACACCGACCCATGGCAGCAGGAAAAAGGAGACAATTACTTCATTGGTGTTTTTTATTCTAACAGGTCAAAGCGGTTGCACAGGGCTGGATATAGCATAACATTTCTTCTTTTGTGTATGTCCCAGAAGGCTGAATGGCATCTTTATGCACAAGGCACATCATAGTATGGAGGATATTCAGCAGATGAGTGATTTTCTTGTGTTCTAAAATTTTAATTTCAAAGTGTGGTATAATTAGGATAGGCGTTGGGCCATGATGCCACAGGTACCAGATTTACCTCTTCGGAGGATATTCAGTAGTCTTTTTATAGGGTGCATTTGCCATCAGCAGTTCCTTGGCTGTATGTAGCCTGGCTCAGAAACTTGTACCAGTTCACATATCTGTCCTGCTACTATAAATCCTGTGGGCTATATTTAACAAAAAAGAAAAAAAAAAAACTGCTGCCGGATTTTGAGCCATGCCTTCATGGCTTATTTTATTCTGTATCAGCAGATGGCGGATCGTAGCAGTTATGGCCTCCATTGCCCAAAACTGTGGGCTTCGGGGTGGGGGATTCTGGTACATACGTTACGTAAGAACTTATCATAACATCTGATTTTCTGTTTTGTTTTATGTTTTATATGAATTTGACTATATATAGTCCTGTATAGTGTGCCTTTTTTGTACTTGTTTGTATTTATTTTTTTTAACATTCTTCGCTAAATTCAATAAAAAAAGAACTTACCATAACAATAGATCTTTAAGAGAATCTCCTCCATTAGGCCACACCTTTGGAACTGTAAGCCGTTAGTGGCAGGACCACTCAGAAACTTTCTGCTAGCTGGTGCCTCCTGCAATGACATGCAGCATACATGTGTATGTAACGTGGGCGGCCCCATCACTTCTCAGTTCCTGCCAGAGATTAGCCTTGGAGGGCGTCCATCCATGAGGAACCAGGAGATTAAATCAGTACCCGGTATACAAGAGAGGCATGGGACTGGAAAAAAATACGATGCATGGAGTAAAGCTTTAGGCACAGCATCTGATGCAACCCTCAGGATAGAGAACAGGGGGAGGAAAGGAGAGAGGGTACAGCATGGCCTAATAGAGGCGAGTCTCACGAAGATCGACTATTATACTAAGTTCTTTACGTAACTGTTAGGAGGCAGTATAGCGCAGTGGGTTAAGGCACTGAGCTGCAGATCTGGAGACCTGGGTTTGAATCCCACAGACACCTAGGTGCATACTGTTGATCCTGAGCAAGTCACTTAATTTCCTTGTGCTTCCAGGTCACATCTGGAAACAAGCTTCGGCTTAGTGTGCTACTCCTGGTTAAACAATGTTCCCTTTCCCTTTCCTGTTCTGTCTTAATCAAGGTTATCCCCTCCATGAGTCCACACCTTAGGAATGACTCCCAAGGAGTACAGAGCAGCAGGGAGGATGGCATATTCTGATATGTAATCAGGACAGAAGGCCCTGCAGTATAGCAAGACCAAAACCAGGACTTCTACGAGAGATGATTTCCAGTGATTTCCAGGCTGTGATGTTCAGTAAAAGTGTGAACAGCACTCCATGTGACTGCAGCACATAGTCGGAAGCAGGGACATTTTTTGAAATAAGCAAAAGTGGCCGTACCCCTTGTGGCGTGACCGTGAACAGCACCTTGAAGTTCCTTATCGTACTTCCTATAATAAAATGTACTACAACGTGCCAGCCATTTGGACAGGCATCGTTTAGACAGACGAGTGCCCTGTTTCGCAGGGTCAAATGAAGCAAAAAGCTGAGAGGGCTTTATGCAGTCCTTGGTGCAGTCATTATGGTATCTCAGTGTTCTTTGTACATCTAAAGTATGGAGCAGTGCCTCACCCTGGTTGTCACGTTCGGGATAATCATTTGGTTCAGTGTAAATTTTGATGCCACCTTCAGTAGAAACTTTAGGTTTGTATACAAAGATACTCTGTCTTTGTGAAACATCAAATAGGAAGGCTCGCACATCAGAGCCTGAAGCTCAGAAATCCTCCAAGCAGAGGTCATCACAACTAAAAATAATGTTTTCCATGACCAGAAATGTAGGCCACAACTCGCGACAAGCTCAGAAGGAGTCAATGTCAGTTTTTCAAGAATGAAATTTGGGTCCCAAGGTAGGACTGGATTATGGTCAGGAGGTTCTGTATTTATTTATTTATTTGTTCGGACAAGCACCTTTGAGCTAAGACTAGCTTGTTTACAAAGGTTCCACATAATAATAGTGCAAAGAATCACCCAAGTGTAAGTTACTTAGAACAGTATCATTGAATCAGATGACCAGTACCCGAGAAGCAAGTTTACAGTCAGGGTAATGGGACAGTATTTTCATGTACAGCTGAGGCAGCATACAATTTGCTTTGTCACTAGGAGGCTAAGAATAAATGTGCGGGGGGGTGGCAGGTGTAGAGGGGACAGGCATCTCAATAGGAGCATTGTCATAGTATAAAGAAGGAGTGGGTTATGGGCAATGGCAGGAGGCACTGGTAGTGAATAATCGCTTAAGTTGGCTGTAAACCTGGCCAATTCTGTTGAGGCTTATGATCTCATTAAGTCACAGTGGAGCTCAGATGGAAAAAGTCTGCATCACTTGTGTAGTTCTGAGGAAAGGGACTTTGAGGGACTTTTTGGACATGGCCCTTGTGGTATATGGATTAATGGACAGCTCTAGTTGGTTTTGTAGACCTGAAGGTGCGAGACCTAGCAGGGCTTTTCTTCCTAGGAGGCAGGTTTGGTATTTGATTCTGTCCTGCAAAGAAAGCATGTTGATTAGGGAGTAGAGGATACAGGTGTGCATATACCTGTCAGCTCCCAGGATGAAGCAACAGGCCTTATTCAAGAGTAATTTGATTCTACTGAGGGCAGTATCAGATGCCGCTCCGTAGTGTGTGATGGGCAGGATTGAGATAGTGACTGCAGCGTACCTGCCGTTCTGAGTAAGGTTGTACCTTTGTCTGTAGAGGGCTCTAAGCTTGGTATTAACTGAGTGAACGATACAGTCAACATGTGGTGTGAATGAGAGGGTATCATCAGTGGTGACACCCAAGTACTTAAATGTACTGATTTGTTCCAGTTGTGCATCGTTCTCATTTATGATGTTTAGAGGGTGAGCTTTGTTCCTCATTTGCATTCCAGAAAACAGCATTGTCTTTGTCTTTTTGCAGTTCAAGACTAGCCTGTTTCTTTTGAATCAACCCTCATATATACTGTATGTATGAAGACTACCTTTCAGAAACATATGTGACACCTCTAATTGGGCAATTATAGGACCATCAGTAGGGGCATGGAAGGCTGATAGGGCAGTGAAATGCACCTTAATAGAGGAATACTGCAGGCTAGAGTCAGACAGGGAAAGAAAGTATTCCAGCACAAAATTCACAGGACACGTAAAATGGTCCATGTTCCAGGAAGCAGACCACAGAGTGAAATGCTTCCATTTTAGTGAATAAGTATGTCTGGTAGAAGGCTTTCTAGCAGCAAGCAGAACATCAGCAACTTTAGGGTATACCCCAAAACATGCAGTGGTTATGTTTTCAGGAGCCATGCATGCAGGTGCAGGGACTTCATGTCTGGTTGGACCAGGGACCCCCTTTGACAACAGCCCCTGGCACAGAAGTAGAGGATACTCCCACTGCCAGATCAGTGGTATTCTGGTACATTTTGGGTACCTAATGTCTATTGGTATCTATTCTCACGCGAGGACTGGCAGTCAGTGACCAAAAACCAGAGCTTCCAATACCAGAATTCGAGCCCTGGTATCCCGCTTAAAGTACCAGATTTTTTTTTTTCTGTTATTGACATGCAGTACCGGCTGCTGGCCATGTGGTAGCGCTGTTCTGAATGTAAAATGTGCAGTTTTGTCATAGAAAACAGTGCTTATAGCTCTCTGAATTGCAGCCATGTGAGCTGCGTTAGGTGCACAGTCTAGATGGCGGGATATCTCTCTCTCTCTTTTTTTTTTTTTATTATTATTTAGCTGTTTCCAGTTGGTGAACAAGACATTCCCCTCCCAACCATATCAAGCTGGCTGGCACGTTATTTTGGTGGCATGTCCTCAACAGTCTCTGCAGAAAAAAAGGAAGGCAGAGTGGAGCAAAAAAACAATCATCGATCGGTCCAGATTTGAGAGGAGATAAAAAAGCAGGTATAGTAACATTTATTTTTTTTAGGGAGATTGCCTTCAGAGTACTGAGCTGCAGTGTAGTTGCCCCTATAAGTAATTTTTTGTACCAGAGGCTATTCCGTGTCAGGGGGAGCAATGTAAAGTTGTTTTATGGCTGATTTAGTATTTATTCAGTGTTTGGTAAGCATGCAGAGCCAAAACAGAAATGTATTTATTTATTAATTGAAAAGTGGCCGGTGTAGGGTTGAAATAGCAGACTGGTGTTCTTCAATCCTGGCCGAGGTCCTTCAGGAGAGTTAGGTAAGGGACGCGTGAATTGATCGAGATTCCTAATTCTGAGTGTCTCAAGAGAGGCCCAGTACTTACTTTTAAATAATTTAAAAGTAAGTACTGGGCTTCTCTCAACACTCTCAGAATTAGGAATCTTGGTCAATTCACGTGTCACTTGCCTAACCCCCCTGACGGACCTCTGCTTGTCACATCTTGAGCAGGACATGTAAGACGGCATACTGTTATTTTTCTGCAGCAGGCCTGAAATTCTTCCTCTCGATTATCCCTTGTAGTGTACCAGAGGAGACCACAGCAGCACCGACCATAACTTCTTCCTCCCGCCGTCTGAACTGCTAATAAAATTAATGTCAGGGCTGTCCCCGCCACCTCACTCATTTGGTAGCCAGCTCAGTCCACTACTCTGTAGGGAGTCTCAGTTTGTAAACTTTTAACAGTTTGCTGGACCGTAGCCACGGGCACTTGAATCACTGCTGCGGCTGGTAACTATAGCAGCACACACAGTGGCGTGCTCTCTCAAGTTATGGTTACTGTCAGAAAACAGTCGCTTACTGCCCTCTCTCTCTCTCGACTTCTCAATGCAATCTGATGACTGCACAGCTCACTCGCACTCTTTTATTGATGGGTCCCATGAAACTCAGCAAAGTAAATGTAGTGTAGTAAATGGGTAAATATAAACAAAAGGGCAGAACTATGAAAAAGGCTGAACAGTGCTTTCCCTGGAGTTGTCTCTCTCAGCCTGACCATACTGTCTGACCACTGCACAGCTCACTCACACTCTCTCTTTATTGAAGGGTGCTCAAATGAAGTAAACTACCAGTGCTTTGCACACATGTTCCATACAGCAGAACGGCAGCCCCAGCAAACAGCACAGGAACTACTTTGTTCCCGTGTTTTCAAAAATGTATTTTTCCTTTGTTCCTAAATGTATTGTGTTTTATTCTCTGTATTCCAGTGTCTTACATGGAGCCCATTTTATAAGTGCAGTAGGACTTTCAGGGGTGGTGGCTGTGTTGGATTAATGCACTTCCAGGTGCTGAGGCACTCAGTGCAAGCACCTTACGCCTCAGTACGCACCTTGGCATGCATTAAGATGCAGTGACCAACATGTGAAGTGGAAAGATTGTGGTATGCAATGTGCTCAGCTGTGAGTGACTGAGCACTTTTTCTCCCTAAATTTTTAAGTTAATTTCTGTGGCAGAGTGCTCCCCAAACTAAGCAGCAAACTTGATACTACTGATCATTGCCCCCAAAAAAAATGATTCATGGAAGTCTTCATTGCTAACACCCTATCCTGACCTAACCAGTCCACCCCTTTTAGTCTTTAAGGCTGTCTCCAGTGAACAGAAGCAGTGTGTGTTTTGTGACTGATTTTAATTTGTATGATGTTTCAGTTTTTGGTTTTGAGAGTCCACTACATTTAAAGGGAAACGACCAAGGCCCCTACACCTGTGAGGCAGTCCTCGATTGGTCTGTTCTTAATATACTTCCTCGTGTGTCTGGAGAATTTTATTTTAATATGGTTGATCCTGCCATCCTCCTGATGGCATTTTGTAGACAGTGCGTCTTGTGTTGCACCCCAGAACCTCCTGTGACTGATGTCAGGGAATCGGCTGCGGAAGACGTAAATGATACACGGAACAATGTTTATAGCTCTCAGGTTTGCCACTACTGGATCCCGTCGTGCTATACCTGGCAGCTGTGAGTCTATTGGTATCTAATCTCATGCCGGGACTGGCAGTCAGTGACCAAAAACCAGAGCTTCCAAACAGCAGAGGAGAGAAAATTAGGCAAAGCCTAATCTGGCCAGGGACTACCCCCACAGTATGTGGGCACGAGGATGTTTCCCTTACACAAAATTTTTTTTTTTTTTTTATCTTCTATTAATATCCCAGTTGAGCGAGTCCTGATTGCATGTGAGTTATGTTGTCAGGGGCCCGATATTCAAATCTGGAGACCAGACTAAGAGGGCAAAGCTTTGCACTGTCCCAGGTTGTGATTGCCCAGGTATCCGAAACTGCTGTTAGTCATATAGTGCATTGGTGCTGTTCAAGCTGAATAGGGTCATTTGAGTACTAGCCAAGTTAGCATCGTGCAGACTTACAGTGGCCCCCGTAATAGGGGTGGCACAATGGTTTGCCCCCATGCTATGCAAACGAGCCCACTGTGAATATGCTAAGGGGCCTTTAACATGGTCTGTGGGCAGTTTGATCTGAGCAAGGCTAAGCCTGTGTGGCACTGCCCCTGCTTGCCCAACCTGTTTACTAAGAGCAGCCTGTCTGGATGATGCTAGAAAGAGTGGTGCTGGAGAGTCGATGTATTTCAAATATTCTAGCATTAAAAATATAAAAATATATGGAAATTGGGTGGGATACCAAATTTCAAGGTGGAATACTAAAATTCTGAACCTGGTATTCTGCCTAAAATACCACTTTTTTCCTTAAATTCTATCCCTGCAGATGTTGAAGGAGAAGAAACCATATCTAGCGAGGCCAGAATGGAGCAGTGACGATGAGAGTGGCACTCTCCACCTGTAACTTGAGCAGAATCCTCTGTATTAGAGTAATGGTGGGAAATGCATATAGGAATTTCCTTTTCCAGGAGAGGGAGAATGCATCTTGCCAAAAAACTCCAGGCCCTGGAGCTAGGGAGCAGAAATCTGGCAGTTTTATGTCATGTGGGGACTCAAGAAGGTCCTGCTCTGGACGACCCCATCTTGCGAAGAGTCGTTTACCATGGAGACCAGCAGTTCCCATTCACCAGTCGGGGACTGGGACCTGCTTAATCTGTCTGCCAAGACGTTTTGGAGACCTGGGAGAAACATGGCCGACAGCTGAAGGTCATGAGACAGAACCCAGTACCATACTCCCATTGCTTCCCTGCATAGGGGATAGGAGTGAGTGCCTCTTATTTGGTGACATAATGCATCACAGTGACATTGTCCATCTGGATTAGCAGAGGACTGGGTCAGAGATGATTCTGAAAGGTCTAGAGGCTGTACAGGGCAGCAGATATTTCCAGGATATTTATATGCAACTTGGCCTCCACCTCAGTGCATGACCCTTGTGTCTGGTGAGGACCGAGATGAGCGCCACATCTGGAGCCTGAGGCATTCATGGTGAGGATCTGTACAGGAGCTGGTACAAGGAATGGAATAAACTTAAGAAGATTGTTGCAGTCCAACCACCATAACAGCTCTCTGTGAAGAGGAGAGGTGACGAGAATCGTTTGTCCAGCTTGTCCATCAGCTGATCCCACTGGACCCCAGTATCCTCACATGAAGACGTACGGAGTGGCACAGTCACTATTTCTGCAGCCATGAGGCCCAGGAGATGTAGCATTGTTCTTGCAGAAACATAATAGCTCCTGTGCATCCAGTGTGCCTGAGCAGTCTGAGCATCTGCCCTGCCCCGTGGCATGAAAGCACATTCCTTCTCTGTGTCTAGGACCACAACCTCTGTCAGGGAGTCAACACAGATTTTGGCACATTTACTGTGACACCCCCTCTCTCCAATATCGTCTAACAACTGATGTGCCCCAGATAGGGTGTGAAGCAGAGCCTCTCTGGAGCTGGTCTTCAGGAGCCAATCGTCCAGATAGGGGAAAACGAACAGGCATTTCCTGTGAAGGGCTATCACAAGTACTGCCAAGCATTGTTTAGAAACCTGTGGCACAGAGCACAAGCCAAAGGGGGAAAACCTTGAACTGATAGTGCCTGCCCTCCAGAATAAAGCAGAGGTACTGTCTGTGGGATTTCCTGATCTTTATATGAAGGTATGCATTCTTAATGTCCAGAGAACAGAGCCGGTTCCCTGTTTGCAGTAGGGGAATTGTAGCCTGCAGGGATACTAACATACTAAAATGCCAGCAGAATAGGCCTAACGGTCTCTCGAGTCTGCTCGATTTTCAGCACCTAAACTGGACTGCAACTGGATACCATCCAAAACATTTTGTATTCAGTGTGTAGGTTGAAATACGTGAGATCTAACACAGGACACAGATCCCCTGTCCATTTCAGGACTAAGAAGTATCTGGAATAGAACCCTTTGTCTTGCTTCCCAAGGAGGAACCAGTTCTGTGGCATGTCTCTGAAACAGAGGCTGAACTTCTTCCTTTAGAAGGGACAAATGGCCCAGAGACTAAAAGGAAGAAGATGGAAGATGATCTGGAGGGATTTGTTGCATATTCAGAGCATTCCTCCTTGCAGTTATCTTTGGAAGCCACTTGTCTGTAGTGATCTCCTGCCATTGTTTCAGATACAGGGAGATCCTTTCCTCACCCCATCAACACTCAGCCTTGGAGGCAGTAGCTGAGGAGGGGGAAGAGACAGAAGAGAGTCTGGCAGAATTGGAGGCAGCAGAGCTACTGGAACTGATTCCTTTGGGTGCTTTTTCATGGACATCAGGAGGGAGGGGACCCAGGTGGGGATCACCACCACTGGCACGGCCTTGCAGACGGTAGACATGAGTACCTCAGGCAGTAGGCTGACAAAATGAGCCCCTACCATGACTTCTAGCAGGCGCTGGGTGCAGGGACTTCACAGAACTCAGAATCATTTTAGAAGTCTGAAGGCCATGTAGGGCTTCCTCGCGATCGTAATTTGGACCCCTTAAAAGGAGCATTCATAACTGCGTATTGCACATCAGTGGCAAAGCCAGCAACTCTGAGCCAAGAATACTGTCTCATGCAAATGCCAGATGTTACAGCCCTGGAAGAATCATCAGAGACATTGTAGGCTGAGCGCAGCAAATGTTTGCCAACCTCAGCACCAGCTGACAATGTTTTAAGTAGCTCATTCTTGGCAGAGCCATCAGACAAGGCCTGAGCAGCAGTGCAAGCAACTTTCCACAGGCTGTTCTGATCATGTGGGCCTGGAAGTTTGCACTCCTAAGGCCCAGGGATGCAGAGTCATAAGTACATTTACCCATTACATCCAGTCTCCTAGATTCCTTATCAAAGTACTCGTATGTCTAGGAGCCCTAGACCTATTGTGAGCAGCCATGATGACCACAGAGTCCATTTCGGGTTGATTATCATAATAAGGCTTAGCAGATGGTGCAAGATACTGCTTAACAGCTTTCCTAGGGACTACAGACAGGGAGTTTGTTTTATACCATGTAGCAAAAGTAGCATCCTCTAAGACAGGATATATAGGTGGAATAATATTGGATGGGCTACAGGACACCTCCAAAAACTCCGTTAGATCCCTCTTAGTGGAATTTTCCTGTTCCACATCAAAACCCATGGCAGACTGCATTTGCTGCATCATTGCTTGAAAAGATGGGTCCTCAGAAGGAGATGTTGGGATATAGACCATCGAGTCCTCACTACAGGATGAGAGAGTAGAGCTAGAGTGAGAGTGACCCTGTACAAAACTGTTCTTAATCTTCACCCTCATATTCCTCCCCTGAATCTGCTACTATGACCATGAGGTCAGTATTATATTCCATTTTGTCGTTTGTTGTCATCATGAGCAATTATGGGGAGCCGCAGAAGGGGCCAGCGACAGCAGCAGCTGAGAAGCAGGAATCTGTGGCATGCTAGTGGAATCCGTCGATGGGGGCTGAGAACCAGAAGTCCCCGTCGGTGGAATAACTGCCTGCTTTCGCAACCCTGGCAGAATGCGTCTAATCATTTCCGAGAACAACGCCAGCACAACCTGGGAATAGACATCACCCTGAAAAGGGTCTGGGACTGCTTTTGCCAACTGGCCTGTGCCTGACAGTGATGACATTGTACTATCCACAGTAGATATGGCAGCACCTAAGCCAGGCCCTGACATCTTGATGGTGGTGGGGGGGCCTCTTGCCAGTGCCATCAGGATGGACGTTGATGAGGACATACCTTTTCTCAGTGATGGCCAGGACCTCACAGGCGAAGCAGACTTGTCCTTGTCTCTGTGTTTGTGCTTATTGCTGTACTTTGTGCTTATGGCTGGATGAGGAGAAGGCCCAAGACAACAACCATTCCTTGTCCTTATCCTTGGATTTCAGCGACCGATTCTCAGCCGTCAACGAGGGAGAAACAGATTTTTACCTCTTTTCCTCCTCCATGGCTATTAATGCTTTCAAGGTTAGGAAATTCTCAAGAGCTTTCTTACGGTGTCAACTTGAAGCCTGATGGAAACTCTTGCAAATCTCACAAGTCCTCATGTTGCGAGACAGGCCCTTCTAGCACATACAAACTGAATGCATGTATGTGTCTTCCTTGTAAATTTTATAGCTGCACATACAATTGGAATAAAGGCTCTTTCAACTTTGGTGGCATACAGAGACGACAACAGCAAACTAGATAAAATAAGAAATGGCTACGGCTTGTTTGATCTTTCCTTCTGCAGGTCTGATGAGGATGATCGGCAGGAGAAACAATTGGGAAGAGATGGGGCCACCCATGGTATGTACACTTCGATGCTGTACATCATTGTGGGCAGCCTCTGGGTAGCAAAACGTTTTCATGTGTTCTTGATGCTTACGGCTTACATTTCAAAGGTGTGGCCTAGTGGAGGAGATATACTCGATGAAGATTTGAGAAATTCCAGGCAGTTGTGGCAGAGTTTGAATTACAGACCCTTCCTTTTTCAGAGGATCCCTGTATGATGCATCCAGTACAGTAGGACTGCAGTAATTCCTGCAAGGATACCACTGGGCCAGGGTGGACCACAGGCATGTCCAGATGTACCAGGGTATGCTTTGGTTGCTCCAGTGTATGTAAAGGTGAAAAAATAAAACAGTAAATGTCTGCAGATGTAGTCACATTTCAACTGCCTCCTGAGTCACTGGACTTTTTCAGATATTCTTCGCTCTAGGGGAGATTTTGTTGGAATTGGAGTTTTTAGGGGTACACTTCTCTACATGTAATAAAATGTGCCAGCATGATTTGATTTGGTTGGTATCTCCTGCCTTCCTCCTCAAGCATTTGAGGTAATGTTAATGCAGTAATATAATAAACAGGTATGGAGGTCATGGTCAAGGCTCATCCCTCCACATGAGCATTCGGACACTTTTGCAGATCATAATCTGTACTATGTGGAAGGTGATGGTCTGAAAGAACCTTATAATCCCTGTTCCCCAGTGTTTGTTATGTTTCTATTTATTTCTGCTGTGATTGAATTTAGGCAGAACTCTGAGGGGTACACAGGTGAAGGTTGCAGATGTTCCCACAGTCTCCTTCGACAGAGTTAATTGCCAGCAGATTTTGTATAAGGTCTGCTCAATTTCTGATGCCAAGAAACTGGTCCCCTTTCCATCTTTCTAGCTCTAGTATCTAGTCAGACCTGACCATCTAAGGCCCCGTCCACACTACACCTGAAAGGTCTGAAATGGTCTGAAAACAGTACAAACTGAAACTGTTAGTGTGTCCACACTAGAAGAGGAAATGGTTCCAAAACAGTACAGCCTGTCCACACTGCTACTGGAGCCCAAATAGTTACCAACCCATGTAGAGCTGGGCATATCCCATGATGCAGCAGTATGCAGAGAACCATTCCCACTCCCGGTATGTCCTCCCCAGCACAATATCACCACAGAGAGCCAAGCATGTGAATGCCACAGTGCCATGTTGTGGTATTGGGTGCGGCAGCCACAGTGCAATGTCCTGGCAGCAGAACATCCAGCAATTTTTGTGCAGTGGGCTGCTTGGGACACTGCCCCCTCCCAAACGTCAGGCACCAATACATGCTGCCACCGGACATCCTGTAGATAGGCCATGATCCAGAAGTGCAGACAATAAACAGTATGGTGCTCTCCTGTGGTGTGGGACACGGCTGCACGGTGCTGCAGTGGCTCCTCTGCTGCAGGCCCTGATACTAGGCATGCTCCGCACCACACGTCCATGTGCCTGTGGCAGTGGAGCAGCAGAGACATGCAGAAACGCCCCACACCACAGAAGGGTGCCGGACTGTGTAATGCCTGCACTTACTGCGACGGACTGTACTGCAAGATGTCCCATGGCTGCAGTGGGTCCATGACACATTGCAGCTGCCCAACCACATCCCATGAACCCACTCCCAGTAATCTGCCCTGGCACCACCCCACCCCAGTACTGTACGTGCTGGGCGATATGCCCCTGCAGGATATGTGGTGCAGGGACATACAGATCATATCGGGCATGGTGTCCAGGAGAGCACTGTGCGGGATGTGGATCTGGTTCCCGGTCCACCCCCGCTGGCCCCTGCCTACCTGCAGTCTGCCCCCAACCCACTCTGTCCCTGGCCACAGCTGCTGCATAACAAGCCTGCCCCCCTACCCTCCACCCGTGTCAACCATCCCAGGCCCTGGATGCTGGGAAAGAGCATGTGTGACCGCGTACAATGGCCCATCAGGCAGGGGTGTGGATTGGAGCTGTGTAGTCGTCCCCATGTACTGGTCCCCTATGATTGGCGGCCATGTCACAGTGTCGAACCACACCTGTATGGGACATATGTACAGTGGTGGGGAGTCACAGCCCCTCACCTGTGAGGTTTGGGCGACGTCACATTGTCCGTTGTAACCATGGCTGTTATGGGTGCCACTACCGGTACACATGGACAGGCATATTGTGACATACGACGGGCATTACAGCCTGGAAGGGCGAGGGGTGTCTAGTACCAATACCTGCCATACACCGTTCTGAATATTAATATTCCACCTCTGAATGCCTGCATTGCAGCGTACTGTCGGGTCATTCCTACCGAAACACATACGCCCGACGACTGGTCCATTACACTCACAAAGTATTTCCATACATACTGGATGCATGTACAGTCACCATTCCATCATGTTCAGACCATCACTACAGGTTCAGATTGCAATAGTTGGGATGGCAATGGGGTACTACCCAGTTGCACGCGCAACAGACACATATTTGTAATGCATCAAGACAGTGATGTTGAGTATAATCATACCAGAGCACGGAGCTTTCATATCCACATACACGTATTTGCACTGATGCAGTCCAGAGGCAAACAAACAGATGACATAGCATGTACCTGCATTTAACCGCCCAGTGCAGTACCCTGACAGCCTGACACCTCACATGTAGTTGATCTGTGCCCACCTCCCACGTCTCCGTTCGTGGAACATCACACAGCATGTTGTGGTGCAGCAATGCGCGTATATGATGTGCACTTGGTGATTTGAACGTCATGTACCTTGCTCTTACCATGGTGTCATACAGTAGTATGACCCAGGATACACCTAAGGAACGACAGTCAACACCTTTTGGAACATGTGCCATGTCAAACTGCCATGCCCTAGAACATGGATACATTAATGCCCTGGGGTATCATCATCCTCGATAAAATGGAACATGGCTTATTCTATATTGGGCTATCGAGGAGGGGCATGTGGAGCTTACACACAGGCACATGCCTTTCCATTGGTTGTCCACCTGCTTCTATATGTGCAATTCCTTTCACTGCAGGTGATCCCTCTGTACATAGGTCTGCTGTCCTGTATCTGTGATCTGTGAACTGTTCTTGTGCGTGCAACTGGGTATTGGCACATTGTAGTCCCGACTCTGGTAACTGATGACTGCTCTACATACATAGTACCTCTAGTATCACCCTGCATCACTATGTCGGGCACACTACCATCGGGTTACTTGCTGTCGGTTACATACTTGTCAGGATACACACCTTGTTCGGCAAACAGAGTCCAGGTACAATTTGGTGGGCATATGCATGGGGGATCTGTGCAGATCCCATCAGTTCTTCATATCGTCTTCGAGAACCCTGCAGTACTTGTTCTGGGATGGCTGCGGGGTGTCTTCACGAGGGGGACATCTGTGGAGTGTGATGCTGTGGGCATGCATTGTCGGGTGCGGCTTGCTGTGCTCCTCTCCCTGGTTGCCTCCTGTGCTGGACGCTGGCATCATCAAGCTGCTGCACGGCGTTGTGGTATACCGGCGGGCAGGAGGGGATCTGGGGCTACACAGGTGTCCGTTTACAAAGCGCTCTGTAATGTTACAGCAGTGCAAACGTTATGGAAACTATTGTTGAAACCACCTCCCAACAGGTTTCCACAACGGTTTCAGAAACGCCTGCTGTAACGTTACCAGTGTAAACACTAGCCGTTATGGTACTGTTATAGGCACTCTGTAACGTTACAGTGAGCGTTTTCAGTGTAGTGTGGACAGGACCTAAGACTCTTTATCATTGATGCATTGCCTCTGCCCATGGAATAGATCATAGCTGTACTTCACTCTGAAGTATTCACAACTCTGGTTTGGGGTTTAGGTATCTTAAGACCCTTGGTTGTTATTTTATACAAGAAGCAGAAAGTTAACTGAGATTCAGTTGTAGAGGACTTCTTGTAAATCGGCATTTTCAGGTCGGAGGTGACTCGGGATGAGAGTCTCCCCCCCCCCCCCCCTTTTCCCTTTGGGTAGGAAGGTTCTTGAGTGTACTTTTGGGGTAGTTTGACATAATTTTAACTGTTGCCAAGCAATGTTTGATTTTACAGATCAAGGCCATCAAATGAAAATACAGTGCCTTCAGAAAGTATTCACCCCCTTGGATTTTGTCACGTTTTGTGATGTTGCAAACTCAAATTAAAATACATTTATATGGTATTTTTTTGTCATGTATCTACACAAATTACTCTATAATGTCAAAGTGGAATGAAACTTCTGGAATTTTTTGTACATATAATTTAAAATAAAAACCTGAAATGTCTTGATTTGATAAGTATTCACCTCCTTTGCTATGACACTCCAAATTGAGCTCAGGTGCATCCCAATTTCTTTGTGAGAGCACTCTAAAACTTGAATGGAGTCCACCTGTGGTCAGTTCAAATGGTTGACATGATTTCAGAGGAAATACACCTGTCTATATAAGGTCCCACTGTTGACAGTGCATGTCAGAGCAGAAACTCTACCATGAAGACCAAGGAGCTGTCTGTAGAACTCCGTGATAGAATTGTGAGGAGGCATAGATCTGGGGAGGGGTATAAAAACATTTCTAGGGTGTTGAAAGTTCCCAGGAGCACAGTCAAGTCCATCATTAGGAAATGGAAAGATTACGGAACCACCCAGACTCTTCCTAGAGCAGGCCGTCCTCCCAAACTGAGCAACTGGGCAAGAAGGACCTTGGTCAGGGAAGTGACCAAGAACCCAATGACCACCCTGACAGAACTATAGAGTTCCATGGCTGAGATGGGAGAACCTGTCCAGAGGACAACAATCTCTGCAGCACTTCACAGATGTAGCCTCTATGGGAGAGTGGCTAGACAGAAGCCACTCCTGAGAAAAGGCCACATAATAGCATGCCTGGAGTTTGCAAGAAGGCACGTGGCAGACTCTGAGACCATGTGGCAAAAAGATTCTCTGGTCTGATGAAACACAAATTGAACTCTTTGGCCTGAATGCAAAAGCTATGCCTGGGCATAAACGAACACAGCTCAGCACCCGTGTAACACCATCCCTACCATGAAGCATGGTGGTGGCAGCATCATGTTATGGGGATGCTTTTCAGTGGCAGGGACTGGGGCATTTGTCAGGATAGAGGGAACAATGAATGGAGCCAAATACAGACATATCCTTGAGGAGAACCTGCATCAGTCTGCAGTAGACCTTGGACTGGGGCGAAGATTTACATTCCAACAGGACAACGACGCCAAGCATACAGCCAAAGCAACACTGGAGTGGCTTTAGAACAAGAAGGTGAATGTCCTTGAGTGGCCCAGCCAAAGCCCAGACTTGTATCCCACTGAGAATCTGTGGAAAGACTTAAAGATTGCGGTTCACCGACGCTCCCCATCCAACTTGACAGAGCTTGAGCAAATCTGCAAGGAAGAATGGGCGAAAAATCCCCAAATCCAGATATGCAAAGCTGATACAGACATACCCAAGAAGACTCAAAGCTGTAATTGCTGCCAAAGGCGCTACAAAGTATTGACTCGGGGTGGATACTTAAGTAAACAAGATATTTCAGTTTTAATGTTTCATACATTTTTGTTACACAATAAAAATATTTTTGCCCCTTTAAATTGTTGAGTATGCTGTGTGAATCAAGGGGGAAACAAATAATTTCAATGCATTAAAAATTCTGGTAGTTACACAACAAAATGTGACAAAATCCAAGGGGGGTGAATACTTTCTGAAGGCACTGTATGTTATTGCAGAAGCTCCAGAACAACCAGTAGAGGGATTATGCAGGAGTATTTGTAATGCCTATTTCAGAGGCTGTGGACTTTTTTTACGTGATTATATGTGGTTTCAGCAGATGTCCAGTTTGGAGTGAGTTCCCTTCCTCCCTAGTGAATGTGTGTTGAGATTTTTATTCCACTGGTCCCCCACCCCCAAGGGGTAGAAGAAAATGTTCAGTGTCTAAAGCTTTTCTTTTTTAGGCCTACTATACAGAATTTTAACTGTTAATGCTGTTTTTTTTTTTGTTTTTTTTATCTGAGGCCATCCTTATGCTGATGGAAAGGGCGTGGGTAACCTAGCCAGCTCCCATCGAATCAGCAGTCTCTGGTCGCCAGTTGCTGCCAAAATGCATTACGGAGCTCTTATTCAACCTGCATTCTGATATAAACAACTCCTTTCAAGGCTGTTCTGGGTCTGGATTCAGCCCTGTAGATCTAATTCATATGACAGTCTCTAAGTATTGGACTCACAGTATTTATTTATTTATTTGCTTTTGTTAACTGGGTAAGCACACTAGACAGCCAAGTGCCTATTTTCAGGTGCGACCTAGGAGATTACAAGGTACATACATGAACATCAGGCAAAAACAAGTGAAGGATTACATTAAAGAGAATTAGCACACAGGGAAAATACAAGCAACAGTACCAGCAGGGATTTACATTGCAGGCAGTAGGAAGAAATACAGTGTGGTTTCATCGTTCCAGGCAGCAATGTTGTAAGGCTTGCAGGTAGGCAAAGAGGAGTAACATTGGGATAGAGTGGGCCCAGAGCAAGATAAGGGAGTGCACAGTAATAATGCTCACCCTGTTGGGCAGGTGGGCCTAAGTGGTCTATTTTTCTAGTAAACTGTGAGTACAGGAGGTGTATAAGCGCAGATGTACTCTACCCAAGTCATATTGTTTAGGTAGCATCTCAGTTTGTTGGGGCGTTACAGGCTGAGAGAGTTTGTCTAGTGCAGAGACAGGTGGAGGCTGTTTTGAGAAAGCCCCAGAGGGAGGCTTTAAAGCTCTAGTGGGAGGGACAGGAGCGAGTGCTTGATGGAAGAGAGTTCCAAACCCTGGGCGCATATGCAGCGAAGGCTCGGTCACCCATTTGTGTGCGAGTTTTGGTACCAGGAGGGCATGAGAGTCACTGGATCATAGGTTGTAGGAGGAAGTAGCTAGAATGAGGGACTCTGCAAGTTTAAGGGGGGTGGCAGTTCTGACAATACTGTCTATGAAGTTGCCCACCACATAGCGGTGAGTTTCGGTGGGAGCCATTCAAGCGGGTGTAGAGAGTTCACAGCGGTGAGTGAGCGGGGGCTGAGAGCACCAGCGGCATATGTTGTTGTTTATGCGCTGATTCCCACTTTACTAGACTAGTTTTTGCAGCGTGAGCAAGGTGACTAGTCCATAGCAGGCGTGGTAGGAGGACTCCCTGGCTAAAGCGGCGGGCAGCTGAAGTGAGACAACTTTTGCTCTGTAAGTGTGTCCCAACTTGCAGTTTGAGGCCTTACATGAATTGCGTATGTGCACGTTCATATCCAGTTGCGAGTCAAGAGTCACCCCCAGGTACTTGACCGAGCCTGCAACTAGCAGTGGGGACCCATCGGGCCCCAGAAATCTGTAGTGAATCTGGGGCAGCTTTTAACTTGGCTGCTGAGCCAGAGAGCATGGCCTGCGTCTTCTGCAGGTTAATCATAAGTTTATGGTCCTCCAACCAAGTTTGGATTTGGTCGAAGTCTGAGTTTAGTTTGGTGTTGATAGTAGAGATGTCCTGGGAACTGGACATGATGACTAGGTCATCTGCGTACAGCACAGCACTGAGGACCCAAGAGCCGGAGCCAAGGGTAGCTCATTTACGGAGAGAGAGAGAGAACAGGAGAGGCCCCAGGACAGAGCCCTGGGGGACTCCGCAGTTTACTTGGGCAGGCTAGACAGGGCCTTGTTGAACTTGGTGTACTGCTGCCTGCCCGTGAGATAATTACTGATCCAGGTAAGGGTGGGGGAGGAGAAGCCAAGTGGTAGGAGAGAGGAGCACAGTAGTGCATGGTCTACCCGATCAAAGGCTTTCGAGAGATCAACAAAGATGGCCCTGGTCAGTTCGCCTCGGTCAGCAGCGGACCTGATCTCAGAGGTAACAACTGCTAAGGCCGTGGAGGTGCTATGCCCCTTTCTGAACCCATGCTGTGCAGGGGAGAGTAGGTTGTGGGTCCGTAGGTAATGGGTGACCTGAGAGGCGACTACCTTTTCCAGAAGTTTGCTGATCGCTGATAGGATTGCTATGAAGGTAGTTCTTAAGGTCTTTTGGGTCCCCTTGCTAGGCACAGGGATGACCTTAGCCATCTTCCAGATGTCTGGGACTATACCCGAGGTAAGCGATGCATTGAAGACGTGGGCTATGGGTCGGGCTAGTACTGTTGCCCCTAGCCTCAGCAGCTTGGGCTCCAGGCAGTCATGCCCAGCACCAGTGTGAGGAGAGAGGCCAGCAGGGAGCTTCTGGGCCTCCATGTCTGATACTACCTTGAGGTAAAAGGGCAGGAGGGGGGTTGTCCCACTGGGTGGAGAGGCCTGATCTATGGGGTAGTGACAGTTTGGGGAGAGCGAGGCAGGTCAGTGAATTGAGAGTTGAAGGCATTGGCAATGGTGAGGGGGTTGTTGCAGCTTACCCCGTCAATGAGCATGTCCGTGACCTGAGCTCTAGTAGACCCACCAACCACATTCTTAGTGCTCTGCCAGAATGTCCTCGGATTTTTGGCTGTGGAGAGCAGGGTGGACTGACAAAACTCACTTTTTGCAGAGCGAATGGCTCTCTTGCACGAGTTCCTCAGCTGCCTGTAATCCTGGAGGTCTGTGCTGGACAATGAGCACTAATACCTCGTCCAGCATTTATCCCTTTGTTTCATGAGAGAATACAGGCCTCCATGGAGCCATTTAGTTGCAGTGCCCTTCACTTTCCTTCTTGTGAGGGGGGCATGCTTGTTTTGAAGTGGGGTGTAAGCTTTTATGAAGTTGTCAAGGGCCTTTGAGGGGTCATTTGTGGCTATGACCTGAGACCAGTTGGCATGACGCAGGTCAGCAAGGAAGTCTCCAACGTTGGGTTTGGAGTAGTCCCTCATTTGTATCACCTTGTGGGGGATTTTGGGAGGGGAGTTGCCCCATACGCAGTAGGTGGGAGAGTGATCCGACATAGCATCAGGTAGATGCCACAGGAGATAATTTTCTCCGTTCTGTTGCTTAGCACCCAGTCGATGATGGAACCCTTGTCTCCTCTAGGAGAGGGCCTTGTGGGTTCAGAGATGAGCTGGCTGAGGGCTAGTCCAGCCAACAGTGTAGCCTAGAGGTTAGAGTAACGAGCTGTGAATGAGTTTGATACATGCAGCAGACCTGGGTTTGATTCTCACAACCTCTACTTTGCATACTGTGTGACTGTAAGCAAGTTACTTAGCTACCCTAGTGCTCCCGGGTTGCCCTTGAAAACAGGCATTTGTGCCTAGTGGGCTTTACCTGGTTACCAAAGAGCTAAAACAAACAAACAAACAAAAAAAAGTATTGGTCCATGGTTTGGGTGATATCCAGACCAGGTCGTTTTATAATAATCATCTAGATCCTACCAGGTTAGGTCTTTACAAACCTTAGCACTTCTTCGGGCATTCCTCCCTTGAATAATTTTCTCTCTGACCAGGGGATTAGGGTCCATGGAATCAGTATTCGATTCAATGTAGATTATGTATTTTCAACCATTTCCTTCCATTCGAAGAATGCCTCAGCATGCCTTCATTCTTTCGGAACTCAAGGAGATTCATACCAGCCAGGGGTGTAAACGAAAACCTCCATAGAATGTTAAATTATTTTGTTCACGCTTCTGCCTCATGCAGTTTATATTTTCTCTCTCTTTCTGTCATTGTGTCGGTCCCTGATGGAGTCTCAGGAACAGTCCCTTGGGTCCCTTTGTTACACGACAGTTCTTACTGCAAGCTCCAACCTACTAGCTGAAATTCTGTATTCTTTAGAACCAAGTACTGGTCATTGAGCAGTAAATACTAAGGTTCATACTAAGGAAGTATACAGAGCACAAAAGGCAAAATGCCCATAGTCGGCTCCAATTAGTTACTTAAAATAAAGCAAGTTGTTACTTGACAGTAGAAATCTGTCTAACCTGTTTTTAAATGCATTTTTTGTTTTACTTATAACTACAGGAGTAGGTAAGGAATTCCAAGGGTTAATGATTCTTTGTGAAAAATAATATGCCTTTTTTTAATTAATTTTGTTTCTAGTTAGTTGATTGCATTTATCTATACTATTCCTTTCCTCAGAAGTTAGAAATGTGCCCGTGCATCAAGTGCACTTCCCATGCTGTTAGACTCGCTGTTGTCCAGTCTTCAACTAGTCAGGTTCCTTCTGTAGTGATTGTGTTCGGCTGAGCCAGTCAGAGGAGGCTTGAGAAAAAGTTTATATGTGTATGACATTAATCAGTCCCTTGCAAGTGTTTCTCACCTACATTTCATTCTCTCAAGCTGGGATTACTCCGTCCAAGGGTAACCCGTTTATTAGCAGGATCCATTCAGGGCCTTCCAGATGGATATTCTCCCAATCTTATGTCTGGTAAGCCCTTAGCAGTCCCAATGGATGACTGGACTGGGTTGGTGCATAACTCTTGCTCCAAAAGAGAAAGGTGTCTAACCCACTAAGACGTAGATAGTTGCTGGGTTATTACAGTACAGAGTAAATTAGAGTGTTCCTTTTAGCTATCTTCATGGACAGGCATCAGCCATAGTGGCAGTTTGGATTCACTTAAACAGTCATTTGTGGGCACCCATTCAGATGTGTTTTCCAGGTGGATGCTAACATTCATCCACAGCAGGCCTTTCCAACAGTTTTCTGTGGCTCCCTTATTGAGATCTTATCAGTTGCACTCAACACTCCTGCTTTAATGCCTTTTGAATTTTTGTCAACCTTCCCAGGATATCCTTCATAGAATATTTTTTTTATTTTTTAATTTTTATTTTATTTAGTTTTTTTTGACTGGGAAAGTGCACTAGACAAATCCTGCCTATTTTCAGGCACGACCCAGGGGAGGGGGATACAGATGAATGCCAACTGACCTTGAACCAGATTAAGTTGTTGGTGGTATTTTGAGTGAATGAGGGAAATTTGGACAGGACACCAGGGAAATTCCCCTACTCTTTTCGATAAATGCCATGGGATCTTTAACATCCACCAGAACTACCGCCAATCCAGGCAGATGGGACCTCGGTTTAACGTCTCATCGAAGAGACGACTCCTCAGAAGTGCAGCACCCCTCTCATGCTGCACTACAGTGTCAGTACTGGGATATTAACCCAAGTGCCAGATGTGGGAACTGAACCCACAGCCCTCTGATCTCCAAGCCTCAGAGGCGAGTGTTCTACCTACTGAGTCACTGACACATTTTATCAGAGTTATGTTTGGAAAGATGCATCAGAGAGAGTTAGGCACTCTCCCATGGAAGTATACCTGCCTTATCTTGCATAAGGTTAAAGTAGTCTTGAGAATAGTCCCCTTCTTACTTCCCAAAGTGTTCAGTGTCTCACGTACTCCAGGAATCCTACCTTCGGCAAAGCCCAGGAAAATGAGATGCATGGGCTGAATTGTCAAAGAGTGGTGAGAATCTGTCTTAAATGTGCGGCGTAACTGTCCATCAGACAGTTTCTTACTATCATGTGACAGTAACAAAACAAAAACAAAAAGTGGGTTTTTGAGGTCTGTTTATCAAGGTACAGTAGATCAGATCATGTATAACAAAGGCTCATGGGCAACTAAGTTTGTATCTCGTCTGCCTTTTGGGGGTAGCAGATTCCTTCAGGGCTCAGACAACCTCATGGAATTACAAGACAAAAGTTTTCTGTGTCAGAACTTGCAGGTTGGTACCTTGATCTTTCCAGCATTCCATTGCAAAATATTTCAGGCTTGAAATGCAAATTTCGACTGGTGCAGCATCAGGATGCGGAGTGTTATGCACAGTTATCAGAAATAAGGTTTGATATTTTTGTCTCTATGGCTTAGCTATGGGCCAGTATTATTCCCCTCCCATATTTCTGAATGGGTACTGGTTTTTAGAACCCGTGTGTGGAGATTACCCATTGACAGCGTGGTCGACACAGAAAGAAGAAATTCAGTCAGACTTACTGTAATTTCTTTTTCTGTTAGCTGCAACTTTGTCAGTGGGTCCGGTACACCGGAGAGTTGTTACTCTGCTGGAGAATATTGTTTGAGATAACAGTTAGTGAATTTCAGAAAGTTGTCATAATAATTACAGTTCTGGATTGTGTTTATGTTCTACTAGCAGAGTCATGACACACGTTTTGATTATCCTAAGGAACCATTTGGTTCTGTTCCTAGATAAGAACCTTCAGTCAAGAGGTGTACTGCAGGGATCCTCACTTCCAGTTGAGAATCAGAAATAAGGAAGAAGAAGAAATACACAACGTTGCTCAGATTACATGTTCCTGTTGAGACTAATGAGGGGATGGGGAGATTCATCTTCAGCAAGGTAAGACAGACATTTTCTGTTTTGTCTGTCTGTACATCTGAGTAAGTCAAAGTCTCTTATTTATGTAAAGTACATAAGAGAACCATTGGGTGTCACTCACAGTTAGAAGTGTTTTGGGTAGTTTGTTTCCACTACATCACAATATCTGACTGAGGAAAATGGGAGTCTGGGAAGACTGAGGGCACCAACATTCCAAGCTGCTAGGCACAGTTTCTTAAAGGAGATAGGAAATGATTTTTACATAGTTAACTGCTCTTCCATCTTCCTTTCCATGCCAGTTATGTATTCTGATATGTTTTTGATCATTTTTTTGTTAAATAAATAATCTAGCTTTGGAGTGCCTTCTGATCAGCATAGAGTTCCACTCTCCTCACCAGCTACTGCTCTTGATTTTCATATTTCTAAGACACCAATAACTCCCATTCCGTGCTATTCATCTGAATGGCTTGGAAAGGTGTTTGTGATGTCATAGAATGTTCAGGCAGTATGAAAAGAGAAAACAGCAACTGCTGAGAAGAGAGGAAGTCAGGGTTGTTACAAACGCAACAAAATGAGATTATTAATTTAACAAAAAAGGTAAAAAACTTAGAATACTGTGTAGTCAATAAAAGCACAACTGTACGGCTTCTAGAGGTGTAAAAACTGTTTCCTATCACCTTTAAAGCTATAGCTAGAACAGTGACCCCTAGTCGGAGGGGCATATATACTCATGTGTTAAAATTACCCATTGACAACATTGGAGCTAAGAGAAAAAGAAATTACGGTAAGTCTGAGAGAATTTTGTCTTTTTAATAGTTGAATCTCCCATGGATGCAGCTGAGATTGGATGTTGGTCGTGGTGATTTCACACAACATGAAGTCTTGCTGTATTCTGACTATATGCAGTTAGCCCTTCCTGTTCAACTGCCCCGGAGATGAAAGAATTAACTCTATGCACATGCATAGAACGTTGAGCTTGAGCTCTGTTTTCAAACCCCTGTCCCTGGTTCATTCTATGCAACCGCCAGAGTCTTTATTCTGCCTGCCTGTAAAGTCGCTCCGGAGATTTCTCCTCGCTCGCTTCGGTTAAAGTGTTGGTTTTCCAACGTTTTTTTCAAACCGGGTTTTATTTTTCAATTCTTCAAGCCTCTGTCCTTGGTACAGGTTAGACTAGGTTTGCTTCAATTTCAGTAAGTTTTCGACTTTCCTTTCGGTTCATATAACCGAGAGGAAACCGAGGAAAGCTTGTTTTCTTTTTGAGGTAAAGTCTTGTAAGTTGTTGATTTTAGTTTGGGATTCGTTTTGTTTTGGGGTTAAAAAAATAAATGCGATCTTTTGGCCATTGAACCGGTCTTTAACCAAAAAACTATTTTTAATTACTCTGGCCTGACTGCCACCAAAGGGTAACTTGGCTTATCAGTGCTCATTATGTCAGAGACGCCCAAGAAGAAAACCGGTCCCACTGGGTTTCAGCTCTCTGCAGAGTGTGAGGAGGTGTTTGCCAAGGCTGACCCCCATCTTATCTGTGTTCACTGTCTGGGGTTTGACCACCTGAAAATAGACTGCCAAATTTGTAAGAACTTTCCGAAGCCATGCTGGGTAAGCATTTGTCTAGGCTTAAGAAAGAATGGCCGAACAGTCCGCTGATCTGAATGGCCAGTCCAGTTCGGCTCCCGAGGGAGTCGGGGAAACCGGAGGAGGTGCCTTCTGACCAGGGTGATACCTCCTTGACCAAAAGAAAGGCAGATTACCGAGGAGTCTGTACCTGTGAAAAAGAAAAGAAAATCTGCCAGTTTGGAGCCAACGGTCACTGCTCCAACCGCAGAAGAGATTGCTAAAGCTACACGAATTATACAGTCTTTACAAACTGGAGCAGGTGAGCCGCGACTGGGTCATAAAGCACATACTTTGGTTTGGTCACCTGCCGGTTCGTTTCCCACCAGTTCACACGATCTGGAGGCTTAGTATGAACTGGAGTGGGAGGGAGAAGAAGAAGAGGAGGAGGAAGAAGAATATTTGGGTGAACCCATCGAGCCTGATGTTTCCCCAGATAGACCAGAGTCTGTTTCTCCTCCTAGGTGGCCTGGGGAATCCTCCTCTCATTATTTAGTCTTTAAAAAGTTTGCTGATACTTTATAGCTGCCTACTCTGGAAGCAGCTGAGGAAGAGGAGGAGCCAGACTTTATCGAAATGATGAATGTTCCTGACACTAAGACTTTCAATACCTGTGCACAAGTTTCTTAAGAAACAGGCAAACACAATTCTGCAGATGCCAACCTCCATCCCCCCCATGGATAAAAGGATGGACAAGAGGTATATGTTGTCTGGCAGTGGTACAGAGTTTTTGTATGATCACTGTAGCCATGTAGGGGTATTTCCGGCTGCTGCCTGTGATAAGGTTGGCATTTCCCTGGCTTCGCACCCTCCTGAAAAGGACTCTCAAAAGATTGATGCCATGGCCAAGAAGCAGTATTTGGCTGCTTCACTTGGTATTACACAAGTTTCTTACATGGCATACGTATCCAGATATCAGAAATCCAGGTGGGAGTCTGTCTTGGAGTTGACTAAGACTGCTCCACTTCAGTTAGCCAAGGATCTGAAGCAAGTAGGCAAGGATGGCCTTGAAGCTTCCAGAGTTCAATTTCATTCAGCTGTAGATTCAAATGATGTATCCTCTAGAGTTATGGCTATTGCAGTCTCCCTAAGAAGATTTTCTTGGCTTAGGTGTACCAGTCTTTCCCAGGATACCCAACCAAAAGCTATGGATTTCCCTGTTGTCCAGAATTCTCTGTTTGGGGAACAGACAGAGACATACATGAAGAAAATGGACGAGTACAGGGTGACTTACACGTGTGCAGCTGCTAAGGAAAAGGCTGCAGCTCCACAGAAGCAGCAGACTAAGCCGGGCAGAGACCGGCCTTATCAGAGGCCTTTCTACCAGGCCCAGGCATTTCCTGCTTACCAACAGCAAAGATGATATTTCAGGGGTAGAGGCAGAAGGGGGTGTAAGCAGGGCTGCATCCATCTCTCAGCCTAGGACTCCTGCCAAGCAGACACCCTGATGTGTCAGCCAGGGCTGCCTCCCCATTGCCAGTAGGAGGCAGGCTGGCTTACTACTTCCAGGCCTGGCAGGCCATTATCACAGACAAGTGGGTCCTGGAAGTAGTGAGACAGGGACTTGCTCTAAGCTTCAAACAATTTACAAGAACAAGGTCATTCAAACCTGCCAGCAGTTCAGAGACAACTCTTTTGGAAGCAGAGGTTACCACACTTCTGGAACACAAAGCTGTGGAAGCTGTTCCTTCTCTTCACAAGGGAAAAGGGTTGTACTCAAGATATTTCCTTACCATAAAGAAAACTAGGGAGTGACTGCCCATTCTAGATCTGAGGTATCTCATCAACCATCTGACAAAACCCAAATTCAAGATGGTGACCCTAACCATGATCCTTCCTACCCACAGGCAAGGAGATTGGCTAGCTTCCTTGGATCTCAAGGATGCTTATTTTCATATTTCAATCAGACACTCTCACAGAAAGTACCTAAGGTTCGAATTGCCTTCAGGTCACTATCAGTTCAGAGCAATGCCCTTTGGCCTTACCTCGGCCCCCAGAGCATTCACAAAATGCCTGGCAGTGGTTGTAGCTCACCTGAGAAGGCAAGGAGTGGCTGTGTTTCCCTACCTGGACGACTGGCTAGTCGTGGCACACTCCCCCCAACAGGTATGGGAGGCCTTAGGTCTGGTGCAGGATGCTCTCATATCCTTAGGATTCCTGGTAAACCTAAAGAAGTCCGTGCTGGAATCTGTCCAGATCTTAGATTTCATAGGAGCAGAGCTGGACACAGTTCAGGCAAAGGCTGTCCTGCCAGTTGGAAGGACAGACAACCTCATTCAGTTGGCAAACTCTTTTCACCTACACGTGTCTCGTCCGGCAAGACACTTTTTCCAGCTCCTGAAACACATGGCAGCATCCACAGCAGTGATTCCAGGAGCCAGGTTTCAGATGAGGGATATTCAGTTTCACCTCAGATCCATTTGGTCCCAGAGAAGGGATTCCCTGTCCAAACTGATCTGAGTGACAGCCACCTTGATACAGGCATTACAGTGGTGGAAGGACAGGGACAACCTCAGGGAAGGTGTACCATTCCTCCAGCAATCTCCCACAATGGTTCTGACCACGGATGCTTCTCTCTTGGGGTGGGGAGCTCATTTAGGGGACTACACTGCTCAAGGAACATGGTCTCACCAGGAGTCTCTTCTCCACATCAACCTGTTGGAGCTCAGGGCAGTGTTCGTGACACTTCAGTCATTTGTAAAAAGGCTACAGGGGAAGGTGGTTCAGGTAAAGACAGACAATACCACCACCATGTACTAAATCGACAAGCAGGGAGGGACAAGGTCCTCTGCCCTGTGCATGGAAGCAATGAAGATCTGGAGTTTGACTTATTCTCTCAAGACCTCCCTCTCAGCGGTGCACTTGCCAGGCAAGGACAATGTCCTGGCAGATGCCCTCAGCAGAATAAATCAGAGTCACCACGAAGTGGGCTCTGAACAGGGAAATACTACATGCAGTGTTCAGAAGATGGGGCACACTAGAGATAGATCTGTTTGCAGCCCCAGATAATCACCACCTACGCCAGTTCTGTTGCAGGCCTCCAGCTCTGGGTTCAGTGTATCTGGATGCACTGATACTAGGCTGGACAGGCAAATTCCTGTATGCCTTTCCCTCTGATCTTCAGAGTACTGCTCAAACTCAGGAGCAGCCATCATCAATGATTCTGATTGCTCCAGACTGGGCTACACAGCTCTGGCATCCCATGCTGCTGGCTCTAGCAGTGACCAGTTCGATCTGCCTCCCCAGGAGGCGCAATCTTCTGACCTTCTCTCAAGGGAGGATCCCCTATACTCCAACCTCAAGTCCCTCAGGCTCAAGGCCTGGCTCTTGAGGACCTAGAGTATGCAGGCTTGCATCTCTCTGAAGGGGTCCTGAATATTTTGAGGGTTCAAAAAAACCTGCCACCAGAAAGACTTATACATCCACATGGAAGAGAGTTACTATCTGGTGTACACAAAAGGAAATCGATCCACAGGCAGTTGGATTGGCAGTCCTGTTGGACTGTTCGGCCCATCTTCATTCTCTAGGCCTTCAGCCTTCTACTTTGAAGGTGCATTTAGCAGCTGTTTCTGCCTGTCTATCTGCAGGGAAGGGACCTTCCCTGGCCTCTCATGCAATCTTCAAGAAGTTCTTTAAGGGGTTGCTCCACCTACACCTCCTCACAGGGAGCCTACCCCTTCTTGGGATCTTAATATCTGCATAGCACAGGTAATGCATCCCCCATTTGAACCCATGTCTTCTGCTGAACTCAAGTATCTGACATGGAAAACTGTCTTTCTGGTAGCCATAACCTCTGCAAGGAGGATTAGTGAGCTACAGGCCTAGTCAGTGGAGCCCAACTACGTAGCACTCCATAAGGAGAAGGTTGTCCTTAATACAAACTGGACATTTCTTTCAAAGGTGGTCTCTGACTTCTTCCTGAATCAATCCATCACATTACCTGTCTTCTTTACTGAACTTTCTAGTTCAGGAGAACATAGACTGCATAGCCTGGATGTAAGAGGGCTATTAGTTACTATCTGGATCAGAGAAAGGCACCAGGGTTCATTTCATATATTTATCTATGTGGGACAATGACCCACTGGGTATAAAAAAGTAAGGGTCAAATGAAAAAACTGATGGGTCATAATGTTCAACCTAGCCCAGATTCGTTAAATAGCTGTTTAAAAATTCTAGAGCAGTGAGTCGCTTATCCCCAAGGTACAAGAAAAGGTGGGACAGAATTAAAAACTGTGTGCCAATTGTCCCAATCCCCCCACCCAAAAATGAACCCTGAGGCCCATAGGAATGAGTGCACTCAGCTGTTCCTCAATTATGGAGAAGTGGGAAAGGGCAAGCCAGCCACCAAGAGACCATTACTTGGTGGATTGTGTCTTGCATTCAGTTCTGCTGTGGCAAACTGGGAAAAGAGCCACCAGTGGGCCTTGGGGCTCACTCTACCACAGGGACAGGTGCCTCTATAGCAGCTGCCAGAGATATTCCCCTGCTTGAAATCTGCAAAGCAGCTACCTGGAAAACTGTTCACACATTCACTAAACATTACATCCATGACAATGTCTGTTAGACTGCCCCCACCTTTTTTTTTCTCCTTTTCCTCACCCCTGTCCCCCCACCCCACCCTTCCACATAGGTATTTCCCCGGTACGACCAGGGTTGTGACTTCTGCTATTGTTATACTTTATACAACTGCTGTTTACTGCATGTAACTTTATTCCGTAAACCACTGTTATATTGTGTTCTTTTGTTATCTGAATTGCACCTGTATGTTACCACTGTTGTATCTCGCACTGTAACCATGTCTACCTTCCCTGCGACGAGGTGCCTTTGTAAACGAGTCCCTGACTCAAAGGTTGTAAATCCGACTTTAAAAAATAAATAAATGAAATAAAAATAAATAAATTAAATTACTGCCTGGACACCCAGGCCAGGAGTGATTCCTGAGTAGGTTCTGTGCCCACCTCCATGGAGCACTGCTTGGTAGTCTGCACATAGTCGGAATACAGCAAGACTTCATGTTGTTTGAAGAAAAAATACTAACGTAATCTTGTTTCTTCTAATGGAGTCTTGCTTTATTCTGACCTTCCTCCCTGCCTCCCCTACCAGAACCTGGGGGGGGGGAGGGTAGTGCACTCCAGCTGTTCTTTTTTAAGTACTGTACCACTGGGTGGCATTTTCTTGGGTATCTATGACTTGAGTCTTCCTTATATGCCCTATTGTTAGGTTATTAGTCATTTAACTATGATTTTTATTAATGTTCAAAGTTATTTAGTATAGATTAGTAGCCACTATTTTAGTGCTCGTAAGAATCTGGCAGTTAAGTAGAATGAACCAGGGACAGGGGGCTGAAAACAGAGCTCAAGCTCAACGTTCTATGCATGTGCATAGAGTTAACTCTTTCATCTCCGGGGCAGTTGAACTGGAAGGGCTAACTGCATGTAGTCAGAATACAGCAAGATTCCATTAAAAGAAACAAGATTGCTGTGGTAAGTAATTTTTTTCTTCTGGCATGCTGCCAGATCGGTTTCTGTTATGACATATCAGAACAGCAGGACTAAAGAATTAGCCAGATATGATCTGCATTATATTAGTTTTGGTGGACAGCGGGACCTGCTTACTGGCTTTTGTAAAGCTAGTTTACTCTCCCATGGATGCAGCCCAACTCAGACATCAGGTGCAGGGGATTCTGGGATGACGCCAGATCCATTTCTGTTATGACATGTCAAAACAGTTGGACCACATAATCAGTCGGATAAGATCTACAATATATAAAATACCTAATTAGCAAATGAAAAAAAGGTTTTTCTTTAGCACACAGTGCAGCTCAGGGTCTGCTCCATGATTGGATATGATTGTTCTCCTTTAACACGGAAGTAGAATATTTGCAAGTCCAGCTAACCTTTTTGGCTTTCCACTGGCAGCCATTTGAAAGGTCCTGTGGTGATGTTCTGGTGTGTGCAGGGATCTTGTGCATGTTCTCTGCCCAAAGTGCCTTAGGGAGGGATAGCTTGGCTACTTTTTCTGTCTGTGCTGGGGAGCACAGCTCCACCGGTTAAAAAAAAAAAACACATCTACTGCCTCCCTCTGTGTGCTCCTCCACCCTTACCTGCCATTCCTGCCTCCTGTTTCAGTGAATAACCCCACTGCTCCCTCCCATTGTGCGCTTTCCCCTCCGACAACCCTCCCTTCCAGGCCTGGGTCAAAAAATCCACCTGCTCCCTCCCTCCCTCTGCATGCTCTCCCTTCCCAACCCCGCTTAAAAAAAATCCACTTGCTCCCTCCCTCTCTGTGCTCTACCTTCCCTACACTCCCTTTCCTGGCTCTCATTCAAAAATCCCATCCATTCTCTCCCTCTCCATGATCTCTCTCCTGCCAACGCTTTCTTTCCAGCTCTTGATCTACCGACTCACCCGATCACTCCTTCTGCATACTCTCTCTTCTGCTAACCCCATCCCACAGCAGTGCCGCTGCCACTGCTAGCATCCAGATGGCACTATGCAGGTCTCTTCAGTTGCCAGCAGCTGCGGTAGTGTCCAAATTGTTGACCCAAGTGGGCCTCTTTTTATATGCCGCTGGTGGCACCTGCATCCAAATTGCGTGTAACAGGTCTTCTCTGTTGTGTCCAGATTGGTGCCCGGCATGGGCCTCCTCTATTGCCACTGGTGGCAGTGATGTCCAGATTGCTTCAAGAAGCCTCTTCTGTTGCTGCCAGCTGTGGTGCTCTCCAAACAACCCCAATTGAGCCTCCTCCATTGCAGCCTTTGGTGGCTGCATCAAAAATTGCCCCAAGCAGTATTGCCGGCTCTGTGGTGCCGAGCAAAGGGGTTCGCTCGGCACGCTAGTGACCTGGGTTCACTCCTCAAGCCCGGGTGTCAGGAGCGGAGACCAACAGGGAGGGGATCCAGAGCGTCCATTGGACATTTCCCATTTTCCTCACGGATGGGTGGGAAGGGCTGCGGCACCTGGAGTTGGATTGGGCAACATGCAAAGAGTGTGAAGCCTTGACATCCCCCACCCGCATGTCCCTGCCTCAGGTTGCCGTCCCATGTAGGCCCAATAGGGTGAGTGGGAGGGCCAGAAAATGGAAAATCACCTCCCGATCTGCCCGGATGATGGCTGCTGGTCCACAAAGCCCCAGATCGCCCAGACTGACCATCACAGCACCCGGGTCAATAGAGATGCGGCTACTGGCACCTTCTCCCTCGGAAGGGGGGGCCCGTGTGATGAAGGGTTACAGTGGGTTTCCTGGGGAGCTGCTGAATATGGGGACAGTGGATGGTGATGGGGGTGGAGTGGCGGCAGGGTGTGCTAGGGGGCCTGAAGGAGTGGCAGATCGGGGGCGCTCGGGTGGAGAAAAAAAAAAAAATTACCCCAAGCAGCAAGTCAGCTAGCTATGAGAGAGTCCATTTTACCATAAGGGAGGGGTAAGGTACCAGAATTTGCTCAAATCTGGTGTAGCTATTTAACATCAGCGTACTGCAGGATCCCTGCAGGCGCCTTCATGCCATACTATCTAGAGACCCCAGCAGCAAGAGGCTCTACCATGACTAGAAGGACCATGCTATAATATCAGCATTCAGCAGAGGACTGAGACCCTGAGCCACACCGGGTGTACATTATACATTTTGTGGGCACGATGGGTCCTCCACCCCCACCTTTCTTCTCTTCCTCTGCATTCCACATATCATAGACTCACAGAATCATCCAAATGTGACGGCAGAAAAGGACCCTTTTGGTCCATCCAGTCTGCCCTTTACCCCTCCTTATTTCCTTCCCTTATCCAGAGACCCCCTCAGCCCACTGGTCAACCCCTTGTGTCTGTCCCATTTCCTCTTGAATCCCTCCACCATTTCGGCCCTCACCACCTCCTCTGGCAGACTGTTCCAGGGCTCCATCACCCTCTCAGTGAAGTAATGCCCCCTCACATTGCCCCTAAACCTTCCTCCCTCTAATCTTTGACTATGACCCCTAGTTCTGGCACATACTTTTCTTGTGAATAAGCTGCCCCCTACCTTATTGGTTCTCTTCACATACTTAAATGTTTCTGTCATGTCCCCTTCTCCCTTCTAGTCTCCAGCCGGTACAGATCCAACTCCCGCAACCTCTCCTCATAGGGCTTCCCATGCATCATCTTGGTGGCCCTTCTCTGGACCCTTTCAATCCCATCTTCGTCCTTGCGTAGGTGCGGTCTCCAGAATTAGACCCTGTACTCCAGGTGAGGCCACACCATGGATTTGTAAAGTGGTATCAACATCTCCCTCTCTCTGCTTGTTATACCTCCCTACGCATACCAGCATTCTATTCGCTTTGCCCACCACCTTGCTGCATTGTGTCCCCACCTTAAGGTTATCTGAAATTTAATTCCCAGATCCTTCTCCTGTCCGTTACCATAATTACATCCCTCCAGTGTGTAATTTGCTTGCGGGTTATTTCACCCCAAGTGCATCACTGTGCACTTTTTGGCATTGAATTTCAGCTGCCAGGTTTCCGACCACCCCTTCAGAAGTCTTAGATCTTCCATCATAGCTTCCACCCTACTGCAGATCTTCATATCATCTGCAAATAGGCAGATCTTCCCCTGCCGCCACTCAGCTATGTCACTGATATAGATGTTAAACAGGATGGGCCCCAGCACCGACCCCTGCGGCACCCCGCTCATCACCCCTTCTTCCCTGGAACGTACCCTATTTACCACCACCCTTTGACTTCTGTCCTTCAGCCAGCTCTCCACCCACCTAGTTATTTTCTGTCCCATCCCCAAACTTTCCAGCTTATTTAGCAGCCTTCTGTGGGGGACAGTGTCGAAGGCCTTCCCGAAGTCCAGATAGGCCATGTCCACTGCCCTTCCCTGATCAACCACCCTTGTCACCCAATCGAAAAACTCTATCAGCTTCATCTGGCATGACCTCCACTGAGTGAAGCCATGTTGACGATTGTCCTGTAGCCCACTTTCTACCAAGCAGCTGACCACCTTTGTTTTTTAATAGCACCTCCATCACCTTACCCACCACCGAGGTGAGGCTGAGATAATTACCCGCCTCCTCCTCCCTGCTGCCAGTCTTGTGAAGTGGCACCACGTCTGCCCTCTTCCAGTCCTTTGGCACCCACCCTGTGTCCAGTGACATAGTAGTAGCTCTTAATATTCCAGCAGGCTGGGGTACTCAGTAAAATAAGCAACCCACTGCAAATGCTTGGGGAAGTTCAAGCTGCCGGACTGAATCTTAGTTACACTTACTCTTTAAGATGTATGTTTAAATATATCCTGTCATATAGATTACAGTTGTATTTCCATGGGGCTGTACCTTGGCCAGGAAAGATACTGCATTTGCCAGCTTATGTAGTCTGTATGGAATGGGATTCTTGTGATTTGTTATATGCGGTATATATTAATCTTCTTCGAGGATGTCTCTTGCAGCAAGTCACACCTATGGAACTGTAGCTGCCAGGCACTAGGCCCACATGGAAACTTTTCTAGTTAGCAGTCTACTGGGACCGCCCATGTCTGCGACGTCAGCAGACGTCGCTCCTCCTATATAGACATGGGTGGCCCCCATCCTCCTCATTTCTTTTTCCGCCGTCGACCATTATGCATCAGCCTCCACAGAGACATTGCTGCTTCAGCGACTGCCAAAATTTCCAGTTTCCAATTTTCCTTTTAGTTTATTTTCCTTTCCTTATTGTCCTTTGTTTGTTCAAATCCACAAAGTGTTTTCATCACCCGTTTTAGTGACCATTGAATGTCACTGCCCTTTCTGCCGTTAGCCCCTACAGCAAAGGTGGCGTGTTTTCCCAGGGGGCCTGCAGTGCTTAGGCCTGCTTCTTCACACACAGATCTTCAATCAAGAACCCCGGCAACCTTCCTGTGCTTCACCGTGACCCTCTCTCTTTCTCTTATTAGCTGGTTGTCCTGGAGGGGTTGTGGCCAGTGTCTCTTACAGAGCTCCCCTGAGTCGCCTGCGTTTTCCGTGGTCTCCCTGGATCGCAGGGTCCAATAAGACACCTTCTGTCTTCCTCTAGGTCCGGTCGCCACTTCATTGCCCGCTTTGGTGGTGACTCTCCCTGCCATCGAACACCTTCTTTTGCACAACGTATGGCTCTGGTGGGCCCCTCGTTGCCACTTCAGCCAAAGGTGCCAACGAGGGCTTCATAGTTGTCTGCTTCGGTGACTACACCTGCTGCTAGCCAACAGCTTCTCTCCTACAAGGTACAGTCTTGGCAATGCTTCCTGCTGGGTCTCTTTCAGCCAGAGCTGGCCTGTTGATGCAGGGGCTTCTGCCACCCCCAGTCACCAGCCCCTGCTGTTCAGGCCCATCTCCTTTATGGGCTATTTGATGGGGTGGGGGCTTTACTGACAGGCAACACCCCTCTCTTTCAAGGGGCAGTTTTTGGCTGCGCTTTCCGCCAGATCTCTTGTGGCTAACCTGGGCCCATCAATGCTGGAGCTTCTGGCACCCCCGTCACCTTTCCAGCTCTTGCTGGTCAGGCCCCTCTCCTCTACGGTGCGACAAGAAGGGAGCTCCACCAGCCCTGCTTTGGCTGGCGTTAGGATGTCGTCATTGAGGTTTCTGTTCCCCTGGCGATGACTTCGGCCTCCTTCCCAACACCAGAGGACCTAGCTTCTTCCCTGTCGCCGGCTCAGACCGTCCTGTCAGGGAATCCAGTCAACCCCATTGACACTTCAGGCAGTCATGTTGCCACCGCGGCATCAGGGCCCCCCGTCAATGCCGTAGAATGCGCTGCCAGCGCTGGGCTTCTACTCCCTCCATCAGCGCCATAAGGCACTCCTACAATGCCGCTCACCATTGATGTTCCACCCTCATTGTCCTTCTCTGGGCCCGTCGATGCCGCAGCCTCCTGGGCTAGCTCCCATGGTGCCGCGTTCTGCCCGCCCCCATTGGTGCCATGTTCTCCATCCACTGTCGCTTTGGGAGGTGAGGACTCTTCCTAACTTGCCACGAAGCCCCCCCCCCATGCCCCTTCTTTATCTCAGTGATCAGACAGCTACAAGCTGCCATAGGGTTTGATGCTGAAGGGCAGTCTGTCACCAGGAGAAGCCTGGCAGAATATCTAGAGCTGCCAGATTCTCCCTCTCCTCAGCTGGCTGCTTCAGTGGGTGCCATCATGACTGCCTGGTACAGGCTAGATGTGCTCCTAGGGAGACGAACAGATCGTACCAAGTTCCCTCAGGGGAGTCCTTCTTCTCTTACAGAGTAATCACAGCCCACTTCAGTGGTGCTCAGAGCTACCCATGACAGCACAGGGTGTGTGCCTCTGCTGCTTGGACCATGGAGGCTATAAATTACAGTGCCCATTTGGTCAAATAATAGAATAGTCTCTGGAGAAAGGCCACATCTGCAGCATGGGCCCTTCCAGAGGCTCCTCAGATGCAAGAACTGCTAAGGCCCCAATGTAACAGTGGCTCTTCGAGAGACTTTCTTGTAGCAAGCCATGCTGTCTCTTTCCCCATCCTCCTTGTCTTCTGTGTCTGTCTCTCTCTCCAGGATGGTTAACCTTCTGTCTTGCATCCTACAGTGGCTGGAATCTCTGATCCTCCATTGGTTCCCTCAGAGGACATCCTCTGCATATGGTCTCTGGCGAGGGAACTGAGGAAGGCATGGGGCCACCCACATCTATATAGGAGAAGCGACGTTGGCTGACGTCTCTGATGTGGTCGGCCGAAGTAGACTGCTAGCTAGAAAAGTTTCCATATGGTCCTAGCACCTAGCAGCTATAGTTGCATAGGTGTGGCTTGCTGCAAGAGATTCTCTCAAAGGTCTACTGTTAAGGTAAGTTCTTGCGTAACTGTTCTTTGCCTTACTTACTGTATGTTGAAAAAGGAAAATTAACAAAACTTGAATTTTAAAAATAAATATTACAACCAGCAGGGCTTCTCTGTTACCACTGGTGATTACTTCCAGATTGTTGCCCCAAGTGGGTCTCCTCTGTTGTCACTGACTGTGGTGCCATGCAAACAGTCCCATTTGGGCCTTCTCCATTGTCACTGGCAAACTCCCTCCTGCTGCCAACAAGCCCACAATCTGCTGTGCTGCTCCAATGCATTGGGCAAATCACTTAATCTCTTAAGTGCTCTAGTCCACCCAGCTGTGGGAATGGGTGAAAGTAGAACTACACTGGAAACGAGATATTGCGTGTCAGATGGGCTGCTGTGGAGCAATAAATTGTAAAGTTAAAAAAAAAAAAAGAAAAGTAAAATAAATAAAGTTACAGCCAATAAGAAACCAAAAAGGTTTATCAGGATTGTCCATTGCAGCTCAGCAGTTGTAACCATTAATATGGGCAAGTCAAGGTTCATCATCAGGAAAGGCATGAAAGGTAAGGAAAAAAGTGTGTGTGCATTTGTGTATGTAGTGCACTGTGTGTGCATACATGTGCATAATAGTTTGTGTGTGTGTGTGTGTGTGTCGGCGCTTGCATTTGCATTTTTATATGTAGTGCTGTATGTGTCTGTAGTTTGTGTGCATCTGTGTAGTGCTATATGTATGTACTGCTGTGTGTGTAGAGCTGTGAGTGCGCGTCTGTATGTAGTGCTGATGTGTACATCTGTGCATGTAGTGTCGTGTGTGTGTGTGTGTGTGAGTGAGTGTGTGTATATGTAGTGCTTTGTGTCTGTATATGTAGTTCATCTGTGTGCCTCTATCTTTGTAGTGCGTGTATAGAGCTGCGTGTTTGCGTCTGTAGGTAGTACCTATTTGTGTACATCTGTATATAGTGCTCATGTGTGCATCTGTGTAGGTAGTGTGTGTGCGTGTGTATGTATACATCTGTGTAAGTAGTGCTGTATATATTTGCATCTCTGTGTGTTTGTGTATCTGTGCATGCATCTGTGTGTGCAAGTCTGAATATGCAGTGTTAAGTTTATGTTTGTATGTAGTGCTGTGTGTGCGTCTGTGTATGTAGAGTTTTGTGTACGTACTCATCTGTGTATGTTGTGCTAATGTGTGCGCTCTTTGTATGTGGTGCAGCGTTTGCCTGGGTGTGTAGTGCTGTATGCAGGCGTGTTTTCTGCATGTAATGGCAGGGGCTGAAATTAAGTTTTGCAGCCACTAGGTAGCAGGGCTAGAGACTGGGAAAATCCACTAACCCCGCAGACTTTTCCGCTAGCCTAGCTGATGTACTTATTGAAATGTTACCTTCTCCAGTATAAGCCCACAGGGCTAGTTAAAGGAAAATCTTACTAGCCCGACACAAAATCTACCAGCATTTGGCTAGTGGTCCGGTACCAATTGCAACCCCTGTAATGGTGTGTTTCTTTGTGCATCTGTGTATTGGCAATCTTTTTACTGTGATGTTATAGGGAGGGGGCAATTGGTTAGTTTAATCTACTGGTTCTGTTAAACTGGAGGCCCTGATTCTAATCCCAGTACCAAAACTTACTGTGTGAACCTGGGGGAAGGGCGAAGTACAAGGAGACTGAACATTTCTAAACTATTGTGTATACTTCACTTTAATTTTCACCTTTCTTTCTAAACATATATTTAACTATTTTATGTCCTTTAATTTCCAGTACATTATTTAAGCAATAAGCCATGAGAGGGTGTGGGTTATCAGGGGATTTACCACGGCTGGAGTGGGTAAATCCTTGCCAGCCATGGTAAATCCCCTGATGACCCACATCCTCCAAGTGACTTATTGCGATTATACCAAGGTTCATTTTTTTACTACAATAAAATACAAATATTAAAGAGGTTGATTTGTTTTTTTATTTTTATTCCTATGCTGCAGAGGATATATTGGATATACTCATCAACAGCCGTTGGTTATCAGAGAATTTACACTGGTGGTAAACTGCCAGTCTGACGATTTCATTGGCTGTTCACTTATGTCCATGGTATAAATCGAATTATACTATGGACCTAGCCCACTGACCAATCTCAGTCCCAGACTGGCACCTTACACCCATTAGCTATTCACTGATAATTACTGAAAAACGTGCCAGCCTGCCACTGTCCCGTGCCACCCTATCACTAAATCCCTCTGACAGCCGAAACAACTTCAAAGCGTCACCTTATTTTCTCCCGTTAACGCTGCTCGGTACCATCAGAACTGACGAATCTAAAAGCATGGATACCTCCTTCGAACTCAAAGAAAACGAAGAACTGGACGCAGTATTTAATATGCTAGAGAATCAATTCAGCCCAATTCGCAAAAGTAACGTATCTTTACAGGACGTCCATTCTCCGGTACTCCATCCATCTTCAGTGACCGAAACTGCCAGCATTCGTAGTAGCACTGACCCTGCCACAGCATCACCATCCCCCGCAGCTCGCAACTCTAATTCCGCGGTCCTCACTGTCGTTCTTCAGCCATCCAATCCTGAGGGGGAAAAAAAAGACAACGTCATGAGGAAGTCACAGCCCAAGAAATGCTTGACCTAGAAAAGGAACGTCATGAAATAGCAACACAGAAACAAACTCGATGGGCAATCAATGTTTTCTTTGACTGGTATACACAAAAAGGTAAAGAAATACAGTTAAACACCACAACTCCATCACAGCTAAATAACATACTACGAGAATTCTACACAGTGCGTAACAGTGGTGGAAAAGAATACTCTCTGACTAGTTACACATGCCTAAGAGCAGGATTAAATAGATATTTAAACGACCCTCCCCTAAGTCGAAGCTTTAATCTAATGGCTGACACAGAATTCAGTACATCAAAGAACATTTTTAAAGGTATAGTAAAGCGCTTCAGAAAAGAAAGGAAAGATAAAACTGAGCATCACGCTGCCCTAACAATAAATCCGCTAACTCAACTAAGAAATTCTCCAGCCTTAACACCAGACACAGCCACAGGGCTTGTAAAAAAAATGTCTGGTTAGTCATAGTATTACATTTTGCTTACAGAGGAAAGGAAGGGATAAGACAGCTGACAACACAATCCTTAGAAATCAAAACAACAGAAAATGGAGAACAATATTTAACAAAAAGCTTCAATGAACAAAGTAAAAACCACAAAGAAATCAATGACCCCACTAAACTATTCACAAGAGGATGTATGTTCGCACAACCAAACGATCCTCTGTGCCCACTGAGCAGCTACAAAAAATATCTCTCCAAACTACCTGAAAACCCACCTTGTCTATTTCTCATCCAAAAAAATTTAATCAAACACTCCTCAGCGACATGCCAGTCTGGTACACTGCAGAGCCCATGGGAGTCAACTTCCTAGCTAACATGCTTCCCCGTATTTGCAAAGAAGCACATTTTGAGACAGTTTTCATAAATCACTCAATCCGTGCCACTGCAGTCACTCTGTTGAGCAATTCTGGCATGGAAGCCAGACAAATAATGACCATCACAGGACATAAAAGTGAAGCTTCACAACAAAGCTATTGGTGCCCAAATCTGCAAGAGTTTAAAACATGGGGTCAAATCTTAAGTGGAGAAAGCAGCAACGAATGTTTCCATGCTCCACCTGAACCACAGCCTGCCAAAGAAAACAATAATTCAGAAACAACTCTACCTTTTCCATCCCCAAAAATTACAGATTTGCCACAGACAACCATCATCAATGAAAACAGAAGCACCAATGAAGAAAACCCCGAAGAACTTACACCAGTTGCTCACGCACCATATCAAGCTGTGCATCCTTCAATCCAGAAAGCAGCCACCGGAACTAACCAATCGGATGACGAGCCATGCCCGAAAATACCTTCCATAGAAAACCTAGTTAACTATGGAACAGTTAATTTCATCTACAGATAATAAGTAAGTAAATAAACCTTCAAAACAACTTCACCACCTTCGAAAAAAAAAAAAAAAAACACTTTCTTTTCTCCTCTCCAACAGGTCACAGCACGTAGAAGTTCACACTCAACCAGGAAGAAAAACACTTGAAGCAACAAACCCTGCAATGCAAAACATACTGGATGAAAAACAATTCCCTAGCAATTCTCTACACAAGTTATGAACTCTAACTGAAATAAAGACTGCCCTTTCAACAGTTTCTCTGTCACCAGTGTTCTTAAAACTTAAGTGTTCTAAAATAAACGTTATCACTTAAATGGAAAAAAAAAAATTACAAATCTCTACAACTGTCTAAAAATGTTCAAGTCTGTTTAACTTTGTGCCTAACTATCTATTGCTTACTCACAATAAATGCATATTTCAGTTGCAACTAATGGACTGCTTTCTCTTGTGGATGAATATCTCCTCAAAAAATCTCATTTTTTTTTTTAAATAAAACAAACGAACAATCTAAATAATTACATAAACCTAATAAAAATTAACATAGTATAATCGCTATAATCCACTTGGGGATGTGGGTTATCGGGGGATTTGCCACAGCTGGCGAGGAGTTACCCACTCGGCTGCGCCTCATGGGCAGACCATGCCAGCAGTTGTAAATACCCCGATAACCCACACCCCCTCATGGCTTATTGCTTAAATAATCCATTTATTCTTCATTTATTGTATTACCATTGGCAAAATAAGCCCATTGGCTGTAGCCAGCTCTTTGTTAATTTTGCAAATCTGTGCCAAGTGTTAATGCATTTTCACAATTGGTTAGCACTTTCACATGGGAAACTGCAAATCTGGAGCCAGATTTTAAAAAGTGGAAAAATTCTGTGCATGTGGAAAAAATAAGTTACGTAAGAGAGGATTTCCTTGTGCACCCTCAAATCTTCCAAGAATCTATCTCCACTGTTGATTCTCAGTTACAGGTTGGAGGTTATAGGACCCTGCAGGAGCAACATTTTTGATAGAAAGGAACCAGTCACGACTACTGAGCATGGTGCCCTGAGCACCCCACATAATGCCGCAGGCCAACCAGTAACCATTGTTAGATCCCTCACTCCATTTCTTTTTTTTCCCCCCCTCCACCCCTCCCTGTCGGCCTCTCTGGGCTGCCAGTGGACTCTGCGGCTCACTCCCGTCTCCACTTCCAGCCACTCCTGGGGGTAACCCGGTGTAACCCTTCACCGGGTGGGTCCCCCTTCTCTGAGGGGAAAGGTGCCAGTGGGGCCGGCCAGCATGCTCCTTCATTGGCCCCCCCTGGGTGCTGCTGTGGTAGTCTCCGGGGCTAGGCAGGGCTTCTTTGGCAGTGGGAGATCGGGTGGTCGTCATCAGGTCGACTGGGGAGATTTTCCTGATTTTTCACTCCGGGGGCATGGCTTACGCCAATGTCCACCACACACCCCAGTCAGCATGGCCCAACACGCTGCTGTTCTCCCGGCCTCCGCCAGGAGTCAGCAGGCACCTGACTGCATCCCCTCCCTCCTGCTGGGAGAAGGCGAGCCGTCATCAGACACTCAAGCCTCCCCCAGCTGGCCCACTGGCGTCCCGGGTCCGTTCCCAAACCAGAGTCGCTAGCATTGCAAGTGGAAATCCAACCGCTGTACCGATGGGCCGGCAGTCCTCACTCCATTTCTGTTATTTGTGGTAAGTGCTGATCTGGGAGCAACAACACCTCAGTTCAACTTGTTGTCGTATTTCTCTGCTGTGTCATCACAGTTTTTTCTGTCTTTTGCAGTGCCGCTTTATGTAATTATTTTCCTTGAATCATTCAGAAAAGGACAGGGCTAAAGCATTGAAAAAGAGTCAAACAGCCTTCCATAATGAGTTGGTGCCTCTGTGGGGATACCCATGGATGCTCCAGAATGGCATCAGTGCTGTGTGGCCTGCCATGGCCTAGAGCATGAAATGGATGCATGCGACACCTGCTTCTCGATGGACTGCTGCACCTTATAGAACCACGTGTTGATGTGGGGTCATCTGATCCCTACCTTCCGAGACAGGTGTCACTTGCAGCTAAGGTTAGGTCTTTGGGCTTTTCCCCTGGGCCTCTTCTTGGGACCTCTGGTTCCATGGAGGCACAGGGTCCTCCTCAAGCTCACCGTGCTGAGGTGTCGGAGGCCCTGATGGCTGGGTCTGTGAGACAGCTAGCTAGTTTTGGGTGGCCGCTGAGAACTTCCCACAGCCTCTGTGCTCTGAGCAGCAGACACCCCGGTGGCAAGGCTGCAGCTATGCACTCTGTCTACAACAATGGACACTTTGGTATTATCTTCTGGTGTCATCCGTGCAGTTGTCATTGTTTGGGGTGATGACATGTTGGGTGAAACCAGAGATGACACTGGAGCCCGTTCTGGCACCATTTGCGGTGTCAGGAGATGGACTAGCACTGAGGCTATTAGTCCTGCTGTCGCCAAGTTGGAGGTTGTTATTATCCACCAGTGACACTGAGAAGGGTGATAACGACAACCATGATGATGGTCAGTGGGTTTTGTATTTTGCGAGGTACCAGTGGTGATGTCCCTAAGTTTGGTGCCGTTCGCTGCACCGGAGTGGGGGATGACTCTAGGGTCAATGTTGAAGCCAGTGCCGACCCCAGCAGTGGGGATGAACCCGTCTCTGAGGTTGTCATCGATACTGAGCAGGAGGAGGCACCAACTCTGGTTCAGATGGCAGCCTGAAGGTGGTGTTCTCCCTGAAGTTGCTAGACAACACCGTCAATAGGGAGGACTTGTAACATTTGAGGTGAGGTGAGAGGCCCTGTACCAGACCTAGTCTGACATGACTATGTCTAACTCATTCTCCCAGTACATATGTGTATCTAAGGTAGTGAAGCCAGAAGAGTCGAGCAGAAACTATAGAGGTTAGAGATCATATGAGAAACCATTTCTGTTTGGACAAAAGTAATAAAATATTGAATGCTAGATGGGTAAGAGTCTGCTGTCAAAAAACTTAGTTAAAGGTAACGTGTATATATACATATATATATATATATATATATATATATATATATATATAGAGTGTCGCAGCTAGAAATAGCGATAAAAATGGGCTTGTCGAAGCCCAAAAGCTCTTTGTAGTTCTAAAAATGACTTTATTCTGGCCCCGTCCATAAATTGGTAAAGGTACTGGAGGGAGATAAATTCCCAGTTCCGAAATGCTGAGTCAGTACGGTTGGGTGGAAAGGATTCCAAAAGCATGATGGGGCAAAAAAGGGGACGGTAGTGCATCAAGAGCAGTTTTTCCTGATTATATTCCAAACCTTAAGTTGGTGTCATAGCCATAAGTTTGCAGGAGGTGCTTCAACAGCTGCAGAATCTTGGTGATGCATTAGCCCAACAAGGACCAGTCCTCTTTAATGTCTTTTTTTTTATCGTGTTTTTCTTTATACTCCTCCTTAACGGTGCGGATCCCCGCGATCTCTGGCCGCCGGCACCCGCACCCCCAGGCCCGGTCTGGCACCCTCACAGAGCTGGCCATTGTCACTCACGCACTCTATGGCAGGATCCTCTCGGGAACTGGGGGGCGTAGGGTGCAGCCATCGAGATCATCGCTCTGCCATGTTTCTGCCAGTTTTTCACCCCTTGCAGAGTGGCCGTGCAATGACGTCTTGAGGCACAACGTGCCAACGTCTGCCCGCTCTGTCCCCCTTGCTGCCATCGCTCTGATAGTGCCCCTGGTCGTCACCAGGGGCCGCTACAGAGCGATGGTTCCTTGGATCCCTCCCTGGGATAGGAGAGCAGTCCGTTGGATGCTCAATCCTATCCCTCCTCTGCCAACCCCTGGTGGCCTGGGTTCGCATCTGAACCTGGGTCGCTAGCGTGACGTGAGGTGTGGCATCCAGTGCCTCAACCCACAGTGCCACTGGGCTGGCTTTTAATGTCTTTTTAAGTGACATTGCAGAAGAGCTGGAAGGAAAGGTATGCTTCTTTGTAGATGACACCAAAATCTGCAATAGGGTATATTTATTTATTTAAACACTGGTAACCAGGAAAGGCACACTGAGATGGAGCTCCTTTCCAGGTGCGACCTGGGAGAACAATACAGACAAGTGGAGCAGTACAGTGCAAACAATAAAGGTAGGAACAGATAGAAGCCACAAAAATCAATAAGAAAATGTGAGTCCAAGGCAAGGCAACTTTAATTTATATAACGCCCTATCCAAAGGCTCAGAGTGGTTTACATAAAACAATAAATAAAAAGCAATTAATCACCGAGAAAAACGGCTTCAAATTAAAGAATCAGAAAATAAGCATAAAATCAGATTAAGTCATAGACCTTTCCAAATAAATAAGTTTTGAGGGCGGCTTTAAAGGCCTCCACCGAGCTGGCTGCCTTAATATATTTGGGGGTGAATTCCAGAGGAGAGGGGCAACTACTCTAGAGGCCCTGTCTCCAAATCTTTTTAAATGTGAGGACGGAATGACCAGCAAGTCAGCATCGGTGGAGTGTAGGGGGCGGTCCGGGGACTACAGAACCAGGAGCTCTTTTAGGTAATCAGGTCTCAAACCGCGTAGGGCCTTGTAAGTCAGCAAGCCGATCTTGAAGGTGATACGCAGACTCACAGGCAGCCAATTCAGAGAGTGCAGAACATGAGTGATAGGGTCCCTCCATAGAGGTACCAGTCAATAACCTGGTGGTGGCATTCTGCACTAGCTGCAGGCGACGTATCAAACCTCCAGATAGCCCTAGTTGTAGGGCGTTACAGTAATCAAGTTGACTGGTAACAAAGGTATGGATAACTGTAGTTAGGTCCTGGGGAGTCAGGAATGGGTGGATCCTTGCAATATTTCGAAGATGGAAAAAGCCAGCCCTGATGACCGACGCAACCTGTTTTTGCAGATCCAGTCAATCATCAAGGGTGACATTCAGGCCCTTTACCATCCCAGTCACCGAGAGAGGGCAGCCATCAACTATAAGAGGCAGTCTCCCATCAGTGAAGACACCCTTATGACCTGGCTTGATCACCATAATCTCAGTTTTGCCTGGGTTGAGACATAGCCAGTTTACAGACATCCAGTCATTGATCTCGGCCAAACAGCGACTCAGGATATCTGAGGCAGAGAAGTCGTCAGGAGCACAAGACAGGTACAATTGGTTGTTATCTGTGTAGCAGTGAAAACCCAGATTATACCATCTAATGATCTCTCCAAGTGGAAGCATGTACACAGAGAACGACAGAAGTGTCAAAATGGACCCCTGCGGGACCCCACAAGACAACGCAAAAGAACTTGAGGAAAAATTCCCAAGAACTACTCGCTGTGATCGACTGGTGACGTAGGAGCGAAAGCAGTGCAGAACATTGCCAGTGGTGCCCACATACTACCGCAGTCGATCCAGCAGCACCTCATGATCAACTGTGTTAGATGCAGAAGAAAGGTCCAAGAGCACAAGAATAGTATAGTGCCCTCCGTCCCTTGCCATGAAGAGATCATGTGCTACCCGGACCAGAGCCGCCTCAGTGCTGTGCTGAGGCCAAAGACATGACTGGAGAGGTTCAAAAATGGAAAGTGATTCCAGGCATTCCACAAGCTGGTCTACCACCACCGTCTCAATAATCTTCCCCAAAAAAGGAAGATTGGAGACAGGCCTATAATTTGCAAGAACATCTGGGTCAAGAGAAGGTTTCTTAAGGAGGGGTCTCACCACAGCCTCTTTCAGAAGCGTGGGAAAAACTCCCTCCCTTAGTCCAAAACAATGGAACAGATACCATCCATATGGTACTAGTACAGTGTCAAAGCCAAATAGGGCAGCTGCAAAGAGTTAAGAGTTCAGAGGAGTCTAGCAAACATGGTGAAGCGTGGGAAGGGGGATCAGGAAGAGGGTGGGATAGTGGAGATTTAGAGGATGGGTAGTGGAGCAGGAACAAGAGAGGAGAGGGGAAGAATGAAGCTGCTGCTTTAGGGCTGAGAGTGAAGGGAATTGTTGAGTGACTGGAGGGAGCAGATTCCAAAGGTGTGGTAGGCTGAAAAAGAGTAGGGGTGGTGCACTGAGAAGGAGCGGGAGTCCCTGGAGCAAAACAGGTAGGATGAGGGGGTGGAGGGGGAGAGGAGGGAGGGAGAGGTAGGAGGGGAGGGAACCTGTCCAGTATTTGGCGATAAATGCCAGGCAGTGAGTCAGGCGATGATGGGGTAAAGGCGTGATAGAGGGTGGAGTAAAGGCAGCAGTGGTGAGTGCAGGGAGGGGAGTTGGAAGCAAAGCGACAGATGGAGTTTAGAAGGATATTGAACTTGGAGAGGATGTGGCAGGGGCTGTACTGTAGACTATATCAGTGCAGTCAAAAGCTGGTATGATCATTTTCTTAAATAGCACTTGGCGAATAAGGACAGGGAGGCAGTCTTTGTTCATGTAGAGAATGCCTAACTTTGGTCAGAGTTTAGAGATAATTGCATTTATGTGTGAGGAGAAATCAAGATAGTGATTGAGCCAACCCACCAGGTATTTGTAAGTGGAGACTGCATCGAGTCTGGGGCTGCATGGAGCAGAGAAGATGGGGAGTGATTCTAGCTTGTCAAGTTTTTGTCTCATGCCAAATGTTATGGCGATAGTGTTTTTTTGTTTTTTTGTTTACTCAGGTGATTTGCATGAAACCAATCAAGGACCCTGTTGAAGTCATTTTGAAGTGGGTATGAACATCCGCGGAGGAGGGACCAGAAAAATAAAGGATAGTGTCGTCGGCATACATGTGTATGTGGGTCTTAGTGCAAACTGAAGGGAGATCATTAATAAAGAGAGAAAAGATGGGGCCTAGTATGGGTCCTTGAGGGATGCCGGCTAGGATGGGGAGAGAGGGTAGAGCACACCTGGACAGACTGTTGTTGACCTGTGAGGCTGGAGCCAAACCAGTTAACTACGGGAGAGGACAGTCCAGCGGTGAGAAGCTTGTTCAGGAGCAATGGGTGAGAGACGGAGTTGAACGCTTTCGCAAGATCTATGAAGATGGCCGCCGTGATGTGTCCTTTGTCCATTTCAGAACAGATGGCATTGGTCATCTGCAGGATGGAAGCAACAGAGTGGTGTTTACGGAACCCGGATTGGTAGGGGAAGAGAAAAACAGAGGATGATAGAAGGTCTGTAAGTCTGGTTAAAACCAAGGACTCTTGCAGTTTTGCCAGGGAGAGGAGGAGTGAAATGGGACGATAGTTGCCTGCTGTGGAAGGGTCACCTTATGAATGTGGAGAACCCTAGTGAATTTCCAAGCTGCAGGGATGGTGCAGGAATTGAATGAGAGATTCAGCAGTTATGTAAGAGGGGAGGCAATCACAGGGGTTGGAGATGTGAAGGAGCCTGGGGGTGAAGGCCATCAGGGCTATATTTGGATGGGTTTAGGGACAACAGGGCTTGGAGTACTTCATGTGGAGACACCGGAAGGAAACTGAAGCCACTAGAGGATGGTGGCAGAGGAAGGCCTTGTGGTGTGGGGTGGAGAAGGGGTCGGTGAGCGCACATATGGTGAAGAATTTATTGAAAACGGCAGTAGTGTATGGGTCAGAGATTAAAGTACCGTCTATGGTGAGAGTTGGAGGGGGGGGCGCGGCAGACTGGGAGGGAGGATCTAGGAGACAGTTGATAATTTGCCAAAAACAAGGGTGAGTTTTGGTTAGATTGGAGATGGGATTTAAAGTAGTCAGCTTTAGCAGAGTGAATTGCCTTAGTGCAGGGGTTTCTGAGAGCTCTGTAGGAGTTCAAGTCAGCAAGAGAGAGGGTGGATTTGTATTTGGCCCAGGCCCTGTCCCTAGACTTGCATAAAAATAAGAGGCTTGCTGAAATCCAGGGATGGTGCCGGCATTTAAACCTGAGTTTTCTCAGAGGGGCATACCTGTTCCTGACACTGGTGAGGATAGAGGTGAAGGAGCTGAGGGCAGCGTCTACGTCTGGAGCCAAGCAGACCGATGACCAGTCAGCCAAAGTGAGCTCAGTCAAGAGGGCATCTAAATTGAAGGAGTTCATAGCTCAGGACAGCAGATATTTAGGAGCTGAGTGAAGTAGACGTACCTTCCTGATGCAGTATGTGATTCAGTGGTAACTGAATGAGCCAGGAAGGACTCCAGCAGCAGAAATGTGGTGAGGATGGGAGGAGACACCCAGTTGAGTTGAGTGGTTGGAGGAGTGAGGGTTATATCTGTACTAGTTGCTAAATGCACTCTGTGCCTTTGGGCATTATCCAGTGTTACTCTGCTTCGCAGTTACACTGTCTGTGAGCGGTGCTGTGCACTTTGTTGGATCAAGTACACTGGCTCTTTCACAGGGTACATCCCTGTAGGTGCAGGAGAAGCAGGTAATTTACTCTGACTTTTTCTCTTCTGACCGTGTCAGACTATCATGGTTGGTATGCCTCTTTTCTTCCTTTATGCCAGATGGGCTGTTGGCCTTCTATTCTTAGGGGTGCCTGGGGATATGGACACATCTTGACTCCTTTAGGTTCCCCAGTCCTATAACCCGACTTGCACCTGGGATTCCCTTTTTCTCTTCCCTGAGGTGGAAAGAGAGGGACATATTTATCTGACTATCCCAGTTAATGCTTTGTCTGGTAGCAGGGGCTTGTTTGTACCAGGAGTCCACGTGTTTCATTCCTATTTTGGCATATTGTGCCATCTCATTTACAGTGGGGTCCAAATTCTAGGCATTCGTTTTTGTCTTTCTGCCAGAGCCACATGCTTCAGGGCTCCTGCCTTTAAGCTCCTGTCTGGCTAGTGGTGTGAGGCTCATGTTCCTTACCCAGCTACTCCTTATGCCACCTAGTGTGCCCTGTTTCTTTATCCTGAGGTTGGTAGTCTAGTTTTAGTTTGTTTATATTCCTGTATCCTTTCCCTATCGGCTAGGAAACTTTTAGCCCTCTCTCTCTTCTTCCCTGCTTGTTTCTGTCCTGCAAACAGAGTTGAGGTGAGTGAGGGAACCGGCAGTGGATACTGGCTGCCCCATGGCACAGGCACCATGCTTAGTAGCCATGGTCAGTTCCCTCCTAGCAGACGATTTTGCTCCTGCAGCATCCCAGGCCCATAAGTGGTAATCAATAGTGAAGATGTTCTGGAAGATCAACAATTATAGTACTACGTAATTTTCATTTTTTCCTGCATGCACTCAATATTCAAACCGGTTGCTTTTTTGCAACCTTCCACACAGTTTACAGCAGCTTGCGCATATTCTTTTGCACAGCTGTGGAAAAATGCTATGCCTGGTATTATCTGGTGTAGCATTTTTTTTTTCCACAACAGCACAAAAAAAAAAAAAAAGGAAAATGCCACCTGTGTGTGTGTGTGTGTGTGTGTGTGTGTGTGTGTGTGTGTGTGGGCGTGTGTGTGTATGTGTGTGTCAAAAAATAAATAAATTGCTGAAAATAGCATTTCCATACGTGCAGGGCACTAGGATTCAGTTCCTTGGCCATGTCAGGATCTCAGACCTCAGGTTCTTTGACTTTTATAATTCCCTGCTACATATTTTGCCTAGGGGTCCTTACTGGGGCTAACGGAAGCTGTGTGAGTACTTTGTAATATTTAGCCTTTGTGTGTTAAATGAGCTGTGAATTTGGAGATACTATTTAAAAGGCTTCTAGGTGCTGGAAGGTACCCTTCATTTCTTTAAACAAGGATTCAAATCCAGTTCAAATCCTAGAGAAAATAAATGAGATCTTAGCTTAGCCCTAGTGGACAGTGTTCTGCCATACAGACGTGTACTTTTTTGATGTATTTGATGGTCTTTACTAAGGCCGTGTAAAGAAGTTATGTGTGAACAGTTTTTTCCCCAATAATTTAGGTAGTGTGGAGAAGATGGATATCGATCTGTACCATCCAAGGCATGCTCAGCTCAGTGACCCACAACAGTTTTGAGTATAGTTTCTGAAGGTAATGGTATATGAAGAATGCTGAACTAAGTGATGCAAAGGAATCAAGTGGTTTTAAATGCATCAGCATGCTGGATTTGGAGAAAAAGTGGAAATCTTTACATTTGATCGCATCTATTTAATGTGCTTGTTGGTGTGTTTGCAAGCAGAGTAGGGAGGTGTCTGACTGAAGCAGCAAGGAGATTTTAACCAGGAGGGTGAGTATTTGGTATACGGTATATCCTAAATATAGGGTCTGCATACTAAATTGAGACCAGCCTGGCATTAAGGAACAGTACTGAAAGCAGTGTGTTGCCCTGAGTTTGGGGTGGGCAGGTGAAAATTGTCTTTGCTATTGCTGTAGTTCTGGGGATGGCTGGTAATTTAGGGGTGGGGCTCAGCCAGGAGTAGGATCAATTATCTGCATTTAAACCCATTAAAACAGGATTTTAAAACATTTGATGGGGTTGCAGCGAAGTCAGCAGTAACACACGGCAGGGTGTTCAGTGTTGGGGGATACCCCAACAGGTATCCAGTGATATTGGCACGGTTAAATTGAGCAACTCAATATGAGCTACTCAGTTTGACCACCCGTTAGAAAAGCGGCTGTGGAACAATAGCGAGTAGGGGAATAGCGAGGCAGTACGACCACAACAGCAAGTGTAGGAATGGGCTGCATGTGGGATAGGGGAAGGGCGGTAACAAGATATGGCAGGAAGTCTGGCGGTGCGATTCTGAGCTGGCCGTCTTGCGTAGTGGTAGGGTGTGTGCCCCTACTGCAGGAGGCTCTGGGTTCAGAGCTTGCAGTGTGCGATGCATTTTGCCGCATGTAATTTTTGCACTTTACCCCAATGTCAAGCTCCCCCTCGGAGTTGAGCATCTTAATTATGGGGAGTGGGGGGGGCAAAGCCCCCTGCATAAAAAATCTTGTCTGTGTTAGGTCCTGTAAATGGGGCCGTGTCGCTGTTGTGCAAATCGCCATTGTGGTTTTCAGTGACTTGCACTCGCTGTAATTGTCGGCGCTATAAAAAAACTTCGCCGACATGATGTGGAACCCCGCACCCCACCCCGAGCACCACACACCCTGGATTGCCTTATTGCTCTTCAAGAATGGAAATTAGAAAAGATGGGCAGATTAAAAAAAAAAAAAAAAAGTGAAAATTAGAAAACATAGGCAGATTAAAAAAAAAAAGTTAAAATAATTGTGTTTTGTAAAATAGCTCTTCAGCATAGTTTGCAGAAAAAGCAGGGAGGTGTGGGGTCTCTCTTTTTTGGGGGGGAAGTGGTGGTGTTGGGACATAAACGTATGGCATTAGACTGCTGTCAGCCAATCAGGTTCAAGTATTGTCTGTATCACGGCACTCACCTCACACAATAAAAAAAAGGCAGAAGTCAAGAGTTGTATTGCAAGACACAAGCCTTTACTCGGTTTAGCAGCAAAAAAGGACAGTACAGATGCAGAACAAACAACAACTCATGATCACATGGTGTAATAAATATATTTAAAGTGCTAGTGCCTAATAAAGAAACCAAATAGATTATCTTTATACACTTAAGTCCTTTGCCTATATATGCCCCTAGTATATAGATCCAAAAGTTTTCCCTGCGACTGAGTAGGCTCTTCCTGTTCCCACCTCTGGGGCCCAAAATGACTTGCTTAATACCCACAAATTTTAGAACATGGTCACTTCTGTCTTGCATGTGTACTGCCCATGCATACTCCAGATTGCCATTTCTTATGGCACTCAGATGTGCACCTTTACGTTCTTTCCATTTGCGTTTGGTTTTGCCCACATAGTAGGCTCCACATGAGCAGAAGGAATAGTATGCAACAAAGGTGGTATTACAGGTGATTAGTTGTTTTATATCACAGATTCTGCCATTATACGGGTTTCTGAACATCCTACATTCAAAAATTTCTGTACAGAATCTACAGTTGACACATTGTCGGCATCCTTTTGGGGGTGGCAGTAACCGTGTACTTGGTTTTACTGCCTCCATTGAAGAACTCACTATCATTTTTCCCAAGTTATCAGTCCTCCTGCAGGCCATTCTAGGTGGCACTGTAGCTGTTTTTCTTAACTGAATGTCTGCTCCCAACGCATGCCAATGTCTGTATACAATTTCCTTTACTCTATTGGACCGAACACCAAAGATGGTCACAAAATTAATCCTGTCTATTGTTTCAGTCTCAGTTCTTTCATTCACTTCCCTCTCTCTAAGCAAGCTATCCCTGCTAATTTCATCACATGCCTGTCTTGCTCTGACAATAGTTTCATTGCCATACCCCCTCGAGTTGAATCTGCTTTCCTGTATTTTAAGTTCTCTCTCCAAATCTTGCTCCTCACTGCAATTCCCTTTGATCCTGAACATCTGGCTTTTGGGTATATTTTTTGTAATATGATGTGGATGGCAGCTGCTTGCTAGTAATATAGTATTCCTATCTGTGGGTTTTGTTAAGAGGATAGTGGATAATCCTGAATTTTCTGTAATTTTTACCTTAAGATCTGGGAAGGAAATCTTCTTACTTAGTGCGTATGAAAATCTCAAATAACTGTTACTACCATGCAGGTACTTCACAAATTGTTTCAATTCCTCTTCATCCCTTCCCCATACCAGCAAAACATCATCAATAAAACGTTTCCATAAAAAGACTTTTGTCCAGTATAGATTGATGTTTTGATCCCAAATCACACCTTGTTCCCAAAAACCCAAATATAAATTAGTGTAATTGGGGGGCAAAACTTGCCCCCATCGGTGTTCCTTGTACTTGATGGAAAAACTTTACCAGTGAAACAAAAGAAATTGCCCTGTAGAACCATTCTGGCTATTTCCACTAGAAATTCCGTCTTTGGTTTAGCCTCAGTTCCCCTTCTTTCCAAGTAGTAGCGCATTGCTTTTAAACCTCCCTCAGGGGATATATTAGTATATACTGACTCCACATATAGAGTCACTAATATACTACCACTTTTCCACTTCATCTCCTTCAATACCCTGAGGACATGTCCCGTATCTTTAATATATGAGGGGAGTGTGGTGACCATGTTTTTTATATTGTCATCTACAACCCTGGCTAGTGGTTCTGTGTTGCTCCCTACACTAGACATGATTGGTCTACCTGATGGGTTATTGAGAGCACCTTTGGTAACATGTAAAATTGTGATCTCAAAGGATATTGTAACATGGCTCTTTTAACAACTCCCAAATAAGAGAATGTGATTGGTGAAATAATAAGAGGTGACTAAAAAGTAACCATGGATTAATTCCACAGTAGAACCACATGGTTGCTTATGTAGTACCTTTTTTAGCCATCACTACTGGTAGCAGAATTCCTTGCTATTCCCACTCTCTCACTCAGTGAATTGTCAGAAAGTACTATCATATGTTGAAATTTGAGCAGCAATGTTCCCATGCTGCAAATGTATAGAATTTCAAAAAGTAAATGTAAGGTAGAATTATAACCTTAGTTCAACTGTGCATTTGTAATGTTTGAGGCTCTCCAGACGATTCACAGTAAAGTTGCCTTGGAAAACGGTGCATACTAATGATGGAATGTCATCAGTACAGTCCCAGAATGTAGCGTTTCAAGTTCCAGGAAGTAGAAATGCGTGATACAAGGATCAAGAATCGTAGTTTAATATATGTATTTACGAGTAGATTTTTTCAAATTTAACATGTATTTCCTGATGTCCTGTTAGTCCTGACAGCAAAGTGTGTAATCTGGAGTGCAGACAGCAGCGATGTATGTAAGTAGAGCTACATTGGCGCAACATGTTCCAATAAATGAAACGGCATAGAAAGCTCAGCGTCTGTCTAAATTATTGCTTGGTTATAGTGTGCAATAACTATCTACATGTAACAATCTTACCTACTCTTGCCATGTTACAAGAGCATTAAACCACTCCAGACCATGGTTCCACTATGGCAGTTAATCCGTGGTTGTGTGGTTGGAGGCACTCCCCAACCATGGATTAATTCCCCAGTAGAGCGATGGTCTGTCGTGGTTTAATGCTTACTTCTGTGGTTAAAAATGTTTTCTTTTTGTTAGTTATTAATCCTTCCGATTCTTCCCACTCCAAAATACCATCTGTCTCTTTCTTTGAGGTGGGAGTCTTATCGCTTGCCATGGGCATGTTGTATTCTTTATTACACAGTTGTCTCTCCACCGCTTTAACATATTCACATGTATTTAACATCACTACACTGCCTCCCTTATCCGCAGGTTTCACTGTAATTAGTCTGTTGTTTTTGAGTGTCCCTATTGCTTCCCATTCATCTGTAATAAGATTGTTAAACCTGGGCACAAAATCATCTAATCTGAGTTTCTCCAAATCTTGTTCACACAGCTTCTGAAACACAGAGACTGCCTGGGGTAAAGGAGGGCAGAAGGTACGGGGTCTCCTTCTTTCCACCTGCTTAGCAAGCTCCATATTCCCGGAGCCAGCCTGCACTGCCCCCCTCCCCTGATTGTCAGATTCCTTCAGGGCCTCCAATACCTCTTGGGTAGGTGTATTATCTGTATTTATGCTGTTATCACAAACATTTTCTTCATTAGTGCCCCCATTTCCTCTGCTTTAAACAAGAAACATTTAAGGTTTAACACCCTACAGAGTCTCTATAGGTCCACAGTTAACTCAAAAAGTCAGTATCCGTGGTGGGAACAAAAGAAAGATCTTTGTTCAACAGACTTTCTTCTTCGCTGGTAAGTATTTAGTCCGACAGGTTAATGTTATCACCCCATTCTGTGCTCTGGTCCTCTGGGATATCAGGTGCTATTTTTGGTATCTCCTCTTCTGGGTCCAGCCCTTCTGTGCTCCTGGAGCTCTTCCTTCCTCATCTGGTTCGTCTTCGGCCACTAGATACCTGCCTTTCCTCTTCCCCCTGCGTGAGTGTGTTTGTGCTAAAAAAAAAGGCCCCTCCGAGTTGTCCGAGTCACTGTTGATACTTGTATCCAAACCACTTGTTGCCGCAGATCCTGATGTTTGTCCGGAAGTATTCCTTAAAATATACACAGGCTCAAAATGGATTTTATTTTTATTGAAATGTCTTTTTTTTTTCTTGTTATTGTCTGACCCTGTTTTTGGCCAACTATAAATGCGTCCGTTAATATAATTGTTCCTGTCCCTATTAAACTTCCTTTTCTTTGTTGCAATCATTTTGTTTTCCTGATACTGTATCTCCTTTTGAAGCTCCCCCTGGAATTTGTTAAAGTTTGGGTTGTCTCGAAATGTCTCTAAAGTGCGCTGTTTTTCTTTCAATTCTGCTTCAATTTCCTTCTCAAGAGCTGCTGATTTATTTTATTTTTTACAGTCAACTTCATCCACTTTTCGGTGGCTTCATTAGATATGTCACCACTCTGTGATGAATTCCTCATCTTCTGATCCCAAGGTGGGGTTCTTTTATAATTCTCAGGCCCCTCAGAGCGTGGCCCACCTTGAGGTATGCCTGAATTGTTTTGAGTTGCTACAGGTTATGCCTTGCTCTCAAGGCAATTCTTTCAAAGGCACAAAAGGCACTTTGAATTTCCTCTCGTCCTGTTTCTGTGTTTTGTGTGCTCTCACTGCCTCTGGATCCTGTTCCTTGGTCTGTTGGATTCAGTATAATAGCAAATGCATCAGCTGTCCCCAGGTAAGAAAAGAGACTCTCCATAAATCCATCTGCGTCCTTCACTGTCTCTGCTTGTCCGCTTGTGCTGGCATTTGTACTCGGCTCTTTTTGCATTCTGTGTCAAAAAGTACAGAAGACAGTCTATTTCCGAACACTGTGCTTACTCTGGACGCTAAACGCTGCCGCTCCCGTTACAAAGGTGCTACTGCCCTGTGTGTTGCTCAGTCTGTTGTAGCCAGCACAGACAGAGCCGCACAGGGGTATAGGGTGCTCAGTGACTCTTGTAGTCCAACAAAAAATAAAGTCACGGCACTCACCTCACACCAAAAAAAAAAAGGCTGAAGTAAAGAGCTATATTGCAAAACACATAAGCCTTTACTCGGTATAGCAGCAAAAAAGGACAGTACAGATGCAGTACAAACAACTTCTTCTCACATTTCACCCAGTTGTGGGCTTCATCAAAGATAATACCCTCTAGTGTTGGTCCCCTTATATAGCAGTCATTTGTGATCACATGGTGTAATAAATAATTTAAAGTACTAGTGTCTAATAAATATAGCTCTATACACCACATTTTACCCTGTTTGACCCAATTCATTGCTAGGACTGCCTGTTTTTCTGTGTTTTGTTATGCACAAACTGTCTCTTGGATAGTGTCATATTATTGAGTTCACTGATGTGTTTAGTTTATGGATTTTTAAGCTTGGTTCTGTTTTTTTCCCCCTTTTTCCTTTCACCTGCCCCTCTCCTTTTCTCTTTCTTCCCTCTCCCCCTTTTTCCCCCTTCAGCTTAGCCTCCTTATAGTTCTGATAATACTGTTATGCATATCGAACCTAATTAAAAAAGCAAAAAAAAAACTGTACTAGGAGCTTTAGCAACATATGTATGGAACTGAAAATGGACTCTCTGACCCCTGTTTAGAGTGTTTCTAATGTCAAGCCCCTGTGAGGATGATAGTCTTAAAGTAAACTAAATAAGAGACGTTTACACAAAAAAGGTTTTTTCAAAACAGAGGACATGTTTTTAATACGTTTTGGTGTGCAGTCCTTCCCGACCCCCCTCTTCTATTTGTGGTTTCACAAAGGTGTCCGATAGGGATTTGAAAGTGTGTGTGTACATGTGGTATATAGCTATATTTATTGTTTATTAGACACTAACACTTTAAATGTAGTTATTACACCATGTGATCTAGAATGACTGCTATAAAAGGGGACCAACACTAGAGGATATTATCTTTGATAAAGCCCATGATTGGGTGAAATGTGAGAAGTTGTTGTTTGTACTGCATCTGTACTGTCCTTTTTTACTGCTAAACCGAGTAAAGGCTTGTGTTTTGCAATACAGCTCTTGACGTCTGCCTTTTTTTTGGTGTGAGTTGAGTGCCGTGACTTTATATTTTGTTGGACTACAAGAGTCACTGAGCACCCTATACCCTTGTGCGGCTCTGTCTGTGCTCGCTGTTATCTGCATCACTCCATATTGTCAATGGAAAGTCATAGCAAAGTAGGTTATACACATTTCTCATAGAGACAGTGGTACAGGTCAAAGGACATCAGTAAGGAACGTCAGTGGCATGAGGGATCTTCATTGAGGATATCTCCTCCGTTGGGCCACACATGGAGCTTCAGCACCAGTATAACCATGGATGGCCCCATTGCTCCTTTCTTTCTTCCGTCGTCAACAACTTCTTTGGACATACAGAGAAACGGTGCCGTCATTTTTTATATTTTGTTTCCCTTTAACTTACATCATCGACGTTGTCTTAGTATGTAGCCTTTGAAAGAATCTTTCTTTAGGTTTTATACCTGCAGTTTTCAAGATCTACAAGGACAACGTTCACACTGTGTGTTTGCTGTGTGGGTCTCTACCCGGCAAGGTCTGCCAGGGATTTTACCAGGCCACAGAAGATGTGAAAAGAAGGCTCTGGAAACCATTATCTCCATCAAGGTCATGGAATCTCGGACCAAAACCGTGGACTCCAAGCCAGCTTCTCTCTCATGCCTGGTCACTATTGGGAAGGATTCTCCCAGGTGGTCGATGATGATGTCACCACAACGGTCAGCAGACACAGCCGGGGAACAGTAACGAGAGGAACAAGGAGTGTAAGTCCTCATCGTCTACTTCTGTGGAAGCATCAACCATAGCACCCCCCCGCCCATCACTGGGACATCAAGGTTGTGGCCTGGCTCTGGCTCTGGCACTGCTAAACAGCTAAGGATGGTATGCAGTGCTGCCTCTATTGTCAAGTTCTGTACCAGCGACAACGATAGTTACGAACCCTCTCACTGCAGTTGTTGACTCCCAAGCTGTGCTGGCTTCGTTTTCAGAAATGTTACTTTGCCTGTTCCTGTCACTGCCAACAACGGTGCCTACAGTGCGATCGACAGGGCCTCCACTGTTGGTACCGTTGTCATCAGTGGAATGTGAAAGCACACCTACTTTTTCTCCGTCACTACCTCTGTTAATTACCCCCATCATCATTCATGATGATGATGAGTTGGACTGTGATCCTGATCTCCTAGACGTGGAGAAGGATTTAAAGAATGAGGAGGGGTAGCAAGATCCCTGTGAGTTGAGGATCCTTTCCAGCTCTCCCCCTCCTCTTGCAGTGAGGAGTCTGTAGCTTATAACCTCAGGTCTCCTCCTAAAGTTCCTTCATTTCAGGCTTTGCTCAGACAAATCCAGATGTCATGGGCTTTGTGAGTAAAGAGGAAGACTCCAGCACAAGACATTTAATGGAGTTTTTGGGGGTTGCAACTGCAGCTCCAATTGTGGTATCTCCTGTATACCCTGCATTGGAGGATACTGTCCGGCCTATGCATCACACTTTGCTTCCTTTCCCTAGAAAGGCTGATATACAGTACCCTGCTCTGTCTGTTCTGCCTTCCAGCTGGAAGCTCATTCTGTAGTGATCATAGCTGCTTATAATCACTGTAGAGCTCCGAGAGTCATAGGTACTTTGCTTACTGACAAAGAATCTGGGAGGCTTGCTATTATGGACAACAGGACTTCTACCTCTGCATCCTTGACCCTGAAACTTACACATATTATCAGTCATATCTGATAAAATATCAGACTAGCCTATGGCAATCTGCCATGCCTAATATTCAGGCTTTATCTATTGTACATGGCTGGACTGCTTAAATCTACTTCAGCTTTTATTGATACGGTCCCTGGTCCTGTGGTTTGGGAAGTGACCCCATTTCGGGTCCCCTGATCCCAGGTACCCATTCCAAGGCAGCTAACATATCTGTCCAGGTGGACCTCCTGCTCTTAGTACTTTCTGACTCCCCACTTGTTCCCCCTCCACTCTTGCCTCCGGGGGTGTAAGGTGGGGTGTGGGGGGGCAGAAGATCTCCCTCTGTCTGTCAAAATGGAGGGAGATGACCACAAACACATTGGTCCTGGATATAATAGAAAACAGGCATACTCTGGATTTGCTGTCCACCCTTATAGTTCATCCTCTGCCTTCTTCTCATTTGTCCTCTGGGCTACTAGTCCCATCTGAGAGAAGTGGTGCAGTCTGTTCTGTAAAAGAAGGCTGTTAAACCCATCCCTCCCATGGAAAGAAACAGGGAATTCTATTCATGATACTTCCTGGTTGCTGAGTGGACAGGAGACCTGCTTCCGGTCCTGTACCTACAAGACCTGAGCAAACTCATTGAATACAAAACGTTTTGCATGATACCCCTGAAGCTCTCATCCTCCTCCTGCAAAAATGGGATTAGCTGTGCGCCCTACACGTGCAGGATGATTCTCTTCATTAGAAGGTTCAAAAATGCCACAGGCTGTACCGCCACTTCATCTTGGCACCGCAGGCATTTACCAGATGCTTTGCTGTTGTGGCAGCAGCCCTCCTGAGGGAATGGCTTTATATCTTCCCATATCTGTATGACTGTTAAAGGGCCCGTCCATGGAAGTGGTTCAGTACACACTGTGTAGAACACAACAGTTGCTTGAGAACTTGGGTGTTACACAGGGCTCCAGATAAGGTTTTTTTGGGATGAGTATTGTACTCCTCATTTTGAAAGTGAGGTGAGTAAAACCAAATTCACATGCGTGCAAATGTCTGGACAGAGTGGAGTGAGCAGTACATTTTAAATGTATTTTTTTTCCCTAGATAAAAACTGAGCAAGTGCCAGCAATGCTTCAGATAATGTTTGCAGGTAGGAGTAATTTACTCACCAGTTTTAAAATATAGTGAATAAAACAAAACTGGGATGCTTATGAGTGCTGTAAATCTGGAAAAAACTGCTCCTTTTGAATCACCAGTTATGTTATGAAGCACTATTCTTTGGAGTGTGGAGTATTTACAAATGTTGGGTGAGTACTGGTACTTGTTAAAAAACATTTTGAAGAGTATTTCCTAAAATGAGGTGAGTAAAATGGGTTGGTACTCCTTTTATCTGGAGCCCTGGTGTTACGGTTAGCGTACTAACCCTTAGAAGACTGTGGACGTATATATACGTCCAGAATCTATCTACGTTCACACATATTCGGTTCTCAAAGTTAAAATCAGTACTAGTTCCCTGTCAGTGCCTCCAGTACATTGGTGTGGTACTGGCCAGTGCTTTTCTACCTACAGACAGAGCAGAAGATTTGCTTGACCCGACTAGTACACAGGAATCATTCTGTGCCTGCTTGAACACTGCTCCGTCTCCTGGGACTTATGGCCGCTGCCATTGTGACAGTCCCCTTTAATTGGTTCCATATGTGAATCTCACACTGAATAGTCCGAGTGCAGTGGAATCAACTGATGGACGAGCTGGAACGAATTATTCTGATCACGTCTCTGCTTCGCAGTGCCCTGTTGTGGTGGATGGACAGCCTGCACCTGTTGCAGGTTGTCCCCTTCTTCTCCCCAACTCTAGTACAGACCATCACACCGACTGCTTCCAGGTCTGGATGGGGTGCTCATCTGGGTCATTTTCAGACCCAGAGGTCATAGACCAACCAGAACTTGAATCTCCACCATCGCTGTTCTGGAGATGAGAGCTGGTCTACTTAGTTTCCAGGCCTTTGAGGAACAACTCAGTCCTGGTCCCATTGATAAGGATAGACAATGCCCATTTGATGCAATACCTACGTCTTCTAACCCCTTTGCAGGAAATCAGTGAGAATATGGAACTAGGTGTTGTCTCATGGCCCTCAACCATCGGCCATGTTTCTCCTAGCTATCTAGCATGTCTCGGCAGTCAGACTGGGTAGTTTACCAATCTTTTTTACATGAGTGGGAACTGCTGACCACTGTGTTAAATGACTTATGGGTCATCCAGGCATGAACCTTTTTGTGTGTCCCCACACAACGCAAAACTGTCACATTTCTGCTTGCTCGCCCCGGAGCCTTGGGTTTTTGGCCAGATGTGTTGCTCCTCTTCTGGATAGGGAGGTTCCTTTATACCTTTCCTCCGATTTCCCCTTATTCAGAGGGTTCTGCTCAGACTGCTTGCATCGCATATGTACTACATGCTATGTGTACTAAAAACTGATCGGTAGAAGGCCTTATGCCCATGATTATGTCTCCCATATGAATGGGTCCAGATTTTCCTTCTGTTTCTCATCATGTAGTTGTCCAGTTTGTTTTCAAAGGTATCATAATTCTGTACCGCCTTGGTGTGCCCGGGTAAGCTGTTCCATGCTCTTCCTGCTCTCTATGTGAAATAAAAAAAAAAACCTTATTTCTATTTGTTTTTTATTTCCAAACTAATCTGTTTATTATGAGCTCTTAAATTGGTGTCTTTGTTGTCTACCCTCTGATTCATGCCACTTATGAGCTCTTCATCATGTTGTTTCCTGAACATTTCAAACATATCCCCTCTCCATCTTCTCCAGTGAGCATGCCACTCTTAATAGTGGTGGCTCCCTTCTGGCTTCACCACACTTGCTTTCTGTGTCTGCTACATCTGATGGCGGAGCCTAATGTTCAGCTTGTTATTTGTCAGTGCTGCTCTTGCAGACTTGGGCTCCTTGGTCCATCTGTCTGGACCTGCAGTCCCTGCATCTGTGTGCCTGGCTCCTGAAGACAAAACCATTGCCAGGTTTTTTTGGGTTCCTCCCAAGTGGCAGGTACCTTGTTGATGGCTAGGAAGCTTTCTGCAGGATGCATATTTTTTGAATTGGAGCACTCCACACTTCCAGTTTAGTGGACCCATTTGTGTGTCCCGTGAATATTGTATGGGACTACCTTCAGCCTTTTTTGGACTCTGATCTCCAGTACTTATCCCATAAAGTGCAAAACCTGGCTGACGTTTTGACTTTCCATGCCCCCTATTGATGGGTGCACAGTGGCACTACTACAGGTGTCCCATAAATGTCTACAAGGTATTTAACACGTGTCTCCCAATTCATAAACCCGTTCTGCATTGGGACATACTTTTCATACTTGAAAAATTGACTCAGATTCCATTTAAGCATGCTGCGACTTGTGAGATGCGTTTCCTTTCACGGAAAATGCTGTTTTGTGTCACAGTGACTCCTGCTTGTAGGATTTTGGAGCTTAGGCTGTGATATATGAACCTCCTTATTTGATTTTCCATAGAGACAGGGTGTCTTTTCGAACCAGTCCTCATTTTTTATTTTTCACCTACGGTGGTATGTGATTTTTTTTTTACATTTGGTTGGACCATACACCTGCCTGGGTAATTATCCAGGGCATGCTCACAAAGCTGAGGCGTTACTTCATACACTTGATGTACAGGCTGGCAGTATAGCCTAAAAGTTTGACTAACAAGCTATGAATGAGCTTGGTACATCCAGTAGACCTGGGTTTGATTCCCACAACCTCCATGTGTATACTGTGTGACCCTGAGCAAGTCACTTAACCTCCCCAGTGCTTCTGTGTTGCCCCTGAAAACAAGCACTAGTGCCTGTTGGTGTGGGGACCGGGACCCCCCCCCCCCAAAAAAAAACTGTGTTTCTGTCTTGATCGCACTGAGGACAGCAGAAAGTCCACTCAGCACTTTTGTTCCATTCGCCCCTGGGAAAGAGGGCATCCCTGTGTCTACACAGTGCCTGTCCAAATGGCTGGCTGACTGTATTGAATTTTTGTTACAGGAAATGCAGTAAAGAACTTCCTGGTGCTGTGCATGGCAATTGTGCACGTGGTATGGCTGCTTCTGTCGCTTGCTTTCAGAATGTTTCAGCACCTGACTAATGTGCTCTACTGCCACATAGAGCACTATGCATACTTTTAGTAAGCACTGCTGTCTAGACAACGTCTCTCATAAACATGCTAGCTTTAGTCTTGCGTCATTGCAAGGCCTCCTTGTCATGATACCATATCAGACTTTGCCATCCTCCCTGGGTACCTTGTACGCCTTTGGAATCGTTCCAGAGATGTGGTCCATTGGAGGAGATCACGTCAATGAAGACAGAAAAGTTATTTACTATAACAGTAGATAGTCAAGAGAGTCTCCTCCATTTGGCCACAGTGAACCCATTCTCCTTCCTCCTTTCTAGTGTAGCAGCTGGCAAGCTTGTCCACTGCATTGTTTGGAAGTGTCCATAGTGCCTTATGTATACTATATTTCCAGTCCCATGCCTCCTCTTGCATGCCTCACACTGGTTTGATATCCTAGTTCCTGAGAGTAAGAGGCACTCCTAGCTTATCTTGGGTGGGGAACTGAGGACAGTGGGGTCTTCCATGATTATATAGGTGCCGACGTTGCATGTCATCATGGGTGGCCCCTGACTAGCAAGTTTCCAAATGGTCCTATCGCTGACTGATTACAGTTCCAAAGGTGTGGACCAATGGAGCAGATTCTCTCAAAGATCTGCTGTTATGGTGCGTAACTGTTCTTTCAGCAGCCTCTAACTGACCAGCCTCTTATGCTAGTGTGACAGGGACAGCAGCATTTTCAGAAGCTCCTGCATTTTGAGTAAATCTTTGCAATATTTACAGGACTTGAATTTAACTGTATTCCAGCACATTCAGAATACCATTGTACCCACCGTAATAACCAACATTTGACCTCAGCAGTATGCTTGGATTACCATTTTTCCATCCTTATTGAAATGCAGTTCTGTGACTGGGCCACTAGATGGCAGAAATGGTTATGAAGAGCTGAACCAAAGCGCAAATAACAGCAAACATGCTAGTCGCCTTCTGGAAGTTAACAAGATGGCTTTTACTTAAACACCCTTGAGATGCTGCTTCCACTTTTTCAGGTGACTGTCTCCTGAATGCTTCCAGTGTTGGGAGAGAACATGCACACTCGTGACACGTTTGCCTGACTAAGGGGACTTTCTAATCACCCAGCAGCACTTCTGCTCCATTAGTAGGGGGAGTAAGAAATGTGTAATTTTATAGTTCTGTCAGTAAATCTCCTCACACTGTAAAATCATAGAAAAATCAGTGGCTTAAATGTCTTAAACTTAGACTGTTAATTATTTGAATATTGCCTTTGCCCTACAGTGCAGTCTCCTTCAGCCTGCTCACTTAACTTAACCTTGAACGAATGAGCACAAACCGGTCAGCATTTGAAACCGTCTTTGCTGCTACTGCTACTAGACTATTCTTGGTGGTGGATCCCAGCTTATTTTTTTGCGGCACTGGCACTGTGTAAAACCCCTTCCAGATTACGTGAGAGGTGCCTGCAGTAAGGTACTTGTTCCCTGTGTCAAGACCCATACCTGTAAGGGTGTGTCAGACTGAAAGAGGCTGTGAATTAAGGCACAGTGAGGAAGAAAAAGTGCTAGGAAAAAGAGTTTTTTAATAAGTTTGTACCCTTGTCCTGTCTCTGTAAGGCCAATGGGACTGGGTGCTGTAAAGTTTTAGTGTAGGTTTGGAGGGTCCAGGAGATGGGGAGTAACTGTACGGGAAAAAAATAATGGACCTCTACTGTAAGTGTGTGAAAAACATAGCCAGAAGTAAACCTGTTAGACTAGTAGCCAGATTTTAAGTAATGTTCAGGCAGTTAGTATCTCTGTGTGTTTTGGGGAGGGCATTCTAGGAAGAATCTTGATCTGCTTGTGCAAAAATCAGAGAGGACAACCAAACTGTGGCAGGTCAGGCCAGTGCGTTCTGTAAGAGATGGGTGCACTCCTCGCTTGCTATATGTGACATGGAGCGGGACATGCGATATAAAGAGGTCAGCCTCCTATTGTGCCATCAGAATAGTAATCTGCTAGTGCTTAAAAAAGAAACCTGTAACAGTATTCATTTTGTCCAGATGTTTTCTTTATATTGCTGTTGACATAAAAACACTAGTTTACTTCATTCAGTTGTACAACGCAGAAAACAAAGGAAAATACAGAACACCAAAAATCCAAATCTTGGTACTAACATACTAATTGCCAGCAGATTAGGCCTTGCGGTCTATCGAGTCTGCTCGAACCTCCGATCCCTAGTTGGGTACTGAGGCCCTCCCACCCCCTTGTGTTCCAGAAACCCCTATCATCCATCCCCACCCCCCTAAATATACTCCACCATAAATATAATTGTTTTTTCTTAACTTCTACCCAGGGTTCCAGATAAGATTTTTGGGATGAGTACTGTACTCCTCATTTTGAGTGAAGTGAGTAAAACAAAATGCAGATGCATACAAATGTCTGGACAGAGTGGATTGAGGAGTACATTTTTAAAAACAATGTAGTTTTTTTCTAGATGAGAACTGATCAGGTGCCAACAATGCTCCAGATAATGTTGGCAGGTATGAGTTATTTACTCACCAGTTTAAAATACAGTGAGCAAAACAAAATTGGGATGCATACAAGTGCTGTAAATCTTAAAAAAAAAAAAAACCCTCTTTTGAATCACCATTTATGTTATGAAGCACTTTTCTTTGCTGTGGAGTATTTACAAATGTTGGGTGAGTATTAGTACTCGTAAAACATTTTTTCTGAGGAGTATTTCCTAAAATGAGGTGGGTAAAACAGGTCAGTACTCCTCTTATCTGAAGCCCTGCTTCTATCAGTGACTTTTTTTTAATAAATACTATAGTAACTGTAGCAGGAAAATATTGTTTGTACCAGAAGTTCGCTCAGAAGTTAATTGTGTTGGTTTTAAATTTAAATTGGCAGTCTTGCTTTTTTTTCCTTACAAGCGACATTGTTGATGAAGGTATATGTAGCAGCCAAAATTAATATTTCAGGGGGGTGTCAGATAAGGTGCCATTACTTCAAACTACAGATTGGTTTGAGTCTCCTATAGCCAGTATATTGCTTATTTGAATATCTGATTTGACTTCTGTTTCCGTGGATGACTGTATTTTGTGCGATTTTCTGTTTTTTCAACTTTGTCTTTCAGGATATAGGAGCCATTTTTAAGAATGTGTGCCATTTTCTTACCATTTTTAATGCTTCTGCCATTGTGTGTGTGTGTGCCAGTTTTGTGCGATTTGGGGCAAAATTATTCATTTTTTGCTAACACAAAGTGTGCATTTTTGCACAATTTTGTTATGGGAGTACTGTGCTTATTTGGGTACTTTTTACATAATTTTGCTTCGAGTATTTGATGCAGTCCAGTGTTTGATGCAGTGGTTTTTTTTTTTAATATTTTTTTACAAACTGAAAATTCATGTAAGGTACATCTCTTTATCCATGTTATCCACAGTTTCTTAAATTTGTGTGTGTGTGTGTATGTATGTATATATATATATATATATATATATATATATATATATATATATATATAATGGAGTTCTATTTACAGCTATAAATAGAGACTTTAGTATGGAAGGTAAAGGAATTATTTTTGGAGATAACTTTTCATAATCATAAAAGAGGCGGTGAAAGGGCTTGAATTTATTTCTGGTTTGCACCAATAATGTCATCAGTCATATCAGTATTCTGCCTTAATTTTTCAGATATCAAAGTATGTAATTGTCATCTGCCGTTTGTTTTTTGAATTTTAGTAGGGTTTGACCATTCCAGCTTTCATGTATTAATCTCTTTTTGTAACATGGCAAAATGAATAGGAGTGGAAACAACAAAGATGATTGGTCCAATAGCGTCAGGTGGGACAAGAGCAACACGGCATTATTCCAGCCATAATGCCGTGTTGAGAGTGTGAACGCGCTTACAAAGGTATAGCTGTAATATGCTCAGTAAGCCAGTTGGACCAGTAGGTGGTGTGACTAACACAGAGCTGGAAAGCCAACGGCATGCCCTAGCAAAGATAGTGGACCGAGGACTCTGTTACCTGGTGGTGCAAGTGTGAAATATTGCAGACATGAGACAAACAAGGGGCAATTGTCGTGTTTCTCACCCACCCAGTTGATAGTGTAGAACTCTCAGAATAACGAAGCACAGCAGTGGGAAGCACAAGTGGCTCACGGCGCGGCACACAGCAGAGTAGCACATTACATACATATGTGATTTGCTGCTCTGTCGTCTGTGTAGTCCTTCAGTATTGCAGGATTGAGCACAAGAGCACCTGTTGCCTGAAGCCTTAACTATTAATCAGACTGATAGGTGCCGGTTTTAAACAGTCACATAACTACAGATGTGCTAGACACGGAAGAGACGTTATGCAACTGTTTAAAAGTGCCACCTGTAGGTCGGAATAATGATTAACGTTTCAGGCAAAAGGCGGTGTTGACTCAGTTCTACAATAGTGAAGGAGTCCACAAACGATGAACCTTTATCATATGTAACAAGATGTCCTGTGTATGGCGGCGGTACCCGATTCACATTGTGACAGTGGCACCAGAATTCCGGTGGAAAAGAACACGCCAGGAAAGACATAAGTTGGAAAACGAAGAGAAGTCTCCAGCTGTTCTGAAAGTGCCACCTATTGGCCGCAAAACTCAGTGGTGCGGTGTACAGGAATGTCACAACAGTGCTGTCAGTGTTGGAGCATAAGAAAATATGCACTCAATGTATTCTGCCCACAATCCAGCACGTCATCAGTCTCAGTGTAAACGGATGGACAGCAATAGAGTAGCCAACCACAAGTAGGAAGTTTTCAGGGGGCAGCATTAATTAATCGCTAGATTAATAGTTGGAGCACACTTGTAACATGTGAGAAAGTGGTACACACCACATTACTCGATGTCTGCCGTGCAACATGCACACTTCCACTTAGACACATCCTTAAAATGTAACAGACATGAACCATAATTGTGGAAGTGAAAAAGAAGTTGTGCTCATTTGTGTTGAATGGCAACTAAAACAGAATCTAATACTAGCCTTGCACTTGCCATGTTACAAGCGCGTTAAGCCACTCCGAAGATGGCATCTAATGGAGGAATTGATGCATGGCTGGGCCATTGTAGGCACGAGGCCACACAACGGTCCCAACCATGCATTAATTCCCCATTAGATGCCACCTTCGGATTGGCTTAATGCTTACATAGCTGTTGTGCACAGAACAAAAATAGTCTCCTAGTTCTTATCAAATGCAAGAAAGTCAGTATAATTGAAAATAAATAGATCCACCAACCAAAAAGACTGTGAGTTCCAGTATTTCTGATACATTCTTGTGGGTCTCACACCACCAAACAGAATGGAGAAGGAGGAAATACACTACAACTAATCCAGTGTAAATAAAAAGTCATCCAGCAATGCACAGGAACAAATATATACAAAGTCACCAATTTACAGAGTGCATACATAAAGTTGAATCGCATTCAGGTACAACATGTACAGGGGGAGCACAGTCCCGTAATAATACAAGAAGGTTATTTACTTACTGTTATGAAGAATCCCTATGAGGAACGTCCAGCTCATACAGTTGTCGCCTCCAGATATTATCAGGGTAGGAGTAAGCTAATCAGGACCATCCCCCCCATCAAAATTAGGGACTACCTCTAGGACAGTTTCATCAGGGCAAAGGGGCTTTGTAGTGCTCCTTAAGATTAGCCATCGCAGACAGGAAACGGGTATCGAGGGGAGGCAAGACCTTTCCATATCTGGGGAAGTCTATACTTGATTGAGGCTTGTCTGACAGAAACTGTCTGCAACTAAGAATTTATAGTCTTCCTCCATTCTCCAAAGGAGTATGAGGAATTGGAAGAAGGGGCAAGTATGTCACTGTGATTTAGTTAATGGAGCAGTATTTATGAAGAAATTTTATCTTGGCATCTTTGGGAATCCGATTTTTAAGATTCTCAAAGGTGCAAAATATTCTCTCAACTGGAAGAGCTTTCCATTTATTTATACCCAGTTTCCTAATTGTTTTGTAAATTCCTTTATATGAGGTAGACCATTATTTAGTGCTGTCATAATATCTAAATAAAAAACCATGGGATATAGCCAGTCTCCTGGCACAGCTGTAGTGCTACTACTCGTGGTCTGAGTTCAGGAGCAAACTTGGGGAGTCAGAGGGTTGACAGGGGGTCGGGGAAGGGGAAGAAGATTGAGCATCAGCTGGACTGTCCTCCTCTTCCAGGAGGGGGAATATGTAGCATGGCACGTAGAGCCAGACTGGGTAAGTGCCAACAGGGCAGGTGTGTAGGTGCCATCGCTGGGGTTGTTGTCTGACCCCTAGGAAACTGAAAGAGCAGGAAGCAGTGCACTCTATGGAGACAAAAAATGCAGGACACACAGAAAATAGTGATGCTAGAGTTTTACTGAGCATATAGCTCAGGCTGGCAACAGACTATATACATACCACACACCGACAGGTGGCCCACGTTTTGCTCAATAGAGCTTTGTCAGGGCCCCCCTGACAAAGCTCTGTCGAACGAAGCACTGAGGCGCCTGTCATTGTGTGGTATGTATAGGCTGTTACCTGCGTAAGCTACTGTATACTCAATGAAATTCTGGCATCACTGTTTTCTTTGTAGCCTGCATTTTTGTCTCTGTAGAGTGCACCACTTTCTTCTGTTTCAGAGCTCGGCACATATCTGACCCTCAGCAGTGGCTGGGGGGCAACCTGAGACTGCTAGTGTGGGAAGTAGGAGTGAGAGAGAGACACCTGGCGTGCAGCTGTGGGAGCGAGTGCTGCACTGCCATTTGCGTTCTTGCACGGCACTCCTTGAGGTAGGTGAGAACAAAGGGAGAATAGTTACACCAGTGGCAGGATGACTAGTCATCCACAGGCCCTGCACTCAAATGAAACCATGTTGCCTCTGCGTAATATTAAAGTCCTGGGAGATGGCAGGGTAACGGGGCTGGAGTGGTTTGTGTGATGGTAGCTACCGGTGCACCAGGGCAAGAAAAAAAATAAATACATAACCATGGGATTTTTTTTTTTTTTTTTTTTGAGGGCTTCTTCAGTGCCAAGGAGCTGTCCAGAGAGTTGAATAAAAGGAGAAATGTTCCATTCCCTTTGACCCGGATCTGCAAAAAGTTAATGGTTCTACTGAATTGCGGTTTCACAGAAGTTTTTTGAAAGACAGAATGCTCTTTGTCTTTTTTTGTGGGGGGCACATTCCCATACTGGGCCAGCAATAACTTAGAATATAAATGTAGAGTAGGGGCTCCAGTACTGCCTACCTCCCGCAGCAAAGGGTCAATAGCAAGGCCCTAAATAATTTTGTTGAGCACATGGTGGAGTTGGCAGGCAAGTGAGAATGAGAGTAGGAGGCGTTAGTGGCTGAAAGCCCCTGTACCCACCATCCTGTGGTTTGTCCGGTACCCTTTGAGCAGATGGTGATCATAATGGGGCAGGAAGGAGGCACTTCACCCCCGTCAGCGACGTCAGTGATTCATGGCTTCCCTTTGTGATATCCCTTTTGGAGAGTGCGAGGAGTGGATTTGGTGGAACCATGGTGGAGAGTGGCTGGTGGTTGCAGCCCCCTACAGGACACTGGGGACCCAGTGCCCTGCAAGCGAACTCAGCCACAGTACTGAGGGCAAGCAGCCTCACAGTGCATAAGCATGGTCCCCGTGAGACGAGGAGCATGACAAGGGCACTTCTCGGAAGTAGGCTCTTGGGTAGCGATGGTTGGGTGGCTCGCAGTTTCACTGTTTCATTCTTCTCTCCCTTCTTGTGGTTCCCCACAACTACCCTAGGTAGTTGGTTTCTCTGACAGGTGGTGGAGAAGCCCCCCTAGGAGCCAGGTGTGGCGACATAGGGTCATGGGAAGGGCCTGATTGAAATAAAGAGTTTGGGGGGAGGGGAGCTGGGATCCCGTGTCCCTGGGCTTGGTATCATGTAGCAAGATAATCTTTCCAAGCTGCTAAGAGGACTATGGTAGGAGGGCAGCTCTCCTGGTGTTAGACACATGGCAGACCCCTGGTCAGCATCACACACAGGCTCTGTTATCATCTATGCAACCTCGCAGTTGGTTCAGAGACCAATTAAAGCAGCATAGCACTACAGGAGCTGTGCCAGTTGTACATAGCTCTAGTTTTTCTGTTGCACATGTCGACTGGTTGGCGCCATGAAGGCCCACAAAGGGTGGGGGGACCTCACTTCGATGCATTTAAAATAACAGAGGGACATATAGTAACCTACAGTGTGTGTGGCCTGAACATCCCAATGAAATGCACCCAGATACTACAGGAACTTCCTAGAGCTTTGATCGCTCTTATACAGGAGACTCGTTGGACACAATCTGAGCATGCCAGGTTACGGTGGTCCTGGATGGGGTCAATTTATTCCTCCTCTTATCAGGCACACCCACATAGGAGGGAGGGGTCGCTATCCTAGTCCACTGGGCATGCCCCTTAGAGGTGACATAGGTTCTGGAAGACCCAGAGGGTCATTTTGTGGTGGTTCAGGGGGCACTCCATTCAGTCACTTGCACACTTACGAGCCTTTATATCCCAAATCAAGAAAATGAGAATGTTCCTTTCCTAAGGGACGCACTTGTTTCTTAGGATCCTCCCCCACTGACCTTTTTCTGGTGGGAGGTGACTTTAACAGGGTAATGCGGTGCCACCTGGACTGGTCAGGTAGACTGGCCCAAGATGCATCTCGGTTGGGCACCTGTATTAGGAGACTGTCCAAGGAATTAGACTTACTGTAGGTCTGGCGGTTTCTGCATCCCCCAATGCAAGACTACACTTGGTCAGCACCACACTAGGCATATTCAAGAACTGATTTCTTCTCTCATCTCACTGGGCCCACACAGTCCTGCGAGATTAGGATTGTTACATAATACAGCCTCTGATCATGCCACAGGCCTGGTGGCCCCAGTACAGTGAAAATCCAACTGGAGGTTGAACATATCCCTGCTTGGGGCCCAGAGTATGTCAGAATGGTTTGAGAGATGCATCCAAGAGTAGGGGTTCAGAATTCCTGAGGTCCCCGTATGGAGGTGGCATACTGGGATGGCCTAAAGGCTGTGTTAATGAACCGTACCATTACCTTCGTCTCTGATAAGAAAAACAAACAAACGAACAAAAAAAAAGGCAGCTGCGAGAAAAGCAGCAGGTGTTGACAAATTTCAAAATTAAGTACTTGTCCATGGACAAGTGGCTTGACTAAAATTAGTAGTCCTGATGCTTGAGATGGTAGTCCAGTTAAAAATAGGAGCATTTTTAAAAAATTTAATAAAACTAAAGAAAAACACATTTTACATGAAATTTTTGTTTTGTTTTTAATTTTAAAGAGCAGATTCCTACTGTCTGCATTGCTACTCTCCCCCAGCCCGTTTGATGCCTTACTTTATCAGTAGCAAGCTGCTGAAGTTTGGTATAAATAGTCCATGTGTGCTAAAAGTTATATCCCTTGTAATGTTGTAAATCTGTAGGCTGTCCATAAAAAGACCGACCTCCCGGTCCGAAAAACACACCCCCACGTCGGCCCACGCAGCCCTGTTTTGTGATTTGGGATTTTATTATATCAAAGCACTAGATCGACTAATAGGGACCAAGTTAGTTGATCAGTCGCTTTGGTATAATAAAATCCCAGCAGTAAAGGGTATAAATATCTTTGAAAATACCAGCCCCATAGAACTGAATAGGGCACGCTCACACAGCCTTTGTTTTGTGGCATCACAAAACAGGGCTGCATGGGCCGACATGGCGGTGTTTTTTTTTTTTGGACCAGGTAGTCAGTATTTTTTTTGGTCTACAGATTTACAACATTACGAGGGATATAACTTTTAGCACACATGGACTATTTATGCCAAACTTCAGCAGCTCGCTACTGATAAGGTAAGGCATCAAACGGGCTGGGGCAGGCGGCTACTAGGAAGCTGCTCTTTAAATGCTGTCCTTTTTCTATAGGCTGCTACTAATTGCATTCCACGAGATCGGATGAACCCTACAATCAGTCAGCCCCCCCACTGCGTGACTTCAGACAATACTTCCCTATTTATTGTTCATTTTATATGCCTTTCCTTTTTCTATAGGCTGCCACCAGTTGTGTTCCCCGAGATTCCCACAATCTGACCCCCCCCATTGAATGACTTCAGACAAGTGTGCTTTCCTTTTTGTTTTTAATTAAATGCTTTTCCTTTTGTTTTTTTCCTTTTTATTCTATAAATTACCGCCAGTTGCCTTGTTGGTGCCCTGAGAGCCCCACAATCTGACAGCAGTCACCCACTGAGTGAGTTCAGTTCAGACAGTATTTTCCCTTTTTGTTTTTGATTCTAAATGCTGTTCCTTTTTTCCCTTGTAGGTTGCCACCAGTTGTGTTTCCCCGAGATCCCCACTTTTTTTACAGCAGTTACCCACTCCCCAACTGAGTGACTGCTGACTTCAGCACTTTCTTTCCCCTTGCTGCTGCAATTCTTCCTTCCTAGTTAATAAGCTTATCATTTTTCTTTTGGGTTAGGCTATTGGGCAAGCTGTCACTAAGTAATATTCCTTCTTCCAACACACATGATCTCACTAACTTAAGTGCAGTAAGTCTTTTTTTTTTAGCCCTTGTCCCTTTGAACAGTTTATCCAAGTTCTTGTTTCTTTCCTCTGCTGACAAACCGTCTCTCCCTGGCCACCTTTATGTTGTTCCCCAACCCCCCTCCTGTCCCGACAACCTCTCAACCCCTCTCCCAGTTTTCCTTTAAAAAACCCATCCCCTTTCTTTCTTTTGGCTTTTAGTTTTTTTTTTTTTTATTTGCTATGAGTGAGAGGCTGGGTATGTATAACTGTCGGTGACTGCACTTGGTTAGCTCTCAACAAAAACTGGAGTCGCGCAGCAACCAAGCAAAGTACATCCACTACATCCGTCCGCTGACTGTCACACTGTGAAAGGGTGCCTTTCAGTTTCCTTGGCGCGACATGCCTGTGACTCTCCTCCACCCCTCCATCCCCACCACCATTGCACCCACTAGCCTAGACTGACTCTCAGGGTCTGCACACTATGGGCTGACTAACCTGTAAGTCCTTGGCTGCTGGCAATCGCCGCCGCTGCTGCTGCAGTGGAGGAAGGGAATTTTCCTTCAGCTCAGCACATCTCTCTATGCTCGCTCCTGCTGGCAATCGCCGCTGCTGCTACGGCGGATGGAGGGAGGTTGCCTTCAATTCAGCACATCTGTCCTCACTCTCTCCTGCTACTCCCCAGTGCACGTGGCTGCTCTCTCAAACGGAAGCGCTTGTACCATGTGATGCTAAGAAAATCTGGCAGACTCAGACGAATATTAAAATAAGCGGCATCTAGCGGTCGAGACCCAGTATTACAAGCTATTTCAGTGGGGGGCAACAAAAAACTTGGTTGTCCTTGGGACAGCCGAGAGAAGCAAAACTGCTTGTCCGGCTGTCAAGATTTGTAGCCCGGGACGTTGGGCTATGGGATGTGTCAAGCCCTGAACGGCAGACTCGTAAGCAACAACTGTTTGACCTTGAGGCAGAGTACCAGATAGTGCTTGATGCACAGGTCAAACAATGCCTAGAGGTCTGTAGTGTGCGGCTGAATAGACTTCTGGAGGCAAAGGATCAGGAGGCTTTAAGGTGCTCCTGACAATGGTACTTTGATTTGGGAATCCGAGCGGAGAGAAGCTGCGAACAATGCAGTACTTCGTCTACATAAGCAGGGTGCCCACAACACCTTAGAACCAGAACCCAGCAAAATAACAGGGATGTTCTGGGACTTTTACAAGAAGCTATATACCCAAGAAGAGGCAGTTGACTTCCACAATAAGTTAGATGACTTCTTTGCTAAGTTCATGGTCAGTCGCCTAACCAAGGATGCGCAGGAGGCCCTGGATGCCACCATTGGCCTGACTGAAGTACAGGCCATGGTCAGTAACCTAAAGTCTGGGAAGGCTCCAGGCCTGGATGGCTTGGCTCCTGAATCCTTTTGAAGTATTCTAGAAATTCTGGCCCCAAAACTGGGGAATGTGTTCAGGGCAGTCCAGGAGGAGGAACGGGCTGCAGGACCACATCCAGTACCTACTAGTGCGGTACTATCTAGCCTCCAAGGCTTTGGTGGCACAGGTGGAGAGAGATGTGTCCACACTAGAAGAATTCCTCTACTGGGTGCAGTGTTGATAGGATGCAGAGGAGCTATCTTCATAACCTATATGAACTTGTTGGGAGACCAGTATCCTGAATTCTCCTCACTATGTACTCAGTGGGAGACAGATGCCCATGAAGATGCACCAGTTGAGACTTGATCTAAAATCTGGCAAAAGGGGTAGAAAGTTCCCAGTCGTCAGCGCTCCAGTGACCTCTGGTGGAGACCGGAGGGTGGTGCGCTGGCACTGTAAGACAGGGGTGAGCTTGGGGCATGACACCGGGAAGGAGCGCGTGCGGACGCGTGTGTGCCCCCTTCCATTGGCGTCATTGCACACCCCAGCCCACGTCGAGAAAAGGGAAAAGTGTGGCGCTTGGTCGCGGTGGCTTGATGGCCGTCTGAGGAGCTGGCTGGCCTTGGGGACACCACCACCCAGACACTGGGTCCTGTGTCAGGGAATAAGGAGGGGACTCCTGCTGCCCCGCCGCGGGGGGGTAGATGGTGGTGGGGGCTTTATTGGGGCTGGGACAGAGCCGGACGGCGGCCGGAGACGGGCAGATGCTGGGACGTGAAGAGGCAGACTGAAAGCCACAAGGTAAAAAGTACTAACTTAAAAAAAAAAAAAAAAAAAAAAATCATACAACCAGGATGTCTCATCATTCAGAATGTGACATCAGCAAAAACTCGTTTCCCCATGACCCCTTTTGATCTAGAATGTCTTCCTGTCCTTCACAGACATCAAAGGACATTTATAACTTAGCACCTAAGTGACATAACCTGTATTCTTTCTCTAAACATCATACAAGTTTGATTTGCATCCTAGCAGCTGGCAGCTACAATTAAGCCAGATAAACAGGAGATCCTTAACTTATCTCTTCTAGCCTATAATTATCGCCTGGCTTGTAGGTTAACAGCTTGTAGTTGAAACCTGGGCGGGGGGTGTCATCCCAGGAACACAGCATGTCTCAAGAGAAACATTCAATAATACATTTTTATATTACAAAAAGCATAGGTTAATCAGAACCAGCTGTCCAAGTGTCACACTCATACGTTCTAGCCACTCCACGCAGCACTAGGAACTTGTTACCAGTGACGATTATTGTTTTCCAATGGTTGGTAGCTTGAGTAAGTTTTGTTTTACCCACCCACCCACCCAGGTGAAGTCCGTGCTACTCGCTGCAATCTACCGCACAGAGCTATAATTCGCAGTGAGTAAAAACGAAATGGTAGCGTTAATGAAAAACAGTCGCGTTGCATAAATATTCTGTTTTCCAGTACTGTTTACTGGTACAAAAAGTGCTATAAAGTGGAACGATTCTGTACATTGTTGTTTCCGCAATGCATTTTATTGTCACACCTCTGTAATGCATCAAATAACTCCATAGCACTTCCCGTTCATTAGCACATTAACGTTTTGATCGTAGCTGTTTAGCACCATCTCAAAAGTGTTTTCCTGTGTTTTAAAAGTGTATTTTATGAACGCCACACCGGTGACCAGGATTCGGGAATGAGCCACGGGGGTCGGCAGGGGCGAGAGAGGATGGAGCATCTGGAGGACTGCTTTCCTCTCTCGGGGGGGGGGGGACAGCACGTCTTCCCGCTCGCCCTCTAGTGGGCGCTGGGGGTGGCGATACAAGCCTGGGAGGCAAGGACCCAGCCATCATGGCATGCGCATGCCCGATGCTCTGAAAGTCAGAAGGGTCACCAAAAAAGTGAAAATGGTGGATGGGCTATGAGATCCCCAACACTGCTGTGCCTGCGTTGCCATTGGCCTCCCAGATTTGGATTGTGCTCCGGGGCCCTTCTTCCTGGCCCCGCCACAGGGGTAATCCATGAGGGATCTCTGGGATAGCAGGGACGAAGATCCTGCCCCCATCGCGCCCGCAGGCGGAAAAATTACAAGTAAAAAAAAAAAAAAAAAAGTGTATTTTATAGTTGCAAACATTTTTCAACACATTCAGACTTGTTTCTGTCCTGACGACTTTTTTCCCTTGCTGAAGTGGTTGCGATGTGATATTTCATCAGGTATGTCTAATTTGTATTAAAATAAGTATTCTGAACAGATAATGTGTCAGACTCATATTAGCACACCTGTAATATATTATTTAATTGCAGTACTATTGAAATTGTTACAAAAAAAAAAAATCATATTTTTCACTGGTACTGCTTTATTAAGTGAAAGTATACATTAGAAAAGAAACACATTTCAGCCGTTGTAAAATAAAAACAATATTTATCACAGTCTAGTAAGCCCATGTTATAAGTGCAATAACCCACTCCAGGTGTGTGGTTACTGAGGATTAATCAACACCTAGGTTCTGTGAGGACATTCGGCTTTGCCTCGTGCCTCACAGCGTACCCAGGGTGTTGATTAATCCCCAGTAACCACACACCCTGTTGTGGATTATTGCTTATGTAGTTAAAGGCACTGAGCTACCAACCTAGAGACCTGGGTTTCAACCCCATCAGCCCCTACTTGAATACTGCGTGACCGTGAGCAAGTCACTTAACTTCTTTGTGCTCCCAGGCTGCACCTGGAAACAAACTCTGGCTTAGCGTTCCTTTCCCGATTAAACAACTTACCCTTTTCTCCTTTCCCTTATTCTTTTAATTAAAAAAAAAAGAGAGAAACTGAAGGACTACCAAATATAGTTTTAAATATATTAATAAAGTGAGGCATAGTCAATATTTTGATAGTTGCATTATGCCCCACAATTATAGAATTTGACAATTTGTTTTATTATAATTATTTTGATATTCATAGATGAATTGTTTGTTAAAATAATTCCAAGATAATTAATATTTTTTCCACTTTAAAGTCCTCCAAATATTCCCAAAATGTGTAGCTTCCCCTTGTGGAATTCTCATGATGATGGATTTTTATTTATTCAGAACATATCCTAAAAGGTCTGCAAATTTTTCTGCTTCTTGAAAGAAAGCTGGGACAGATGTAGCTATGTTTTTAACTATTATGAGGATATCATCTGCAAATATGCTTATCTCAACCCTTTAGCTAAGTTGTAATCCTTCAGTTTCCTGTTTTTTCTAATTAATTGAAGAAATCGTTCCAAACACGGAATAAGGGTAAAGGGAACAGCCTTGGTGAACTCCATTTAACATATGAAAGGTTTCTGTAAGGAATGAATTCATTTGAAATTTCACAGTGGTGTTGAATTGGAATACAAGATGCTAAGATGATATCTAACTTTGAGAGGAAGTCAGAGGTGTCAGTGTGGCTCAGTTTGTAGCACATCTGCCTCTGGACCAGAAGGTCGTGGATTCTCGTCCCACACCAGGATTGGACTTGCACCTAAAAATCGCTGGCATCAGAGTGCAGTATTGGGTGGTGCTGTACTGCTGGGGTGTGCTGTCCTTTGGATGAGACGTTAAACTGAGGTCCCTTCTGCCCATCCTGGTGTTGTCCTGGTGGGTGTCCAGGTGGAAGTAAAAGAACCCAGGGCACTCTTCTCAAAGAGCAGGGAACATTTCCGGTGTCCTGGCCAACATTCCTATTCCCATAAACTGGTTCATGCAATTACCCAGGCTGTGTGTGTGTGTGTGTGTGTGTGTGTGGGGGGGTGATGTGCGATATGGTCGCCTCCACACATTCAGTCACTTCACTATCAGTCCAGCATTGCTTGTAAAGCGCTTTGGGATACTGTGTATGAAAAGCGCTATATAAAGGCTGATTCTTCTTCTTCTTCTTGCAGCAGGTAACACATATAGGACTGATGCTGGCTGGTGGTAGGACCCCATGGCAAACTTTTTCCAGCAGTACCCAGCGGGGACCACTCCTCCTGTCCTCGGACCCGCCCTCGATGTACCATGTGGTATATAAGAGGCGGCAACCCCTAGCGTGCCCAGTTCTTTCCGTCTACGCCAAGAACGAGGGCTTCACGCCCAACCTCGCCAGTTCGACCAAGAGTTGTTTTTTTGTTTTTCGACCCAGATTACCTTTCAATGTTTTTCTTCATGAGCTTTTCTGCATGCTTACTACCCTGTCCAGGCACACAAACGAGTGTGCCTGCGGTAAACAAATTCCCTCCAAGGACAGCCATGCAGCCTGTGTTTTTTTTTTTTTTTTTTTTTTCTTCTGGGCCCGGACCACAATACTCTGTCCTGCCCCCATCGCCAAGCCTTCAACAGTCAGACCCGCATCCACTGACAGAAGTCTTTTTAGGCCTTTCTGACTCAGCAGCAATTGGCAGCAATGCAGAGGGGGGAGTCCTCCGAACTGGATTCGCCCTGTCGCTCTCACAAATCCTCAGGAAAACACCACTCATCGAAGCCTAAAGAGAACCACAGAGAGCAGGATAGAGACAGGGAGAGGTCCAAGTCCAGATCACGATCCTCCAGGTCCCACATGGCCTACAGATCTGAGTCGTCCGGCTATGACTCCCGTCTGATGGTAGTAAACCTCCCGGTCACTTCGGGAGGTTCTGGCACCCAGGAGAAGTCTTCTGGGCCTTCGACAATGCTACAATCCTTGAAGATCAGGCCTCCTCCTGCTCCATCTTACCGTTAGTCGGACCCAGGTAAGTTGCATCCTGCCCCCCTGGTCAGCATCTGTATGCAGCGCTGACTCCTGGGAGAAGGTACAAACTTCTGGCCTGTCAGTGGGAGGTCTTCCTCCTTCCCGCCAAAACATGCCTCAGAATTGGCAGAGAAACGCCAGACTCAGTCGTCAGATAAGAGCCACTCAGAAAAATCCTCTAAGCTCGTGTTGGACTCCCACCGACGCAAATCTGCCAATGGCGCACCCAAGGCCACCTTGCCTCTGCTGCCTTCCAAGTCTCCCATCGCCCCCGACATCCTCCCCTCGATCCGACACCAGGGTGGATGACATACCGATGCTAGGTGACCAGACGCTGGACCACGGGATCCCTTCTGGACACGATGACTTCCCTGACAAGCATGATGCCCTGTTGTCACCCCCAGTCCGGCCACCGACACCAGACTGACATCGGTACTGGCGCTGGAGCCCCCCAGCTGTCGCCAGATCTGGCCCCAGGCTTCCCCAGGCTTAACCTGAGCCAGGTCAAAGATCTGTTTTCCCACTAGTGGGAAACAATCAAGCCAGATATCCTTCTGGTGAATCCCACCCAGCCACACTGGCAGATCCTGAACCGGCTCTGGTCCCTGGTGAGGGGGTCACACCTCAGACCACATAAGAGGTGCCTCCCTGCCCCCACTTGGATGAAGACAGGAGCAACCATCCGTCTCTGGAGAGACCACGCAAAAGGGTGGAAAAAAGAATGAGGCACAGATCCCGCTCCAGGAGCTGCAGTCCTTCCAGCTCCTCGGATGAACAACACCACAAACGTAGGAGGCGTAGATCTCCTTCGCTCTCCTCCACGGACTCTTGTCACCCATCTGACTCCTCTTCCACTTCTTTCAAGGATCATCCTTTGGGAGAGCCAGAGGATCTTCCTACGTCACCTCCAGACGACCCTTCGTTTATGGAGGTGATACAGCATATACAGTCCAACATGGGATGGGACACGGAGGACCTGGACCCTCAGCGTGTGAGGCTTGCCAAGTACCTCATTCAAAAAGACCCCAAGCCTGTCGTTATCCTCCCCCATAGTGGACACATTTGAGGATGTCGCAGAGGCCACATGGTGGCGCCCTCACTCCTCCACGGCCATACCAAAAAAGGTGGACCGATTGTACTGGGCTCCCAAGGAACATCTCTTCTTGGCTGAGCAACCCGCCACTGATTCAATGGTTATCTCTGTGGCTCATAACCTTTCACAGAGGCCCAAACATCTGAGCACCCAGCCTCCAGACAGGGGGTTCAAACAGCTGGATTCCATGGGCAGGAAGGTGTACTCATCTGCACCCTGCAGCATCAGGAGTTTAAATTTCCTGACTCACATGGTTCAGTTCCAGAATGCCCTTTGGGAACAAGGACTGGACATATTGCAGGGTGTACCCGACTGCCCCCCAGAAGCAGAACTTGCAAAGTTTCTTCAAACTGGGTCAGACAGCACTCATATGCTACGGTCTGCCTGCAACTCTGCAGACACATCAGCAAGGGTGGTGGCAACGGGCATCTGTTTACGGCACCATTCCTAGCTCTGGGTGTCGGGGGTTCACGCAGGATATTCAATCCAACATCCTAGACGCGCCCTTCAAGGGCTCTGTCTTTTTCAGGAAAGAGACGGAGTGGATCATAAATAGACTACATGACTCTGGTAAGGCCATTCGTACCATGCAGTCTATGTACCGCCCGAAGCAGAGACAGTTTTGGAGGTCTCGCTTTCATGGCAGAGGAGGACAACAGCCTCAGCAACCCCACGTTCAGTGGGGTGGCTTCAGTCGACGTGGTGGCCCCAGGGGATCCTTGGCCTCCACCTCTTGCCAGGCTAAACCCGCCCACGCTGCCTTTTCTCCCCCTCCAACAGCATGACTCTCAGTGCAACCCACCTCTCCATGATTCCTCATCGGGAGAGGAGGTGGGAGGTCGCTTCTGTCTTTATCCAGAGGCCTGAAGACAAATGACCTCTGACCAGTGGGTTCACAAACTCATAGAACACGGGCACTCTATAGAGTTCATGTGCATCCCCCTGACAATTCCCCACCCCATCCCGTCATTCCATGGGACATGCAGGCCTCATCCACCAGGAGATCCAGGCACTGCCGTTCAAAAATGCCATAGAACTGGTCCCTCCACATGAGAGGGGCACCGGGTTCTATTCTCACTTCTTCCAAGTCCCAGAGAAGTCTCAAGACTTGAGGCCAGTCCTTGACCTCAGCGACCTGAACCTGTCGGTCACATACAGGTGTTTCAGGATGGTCACCCTTCACAATCTGATTCCCATGGTGCATCAGGGAGACTGGCTAGCATCCCTGGATATGCAGGTTGCATACCTTCACATTCTGATCACCAAAGGCCACCGGAAATATCTCCAGTTTGCATTCCAGGGTGAGCATTTTCAGTTCAGTGCTCTGCCCTTTGGCCTCTTTTCTGCCCCAAGGGTGTTTACGAAGTGCCTGGCGGTGGTGGCCGCAGTGCTTCGCAGGATGGGACACTGTGTTTCCATACCTGGATGACTGGTTGCTTCTAGCACACTCCAGCACTCACCTTCAGGCGGCTATCTGGGATACCTGCAACCTGTTCTGGAGCCTGGGGATTACCAGCATCCCAACCAAGTCATCCCTTAGCCCTGCACAACTTTTCCTGTTCATCGGGGCACTTCTAGATATCGTCCAGAGTCGGGCCTTCCTGCCTTAAGATAGGGAAGAGCGCATTTGGGCTCTAGCCAGATATATTAATTTCGTCTCCTCTGTGCCAGCCAGGTTACTCCTCCGGCTGTTGGGTCATGTGGCTGCCATAGTTACCATTCCCTTTGCAAGACTCTGAATGAGGACCATTCAATGGACTCTTCAGGTACAATGGGATCAGAGGTGGGATGACCTGGACATGCCTGTCTCCATAACAGGGCCGGTTCGCAAGGGACTCCTCTGGTGGATGATGTCTCCCACCTTGTGGGAGGGGATTCCCTTTCAGAAGGAAGCTTCCGGACAGGTCCTGATCACAGACTCTTCAAACTCGGGAAGGGGGCACACCTGGGAGTACACAAGACTCAGGGGCCTTGGTCTCTGACCGAGGAGTCTTTCCATATAAACGTCCTGGAGATGAGAGCCGTACTCTGTGCTCTCCAAGCCCTGGACACTGTGATCACACCCGGCCACCTTCTGGTCCAGACGGACAACACGTTGGTGGTCTCCTGCCTCAACAAACAGGGAGGCACACACTCTTACCCTCTGTGCAGGGAGGCTATGAGAGTGTGGGATTGGACCGTAGCCCACCAGATGACCGTCACAGCGGTCCACGTGCCAGGTGTTCAAAACACTCTAGCAGACGCCCTCAGCAGGACATGGTCTCGAGTACATGAATGGTCGCTCCTGCAGTTGGTGGTTGACGACCTTTTCATCAGATGGGGGACACCAGAGTTGGATCTCTTTGCGTCCTCCACCAATGCAAAACTGCCCAGTTTTTGCTTCCCGAGCCTGGTGCTTTCTGGCAAGACGCATTGTCCCTCTCCTGGAAGGGGAGATTCCTATATGCTTTTCCTCCTTTTCCCCTCATTCAGAGAGTCCTCCTCAAGGCTCAGTCGGAGGGGACTTCAATGATCCTCATAGCACCACTGTGGCCTCACCAGATTTGGTTCCCTTTGCTGCAGCAACTGGCAGCGGCTCTACCAGTTTCACTTTGGCTTATGACTCACTTGCTTTCTCAGGACAACGAGACTCCCATTCATCCGAACTTATGGTCCCTTCACCTTCATGTTTGGCTCCTCAAGACTTAGCCAAGCTTAGATTTGGGGTGTTGGACAAGATAGCTGAAGTCCTGGTGGAGGCGAGAAAACCCTCCACGAGAAACACTTATGTCATGAATTGGAAATGGTTCTGCCTCTGGGCCACAGCGCGTCGCATAGATCCTTTGGCCTGTCCGGTTAACACCTTGCTGGAATACCTGTTATCCCTGTTGGAGTCAGGGTTGAGTTACTTCTCCATAAAAGTACACCTGGCCGTACTTTCTGCCTATCACACCCTTGTCCAGGGCAGAACAGTGGCTCAGCTGAAACATAGAAACATAGAATTTGACGGCAGATAAGGACCGCTTGGTCCAACTAGTCTGCCCATTTCCCTACCTGATGGATAAGCTGCAGATTCTAGTTAATCAACAGCTTACTTCCTCCTACCCCCCACTAGAATTGCCTTATGCCTGTCCCATGCATTTTTGAATTCTCCCACTGTTCCTGACTCCACAGCCTCCTCGGAAAAGGCTATTCCATGCATCCACAACCCTCTCTGTGAAAAAATACTTTCTAACATTACTTCTGAGCCATCCCCCTTGTTCTTGCACATCTCTTCTTCTGAAAGATACTACCCACTTGTACTTTAATTCCCTTGAGATACTTGAAAGTTTCTATCATGTCCCCCCTCTTCTTCCTCTCCTCAAGGGTATACATATTAAGCTGCTTTAGTCTCTCCTCATATGTCTTCTGGTGCAGACCCTGCACCATTTTGGTTGCCCTCCTCTGAACAGCCTCCACTCTGTCTATATCTTTGCAGAGATGGGGTCTCCAAAATTGCACGCAGTACTCCAGATGGGGTCTCACTAACTGTCTGTACAGAGGGATAACAACTTCCTGTTTTCTACTGTTGATGCCTCTCCCTATGCACCCCAGTATCCCCCGCAGCCCTCCTTACTGCCTTCTCACATTGCTTGCCCACCTTTAGGTTATCTGATATAATTACTCCTAGGTCTCTTTCGATTTTTTTTGTTGTTATTAACTCACCGCCCAGTGTGTACTCTTTCCCTGGGTTTTTGTTTCCCAGATGCATTACCTTGCACTTCTTTGCATTGAATTTGAGCTGCCACATATTTGACCTTTCCTCCAACCTTGCCAAGTCCCTTTTCATTCTTTCCACTCCACCTTGTGTATCAACCCTGTTGCAGATCTTTGTGTCATCTGCAAAGAGACTACCTTTCCTTCCAGGTGCTCTCCAATGTCACTTATAAAGATATTAAAGAGGACTGGTCCCAGTACCGAACCCTGCGGTACCCCGCTAGTTACCTTCCTTTCTTCACTGTGGCCTCTGTTTACTATTACCCTTTGCGTCCTGTTGTCCAGCCAGTTTTTTATCCAGGCTACCACCTTGGGACCCACTTCAAGGCTGGCTAACTTGTATATTAATCCTTTGTGTGAGACTGTGTCAGATGCCTTGCTAAAATCTTGGTAGGCCATATCCATAGCCCCTCCCTTGTCTACTACTTTGGTCACCCAGTCAAAGAACTCTATTAGATTTGTCTGACATGACCTTCCTGCTGTGAAACCATGCTGCCTTGGGTCCTGTGCCTCACTGGCCTCTAGGTACTCAACAGTTCTTTCCTTCAGAAGTGATTCCATCATTTTCCCTACCACTGAAGTCAAACTAACTGGTCTATAGTTTCCTGCCTCTGCCGTGGTCTCACTTTTGTGAAGTGGAATCACATTTGCCCTCCTCCAGTCCTCAGGTACCACCCCATCCTCCCATGATTTGTTAAAGAGAGTGGTCAGTGGTGTTACTAGTTCTACCCTTAGTTCTTTTACAATTCTTGGGTGAATCTCATCAGGCCCCATTGCTTTGCCCACCATCAGTTTCAAGAGTTCTTTCAAAACCCTTTCTTCTGTGAATGAACTGGTATCGACCCCCCATTCACTGTTTATGCCTTGTTTGGTTTCGGTATCTTCTCCTCCTCTTCCGCTGTGAATACTGAGCAGAAATATTTATTCGGTATCCCTGTTTTTTCACTGTCACCCTCTGCCCACACTCCCTCCCCTTTATTAAGTCTCTTTATCCCTCCCTTGGTCTTTCTTCACTTCCTAATGTACCTATAAAAGATTTTATCCCCCTTCTTAACAGAGTTGGCTATCTTTTCCTCAGTTTGTACCTTTGCTATTCTGACTGCCTTCCCTTCCTCCTTCTGCTTTAACTGATAAAGTTCTCTGCCCTGCTCCTTCTGTGTTTCCTTATATTTCCTGAATGATATCCTTTTCTCCTTAACCATCCCTGCCACCTGTTTTGAGAACCATAGTGTTTTTTTCCTCCATTTTGTTTTGTTGATTTGCATCACACAAAGGCTTATTGCCTCTGCGATGGCTGTTTTGATTATTCCCCATTGTTCCTCCACCCCTCCTTCTTGCCCGTATGCTAGTGCTTTTCTGAGGCACTCTCTCATTTTCCCAAAGTCAGCCTTCCTAAAGTCCAATACTCTTGTTTTTGTATAGCTTGACTCTATGGCTATGTTTATTGTGAACCACATTGTTTGGTGGTCACTTGTTCCCAGATGGCTACCCACTTCTAAATCTGAGATCCTTTCTCCTTCCCCATTTGAGAGTACCAAGTCTAAGATTGCTCTCTCCCGAGTGGATTCCAACACTAGCTGTCTGAGGCATGACCCCTCTAGGGCATCAAGAATGACCCTACTCTTGGATGTGCCTGCAGCAAAGGTACTCCAGTTAACATCTGGCATATTCAGGTCCCCCATCAACAATATCTCCCCTTTTTCTGCCATTTTAAAGATACCTTCTATCATTTCTTTGTCTGTTTCCTCCTCCTGAGATGGGGGACTGTACACAACCCCCATGCGGATTGTGGTGCCATTTCCTGTCTCTAGGGTGACCCATAGTTACTCATCAACTTCCTGTTTACTCTTTAGTTCTGTTGCTTTAATCCCTTCCCTTATATAAAGAGCTACTACTCCTCTTTTACCCACCCTGTCCCTCCTGTAGACTGTGTATCCTGGTATGTTTATGTCCCAGTCATGGTTTTGTGTGCACCATGTTTCAGTGACTGCCGCAATATCCAGGCATCCCTCTTCCATCAAGGCCACTAGTTTAGGGAGCTTGTTGCACAGACTGCGGGCATTGGTACTCATCACCTTCCATGTATTTTTTTATGGCTTTACACCTTTTAGCCCCATACCTGCCCTTACCGCCTTTTTCTGCATTTATCTCTGTCCTGCTCCCTACTGACTTCTCTACCTTGTTGTTTACCTCTCTAACTACTGTGTTTTGTGGGGGGAGGCTGGGATTTCCCTGCTGCTTTTCAGTGCCTCCCCCCCCCCCCCTTGGCTAGTTTAAATGTTTGCCAATAAAGCATTTAAACATGCCACCTAGGATCCTGGTCCTCCCCCCCCCGGACAGATGCAGACCATCATGCCAGTATAAGCCTGCATCCCTCCAGGTGGCTCGCCAGTCCCCAATGAAGCCAAAACCCTGAGCTCCACACCAGATTTTCAACCATTCATTGAATCCCATGGTGCGGAATACCCTAGCATCATATTTGCCATAGACAGGCAGCACCTAAGAGAAGGTTACTGTACATGCTACTTGTCTAAGACCCTTCCCCAACTCCACAAATTTCTCTTGCACCGCTCTCATCCCATTAACAGCCAGGTCATTTGTCCCTAGGTGGACAGTGACATCCAGCTCCCTCCCTCATGCAGCTGCTCCTGCGATCCTGAGGATTCGCTTTCTGTCCCTCCAAGCCGAGGCGCCAGGCAGGCACCTTACCTCCCTGTCCTCTTCATCCCCCACTTCTACCCCCCAATGATCGAGTCCCTCACCAGGAGTTGTTTCCTTCCCCTGTGGGGTCTTGTGCCACCCTCCTGTGGGTCTCCTTTGTGGAGGTTCCCAGCATCCTCCTTGGTTTCCACTGCATGTGCCTCCATAGAGGAACCACTCTTTGCCAGAACAGCATATGAATTGTGGAGAGGTACAACTGGAGGGATGCACATCTGTTCCACCACCCTCTCCTTCCCTCCCTGAGCCCACCTTGGTCCAACCGCTCCTCATTCTTGGCAATCTCTGAGGTAACAGTGGTGGCCCTGGTGGTCCCTGGGTGGGGGAAGAGGTTTCACGAATAATTGGAGGTGACCTGGGCCTTTCTCAGAGGCATTCTTCACATAAAGCCCCCTATTCAGGATCCTGTTCCCCCTTGGGACCTTCCGTTTGTCCTGGAGAAGCTTACTCTCCCACCATTCGAACATGCCACAGATTGCGAGCTACGTTTTCTTTCCTGGAAAACATTACTTTTAGTTGCTGTTACATCTCTTGAAGGATTTCTGAGCTTCAGGCCCTCGTGTAAGGAGTCTTATTTGATTTTTCACAAAGACAGGGTAGCTTTTGCGCACCAGTACTAAGTTTCTCCCCAAAGTAGTGTTTGAAATGACGTAGAACCAGGATGTTCAACTCCCGGGATACTACCCTGACTACTCCAGTCGTGGTGAGGTGCTTCTCCACACGCTGGACATTCATCGCACATTGTGATTTTATTTGTCCAGGACCAAGGGGACCAGAATGTCTGATCAGTTGTTTGTTTCCTTTGCCCCACATTCCTTGGGCAGTCTGTTTTCTAAGCAGACTCTCTCTAAGTGGCTGGTGCCCTGCATCACATTCTACTACCAAAAGCACAACAGACCCCTATTGGGCCCAGTCAGGGGTCATTCTACTAGAGCGGTGGCAGGCTCCTTTGCAGCCCTTAAGAGGTTATCAACCTCGGACATCTGTGCAACAGCCACATGGCACTCGGTCTGCACTTTCATCAAGCACTGCAGTCTAGACATTGCCTCTAGACACAGAGCTGGCTTTTGGCCTAGCAGTTCTGCAGGGTCTAATCTCCTGAGGATGTACCTCTTTTCCTTCCTCTGTTCCTCACTTACCTCCCTATGGCGTTGTCTTCAGTTTATACTACTTGGGACTCAGTCCTATATGTGTTAACTGCTGAAAGAGCTTCCTCTTGAAGTAAGATAGTACAACGTAAGAACTTACTGTAACAGTAGATCTTCAAGAGAAGCTCTTGCAGCAGGTTTACTTCCCTCCAACTTTCCACCTGAGGGTCTCGCTCTGCATGCGCCTAGCCCTTTCTGTCTAGCTGCTGGATGAGAAATTGCCTTTTGCTATTTATCAGTTTGGATCTTGGCTGTTTCGTCTGCTGGTTCTGCCAGCGGTACAAAAACCGGAGCATGCTGGGGACCGCTGCCTCTTATACACCACGTGGTACATCAGGGGCAGGGCCGACATCAGGAGGGTTGGTCCCCGCTGGGTACTGCTGGAAAAAGTTTGCCGTGGGGTCCTGCCGCCAGCTGGCATCAGTCCTATATGTGTTACCTGCTGCAAGAGCTTCTCTTGAAGATCTACTGTTAGAGTAAGTTCTTAATGTAACTGTACTATTCAGGTGTCTCCCAATTCCTGATACATTTTGACATATACTTCTGTTTATAACATTAAAAGCTTTGCTTGCGTCTAGCGCAACTGCATGGTACACGTCTGAATTGTATTTCACAGAATTAAAGATTACTTATGGTTTCCTTGTAGTCAGAAGAATTGTTCTCCCTTGAACAAAACTGTATTTGTTTTGGTGGATGACGTTAGGGATGCCCATCTTTAATCTCGTGATTTAATAATAAATTAAGCCTGTAACTTTCTGCCTATTTGGCGTCTTGCCCATCCCTTAAGATAAGGATAACTTTGCTTCTTCCATAGAGAGGGGTAGTTTTGTGACACCAATCACCAGTTCTGTCAGCATTAATTCTATCTAAGGGGTCAGTACATCCTGAAAAACCGTATACACCTCAGCTGTAAATCCATTTAATCTGGGTGTTTTTCTGTTAGGTAAAACTTTGACTTGTTTCCTTAATTTCCCTTAAAGAACACCTCCTGAGAATTAATTTAGAGGGTATTAGAGTCTTTGAGATAATTTCCAAATAAAATTATTACCATTTTTTTGATAAATTTACCATTTTTTTTGATAGTTTCATTATTCTTACACATTACAGTGCTAGTATCTTCCTTCTTGCATAGTAACTCACCTTTATGGTTTTCTAATGCCTCTATTACATAGGTTTTCTTTTTGCTTCTTCAGTGCATTTGCAAGAGTCTTTTCTGTTTTATCACCTTGTAAGTATTTAGTGCACTTAATTTGTTGGATATGTTTAACTTTTTCATGGTTAACCTGATTTTTTTTAAACTTAAATTGTTCCATTCTTGTTGATAATTTTTGAAATCTGTAATAATTAGTTTATCCAACTCTTATTAATCGTTGTCATTTTTTTTCTTACTCTATTTTAACTTTGTTTTTCCAACTTTGATAAGAAATAATTATGCCTCTTACTACGACTTTAAGAATATCCCATAGTTTTGTTATAGGCATTTGTCCCCGACAGTTGTAGAACCAAAATTCTTTGATTGATGCTTTAATTTTGCCCACAAATTCTGTCTCTTTCAGTCACTAAAGACTATCCTCCAGTTACATCATCTGTCTTTGATACTTAAATCCATCTGAACCACTGCCTGGTCTGACAATATAATTTTATTTATTTAGTATTACCTAAGAAAGGGGCTAGGTTGTTTGAGATGAATGAGCAATCTATTCTACAGAAAGGAGTTGTTTCCCCATTACGTTGTGTATAGTCCTGTATGTTTGGACAGTTTAAATGTCATGCATCTAATAAATCATGGTTATGAAGACATTTTGTTGGAATCTTAGCAGCAGATATGTTCCCTTTCACGACTCCAGCAGTTTTATCAATATTTGGCAGAATTAAAACGTTGAAGTCCCCAGTACCTATATTTTTGGCTTGTAGGCAAATTAATCCCTTGGATATTTTAGCTAGAAAGGGGTTGCACTGATTAAAGGGAGCATAGTCTGATCCAGTTTTGACTCCCTGATTATTAATTTTCATTTTAATCAGTAGAACTCCTCCCCAGTCATAAACAGTTTGTTCTGAAAGTAGAAATTCAGAGTCTTTTTTTTTATTCGGATGAGACTTTAAACCGTGGTCCCATCTGCCCATCTCTGATCACTGTCCATGTGGAAGTAAAAAATCCCATGGCACGTGTTAGTGAAGAGTAGGGGAGTTTCCTCTGTGTCATGGCCATTATTCCCACAGCAACAAAACAGGTCTATGTAACCCCCCACCCTCGATGCACCTAGAAAAGGGCTATCACAGCTTAGTGTGCCTTTCCTGAGCAAAAATTACAGAAAAATTAGTACAGCAACTCCACAGATTTTTAGAGTTCCATTTGAACAGAAAAGATGAGTAATTCATTTCCTCTTGAAATTATTAATTTCCTCTTTTGTTTCATAAGGCAAATAACGACCACCCTAAATTTTTTTAAATGTATCTATGGATTCTTGCTTGCTTAATAGGTGCGCTTACTCCATTCACATTGAAAGTTGTACATCTTGCAACTGAAGGATTAACCATTATGTCTAAAAGACATCAGAAAAGGAAAATCCCAAAGGCTGGCCCAATGGTGCGAAGGGCTGAGGCACTGAGAGCCTCACTTCCTGCCACACCAGCGACCTGGGTTTGGGAGCAGACCAGGGTTGCTCGGGAGTTGACCAGGAAAAGAAGACTGAGTATCCAGAGACAGTGCTTCTCCTTTCTGGAGGGGGGTTAGCGTGAGTCACTGCTCGGTGCCACCTAGCAGAAGCTGAGGTGGTGCAACAGTGGCTACGAGTTCTTTCTTTTCTTTGTCATATAAATAATACACCAGTCTGGTTAATAATTTATAAGCCAATAGCTAACAGGCAACTAGAAATAATTGCATCCAATTTTATCTGTTGTCCCATTTCAGCACTGTAACCTAAACCAGGCCCCAACAGATAAGGCTCACAAAGGAAAGCCCTTTATATCTTACAAAGTATAAATAATTATCTTTTTATAACTAACATTTGGCACTTAGCATAATTCATATAATTCCTGTGCATTCTCCTAGTAGTTGAGACAAAACACGCAAATAAGGATCTTCAGGTTTCTAAGAGATCATAAATATCCATGAGAAGCCTCAATTTATATTTCAGCTGTTCAATTACACCATACAAAGGCAGTTCCTCTATAACTTTCAAGCACCAATTTGTGTAAGATGCGTCTTAATTTTTTTTCCATCTCTAAAGAAGAATCATAGTTGCATTGATGTTATAAGCTCAAAGTTTATTTATAAGGAAGTCATACTTTTTCTAAACTTGTGGATTCCGTTCAGTGGCCTCACTGTGATGGTGAGCTGGAGACAGCTGAGTCACCGGATGTCTTCAAGCTAAGCTCCTCCCGCCACCCGGGTGGCTCATCCTCCGGCTTTCTTGTCTCATAACGTCAGATCTTTCTTCCAGCTGGAAGGGACAGGCTTCCTCCTTTATAGCTCTGCATGAATATTGAGAATCTTATTTCTATGCACTTCTCTTGGTGAACTTCAACTTAAAACTTTAGTTTTCAACTAAATTGTTAGCTCTCTGTCTTCCGGTTTTGCTATATCAATGACAGTCGAGATGAATCAGCAACAATCTGGCTTCAGGTTTTGCGTGTGTTGCAGACAGAAGATGTCTGTCATGGACACCCACCTGCGTGTCTGCTGTCTGGGCGAGGAACATAACACCTCCATCTGCTCTTGCTATTGAGCTATGCTGCCTTAGTTCTTAGAAGAATGTAAGGCTGGTCTCCTCCTCCGTTTGCCTAAGGACTGCAAACTACCCTCGGCTGTGGCCAGGTTGACGGCACAACTCGCAGCTATTGAAGAGAAGGCTTTGGCGGCTGGGGCGGGCTTGCCCTCTCTCTCAGTGCTAATCCTCACTGGGTCCAGGGTTGGAGTGCCATGCATGGACGGGTTTTGTGAGAAGTATTTGGCACTCCAGGCCTAGGGGAGAGCCAGCCCCACCATAAGAGGTATAAGAAGTGACTTTCTTTTTATTGGTTTTGTTTTTAATTCAGCTTTTTTATAGCTGTTCTGTTTTGTCTCTGATTAATTCCTGGTATTTACTAAGTAGCATATTTAGTTCTAACCAGGTAGCTTCTGAGGTAGTTGGGGCTTAATTTTTTTTTTTTTCTCTTATCTTCCCTAGCACTTCTTGCTGCCGTCGCTTTCCCTCTTTCAACTGCTAGTCGGAGTAGTTCTCCACTGAGATGGCATTTAGCTGCCACCCAGAGTGTGTCCTTTCTCTCTCTCCTATTGCTGGTCTCAGGGCTGAGGTACCATTGAGATGTTGCTTCCCAAGATTCCATAGAGGCAGGAAGAAGAGTTGTAACACAGGTGCACAGGTTTCTTCCCCTGTGGATTATGCCAGTCTTTTTCCTGCCTCTACAGAGAAGGCAACACTTGACACAGATTGTCCCATAGTAACAACAGCACAGACATTTATCTAATGTTGTTGGGTTTTTTTGTGATTCTGCAAGAAGAAAATTTGGAGAGTGTTTATGTGCTAGGGGGCCCTCTTTTGTGGATTTACCCTGCATTGGGAGCTGGTAGTCATCGAGCCCACTTGGCGAAGGTCAGACATAGTGCAGTTGAACAGTCTGAACCTTCCACCCCTCCCACATGCTTTTTCCAAGTTGGCACCTGCAGTGCAGCCCACTTGCTTTCAGACCTCCCTCCTCCTGCCTGGTCTGTCTGGAGACCACCACGGTGTTTGGGGAAGTTCAAGTAACAGAGAACTTATGGTAGGACCTGCAAGAAGAGGAGTCCCATTGTCAGAAGAGGAGTTTCACGGGGCAGCCGCTCATTACCAACCCGACTAGAGGAATGGCATTCACAGCTGCTGCAGCCATGTGTAAACAGCCTGACTGGAATGCAGCAGTGGAATTTTAAAGCAGCTGCATACCCAGACAGTGAAGCAAGCAACTCAGAGGCCACAGTAAGTAACAGGGGCCCCAGAGGAATTCACACGGGAGGCTCAGTCTATCTGTGAGCACCATCGGGTAGAGAGCAGTGCCATTAAAATGCTACCAAAAAGGCTTAATCTTTCTCCTAGCAGCCATTGTTATGCGACCACCAAGTCCGCCATTCCTAGTTGGTCCTCAGAGTGTGAGGATGCGCTTCGATCCTGTAGGCTGCTGCAATTCAGATGCTAAGAAACCAGTAAGTCTCTTCTTACCAGGGGGCAAGGACAGTACTCTGGTCACTTGAAGGAGCATGGGCAGGGCTCATTTACTTGCTGCCTTAATGGTTTGCAATTTATTCAGCTCCACTTACAAAATTGCTGCAGGCCTAGCCTCTGACTAGTGAGTTCTACAGCTCAGCTGTCACTTGCCACATTCTGCATTCAGCAGCATAGCCAAGCCAGAAAAGATGTCCTTTTTCTTCGTGACTTATCCCACCTCCCCCCTCAAAAGTCTGCAGTATCTTTGGATAAAATCTGGAAGCAAGATGTCAGCTGTCAAGTTTCCGAGGGGGAGAAAATGCTCTAAATTTACGTCCCCTGTGCTGGCCATGTTTGTGGGGTTGCTGTGTCTCAAATGTGAAGCCTTGATGGAGCCAGCTCAGTCAAGTCATTCTACGGAAGGGGACTCCCTGCAATTCAGTCACCACCTGGATTTAGATAACCAACCACAGCGTCATCTTAGAACCGAACCTCATTGCAAAGTTGAACAGGACCTTCGCTTTGGATCTGTTGTGTTGATCTGCAACATCCTCCCAGGGGTTCCTGTGCATAAAAAGGCCTCCAGAAAGAGGACTCCGACAACATCGTTGGACAATGATGATCGCCAGGACCTCTTCTATGCCAAGAAAAGGAGGGGGAAAAAACAAAAACCTAGCTCTCTATCCTGTTCAGAATGTGAGGAGGACAGGCCACATCACCACAAGCAGAAAAAGAAACTTGAGAGAGAGCACCCTCTTCTCTGACTCAGTCTTCATCCACAGAGGAAGGTGAACTGCACAGCAATCCCTCAGAGCCCGAAACGAGACTTTGACAGCCACTTTGATACTGAGGATCTCAATTTCTGCATCAAAAAGGTGCTGGAAGAAATTCACCTCAACCTACAGCCTCCATGTCAAAACAGGCAAGCCCTCCTTCAAGCTGTCAGGATCAACCAGGTCAGGGACCATGTTCTTCATTCCACCAGACATAGAGGACCCTCTTGAGGAGAGGCAAAGCCAGGAAAAGAAGTATCTGTCTCATGATGTGTAAACAAGCTCTTGAGGTTTGACAAAAAGCAATCGAATACATGGTTGAGCCTACAAAAGATGGACCCCATGATTTCATCTTTAACCAAAAAGACCATGATCCCAGCAGACGGATGAGCAAGCCTCTGGGATGCCATGGATTGTAAGGTGGATAATGCCTTAAAAAATCATTCCAGGCCTCTGCAGCTACCATGAAGGTGGCCTCTGCATTTCTGTCTTCCGCCAGGGCTGCACCATCTTGAGCCATATACCTGGTGTACCAGCTGGCAAAGGATTGTGATAAGAAGGACCTTTTTCGACACTTGCAACTTGTCGATCTGGCTTCAGCTTATTCGGCGGATGTCTCAGAAGATGCAGCCCACTGTGCAGCCTAGGGGGGGCATGCTCTGCCAAATCTTGGCAAGAGAAAACCTCTGGTAACTATCCTGGCAGGCGGACACCTCATCCAAATTTCACATGATTAATGCACCTATGGAAGAGGTCTTCTGTTTATTACAGCAGATTTGTGATCAGTTGTCAGAAGAGCTCTCTGAACCCGACACAGACCCTTCTCCATCTGGGAGCAGAGTTTAGGACTCATCAGGGCAAAGTCTTCCCAACACAGGAAATTATCTGGATCTCCTGAAATTTGTTCACAGATTTTAGTATACCACATATCTAACAGCTCAGTTGTTTATGCAGCTCATTGAGAAAAAAGTTTCTCTGGCAGACAGAGTATTGTGGGCCATGATATACATAAGACTGACTGCTCTCCACAAACAATGGTGTCCTCACAGAGATACTAGGAATCTCAAGGTGAATATAACGCAGCATACATTAGGAAGGAGATTCCCTTTTGGTGGACTGCAACACAACATCATGAAAGGTCACGTCATGGACCAACCTCAGCCCATCAGGATCACCTTCAAGGGTGGGGTGCCCATCTGAATCAACACTCCGTTCAAGGCAACTGGTCTCTTCTGGAGTCATGTCTTAGCATCACTATCCTGGAAATGTGAGTGGTATGCCTGGCTCTTCAGCCCTTCAGTGACATCAGTTCTGCATCACAGTGTCTGGATTCTCACAGACAACAGGACTACAAGGGTATATTTCAGCAGGCAAGGCAAAACCAGAAGCCAGCGCATACTGCATGAAACTCTGTAATTACTCCACTGGGCAGAGGAACTCCTCACCAGCCTCTCCACAGCATATATCCAGGGACTGGACAACTCCACAGTAGACTGGCTGGGCCCCAAAGACATTCTACCTGGAGAATAGGAATTAAACAATGTGCATTTCAACTTCTCCCACAACAGTTGGGGCATCCTCTGGTCAACTGCTTTGCCTGCAGAAGCCGTGCCAAAATGCAGCTGTTTTCTGTTCTTTCACAAGGGACAATTAACCAATGGCTGAGATGCCTTCTCCCTCCATTGGGGTCGATTGGGACTCCTGTATGCTTTTCCTCCCATTACCATCCTCTCCAGAGTCATGCATAAAGTGGCGCAGGACAAAGCGGAGAACATCTTGGTTTGTCTGTATTGGCCCCATCATCATTGGTTCCCTCATCTGCTACACAGGTCAATGGACCCACCAATCAAATTTCTGGGGAACCTGGACCTTCTTTATCAGGGTTGCATCACACATTAAGATCTCTGCAATATCTCTCTCTCTCTCTCTCTCTCTCTCTCTCTCTCTCTCGCTGGCAGCTTGGAGCATTGGAAGTTTTAGACATGAGTAATCATGGCAGTTAACATGGCTGATTCAGTTTCCTGCAAATACCTGCCTAAACAACCATGTTTAAAGTGGCAACAGATGGGGCAGAATGAATGTCCGTGGGAAGGCCGTTCCAAAATAGCAGGGCAGCTGCAGAAAAAGGCCCTTTGTCTAGCAGATTTCAGTTTCAGTTTGGGCACGACCAGTTGGCCAGTGCCATTTGAACGTAGCTGACTGACATCGGGGTAGGTCACAGGAAACTCACCAAGGTACTGGGGTTGCAGTCCATTGAGGGCCTTGAAAGTAAGAAGTAAGATCTTAAAGTAATGTAGAGTTCTCCACACATCCATCAGCCCCAGTATATCTTGCAGCTCCCTTAGGTTACACTGTGCTGGTGTGAAGCCATGTCTAAATTGCCCTGTCTAGTTGCTCCATAACCTGCACAAGGTTCCAGTCCCTTCCCAGGAGCATTGTAATACCTGTAAAAGGACTTGGGGCATCCAGTAACTTGCTGAAGAATGATGGGCTGTCAGAGTTAGCTCCACAGATCCTGCCTAGATACTTTGGTATTGTTGAAAATCTCCAGGACCAGTATGTATCTTGCTTCCCTTCTCTCTCATTTCTTTTTCCACTGTGAATTTAACATTGTGTGTTGTTATTGTCACTATCCCTTTTTTCTGAGATTCTTGACTTGCCCCAAAAACCTGCCCCACCAATTGATGTCTGATGATGTTAAGATTGGATTCCTAACCGATCCAGTGGTGCTGAGGGTTGAGGCGCTGGACACCACCCCTTGCACTATGCAGGCAACCAGGGTTCATTCACGAGCGGGGCCCACGGGGGGGCTGATTGAGCTGCTGGCAGGCAGCTCTTCTCTGGAGGGCTTGAGGGTCTCCTTGGCGCTTGGTTGCCTCCTGGTGAAGGCTGAGGGGCAGCATCACTTCGAGGAGCCCTGGTGTTAGGCCAAGGATAGGGCGGAAGGGGTCATCACTGGAGCTGCGGTATGCATGTGCGCCTCTACGCGCATGAGCATCCACGTTCTGGGGCCTCTGGGTTAAGGGGAGTAAATGGGGAAAATACAGGGGTTGCAGCAGGATGACTCCTCCCGACCAGAGACTGGTAAGGGTGGCCAGTGTGGGCAGCAGCCTGCTATGGAGGATAAAAAGCAATATGGGGGAAAAAAAAAATTGGATTCCTTTATGTGGATTTCTTGTGAACCCTACAGACACTTCCAAGTGTTTCAGGTGCCTTAGTACTTTATCTTTTTTATACCGACTGCCCACCCTTGATTTTTCAGTTTACTTAAAGGAAAATTACACCCTCATATCATGTAAGTTTTATTTGTCTCCATGTCAACAGACAGCGCTTCTCCTGTAGCTGCTAGGTCTACATATGTTTGCTTTAGTTTGTTAATACTGTTCACAGTAGCCCCCTGTGACTGCCCTTGGGGTCTCCATTTTATGACTGTTGAAATCTCATTGTCCATGAGCGCTGCATTAGCATGTGATATAGCATGATGTCACATCACCCATTTATATCATGCATCTCTATGCTGAAAGAACAAATACCCTACAAAATCTCTTTGGAAACATATAAATTGAATGCAGTTTAAAGGGAAACCCCCTGCATTACAACACAGATGGTTTGCAAAGCTAAGTGAAGGCAAATGTGGTATTTCACACCTTCCTGCAACTTGTCTTTTTGAAGTCTAATTAAGCAGACAGGCGTACTGTGACGTCTAAAGGGTGATCACACATTACATTCTCATATGCTACTGCAGCTCTCTGGGATAATGAGATTTCAACAACCAGCAAATGGAGACCACCATGATAGTTACAGGGCCTAGTATGACGTGTGAAAACAAACTACAGCAGTTGTCTGCATCTTTAACAGCTTCACAAAAAGAGTTGTCTTTTGACATAGAAACAAAATTTGCAAGATATGAGGGTGTAATTTCATTTAATTGATGCCCCTATTGGTTCTGATTGAAGATGTTATGATAGCTATCTTACCAGGCCACTCACCCTGTTGTTGTTGCGTACCACTTTCATGGAGTGTTATATTTATTCTTTATAGTTCCCCTCTCCTACCGACCGAGGCAAGATCGTTACACACACAACATGCAAACTTTCTAAAATGTTGTCCCATACACAACACATGCAAACTTTAAACATTAAACTCTTAATCTTATGCCTTTTGAAATCTGACTCCCAGATTGTGTGGTCAGAGTACGGAAAGGGGAAATTGTTTAACCAGGATGTTGCAGCCTGGGAACACGAGGAAGTTAAGTGACTTGCTCAGGGTCACACAGTATGCATGTGGGGACTGTGGGATCCAAACCAAGGTCTCCAGGTTTGAAGCTCAGAGCCTTAAACCACTGTGCTATACTGCCTCCTAAGAGAAGAATGAACATGTTGCTCTTGATGGCTCCACAGGGCTGATTGGGAGCTTAGGGCTGTCCTCTACGTTCTTCCTCTGCCTGGCTAGCTGTACTGCGCAGTTGGACATCGAAAGGCAGTCTGCTCGGGGTAATTGTGGACATGCTTTATGTTTTACTTTAAACCTATGTATAACAGTATCAATGATACAGTAAACCATTTGTTTAACTTCAAACAGTGAACTTGGAATGTATGAGATGATCTTAAAAACAGTCCCTGTATATTATCCTTTCAAAATAGAAGATTAATTACAGATTGTAAACTAGAACAGCATATAATTACAATTAACCAGCCGCTACAGAAAGACCCATCGACACAGCTTTCCCCAGTCTCGTTTCTCCTCCCCAAGCATTACTCACTCCACACACCGTATATACCATGAATTAACACTGTTATTGTATCTTCGAACATTTGTGGCAACAGTGCTCATATACTCCCAGTTCTATCCTTACAGAAGGCAGATGAAGCTTCAGTGTGTTGTTGCCAGGGGCGCACATTGACAACTGAATTAGTCTGCATTAGTCACACTCCCATTTTGAGCCAAAATGGGACCCAGGAGGAGGAATGGAGGTTTGTGCATTAGGTAGTAATGAGCAGGCCTCTTATTCAGTCTCTGTTTTCAGTGCATTAACCTTGTCAGTCTGAGTTTACTTTTGCATATTGAAATTACTGCCTGTTTTTCTCCCCAGATGTCTACTTAAGTCTTCCACCTCTCCCTCCTCAGACCTTGTGTTGCAGTGAACTTTAGTGCTTACCCCGAGGGGATTCAGTTTCCGTGGTGTGGTGGCTGCCTGAGCTTAACTGCTCACTTTTGTGTCCAGCTGTGCCTTCATGTAACATTCACACAGCTTCCCACTTGGCTGCCATATTGTGTGAGCAGTACTGAGTCAGGCTGCAGATTACTAGGTGCCATGCTGTGTGCTGCTGTTGAGTTGCACTACAAGACAGAAAAAAGGGAACAGGGAAAAAAAGGGGGTGGGGGCACTCATATTGTGGTTCCCCCCTGCTGGGTCACAACAGCATGCCAAAATAGAAAATCCTTAGTTTTAATATCTCTCACAGGCTTAAAGCCCTCGCTCTATCCCTTGCTGCTATATTAAGTCCCTCAGAGTTTTTCGTTCAACGAACTGTCTCCCTTCCTAGAAGTTGTTGGATGTTTTTGAGGTTTGTTTGATGGGGGTAAAGGTTGGGAAGGAGGCTAAGAAGTTTCTGGGTTGCTTGTTCTACTGATTGGAACTGATGTACAGTGCCATTTATGATTGTAGACAGCATTGCTGAATATGATATTTGGAATTTTATTCCAGCAGCATGCAGCTCCTACTTAATCTCTTTATATGCTGCCTGCTTTTGGCATGTCGGGGGCTCAAATCATGAAGTAGGAACAGACGTCTGTCTTCCCACTCTATCGTTTGGGTTTCCGGTGCTTTGGACTGCAAATGAATTTTGTTTGAATACTTCGAGTTTAAACATAATGACATGGGCCTCTTGCCTTCTCCTGGTGGTGGCTGGAGCACGTGGTTCACTGTCTCCATAACATAGGTGGTTGGTCCTCAGATTCTTTCACAGTTTTTTTGAATGAATTTGTTGGGGTCAGAGCCTTCAGCATTTTTGGGCAACCTTTATTTTTATTAAATTATTTTGGCAGCTGTATTCTCCTGGTTGTTCACTGTTTGCTCTAATTTTGCTAGTCTGTGTCTCAGCATGACCAGCTCCGCATTATCTTTTTCTGCCTTGTCCTCCGAGGAGCTGATCCTGACCTCTGAGTCCCCCATTCATTAAATTGTTCTTTCTGGGAACGGTTTGATGTTTTTATGCTCCCTTACTAGCTTCAGCATCACTGATTTGATAGTAGCCAGATTTTTCTGAAAAACAGTCGATTTTTGTTTTCATTGACGGTTGTGAAGGCGAGTCCTCAGGAGATTTGGATGGTTTCCCACATTTACAACATAGAAACGTAGACTTTGATGGCAGATAAGGACCACTTGGCCTACCCAGTCTGCCCATTTCCCTACCTACTGGATAAGCTGCAGATTCTAGTTAACCAACAGCCTACTTCCTGCCACCCCCCACTACAATTGTCTTATGTCTGTCCCATGCAGGTTTGAATTCCCCACTGTTTTAGACCCAACAACCTTCCCAGGAAAGCGGTTCCATGCATCCACCACTCTCTCCGTGAAAAAAATTTTCCTCACATTACCCCTGAGCCGTCCCCCCTCTATCTTTAAATTGTGCCCCCTTGTTCTTACATATCTCTTTTTCTGAAAGATGCTACCCTCCTGGACTTTGATTCCCTTGAGGTACTTGAACGTTTCTATCATGTCCCCCCGTCCCTCCTTTCATCATGGGTATACATATTAAGCTCTCTCAGTCTCTCTTCATGTGGTTTCTGATGCAGACCATGCACCATTTTAGTTGCCCTCCTCTGGACTGCTTCCATCCTGTCTATATCCTTGCGTAGAATGAGGTCCCCAAAACTGCACACAATACTCCAGATGGGGTCTCACCAACTGTCTGTACAGAGGGATAACCACTTCATTTTTTCTACTTGTGATGCCCCTTCCTATGCATCCCAGTATCACCCTGGCTCTCCTTACTGACTTCTCACATTGCTTACCAATCTTTAGATCATCTGATATGACTACCCCCAGGTCCCTTTCCATTTTGTTGTTGTTAGTACCTTTCTCTGCTATTGTGTACTCTTCTCCTGGTTTTGTTTCCATGATGCTACTTTGCACTTCTTTGCATTGAATCTAAGTTGCTATATGTCTGACCATTCCTCCAACCTTGCCAAGTCCTTTTCATCCTTTCTACCCTCCTTGTGTATCAGCTCTGTTACAGATCTTTGTGTCATCTGCAAAGAGGCATACCTTTCCCTCCAGACCCTCTGCAGTGTCACCTATAAAGATGTTACAGAGGACTGGACCCAGTACTGAGCCCTGAGGTACTCCACTTGTAACCCCCTTTCTTGAATGTGTTCCATTCACTATTACCTTCTGTGTCGTTGTGCAGCCAGTTTGCTACCCAGGCTACCACCCTGGGACCCACTCCCAGGCTGGCTAACTTGATTATTAATTTTTTATGCGGGACTGTGTCAGATGCCTTGCTAAAGTCTAGGAGGCCATATTCACAGCCCTCCCATGTCTATTACTTTGGTCACCCAGTCAAAGAAATCCATTAGATTCATCTGACATGACCTTCCTGCTGTAAATTCATGCTGCTTTGGGTCCTGTGCCCCGCTGGCCTCTAGGTACTCAACAATTCTTTCTTTCAGAAGTGATTCCATCATTTTCTCTACCACTGAGGTCAAACTTACAGGTCTGTAGTTTCCTGCTTATGCCTTGCTCCCACTTTTGTGAAGGGGAATCACATCTGCCCTCCTCCAGTCCTCAGGTATCACCCCATCCTCCCATGATTTGTTAAAAAGTGTGGTCAGTGGTGTCACTAGGTCCTCCCTTAGTTCTTTTTAGGATTCTGGGGTGAATCCCGTCAGGCCCCATTGCTTTGTCCACCTTGAGTTTTAGGAGTTCTTTCAGGACTCTCTCTTCTGTAAATGGACTGGTGTCAACCCCCCTACCCAGAGTGGCTTCTGTTGTCTGGTTTAGGTAACTCCTCATCTTCTTTTGTGAATACTGAGCAAAAAGCAGGCAATCTGCTAGTCACAATTGAGACGACCGCCTCTTTATCAAGTAAAGCCCGCAGGATGGATACTTTTCTGGCTTTAAGTGCTGTATTACATACAAAGCCTGATGAATATTTAAATCGCAGTGGCTGTTATCACCCGTTTAGCGTTTTTTGCCACATTTAGTATAATTGTTTACCCCGAGCGGAGCACTCTTCTCCTGCTATTACCAGCCACAAAGCATCATGTGACTTCCAGCATTATGGTCACTGAAGTGGATGCGCTTATTGGGTTAGGGTAGTTGCCTGGCATCAGTTGTTTTTATAAATTAATTTGATTTACAGCAAATGAAGAAATATTATTTCTGTCACCTTGTAGATGAGTACTAAAAAACAGCATGTTTCTTGTTGGGGTTGGGGGAGGCAGGGAGAACTCCAAAGAGACTATAAATAGACATGTTGTTGTGCCATTGTAGTGACTGGTGCAATACATTTTTTTTTTTTTACCTTTGAACTGTTGTATGGCAACTTTCCGGAATGTATGGAAATCACTGTGCAACAAGGGCTAACCATTTTATAAATAAGCTAGTGCTTGCAAGGAAAGGAAACTGATGCTGTGCTTTCAGATAGTAGTGGGGGAACTATGGTGACGGGTGGAAGGGCTAAGTAAAAAGTAGGAAATAATGTGGTTTGAAAGGGGGAAGCCTTGAGAAAATAAACTAGGAAAGTTGCAATAAAAGACAAAATGGCAGTGAGCAAATAGTACAGAATCAGAAACCCTATGGGGAAAACTCAAGATGACCTTTGGAAAGCATTACTGTGGCAAGTAATTTTTTTCATGCTGGAAGTAGAAACACAAACAGTGGTGGCAGAAAAAGACATTGGTCCATCCAGTCTGCTCAGTTTTACCCTACGCTAGGACCTTTGTCTAGACTTTTTTTTTGGCCTCACCCCTTCCATGCTCCTTGCCTTACTTCTGTTCCCCTGAGTAACTGTTAAATCCAGCCATGCTTGAACCCATTAATGGATTTTGTGCCCACCACTTCTGCCAGTAGGCTGTTCCATGGCTTAACCACTTCCTCTCTGTAAAATAAAACTGTCTCGCATCCCCTCTGAATCTCCCCCTCCACCAGCTTACTCATGTCCCCAAGTATATAATTTATATAAGTGAAATTGAATGCTTATTTAGTTACCATCTGATATTGCTACAGGATCTCTCCCGTGACCTCTGGCCTCAGTTGACTGGGAGTCCAGTTTTCCCAAATGGTCATAAACCTGGGAATCATTTTTTTTTTTTTTTATTCCTGCGTCTTTGGTCTTTCACATACAGCAAGTCAACACTGTACCTGCAGCTGTTATTTTCACTTTTGCAGTATTTCATGTTTAAGTCTTATTGTCCCCACTGCTGACATTAGCCTTTCTTGTCCTTGTGTTCATCACTTCCAGGATTGATTTAATGCAGTGCTCTTTTGGTAAGCTTGCCCAGTGTTCCCTTAATTCTCTGCAGCTGGTGATGAGGAACACTGCTGAAAGACTTTTGCACTCACTGAACCATTACTCCTGTTCTTCAGTCTGTACACCGGCTTCCAGTACTGCATTGGATGGAGTTCAAAAGTCTGTTGACTTAAACAGTTTCTGCATGGCTTAGATCACTTACACTTTCCCAGCTTACTGATACCTTACAGTCCACTGTGCATGTTGTATTTCTCTGATTCTGGAGTTCTGATTGCCTCTCATATTGATCTACTATCTGTTGCCACTTGATCCTTCAACTGTATTATCCCCAAGCTCTGTAATATTTTACCAGTAGTTTGAACATCATAATATTTCTTTATTTAAACATCGGCTGAAGCCTTTCATGTTTTTTTGCCTTACTTTTGCTCTGAATCTTTTCCGCTCCAGGTCCTCCGTGCACTTGCCTAAGCCCATCTGCTCACAGTAGGAGTCCTCTAATGATCCAGCCCATCATCAGTCTCAGCTTGGCAATCTATTTGGAACACCAACTATAATTCACAGCTTTGTCCTGTGTGATTGGGACTCCCCATACTACAAGCTGGGATGAGGAAACTTTGCACGAAATTCGGGGTCCAGGAGGAGGAGCCAGCAAGGCATGGATGGAGTTGATAGGAACCTACTGTGGTGTGAGGGGCATGGTGGCTTCAGCTGCCTGGGGCTGCTGGTATATTTTTTTTTTTTTCCAACAAAGCCCTCCCTTATCCCTCCTTGGGGGGGTGGTCCTGAGGAGCAACCAAGCAGAATGCCTGTTGGAGGTTGTGTGAAGGGTGGGTGAGCCCTACCCTACCTTTAAAACTGCCCTGCTAGTCCCACTCTGGGTGTGTGATGCCTCCACATCATTCGCCAGGTGAGTGGGTGCGTGCCAACATAAGGTCACACCAGGGTACCACATATTCATTCCTGAATGCACACTCTCTCCGTGGTTCACCAGGGGCATTTGTGCAGAGGAAGGAGGTACCTCGAGGCATCCAAGACTGACATCAGAAAACTACATTGCCGGTTGGCACCAGACATCTGGGATTTGGAGAGCGAACCAGGTCATCTGGATGGCAAGCGGTACAGCTACAGCTTTGTTAGCCTGCCGGTGAAGCCTGTCATGCTTAATGGAGTTTCTAAAGTTTACTCATGTGTTAATGTTCATGCTGCTTGTAGTTTGTTCCTGTTATTTTTTACTTTCTGTGCAATGTTTAAATATACAAATCTTCTTTACAATTAACAATTTATAAATAAGAGGATGGATTTTCAGAGAAAGGGTCTAAGAAAAATGTAGATAAAACAAATTGTGGATAGCAGAACTAAGTCCCTCCTCAGATACACAGTCTGCAGCACTACTGAAGTGTGAAGAGGCAGCCTAAGTGCAGAAATGGTTACCAGGAGATCCACAAACTATTATTTCTGTTAACAAATTACTGTATGTAGAAAAGAAGCTGTAACCACTACAACTGACAAAAAATGTATCCTGTGTAAGGAATTCAGTCAGTGAAGTTATCCTGTAAATTACCAGTGCTGGCTGTACTACAGATTCTGGTTGCCAAGACAAAAGTAAACAATCCTGCTGAAACTGAGAAACCAGCGGCAAACCCCAAACGCTAGAAGCTGAGCTTCAGATTCTTTTGCTTGGGTCTGCCACTGGCTTTGTCAGTTTTAATGGAAAAATTTACTGTCTTTCTCGAAACCAAATCAGTGGTACATCTTAAGTTTTATGATGCAAATTTTTTTTTTTTTTGTTAGAAAGGAAGGTGGTACAACTGTTAATGGTTTTCTCATATATACAGTGTGTGTGTTGTGTGTGTGTGTGTATATATATATATATATATATATATATGTTTATTAACCAGTCTGCACACACAGTTGTATTTAATAAAAATCACATTGATGCATATTTACAGTGTTGGGTCTTCATTATATATACAACAATACATCATGTAGCTATATTTCACAGCAGAAGGTTTATTTCCATCTGGGGTCCTCCCCTCATGGTAAAGCATATGGGGAGGAGGGCCAGGAGAGAGGATCGCAGTTAGTAAGTACTTCAGTGACATACATGGTAGTGTAATTAAATACTTTCATTGGAAACCCTGAGCCAGGGAGGGGGAGGACCACTAGTCCTGAGCCCCATTTCATAAACAGAGGGACCAGCAGATGGCGTTGCGTTTTAATCTCACTGCTAGCCACAGGCGACAGTGCTGTTATGACTAAAGTTATGGTAGTGCTATGGGGTGTATTTATTAGACAAAATTAGGATCCCTGGACATACAGTGTACCAGCCATTTATTCCATCTCGTGCACAGTTCCACTTTGCTGTTAAGGGAGTGAGTTATCTTCTCCATCTGGTAGATTCGATTAACAGTATCTTGCCACATTTGAATCGTGGAGGGGTTTGGGGTGAACTAGAATCTGGTGATAGTTTTTTAATTTTTTTGGCTCTAGTTATCCGAATCCCTGTCAGGTACCATGTGTGAGGGTCTCATAGACCCCTGGGGTATTGGAGTAGGAGAAACATCTCTGCAGTTAGGGTAGCTGGAGTATTGAACAGTTCATTCAGTTCCAGTTCCAAGTCATGAAAGAAGGGGGACAGTGCTGAGCAGGGCCAGACAATGTGGGGAAGATGTGCCATGGATTCCCCACTGTGTCTCGAGCACGAGTTATCCCATGTTGTAAAATAGTGTGCTGTTTCTACTGGTGTTCTGAATAACCTTATGAGGTACTTCCAGGCGCATTCCCTCCATTGGTGGGAGCTTGAGAGTTTCGCTGTGAGTTGGCATGCTTTGTGCCAGTCTTTGGTTCTGGAATGGCTTAATTTAGCTCTGTTTCTGAGTTCTTAGTGTCTGTTAATGGTTCTGAATGTGGTAATCAGAATTCTGTGTAGGTCCTGCAACAAAATACCATGTTCTAGGGACATGGATATGTTGTTCATCCACACTCATTGGCAGTATCCTTGCCGCTTTAAATCTTGCCGGAAGGTCTTCAAGCTTGCTCCTCCCACCCACCCGGGTGGTATAACTCTCGGCTCCGCCCCATGACGCCAGATCTTCCTTACCGCTTGGAAGCTCAGGTTCCTCCTTAACGCTCTCGTTTGTGACTGATTTCCTATTTCTCCGTTTGCGGATTTAAAAATAATATTTTGCAAAAGACTTCAGTCTTGATCCCTCGCGGCTGCGATGGATAAATCGACTCGGTTGGGAGATGCCCATGCGGGCAGAAGATGTCTCGGACGGATCCACACTCCACGATGTCTACTGCTTAGGCCTTGAGCACGACCCGCAGGCTTGCGACCTGTGCTCATCTTTCTCGGCCTACGTCCTCGAAGACCGTGCTGCCCGATTGCAACTGGGCCGTCCCGAGAAGCGTTTCCCTCCGGTGAAGTCCAAGGAGGCCCGGTTGGCGGTGTCCGCGGCGGCGGGCTCGGCGGATCAACTCGAGCGGATGGTCGCCCTCGAAGAGGAGGCGGCGCGGGCCGTATCTTCCTCGGCCGCGGCATTTATCCCGCTCCTTCTGGGTTCTTCCTACACGGCTTCCTTTAAGGAGCTTTGTCTGTCCTCTCCACTAAAGGAGAAGGGCCTCGCGCCTGCTGGACCTTTTCTCGGTCCAAAAGAGGACAAGGGTAAGTCCTCCGTCGGCGCTCTTGGGAGCGGAAAGTCCCTCTCCCGGCCGCCGGACCGCCGGTTTGTCGCATCGACTGGCTTCGCCACTGGCCTCACGGTGTCCCCGCCAGGTCAGTTGACCGAGACTCCCACTGATGAAGTCGAGATTTTTCTCGACCCATTGGACGGGCTGTCGCCTTTAGCAGCCGAGATTCCCCTCTCCCCGGTTCCCCCGGGAGGAGTTGAGGATCCCGTGGGCTCGCCTGTGCCTCCGGTTCCGGAGCCCTCGGATGGACCTTCCGAGCCGAAGGGAGTGTCGGTTCCGGCCGACACCTCCTGCACCGACCCCGGAAATTCCGGGACTCTCGGTCTCGGTCTCGGACCTCTTCACGGTCCAGCCGTTCCCACCGTCATAGGCGGTCTCGGTCTCGGCACCTCGGTAAGCGGCGTCGCCGCTCGTCCTCGTCCTCCTCCTCGGATGAGAGGAGGCTTCGGCGTAAATTACGTCGACGGTACGAGGACCTTATGTTGCAACAGCTCCTCCTGGCCGGGAATAAGCCGACTCCGGCGCCTTCCCCGGCCATTAAGTGGCTGTCACCGGAACGGCCGACACAACCCCTCGACTTGCCCGAGGAGCCTATACCCAGGCCGGTTGTTCGGCCAAAACCAGCTGCTCCACCGATTGCGGTGGAACCTCCGCCTCCACAGCCACCAATTGGGGCTCCGACCAAGGATTCTCGGTCGGCTAAGGGTTTACCCCATCGGCTGTCAGTTACCCTCACTCCCGACCGACCTCGGCAGGTGAAGGGTGGCTCAGGCCAGAAGCAGCTCTTCGAGGACTCTTCCGAGTCGAAGATGATTCCTCCTTCTTCTCAGCGACTGGACTTGGGTCTTCAGGAGGTCAGCCAATGGGCGATAGCCGTCGTCCTTCCTAGGACTAGTCCGGCTCATCTCGGAGTCTCACGGGATGGAGCTCGAACCCGTTCCAAACGGGCCAGGTATCCCCTCACGGAGATTCTGGACCGAGGGATTCTCCGGACGGAGGCCTTTCCGGTGGCGAGGCCATAGTGGGTCCAGCACTGGAACTTTGGCGCGCCTGCTTCCTGCCCTGCGCCTTGACCAGGATGGCCAGGAAGTATCGGTCCTACCGGTTCCTTGTCCGGTTTTGAACACCCTCTGCTGAGGGGTTGGTTACAGACAGCGTTTCCGCCGCGCAACGCCAGGGATGTGGACAAACCTCCTGACAAGGAGTCCAAGAAATTGGACTATGTCGGCGAAAAGTCCGCTATGCCTCTCTCTCGGCCTTAAGCCAGGCTAGCTCGGCCCTCATGGCACATTTTTCTCATGCCCTGTTGGGCTCCCTGGATGAGGTCATCCCTCATCTTCCGCCGATCTGCAGACTCACGGTTAAGCAGGTGGGACCAGGGCAGGGCAGTGGCCAAACAGCAGCTCCAGACTGCTTTGGATGTAGGGGACTCATGTGCCAGATCGGTGGCGGCCGCAGTGGCTATGCGTCGGCGGGCTTGGCTGAGGATATCCACCTTTACTTCGGATACCCAGCACAAGTTGGCGGATGTTCCCTTTTTGGGGACTGACCTCTTCGGCCCTGGGGTGGAAGGTCACCTGCAGAGGATCGAGAAGTCCAATGCCACCTTGGACTCGGTCTCTTCCGCTCAGAAGGACAAAGGCCGCAAACCACAGCCTAAGCCCTTTCGTCCTTCTGTGCCCCCGGCGCGTCCGGCCCAGCAACGTCAGGGCCAGCAGGCTCGGCCTTGGCATCCCAAACCCAAGCCGCCGGCTTCCTCTAACAGGAGGCAGGGAGGAAAGGGCCCAGGAGGTCCCTCGGCCGGTCCCTCCTCCAAGCCTGCCCAGTGACGGGCTGAGGGGTGTCGCCCCCATCCCCGTCACCTTCCCCTGGGTCCCCCGTGGAGGCGCTCCGCACTTCCGTTCCGCCTGGTCCGCTGTTACCACGGACAGGTGGGTCTTGGAGGTGTGGGAAGAGGCCTGCCTCTGGAATTCGAGCAGGCACCACCCTTCAGAGCCGTCGCCCTCGGGGCCTGGATCCCCAGCCTCACTGGCGGCTCGTCGAGCCGACATCACTCTCTCCTCCAGAAGGAGGTGGTAAGAGAGGTGGTGGACCCTCCTTCAGACCCAGGGTTTGTGTCCAGGTACTTCCTGGTTCAGCAGACGGGGCTGGCCCCATTCTCGACCTACACGACCTAAACAAGTTCCTAAGGTCTCGAACCTTCAGGATGGTCACTCTGGCTCAGATAATACCATCCTTGGAACGCGGCGTGTGGTTCTGCTCTCTGGACTTGCAGGACGCGTTTTTTCACGTCCCTATCCGTCCGTCTCACCAGAGATTCCTTCGCTCCGGCGGAAGGATCTCTCTCTGAGTTCAAGCCATGCCCTTCGGCTTGTCTCCAGCTCCCAGGGTCTTCACCAAATGCATGGCAGTGGTGACAGCATTCCTCCGCGCGCGGGGTCCGGTGTACCCTTACCTGGGACGACTGGCTGATAGCAGCTCCCTCCAGGAAGGAGGCGGAGTGGTCCAGAGATCTGGCCCTCCAGGTCTGCTCTCAACTGGGCCTCCTTGTCCAGCGAGGCCAAGTCGGACTCGAGCGAAGCAGGTGATTTTATTCATCGGGCGCAGCTCGACTCTCTTCGAGCCAGGCGCGGCTCCCGGCGGACAGGGCCGAGTTCTTTCCTCCTTTGCCCGATCATTTCTGGTTGGCAATTCGCCCTGCCCGGACTTCCTCGCCTCCTGGGTCTCATGGCGGCCTGTACCAGCGTGGTCCGTTGGGCCCGCTGGAACATGCGTCCCCTTCAGTGGGGACTGGCCAGCCAGTGGTCACAACGCTGCGATCCTTTGGACCAGCTTGTGTCGGTGACACAGGGGATGTGGAATGCTCTCCAGTGGTGGACCGTTCCAGATCAATTGCAGGAGGGCATCCCGTTCGTCCGCCCCGAGCCGACGGTCTCTCTGTCGACCGATGCCTCTCTGATGGGTTGGGGTGCCCATCTGGGGGACCACCGGGCTCATGGCCTCTGGTCCCCGCGGGAGTCCCGATGCCACATCAACCTGCTGGAGCTCCGAGCGGTCCGCCTAGCTCTCACCGCCTTTGCTCCGTTCCTCCGGGGTCAAGTGGTCCGAGTCCAGACGGACAATACCACGACCATGTACTATCTAAACCGCCAGGGCGGGACGCGCTCCATGCTTCTATGCAAGGAAGCTCTCCGCATTTGGTCACTCGTGCGCAGCCTGGAGGCGGATCTCCTAGCCATTCACGTGGCAGGAGCCTCCATACCCTGGCCGATGCCCTGAGCGGATAGGGCTGCATCCCACAGTGGTCTCTCCTGCGGAGGTAGTACAGCATCTGTTCTCCCTTTGGGGCACACCTCAGGTGGACCTGTTTGCCTCCACGGAGCAGCGAAGCTGAGTCTGTTCCATGCCCGCCCCCTCAGCCAGGGGCTGGCTGCAGGATGCCTTCTCGAGGCAATGGACCCGGGCCTCTTTCGCCTTTCCCCATTTCCCTTGATCCACAAGGTGCTTCTCAAGGCGAGGAGGGACAAGGCGCAGGTGATTCTGATAGCCCCAGACTGGCCTCGCCAGTTCTGGTACCAGATCTCCTCAGTCTCAGCTCCAGGACTCGCGAAGCTTCCAGCTCGCCGGACCTGCTCTCAGTCAATCAGGGAAGGTGTTCCATCCGGACCTTCAATCCCTGCACCTGACGGCCTGGTTCCTGGCTGCTAGAGTTCCAGGTTTGGGTCTTCCCGACGAGGTCCTCAATGTAGTTGAGGCGTCCCGTAGAGTCGACTCAGAAAATGTTATGCCTTCAAATGGAAAAGGTTTTCCATTTGGTGTCAGGGCAAGGGCTTGACCCTTCCTCCTGTTCCTTGGCAAGCATCTTGGACTATTTATGGTCCCTTTCTAGTCAAGGGCTTAGGTCGACGACCCTAAGGGTGCACCTGGCAGCCATCTCTGCTTACCGAGGCCGGGCGGGAAGCAGTCGGTGGCGAGGAGAAGGTGGTCTGGCGCTTTTCAAAGGCCTTGATCACATTTCCCTCCAGTGCGGGAACCCCACTCGTGGGATCTACTGCTGGTACTGGCAAAGCTCATGGGCAAGCCATTCGAACCTATGCACAGGTGTGCTCTCTCTCACCTGTCGTGGAAGACCGCCTTCTTGGTGGCTATCACGCCAGCCAGAAGGATGGGAGAGCTCCAGGCGCTTCCATCGAGTCTCCTTACCTGGTCTTCCACAGGGACAAGGTTGTCCTGCGCCCCACCCAAATTCCTTCCGAAGGTGGTGTCGGAGTTTCACCTTAACCAGGTGTTGACTCTGCCGTGTTCTACCCCAATCACACCTCGGAGGCGAATATAGGCTCCATACTCTGGATCCTAGAAGGCGCCGCTATTATAAGGAGCCACGGCTGAAATTGGGAGAGGTTCGCCAGCTGTTTGTCACCTACGCTGAAGCCGCATCTGGCAGACCTGCAGCCAAGCGGACGATAAGCAGGTGGGTAACCTCCTGCATAGATCTCTGCTATAAGTTAGCGGGCATGGAGCCTCCCAGAGGGATCAGAGCTCATTCTACCCGCCATACTGCTGCAACGGTGGCTGCTTCCAGGGACGTCCCTATCCAGGAAATCTGCAGGGCTGCTACCTGGAAGTCAGCAAACACCTTCATTACCCACTACCACATCGACCTTGAGTCACGCCGGGATGCTGGTTTTGGGGCCTCGGTTCTCCAGTCTCTCTTTCCAAAGTAAGTATATGGGGGTGTCGTCTTGCCTCCCTCCTCCCAGGAGAACTGCTAGAGTCTGCCAATGAGTGTGGATAACAACATATCCATGTCCCTAGAAATACAGGTTACTCACCTGTAACAGGAGTTCTAGGAATGGTATATGTTGTTCATCCACACACCCACCTGACCTCCAGCTCGACGCACAACCTGAGCTTCCAGCGGCCAGATTCTGGCTGGGGCGGAGCCTAGAGTTATACCACCCGGGTGGGTGGGAGGAGCAAGCTTGAAGACCTTCCGGCAAGATTTAAAGCGGCAAGGATACTGCCAATGAGTGTGGATGAACAACATATACCATTCCTAGAACTCCTGTTACAGGTGAGTAACCTGTATTTTTCAGGTGCCCTTATTTTAAGTTAAAAAAAAAAAAACTATGCTAAAATACCATTAGAGAACAAGAAAAAAGTCTAGAAATCCAAAGTTAGTGTTCTTGAGTAGAGAACCCTAACTGCATCCTTCCTGTTTTGCCAGTTTCTGCAGTTAAGGCTGCTTTATCATACTGTATATAGCTAGCTAGGAAAACCAATTACCTTGCTTGCGGAGAATTGGCACAGTTGGGGTTACCCTAACTTTGGATATCCTGACATATTGCACTTTGTCCATGAACCCTAATACTAGCGTGACTTCTTTTGTTTACAATACTTGCAACACTTTTTTAAATAAAGTTGCCCCCCAAAAACTGGTCCAGCACCAAGATACCAAATCTGGCATGTTACCCCACCATGACACTTCCATACCCCTGTCCCATTGCTTGCACCCCCGTGGCACACCCACCTTGGATGGTAGCTGGCACAGCCCTCACCTTAGCTCCTTGGCCATCTGCTGTCTGAGTGAAGTACTGTGATCACATTTATATTACTTAAAGGCTTGGTTACAGATACCAAGCCGTCCTTTAGTCAAGAAAGTGAGTGGTGGGTGGTGCCGACTGCTTTTCTGGGGGAAGGGCTGATAGTGGATAGTAAGGATTTTGGGGGGTGTTCAGGGTCAGGTGGAGAAGTAGGGAGGCAGCAGAAATGGGAGAAATGTTGATAGTTCTTGGGGGGCAGGTAGGGATCAGGTACTAGTGGGAATGAGGTAAAAGATATGTTATTACTCGGGAGGTGTGTGCCGGATGTGGACTTAGCTGCAGGTAGGGGCATGGTTGTGTGTTTGTAGTATGCATGTGAGAGTGGGGTCTTAGTTAAAAAAAAAAAAAAAAAAATGTGTTTTGGTCTTTTTGATTCCTGGCTACACTGTTCTAATTGACTGTGCCGATAAGAATACTGAGACATAAACTATAAAATGAATCTTTCTTCCTATGTGGTCTGCTTTTTCTCTTTTCTTCTTTTTTTTTTTTTTAGTTATTTGTTTTGTACTTTGCATGCCCAGAACGTTATTTATAAAACCCCCAAAACTATTAAATTGTTTGACATTTATTTGTTTATTTACTCTAGGATTACAAGTACCTTTGAGCCAAGGCTCTTTTACAAAGGTTCCACGTCAAAGGAGGTACAATACAGAGTAGACAAGACATTCAGTTACATAGGCAGGTAAACAGCATAACACCAAGTACAAATATGTGGTCATGTACATTCAGGCTAACGAGCGATAGAGCACAGAGCAGCAGTAGTAAGAGAACAGAGCATTGAAGGGGGGAACTAACTGAGGGTGCAGCCAGAAGCATTGTCCTAATACAGATAGAAGTGCTGGAGTCAAAAAAAATGAGAGAGAAGTAAGAAACAAAATGGGGGGGCAGTGAGTAGCAGAAATGCAAGGAGGGGACTAGAGAGGCAGCCAAGAAAGGGGGGGGGAGTGGACATCAATCAATCAATCACTTTATTTAACCAGGCATAAACACCATTGAGCAAGCTCATTTTCAAGGTGGTCCTGGGCATAAATACAATACAGTACACGTCATAAGATTACAATTATGGTGGACAACGGTGCAAAAAAAAAAAAAAAAAAAACATTGTGAAGGTGCCGTCAATATGGGTCTATACATACCGGTCAACATAATTAACATGCAAAGGTACATAATGATAAGCTTTACTGAAATGAGAAGAGACAACAATCCCATATAGTCTCCGCTGAGTAAGAGCTCATACGTAAATGATAAAAAATAAGGAGGTATTAAGGAATAGGGTAGAAATTGGGGTGAAAGAGTAGGCAGCCAAAAGGGAGGCCAGACTAGATAAAAGGTAGAGAATAGGCAGGGTCATCTTGGATTAAGGGAACTAGGCTTGTAGGTCCTAGGTTTCTGTTAGGAATGTGGGGTGAATGAGATACTTAGGCATAGGATTTGAGAGTGGCACCCGAGGCTTAGGGGTCATCGGCATCTGAAACAGTTGCATGATTCCTTCAGATAATCCGTTAATAGAGCTTTGAATGTGAAAATGCTTGGAAGTGAGGATAATTTTAATGAGTCTTGCATAGTGTTCCAAAGTGATGGAAGTGAGAAGTTGATTGCTGCTGAGCCAAGTGTAGTTTTCACTCTAGGAATCTGGAAGCAGAGCAAGGAGAAGCGTCTCAGGCCACAGGAACCTTTAGCCCGTTTGAAGATGTTCGAGATGTATGCAGGGAGGTTATCAGATAATGCTCTAAAAAAACAGAGGAGAGCATTCCTTTTTCTTCTAGTTGAGAGTGAGATCCATCCCGAAACCTGGTATAGATGACAGTGATGTGTGCTACTGGGTAGATTTAAGATAAATCTTAAAGCCCGTGGTAAAGGGTGTCCAGTTTGTTTAGCATCGTTGATGGGCAGTGACTGTAAAGGAAGTCAGCGTAGTCCAGTATAGGTAGGAATGTAGTTGTACTAGTCTCATTCTGGCTTCTAACGTGAGGTGTTTAATGCCATAGAATAAACCTAATCGCTGTCTTAGTTTCTTCAAGGTTTCATTTAAGTGGCACAGAAAGTTGAGCTTGTTATCCAGCCAGAACCCTAGGTATTTAAAGGTATCAACTACTTCAAGGGGTTCATCTAAGAGTGTTCGATCTGTGTGATATGTGGACATCCGGAAGTAGACTTTGGTGAGAGAATCATTGCTTTAGTCTTTTGGCGTTGAGGAGGAGCTTATGAGTGAGAAGGTTGTATTGGAGGGTGATGAAGTCTTTCTGTAATTTTCATAGGCCAGATCCAGGATAATTTGTGGTATAGAGTACAGTATCATCTGCGAATAAGTGCACATTTGCTGTGCCCAGCTGTGAGTCCAGATTATTGATGTATATTGCAAAGAGGATAGGGCCCAGGATGGAGCCTTGTGGGACTCCTCGTAACAAGGATTTTTGTGAGGACAGATCTCATATGGCTTTGACTTGTTGTAACCTATTGGTTAGGTAGCTGGTGAACCATTTCATGGCAGAACTATCAAGTCCGATGTTACTCAGTGCAGTAAGCATGATGGTATGATCCACAGTATCGAAGGCCTTACTTAGATCAAGGAAGAGGGTAAATACATGCTTCTTAGAGTCCAAGGCCATTTGCCAGTCTGTAGTTACTTGGCAAGAGCCGATATTGTACTGTGTTTAGTTTCAGTCGGACTGAGCCGGATTTAGCAACTTTGTGAATCCAAATGTTCTCTAAGTTGATGTTGGCAATTTTTCAAGTAATTTAGAGAGGACGGATAGTATAGATATAGGCCGGTAATTGTTCAGATACTACCGGATCCCCAGTCTTGAATAATGGTAGGATGTGGGCAGTTTTCCACAAGACAGGTAGCTCACCTTGAATCAGAGAGATGTTGAATAAGTGTGTAATGGGGGCGGTCAGATAGGTATGGCCAAGTTTTAGGAAGTAAGGTTCAATATTATCTGCACCCGCACTCTTTTTTTTTTTTATCCAGAGAACGGAGGAGATCCTCCACTTGCTTGAACGTATTTGTGAGGAAGCTGAAGGGGGTGGGATGCGGTTGGTTATGGTTGTGATTGTCAGTGAAGCCAACAGTGTAGTCTCTTGCCAGGCTAAGTTTGCTGATAGGTGAGGTGTCAAAGGCAAGCCCTGCCCTGGACATGACACTGCCAAAAGCATGTACAGTACAAGAAACTAGGTACGATTATTTTCTAGCCACTTTTTATAATTTCATGATTGTAGTTTGGGTTGCAGACTGTTTAAAAAAGGGTAACAATATTTAATTGTTTTAATGAAACGTAGATCCTGGACAGCAGTGAACAGACTAAGCTGAAATTTACAGGGTTTATAGATTCTGTCACTGTCTGCAAACCCTGAAAATTTTAGCCAATCCATATATCTGTTAGAAGTGAGCAAAAACCAGGATTTTCTATAGAATTTACCAGTGAACCCTAACTATGGGAGTATGATCATGCTCCCATAATACATATCTCCAGAACACACATGCATATTTGGGGGAAAGAAGGCCAGTGGTCTGTTGGGTTCCTTTCTCCTGCTTGATCACTGGGAGTATTCTGCTGCACCATGTTCTTCAAAGTACTTGTCTAGTTAGAGCTTGAAGGTTATTACAGTATCAACTGATGGTGTATGCCCTGGCAGCCCATCCTCAAGAGTTCACTACTTGTTCTTCATGATTTCTTTCCTTTAATCTGCCTCCCTTCAGACCTTGTCCATACCCCTACTGCCAGCTTTGAAGGCAGATTTTCAGGGATGATCTCTACTCTCCCTACAAAACAGGGTACTAAATGAGAAAAAGACAGAGGTAGAACGGTCAGTGGGGGATGCTGCACTGGAAGGTAAAGCCATCAAAAAATGGAGAGCAATGAGTACTAATGCCCGTAGTCTGGGTAACAAGCTTCCTGAATTAGTGGCCTTGATGGAGGAAGAACATCTGGATATCGTGGCAGTCACAGAAACATGGTACACACAAAACCATGACTGGGACATAAACATACCAGGATGCACTGTGTACAGGAGGGACAGGGAGGGTAAAAGAGGAGGAGGAGTAGTTCTTTACATAAGGGAAGGACAAAGCAACAGAACAGAAAGGTACACAGGAGGAGAAGAAGCACTGTGGGTAAATTCTGAGACAGGCAATGGCACCACAATACGCACAGGGTTGTATACAGACCCCCATCTCAGGGGAGGAAATGGACAGGAAATGATAGAAAGTATACTTAGAATGGCAGAAAAGGGATGATATTGCTGATGGGTGATCTGAATATGCCAGATGTTAACTGGAGTGCAGTTGCAGCTGCCACTCAAGAGTGGGTTATTCTAGATGCCCTACAGGGGCATGCCTTAGACAACTAGTACTGGAGCCCACCTCAGAGGGAGCAATATTAGACTTGATTCTCTCAAATGTAGATGGTGAGAGGATTACATGTAGAAGTGGGTAGCTATCTGGGAACTAGCGACCATCGAACAGTATGGTTCACAATAAACACAGCAATAGAGTCAAGCTATACAAAGACTAAAGTACTGGACTTTAGGAGGGCTGACTTTGCCAAAGTGGGTGAGTGCCTAAGGAACGCACTCAGCAAATGGGCAGGAAGGAGGTGGAAGAACAATGGGAATAATAAAACTGCCATCACAGAGGTAACGAGCCTTGTGTAAGAATAAACAAAACAAGACGATGTAAGAAACCACTATGGTTCTCAAAGGAAGTGGCAGTGAAGGTTCAAGAGAAAAAAAGTATCAGGAAGTACAAGGAATTGAGAAGGAGCAGGACAGAGAACTGTATCAGTTAAAGCAAAAGGAGGCTGGGAAGGCAGTCAGAACAGAAAGGCCCAAACCGAGGAAAAGATAGCCAACTCAGTTAAGAAGGAGATAAAACCTTTATAGGTACATCAGGGAGCGAAGGAAGACCAAGGAGGGATAGTGAGGCTTAATAAAGGGGAGGAGGTGGGCAGAGGGAGACTGTGAAAGGCAGAGATACTAAACAAATATTTTGCTCAGTATTTACAAAGGAAGAGGGGAGGTACATAAAACAAACAGTAGTAACACTCTGGATACAGAAGTTGATACCGCCCATTTACAGAACAAAGGGTTCTGAAAGAACTCTTAAAACTGAAGGTGGACAAAGCAATGGGGCCTGATGGGATTCATCCCAGAATTCTAAAAGAACTAAGGGTAGAACTAATGACACCACTGACTACCCTTTTAACAAATCATGGGAGGATGGGGTGGTACCCGAGGACTGGAGGAGGGCAGATGGATTCCCCTTCACAAAAGTGGGAGCAAGGCAGAAGCAGGAAACTATAGACCTGTTAGTTTAACCTCAGTGATAGGGAAATGATGGAATCACTTCTAAAGGAAAGAATTGTCGAGTATCTAGAGGCCAGAGGGGCACAGGACCCAGGCAGCATGGATTCACAGCGGAAGGTCATGCCAGACTAATCTGATAGATTTCTTTGACTGGGTGACCAAAGTAGTAGATCAGGGAGGGGCTGTGGACATGGCCTACCTAGACTTTAGCAAGGCATTTGACACAGTCCCACACAAAAGATTAATATACAAGTTAGCCAGCCTGGGAGTGGGTCCCAAGATGACAGCCTGGGTAAAGAACTGGCTGGAGAATAGGACACAGAGAGTAATAGTAAATGGAGTCCACTCAGAAGAAAGGAGGGTTACTAGTGGGGTACCGCAGGGTTCAGTATTAGGACCGGTCCTCTTCAATGTCTTTATAAGCGACATTGCAGAAGGACTGGAAGGAAAAGTATGTCTCTTTGCAGATGACACTAAGATCTGCAACAGAGTTGATGCACAGGGTGGGGTGGAAAGGATGAAAAGGGATTTGGCAAGGTTAGAGGAATGGTCAAATGTATGGCAGCTTAGATTCAATGCTAAGAAGTGCAAGGTAATGCACCTGGGAAACAAAAACCCAGGGGAAGAGTACACAATGGGGGGTGAGATACTAACAACAACAAAAATGGAACGGGACCTGGGGGTAGTCATATCAGATGACCTAAAGACGGGCAAGCAATGTGAGAGGGCAGCAAGGAGGGCTGGGGGGATACTGGGATGCATAGGGAGAGGCATCACCAGTAGAAAACAGGAAGTTATTATCCCTCTGTACAGACAGCTGGTGAGACCCCATCTGGAGTACTGTGTGCAGTTCTGGAGACCCAATCTCCGCAAAGACATAGACAGGATGGAAGCTGTCCAGAGGAGGGCAACTAAAATGGTGCAGGGTCTGCACTGGAAGACATATGAAGAGAGACTTAAGGAGCTTAATATGTATAGCCTCAAGGAAAGAAGGAGAGGGGGACATGATAGAAACGCTCAAGTACCTCAAAGGGAATCAACAAAGTCCAAGAGGGTAGCATCTTTCAAAAAAGAGGTGCAAGAACAAGAGGGCACAATTTGAAGATAGAGGGGGCGGCTCAGAGGTAATTTAAGGAAGTATTTTTTACAGAGAGGGTTGTGGATGCATGGAACGGCCTTCCGGAGGAGGTTGTGGAGTCAAAATCAGTGGTGGAATTCAAGCATGCATGGGATAGTCATAAGGCAGTTCTGGGGGTTGGGGGTAGGAAGAAGTAGGCTGCTGGTTAACTAGGATCTGCAGCTTATCCAGTAGGTAGGGAAATGGGCAGACTGGGTGGGCCAAGCGGTCCTTATCTGCCGTCAAATTCTATGTTTCTATGTTTCTATGTTACTCCCACTGCCGTTTTATGCCAGAGTGCAGACAGTCAAAATGAACGTACTTCCCAGATATCTGTATATATTCAAATGTGTCCCATATGCGTTTTCCATCAAGGAATTCCAGAACTGACAAAAGCAAATTCAGTCCTTCATCTGGAAGGCATCTGTTCCAGAGTAAGACAGAGTACTCTACATCTGCCCAAAGCAGAGGGAGGATGGGCAGTACCACTCCTGGAAGGGTACTGGGCTGCAGCACAGATGTGGGTGTGGGGGGGGAGGGACCTTTTGTGGAATAACGACAAATTCAGTTCCCATTGGAAAACGATAGACTCAGCTAAAGAATTTACTGTGCCTCTGCCTGCAGTTCTGTTCTCCCAATAGACTTGAAAGCAGGGCCCAAAAACACTCTCAGTGGAGTGCTTACAGCCCTGGAGGAGTGGCACGAAAAAGGGACCTACAAAAGACAACCTCTAGTTACCCAAATGGTGGGCTTGGGATAACAGTTTTCTTTTAGTACTTGCATTGTGGTGCATGTGGCGAAAAAGTTACATACACCAAAATCAGCTTAGCTGCACTGGTCAAAAAAATTAAAACAATTTTGAAAAACAGTATGGATTCTGAAAAGAGGGTTTTATTTTTTTCTACCCAAATTTATCCCTAGGGCCCAGAAGGGCTTTAACCTTCTCCCTGTGACCTGAAAAGGGCTTTTATATATGTTGTTTTTATATAATGGCCTGTCACTGGACCCAGAAACCACAGAAGGGTGTTATACCTCTCCTTGAGCCCTAAAAAGGGCTTTTATCCTTTTTGTTTTTCTTGTGTAATAGCCCTTAAGAAGGCTTCATTTTTTTCTCCGAGTGCCTCAAAAAAGTTTCTTTTTAGTTAAAGTTGAAGATGTCTGTGTGTTCTTATACTTGCCTTGTGCTGCTCTCCAAAATGCAGTGAGAGTGACACTGTAGCGGAGTCGAGAGTGAACTGAGAGCTGCACATGCACGCTCTAGCATTGCTGGCACAGTTGGCACTTACTTTGTTTCTTGGTCTCTTCCTGGTCATTGGTGGGCACGAAACCTGTAGGATCACATTTTGCACACTTGGTGGACTGCATGATGTGAGGGCGCAAGGGTGCGTCACTTCTCCCCAGCCTGACCTCCAGGATGTGCTGAAGCCTTCAGGGTTCTAGAGCCCAGCAGAGTACATGCACCACAGTGCAAGTAAAGAAAAACAGGACATGCACTATTCTGATCCCACTTGAGGAAACAGGCTGTGTATTTTAATTTTGACCCCTGTGTTCCATACCTCTTTATTCCATCGGCCTTGTGAAGAGACACTGGACTTTCATAAACCATGCTCTCAACAATTTTTTTTACATGCACATTGGCTTTATACTGTTCATTGTGACCCAGCTGTTTTGGCTTTTTTATTTGTTGCTTACGTTTTGTTGTCATAATACGCACGCCTTGGTGTGCGTTGCACACGAGTCGCAGGGTCGAAAAGCGCCAACCACCTAAGGCGCATGATATCAGAGTGCGCATACACCTCAGAGTGGTTTATCTGTCTTATAAAATGTCATTATTTTTTGGAGGGGGTTAAAGGTTGAGGTATGCCGTCATGCTGTAATATACGCACGGTCATATGATGTGTTTTTATACAATCAGAAGTTTGGATTTCTAGGATATTTATCACCATTTTATAAAAATATATATAAAATTATATTGGCACGGTGGTGCCACTATAGTTAGGGTTGCACAGCCTCTTCCATGTTAAACCTCAAAGTTTGCACTTTAATAACTTTGGAACCCTTTGTCTGATTTGCCTAAAATTTGGAATGTAGAACTGTCGATCATAGATCTCTGGATCTGGAAAGTTTTGTTCCAGTCAGATGTACGATTGCTGAATCGTAGTGCGCTCAAAAAGTGAAATTTGATGCTTTTTGCAAATTCTTTGGTAAGCCATAATAGACTAAAGAATGTATTCTTCAGTGGGTTAAAATGTGTTGGTCTATATGTGGTCTGGGTTGAACTGGTGCCTTTTGAAGATTTGGTGAAAAAATATTGCTCCGTTCTAAAGTTATTCCATTTTTTTCATGTCCCATTATAGCCTATGGAAAAATTTATATGTGCACTGCGAAAACATTCACGATCAAATTTTTGTTGTCAAGCTCCCCGAAATTGTTGTCGTGCTACCGCCAACTTGTTTTAAGTTAGTGAGAGATAAAAAAATGCTGTAATTCAAAAAATACTGCACTTTACTGATCGCCAACAGTTGTGTTTACCTAATCGGGCCCTGAGGAACATTCCTCTGGCATTAGTTTTTCACCAGCTGGTCTGCAAATACGTTTTAAAATTGTTATCGTATTTTGATCGCGCCAACATTTTTTGTTGCAGTGCAAGCATTCGAGGTCAGGAAGAAAGGTGCCTGCGGCAACATTTTTGTGTGCGCGATAACATTCCCATTATAGAGACAGGAGTGTCATGATAACATTAAAGTAATCGCGGTAACACTGCACGAACACATTTTGCTATATGTTGTTTTCTTTGTCACTTCATTGTGGCAAGGTGGATTTGTGCTATTGGCCTGAAATTTTCAGGGTGGCAAGCCCTAGTCCCACAGATGTGCCTTTTGGTGGTTTGGTATGAAAACACTGAACAGGCCAAAAGTTACAGTATTCCGAAGTTCAGAAACTTTCCCAAAGGATAACATTGCGGCGGTTGTTTTCGTTGTCACTTCATTGTGGCAAGGTGGATTGTGTTGTTGGCCTGAAATTTTCAGGGAGGCAAGCCCTAGTCCCACAGGTGTGCCTTTTGGTGGTTTGGTATGAAAACATTGAACAGGCCCATAGTTACAGCATTCTGAAATTCAGAAATTTTCCCATGGGATAATATTGTGGCACCCATGACGCCTTTCAGTGCTCGTATGTCGAAAACGGTTTGATATACGGATTTTTCGATGCAGAAATTCTTAGGGGGACTAAGTGCAGATGTAGGATGGAAAACTAAGAATACCATGAAATTTGAATTTTTTTTCTACCTTGTACAGTTACTGAGATATTTGGGAATTAGTGTTCCAATTGGTCATTTTCATGTATGTGGGCCAGTATTACGCCCACAATGTTTGCGTTCACAGTGCTTTTCGGTGCCCATATCTCGTAAACGATGCGAGATATGGATTAGTTCGACGTTGTGTTGCGAGAACTACTCACTGTCATGATTACAACGACACTTAAATTTTTTTTATAGCTTCTGCAGTTTCCAAGATATTGACAAAGTAGTGTTACAAGGGTTCCTTGCCTTATATGGCTGCTGTATGGCTCCCTACTTATGTGTAAGTGGGAGCGCTGGTCCTGGAGGGCCCATGCTCCCACAGACACATATCATTATGCACAAATGGGAGCTTGGTGTTCCCACCAACACATAGCATTTACTACTTATATTACACTTTTTCAAAAAGAAAGGAAATTCTGTGCAAAAACCTTCGTTAATACATCAGTTAGGGTTGTTTCCACACTGACAAAAGTGTGGAAACTCAATGTTAGGGTTACCACCTCACCCCCACGCCCCCTCCTCAATACCTAATTCCACACACCCCCCACATCAATCAATCAATCAAATTCTTTATTTATCCAGGCGAACACCATTGAGCAAGCTCATTTACAAGGTGGACCTGCATTACACAAGTCCAGTAACAATGCATTTATATACAGACAAATAGACAGTAGATGCAAGAGTACAACAGTACAGGTAGGCCTGCAATAGACAGGATAAGTAAAAATACATGTGGGTTCAGGTAAAAGACAGTCGGTAAGGGTATTCATAACAATAGGGTAGCAAGTCAGTAAAAGTTTATACCAGTTACAACAACATACATGGTTTAGTATTTCTGTAAGGTAAAGGCATTATAGTCCAGTGAAGAGATTAGTTGGAAGTGGATGCTACAAGTGAAGAGACATACATAGTCAGTTTAAAAAGACCCAGGCATATCAAGGGGGAGACATGTGTCTGGAGAAGTGGGCAGCCAGTGGGGGGTGTCTGGAACTGGGATAATACTAGGAGTAAAGGAATGAGATGCTGTGGGTATACAAGGAATAGGTGGGTGAGGGAGGGTGAGATTTAGGGCAGTAGATAAGTAGGTGGCTCAAGGACAAGTTATGCGCTGATACATTTTATATCTCCTGTCTATGTAATTGCGAACTGTATGTGTATGTGCCTCAGGACCTCCTTGTGAATGAGCTTGCTCAACGGAGTCTTTCCTGCAATAAACGTGAACTTGAACTTGAAGGAGGATGGGAAAAGCAGGGAGGATGTGGAAGGGGGGTGTAAGTAAGCTAGGATCATTGGAAGCATTTGCAGGCTTCTGTAATGTAATTTGAGTTTACGGTCTTAAACATAGTGAGACTAACTGGAGTCCTCAGTTTCAGTGATTTCTGTAGCACATTCCAGAGTGAAGGTAGAACGAATCCTATGGCAGCTCTCCCAAAATGCATTAGGGTTTTGGGCACTTTAAGAGAAATCAGTGAACAGCTTCTTAGAGCATAGGTTCCAGGCATATTGAGGATCAGGCAGTCAACAATGTACTGCGGAAGTTTGCCAGTGATAGCTCTGTATGTCCAGAGAGCTACATTTTTATTTCGTCTGTATTGTATGGAGGGCCAACCTAAGGCCGCATATAAAGAGCAGTGATGGGTGGAGAAGGGGAGACCAGTGATGAAGCGCAGGGCTCTGTGGTAAAGTATGTCCAATTTACCGAGATATGAAGTAGCACATTGGCTGTATATAAAGTTGGCGTAATCAATTAGGGAAAGGAACGTAGACTGAACTAGCTGTCTCTTGGCCTCTGTAGTTAGTAGGCGGTTTAACCTGAAGAAGAGACCTAGTCTCTGCCTCAGTTTTTTTAAACAAATCCTCCAGGTGGTCTGCAAAGGAGAGTTTGAAGTCTGGCCAGACCCCCAGGTATTTGAATTTCGGCACAAATTCCAGGGTTTCTCATAGAAGGGTGGTGATGGGAGGTAGAGTAGAGCAGAGTAGGCTGCTTGGTTAATAGGTGAAAATAGCATCGCCTTTGTTTTTCTGGCATTAAGTAGCAATATTTTACTAAGGAGCTGGTATTGAAGTATGTTGAAGTCAGCTTGCAGGTTGCTACAGGCAGTTTCAGGAGTTGTACGGCTTAGGTAGATCACTGTATCATCTGCGAACAGATGAATTTTCGCTTCAGTGATGCCTGAGTCTATATTGTTGATGTAGATGGCAAATAGGAGTGGCCCCAGGATGTATCCGTGCGGGACGCCCCTTTTTAACAGATTTGAGGGGGGGAGAGTTCACCTTCGGCCTTGACCTGTTGGTGCCTATCAGAAAGGTAGTTGTGGAACCAACGCAAGGAGGTAGAATCTAGACCAATAGCGTTTAATGAAGAAAGAAAGAGTCTGTGGTCGAGCAGTGTCAAGTCTTACTTAGGGTCTAGAAAACGTCGCAGACAAATTTTTTGTTCTCTAGCTCGCGCTGCCAATCATTTGTCACCTTGGCAAGGGCCGTGACTGTACTGTGTTCAGTTCTGAAACCAGATTGCATTGGGTTTAGCAGGTTAGTATCATCTATGAAAGATTTCAGCTGGGCATTCACGATTTTTTCCAGTAGTTTTGATAGTACTGGGAGAAGGGAGATGAGCCTGTAGTTGTTTAAATCACAGGGGTCTCCAGATTTAAACAACTGAATAACATGTGTGGTCTTCCACAGTTTGGGGAGGGTTCTTTGAGAAAGGGACAAGTTAAATAGATGCATAATAGGTACGGCCAAGACATGATAGGCAGTCTGTAGGTAGTATGGATCGAAGGTGTCAGCGCCAGCACTTTTTCTGGTGTCCAACTGGAGGAGGAAATCTTCAACCTCTTTTAGTGAGGCAGGAGAGAATGAAAAGACTGCATCTGAGGGACTAGATTCTGAAGGTTGCATGGTAAGCTGGGAGCATAGGTTGCATGCAGGTGAGTTATCAAAAGCTAGCCCTGCAGTAGCAAAGTGATTGTTGAAGGCTTGTAGTATCTCTTTATTGTTGTTGATAGTTACATTGTCAGAAATAATTTTTGAGGGGAGAGTGTTTCCTGTGGTATTACCAGAAAGTTCTTTTATTGTGGACCAGAGCTTGGTAGGGCAGTTGGAGGCAGCGTTGAGTTCAGAGCGATAGAAGTTGGACTTGGTTTCCCGAATTAGCTTTGTACAGTGGTTTCTGGCTGTTCTGAAAAGATGCCAAATCTTTGGCTTTGTGGGATTTGCGTGCTAGCTTCCAGAGCTTGTCTCTTTTTAATAGTGCTGCCTTGATGTCTGCTGTAAACCAACGGCACTTTCTAGCCTTTATGCGGGTTTTGATTAAGGGTGCGTGGGTGTTAAGAGCACTGGATACAATTTAGTGGAAAATGGCATATGCTGTTTCTACTGATTTGGCTAAATAAAAGGTCTGCCAAAGAAGGGAGGCTTTCAGGTCATTGATATATGCAAGCGGGTCAAAATTCAATTTTGATCTTTTGGTAGAGAACTTTGCTGAGGCTGTTGGTTTAGGGACTGCTCCTATGCCAGCAATAAAGCAATGGTTACTAACATCGGCAGAAAAGATCTCAGCATGGGAGAAGAAATGGGGTTCGCTTACTAGAAGTACATCTAATAGTGTACTTTTAGTAGGGTTTTTCTTATTGATATGAGTAGGTTCATTAATAAGTAGAGTGAGCCCATGAGAGTCACAGAAGGATTTAAGTGGAAGAGATGCGCTTGACACCCAGTCGTAGTTAAGGTCCCCTAGTATAATTGTTTCCATTGTGTCGGTACTCATAGTAGATGATAGGTGGGACAAGAGCTGACCCTGAGGACGGGGGTCTGTAAATGGGCAGACTGGGTGGGCTAAGTGGTCCTTATCTGCTGTCAGTCTATGTTTCTATCCTGTGACACGGAGGGCCATTGATGTAGATATTTCGATTTTTAAGGACAGGCATTGGCAATTGATGTAGTGACAAGGGTAGCGACCGTAAACTTGTCCTTAACATAGATGGCTACACCACCGCCTCTGGTTAGTCTATCAGCTCTGAATAACAGATATTTGGGGATATTGACCTCTTTGTGTGGTGTGGATGGACGAAGCCAGGATTCAGATATGACAAGTACATCCGGCTCCGTGGATAGCCCAAACCTGTATTGAGGTGAGTTTCTTTAAGAGGCTACACACATTAACATGCATAAAGTTGTGTTGAGTTGTGACAAGGTACCTTTGTAAATGAGCCTATGGCGCAAAGGTTTTCCAAACTGCTGTCTAAATAAATAAATAAAGCTGATACCTTTATACTTCGTGACTTTGGACGGTGAAGGAATTGCTTGTATAGGACCAGGGTTAAGTTTAACATTACCTGAGCATAGCAAGAGGAGGAGTACAATTTTCCTCAGGGCAACAAGTGGTAATTTGGAAGAACTAAACCTTCTTTGGCTAGTGGAAGTACTGGCGTAGGAATGCAAGGACCTATTCTTTGTACAGTTCAATCCTAGTGATACACATGCTAAGACCCTAGCCATATGACACCAGTAGATGCAGGTGCTGGGCCGAGTAGGTAACATTCCTTGGGTAGGTAACGAGATGCCTGTGGCTGTCGAGGAGACTTGGTTGAAAGTGGGCACGACATCTTGGGGCATAGCACGAGTTGTGTAGGGACTCCATGAGTAGACATTCTTGTGGTAGGGATAACAGTCTTTGGGGTAATTCGTCTGGCGTGGTACCCTAATAAGGGTAGGGCATAAGGCGTAACTAGGTAGAGTCAGATTGCAAGTTCCATGGTTAAAGTCTGGGGATCAGAAAGAGAAACAGTTGTAAGGGCTTAATCTGGGCAAGGTATCACCAGGTAAGGCTACTTGCCACATGGTCTGAAAAGGGATATAGGTACCGGTACCACTTGAATGGAGCAAGGAGATGTTTCTATGGCACAGCGACTAGAGATGGTTACAAGAAGTCGTTAACCTGATCTAAGAAGTATCACCAGCTAAGGCTACACACCACCGGGTCAGCAAAGGGATGTAGGCACTGAAACCACTTGTAGGGAGCAAGGAGAATTTACTATGACACAGCAACTAGGGACAGTAATAAGAAGTCACAAATCTGATCTGAGACGAGTGGTAGGGGAGACTGCGGTGGGTTTGTTAGGATGGGACACTTGAACCTGAAGCAGCAGCCCAAAATGTATATGTCTGTGGGCGTCCCAGGGAGGCAGGGAGGATAGATTTGTAGGAAAGCCAATGGCAGGGGAGGGAGGGGCAAGGAGGTGTATATAATAATGGTCAGGGAGGGGGATGGGAGGGTGGACATAAAATTTGCAGCTTTGCCGTACCTCTCTGGGTCTGGAGTCCGAGCAAGTGGTCTCGGGTGGTGGCTTTGGAGCGACCGCCCGGTGGCCGCGGTTCTTGCGGCGGATGAGCTGGGAGCCCTGGAGGGTTCTCAGCTGAAGGGGAAAAGAAAGCAAAGCTAGTTAGTACTGGTCCCAGACAATGGTCAAGCTACCCAGTGACAAAATTAATTTACAAATTAAAGGGGTCAATTTCCTTGGCGCCCTAAAGTCTGGGCGGCAGTTACAGAGGCAAAGGAAAGGGCTGTTTCACTTAATCAATCTAACAAGAGCAGTTTGCAAGTATTACAGCTTTTTTTAGGCAGTTTACAGGCAGATTCTAACAAAATAGGCATACATTAGCAAGCATAAGTGTAAAAAAAAAACAACACCTTTTTAGTTCAGGAGACAGAGAAAAGATAAGAAGGGGTGAAGGACCAATCAGAGCAAGCCTGAAGAAGGCGCTTGCACTCCGATTGGTTTGCAGCTTTGCCGTACCTCTCTGGGTCTGGAGTCCGAGCAGGTGGTCTCGGGCGGCGGCTTCGGGAGCGCCGACCGCCCAGTGGTCGCGGTTCTTGCGGCGGATGAGCTGGGAGTCCTGGAGAGTTCTTGGCGGAAGTAGTAGGAGAGAATTATCGTCGTCAGCCTGATGAAGGGGGAGAGGAGGGAGTGGTGGGGCAAGGGGCTGTTAGAAATGTAGTTCTGTTGGGCTGGACCGCACTCTAGGCGGTGTTCTGCAGCTTTAAATTTGTGTAGGGCAAGATGGCCAATGGGAGGAGGTGCACAGAAGGGGGAGTGGTTTAGGTGTATTTAAGAACTTGTGGAGGAGGGCAAAAAAATCACACAAAGAGACACACAAAGGAGAGAATGGGAAGATTAAGGGGTCTAGCTAGGCTAAAACAAAGCAAACAAACAGTATTTTACTCTTTTTTTTCTACCAGAATGAGCAAATAATAGTCCTTAAACAAACAAAAAATCAGCAGGAGGAATCCCAGTTTTCAGTTTAGCTGTAATTGGTATTATGTGCACACACTAGTAGCAAGGGCCAGGCAGCACAGACTACAAAATTTGTGCACGGGCATGCAGTTAGTCCTGGGAAAGCAGCCACGCTGGATTCCAGAGCTAGTCACTCAGGGAGTTCACCAAGATGGTGAGCAGCCAGTGGGGGCACTGCAGTCAGATGGCACCAGGAATTTGGAAAAACAATCCAGGATCTTCACTGCAACAGCTGCTGAGGACTGAAGATCTGGCTTCGGCAATTACCTGTGCTTGGAGAGCATTGGGCGGGTGGTAGCAGGCAGGCTCCTGGTCTCGCCGCTGTAGTCAGTGGGCAGCTCAAGCTTAAAAGCAGCTACGAGGATGAGGTGCTTGCCCGAAGTGGGCAGCAAGCCTGTGCTTGGAGAGTAGTGGGCGGGTGGCAGCAGGCAGGCTCCCAGTCTCGCCGCTGTAGTCGGTGGGCAGCTCAAGCTTAAAAGCAGCTATGAGGATGAGGTGCTTGCCCGAAGTGGGCAACAAGCCTGTTCTTGGAGAGTAGTGGGCAGGTGGCAGCAGGCAGGCTCCTGGTCTCGCCGCTGTAGTCGGCGGGCAGCTCAAGTTTAAAAGCAGCTACGAGGATGAGGTGCTTGCCTGAAGTGGGCAGCAAGCCCACATACACACACACACATGCAAGCAAGGGAAGGGCCAAGGCGAGACAACCAACCAGAGACAAGCAGGACCAGGTAACAGAAGTAAGATGCAACTCTCTAAACATTGCACAAGACGCAGGCATCATCACGATCCACCAACTGCATGAGTCCTGCTGCCATCATAGTGTCTTAGGGGTACACACACATGCTGGGCAATCATAGGTGATGGCTCACAGTAAACATTTTTGCGTTAGAAACATCAGTAACGAGATTTAAGCAGATGCCCATATCTCAGTAAACTGATGAAACACACAGACTATGTTATCCACACATAGTGTATTAGAAATGACAGTTTGTGTGAGCCTAGCATCAGTCATTGGATGTTTGCATTTTTTTTTTCTGATAGTGAGTCAGTCCTAATAACAAACAGTGGTAATAATAAAAGTAATTTTTTGCAGCATAGTTTACATATAAGATGTAAAAGCCACAATTGTAATATGCAAAGGTAACCATAACATACTGTTAATGAGTATTTCCAGGTAACGCAGCACTATAACAACATGTGATGGTGGTAGTTTCCCACCTGAGCAGTATCTCCAAGGTATTGTGTATGTGTTAGCTGCATCTTTCCTGCTACCACATACCTGTGTGGTAGCAGTGATACTTGCAGCGACACAGTTGAATCATGACACACATAAATCAATATTTAGAAAATGTGTACAAACGAAGTGTCATTGTATGAAGAAGAAATGTCAGCAGTAATGTGTCATCTTACTGTGCTGGTAGTATAGAATCGATTATACTGTATTTGTTTTTTCATTATGTAGTGTTATGCGAAATCAGTACAGTGTTGTGATTATTGTGCTTACAGATGTGCTGGAGTGGTATAGTGTATTACAATGTTGCATGTGTATGTGTGTGTGTTGATGCAGAGTTAGGGTTTTGAGGAGGGGGTGGGGTGGTAACCATAACATTGAATTTCCACACTTTTGTCAGTGTGGAAACAACCCTAACTGATGCGTTAACAAAGTTTTTTGCAAAGAAAATACGTGTGTGTGTGTGTGTATATTTATTTATTTAAAATTTTGGTAACAGGGAAAGGCACACTGAGCCAAGGCTCGTTTTTAGGTGCAACCTGGGGAAAAGGGAAGGACTGGTTTACATTACATTTACACAACCTATTTAGAAATGTTTACAAACTGTAACAAAAGATAATGCAATTGAACGGTAATAATGTAGAAAACATAATAGAGAGGGCACTGAAAAGAACAAACAAATATTTAACAAAACAGAGAAGTAAGCTGTCCTGGCAGAGGCCTACCCGGAGAATAGGGAAGTACATAAACTGTGAACAAGACGCATTAGATTGGAGCGAACAGGACGAAGGTGCGGAGAAATCAGGCAGGGTTGCCAAAAGGCATATAGCTAGGACAAGAAGTAGTGTCCAACTGTTGGAGCTGTTGCTTGAAGATATATAGGGAGGAGGAGTTATATAGGGAAGCTGATTGCTGAGTCCATAGGTTGGATAAGAGATAGGCGTAAGATTGGGAACCCATGGAAGAGTGGGGACAGGGCAATTTGAAGGTGCGCAGATCCCTGGACCTTAAGCAGTACGTGGACGGGGGAACCAGGGGAAAGGAGGTCTGTGATGTACGTTGGGAGATAGTATTTGGCTAGGAAAGGAAGGGAGTGTAGGTTAAACCTATGAGAGAGGGAAGAAAGGGATAGGGAAGAGTAGAGAGAGCGGTGGTGGTGGGTGGTGGTGGTGGTGGTGGTGGTAGGGAGTTAGAGGCAAAAGGCATTGTAAACAGTGTCCAACCTATATTAGGTAGTTGCAGGGACAGCACTGAAGACTATATCAGCATAGTCAAACAGTGGCAGAATTAGTTTGGTAAGTAGCTGCTTACTCCCCAGGAGAGAGAGGGAGTCCTTATGCCTGTACAAGAAACCTAATTTGGGGCACAGTTTAGCATATAGGGCATCAATATGAGATGAAAAGGATAGATGCGAGTCTAACCAAACCCCATGGTATTTAAAAGTGGTTACTCATTCCAGGGGGGAACCATCAAGTGTAGAAGAGGTAAGAGGGGTTTGAATGATGGATAATTTTTGAGGAGTTCCAAAAGTCATTGAGAGCGACTTTTTGACATTCACCCTGAGAAGGTTTTTGTGAAACCAGTCAAGCACGGCATTTAGATCAGACTGTAGGGGAGCTTGGACTGCATTGGGGGAAGGACCAGAAGCAAACGGAATAGCATCATCAGCATAAAGATGAATATTAGAGGAAGAGCAGACTGAAGAGAGTTTGTTTATAAAGACAGAAAACAGTAAGGGGCCCAAAATTGAACCCTGAGGACCACCAGACAAGATGGGGGAGTGGAGGAAAGGAGGAATTTCCAGTGTGAACACACTGTACGCGGTTAAGAAGATAGGATTGAAACCAAACTAGTCTAGAATTTGCTAGACCCAGGGCACATAGTTTCTGAAGTAATAGGTGGTGGGACACAGAGTCGAAAGCCTTGGCCAAGTCAATGATAATTGCACTAGTGATGTGACTGTGGTCTATAGATACGTGAACTGAGTTAGTTGCTCTAAGCAGAGAGGAGACTGTACAGTGATGATTGCGGAAGCTTAATTGATAAGGGATTAGTACCATGGAGGAGTCAAAAAATTGTAGGAGCCTTTTGTGTGTGAGTGATTCCTGAAGCTTCGCCAATGAAGGTAGTAAGGAAATCAGACAGTAGTTGCCAGGTTCAAGAGGACAACCACCCTTATGAAGAGGGGGTTACATGGGCGATTTTCCAAGCATGTGGGATGGTACCAGATTGGAAAGATTGGTTCAGAAGGGGAGGGGACTATAGCTGAAGCTGCAGTAAGGAGTAGCCGGGGGAGGAGGTGAGACCATCAGGGCTAAGTTTATCGGGGTTTAGCGAGTGCAGGGCAAAGAGAACTTCTGCCTGAGTAATGTGTAATATGTACAGTACATAATATAGAAATATATAATATATGGTACATAATATAGATATACACACACATGTATGTATGTGTGTGTGTGTATATATTTTATGCAATGGGGGTGAGGATAAAAACTGGCGAATAACAGCAGTATTTTTGCCTGCACAGACCTACAGTGAGAATATCGTATTTATTCTCACTCCAGGTCATTTATTCTCACTGTAGGTAATAACCACACACAAACTGCACTTTACCACGTCTGCTGAAAAACATTTTGATTGGTGGGAGCTGGCAGCATGAGCAACACAAGCAGAATTCACCTGCTCACTAGCATGCCAACTCCCACAGTCAGTTTCATTTCATTCTGACAACCCACTTAACACTTTCACTTTCTCCAGCACCAGATACAGCCCTAACACAACTCACCCTGTATAAACACCCCAAATATACTCGCTCAGTTACCACACACATGTAACATAAAACCTCTTCAGTATGAAACCGCTATTCACACTGAAAGATTTTTTTTGTGGTTCTCATGAATAAAAACACCCACCAAAGAAAGCACCGAACAGACCATTTCAAACCGCACAGCACACTCAATGCCTCCCTCACTTCCCAACTCCAAATTCATCTCCGTACTTCTCGCTGCCTCTGAACCTGGCAAGGACGTCCTCCGCACCCTGATGAATATCCAAGGAAAAGGCAGATTCAACCAGATAGAAAAGCGCTGTGAGAGCACAAAGAAATATATATATAAAAAAAAAAAAAAATCACTGCATTGCTAACTCACTCCCTCACTAAGCGAGAGCTCCGCCGCCATATTTCTTAGACTTACTCCGACCACCCACACAAAACCATGACCAATTAAATGCAGCGTTACCAAAACCACCACGTAAGGACCCTAGCAACCATACTACTGTTCCTACCTACCTACCTAGCAGTGCAGCGCCATGAAACAGCATACGGATAAAGAATTGAAATTAAATATAAAAAAATTTACAAAAACACCATTGCATAAATCAAATATGCAGTGGGTCTACTGGAAATACCACTGATATTTCCCCCTCGTGCAGTTTGACCTTGTAACTTCACTCGTGAGGTCAAAGGTCATACTGCACTTGGGGGGGGGGGGGTATCAGTGATATTTCCAGTAGACCCACTGCATATTCCATATATATATATATATATACATACATACATACTGTTTATGCATATTATATTTAAAATGAATCAATAAAGAAGTATAAAAAAAGAATCTTCCTCCGTTTGGTGACATTGAGTTCCCCGTGTGCTTTCACCCTTGTACATCTTGAAGAACTGCACTTGGTCTGATGAGGTTTTCCTTTTTAGACACTTCAGTACTGACTCCCCTGAGTCTTATATGTTTCATGGAAAAACGGTTACAGTCCTCACAGCCTGTGTTTTCCAAGTCATCAAACAACTTGGTCACGCTTCTCTGTACCTTTCCTGTCATGTCAGTATCCTTTCTTGGATCTGATTGTGATGCGGGATAGTCTGTCTGATGCGCTGTGCTGTATCAGTTTGTTTGTGGTCCACTTGACTGTAATGGCTTCTATGGCGGCCACAATAAATATATTAAGATATTTATTTTGTTTTTTTTTGAATTTCTGTTGCATACATACCCAGTAACATTTGGGGTGCCTGTAATTTACAAGAGATACCCAGTATTTTCCACCATAACCTTCAGGACCTGGTCCTAGTATGGTGCTAACATTGAACAACTTCACTGAACATGGATGTGGTCCCCTTTCTTCCCACAGCCTTTCCAGCCTTGCCATCAAAGTAGGGCTGTAGCTGTAGCTGCAAGTAAAAGTGTCCTGAAGTAATTCCTGATGGCCTTCCACCTGAATTCTCTTAAATCATTGGAGGCCGCCTTGCTGTGCACACTAATCTAAAACTGATTCCACTCTTCTGGGAATATTATGATGCCTGACTTCTCCTACTGCTAGATTATTCTTGACATTTTCACTTTTTGCATTAAACCTATAACCTTATATAAACTAGAAACATGCCCTTGATTTTCGCTTCTGGCTGACTCAGATACTTTGGTAATTTGATCTACTTCCTTGAAAACCCCACTCTACCATTCTGATGTCAGCAGGAATTCTATCACCTGGAGGAACCAGAAGAAATTTGGCCTTGGAAGGCTATATTATTGCCAGATACATTCAGAATGACTTAGAGTGGCCTCACCAAAAAGCTGACCTAAGCTTCTCATCCCGGTAGTGCCCGTTCCCGGAAGGACTGGTGCATATGCTTTGGGTGGAATTGGGGCACTCTGCCAGAGGGCAGCTAGACTCTTTTGTTTTATTTTTTTTCATTATTTCTTTCTTCACCTTCCTCCAACAGCCCAATTCTGAACACCCCCCCCCGCCCCATCACCCGGCTCCCCTGGGACTTACCTTGCACCTACGTCCTCTGCCACGGGACTTGTGGTGCATGCCCAGCCTCCTGTGCAGAGCCTGTGGGGGGTCTGTCTTCATCCAGCCTCCGGGGTTTTGTTTTCCACTTGGTTTTCACCCCTTGTTACCCTGGGACCTCTGCCATTCATGGCAGCGCATACGCGTGGAGGTGTGTATGCGCATTGGCACCGAGCATACCCTGATCTACCCACCCAGCCTAGTGCCAGCCCCTCCAGTGCTCCGACACTACCAGCAAGCCTCCACTTGGTGGCAGTCAAGAGATGGAGAGGCCTACCTCCTTAATCCGGGAGAGGAGCGCTACCTGGCAGCTACTCTATCCACCCCCAGCCCTCCCCAGCCGATGTCTGGCAACCCGTGCTCATTCCCGAACATGGGTCGCCGGCATGGTGAGGAATAGGGCGCCCAGCGCTTCAGCTCTCTGTGCTACTGGGTTGGCCTGCCATACTCCTTTATGACAGAGTACCCAAACCATCAGGGTGAACCCTTAACCAGTGGTTAAGGATGCCCTTAATTTCCTAAAGGTGGAGACTCCTAAATGATACTGCCCGTAACTTAAGTCTCAGTGCAATTGGTCTCTATGTTAAGTCACCCTATTTCTACGTACTTGCTTGCATATGTAGTTAAAATTTGTTGTTGGGCTATCATGTGATACCTTCTCAGGGTGGGGACCCCTAGTCATCCCTTCCTGTTTGGCAGATATACTGTGTTCCAACCCCCACTAGATCTTTTATTCTGCCATAAAAAATATTGTGAATAGGAAGTTGAGTGATTTCCAAATTTGCACAGGATTTTAATAGCCAGAGCTTGAAAAAGGAAGTGGAAACATGGTAAGATATTAATCTGGATTGCTTCCAGTTATCTGAACAGTGATAGTTGCTGATTATGCCACTTCTTCAGGTCAACCCTTACCATCTCTATTAGGCAGCCATTTTAAACACTGTACGGTTTGTTTGAGAAGGTATTTTACCCCTAGATATTTAGTTTCTTCTTGGCCCATATGAATGGAATCAGGTTTTTATTGCTTGGCTTTCATTCCCCAGCCATAGGATCTTGTTTTTTTCAATATTCATTTTAATCACAGTCTCTTTCCCATATGATGTGATGAAAGTCAAAAGATGCTGAAAAGAGTTGTGAGGATCATTTATGTAAGACAGGGTGCCATCAGTGTAATGGGAAATTCTGAGGGTGTGGGTACAGTTTACTGTCCACACTCTGGTAGTTTCCTGGGAAGAGGCAATCCATCAAAAGTCTTCCAAGTTCAGCTTCTCCCTCCGTTAGGGCAGTATATCCTCTGGCTCAGCCCCGTGACATCAGATCTTTCTGCTGGAAGAGACAGGTGTCCTCCTTTCTAGCTCTACGGCAGTTGAAGGATTTTGAGTGTTCAAGAGCTTTTGGTGATTTTCTTTGACTTTTCAGTCTACTTTGAAGAACTTCATGTCTTCTGTCTCTGGCTTTGCAACAGCTATCAATGATGGAAGGATGGAAACCTAGGTGTAAGTTTTGCACCTAGTGCCAACAGAAGATGTTGGTCGTGGACCAGCATGACGTGTCTCTACTGCCTTGGCATGTAGCACGGTGTGGCGGGTTGCGGTCTTTGTCGGGCCAGTCTGCCCTTGTCCATTTAGGACTGGAAAGCTTGTCTTTCTCTCTTTCGACCTAAGGAAAGACTGGAGGACTACAAAAAGACCCCATCGGCTGCCAGGTGGGCTGCACAGCTATCAGTCATGGAAGAGGAGGTGGGGGTGGCTGCGATGAGTTCATCCCCAGTCTTGGCGCTGCTCCCAGCTGGGGCCAGCATCAGAGTGTCCTTCTAGGGTGATTTCCAAGAAATGTGTGTGTGTGTGTGTGTGTGTGTGTGTGTCTCCAGACCTTTGGGGGGGAGCCCATCCCACTACAGCAGAAAGCATAAGTGCCACCGTCAAAGGTCATGGATTGAGAGAGGTCACGTTCCTCCCACTCCTTCGACTTCCCTTAACACCTGACCCTCATTGAGCTGCCTTCAGTTGAGGGGAAGGTCGAGAGCTCCTCAGTATGCCTGTATGGCTTCTCGACATCAACTCTGGTCGAACAGGTGGTCAAGATTTTTCTTGAGCCTGTCAAACATTTGTCATAGAAACACAAAGTGATGGCAGAAAAAGACCCACGGATGAAGAGTTCATCTTCCAGACTGTAGCATTCCCGGTCCTCACACAAGGGGGAATGGCCTGGTCTGTGTTCCCGACTGGGTCACCTTGGGAGCAGCCTTCACCAGTGGTTGTGCCTCTGAAGCCTCTCCTGCTCAATGTGGCAAGGCATGTGGTGTACTATGACCCACTGGAGGACCCTAGCTGACATCGAGCCCCAGGTCGAGATTGAGGCACTGCTTGTGTTCTTGATCTCGCTCAACCAGGAGGTGCTGCCATCGACTGTCCTCTGCCTCCTCAAGTGAGGCAAGGTATCGACACAGCATGCACCAACACTACGAGGAACTCCCTGGCAGCAGTGGTCTGTTGCTGGGCAGGATAGCGCTCTGTCCCCAGGCCTATGGTTTCTTGCATATGCCTGTTGTGCCCACACCAGTTTGTGCCAGGTAGATGTCCCCTGCATCTGCTTCTCCACCCCTCTGGATGGAACCACCTCCACCACAACCACTGGTGGGCACTCCTACTAAGGAATCCCATGCTGCTGCCAGCTTGCCAGTCCAGCTGTCAGTGTAGATCACCCAGTCCGAGGACGCTAGGGTGGTCCATGGTGATAAACAGTTGAGGGCCATTTTTGAGGAGTCCTTGGACGACTCTGAGGAGTCATCCATGGTTTCTTCCTGGACTTACACTTTCAACCAAGGGTCAGTCGAAGTGCTGACTACCAACCATGGGCCAATGTCTTTTGGGACGTTACTCCAGCTAATATCGAAATCCATGAATGTGCCTCAGAAAAGGGCTAAATACCACTTCACTGACATCCTAAATAGAGACGAATCCCCAGTGATTGCCTTTCCCATGGCTAAGGCCATTCTGGGACTGCATCTGGAGCTCTGGCAGCATCCAGCATCATGCCTAGCACCCTCAACCTGTATGGTCCGCAGGTATGCCTGGTTCCCTATCCGGGTTCTCGGACAGTCCTTCAGTTGAAGGTCTGGTGTCACATTTGGCCTCCCAGAAATTGGGTGTTCAGAGGGATGTAGATAAGCCTCCAGACAGAGTCCCAAAAAAAAACTGACCATGCATCGGAAAAAGACTGCACAGCTGCATCTCTGGGTCACCATCAGGCCAGCTATGATGTCAGAAAGGCTGACTTTAGTCACTCCCTGCTGGGATGCTGGGAGTGTTGGATGACCTCATTCCTCACCTTTCTGCTGACAGACAGCTGCCAGTGAAGTCAATCAGGGACCAAAGTCAGTCACTGATTAAACACCATCTCTGGATGGCTCTGGATATGGACAGCTCTTGCACTGAATCCATTGCCAGGGTGTAGCTGTGACTTTCCAACTTTACGGCGGATACCCATCACAGATTGGCTGATGTCTCTTCCTTGGGTACTGACCTCTTTGGCCTTGCAATAGAGGGACATCTCACATGTGCTGACAAATCCAGTGCCACCCTAGATTCTGTGAGTTCATCCTTGAAGAATCAGAAGGCCCAGAAGCTTAAAAAGAAGCCTTCCAATATGGGCCATTTCAGCCACAACCACCCCAGCAGTAGATCCAGCAGGAGCAGTATTGGCAATGGCGCCTGAAACCCAAGTTAGGCAGCTAGGGACCGAAAAGAGGAGCGGCAGAGGTGCTTGTGCACCACTGTCCCCTGCAGCTGGAGCCTCCTCCAGTTCTGCACGGTGACAGGTTGTGGGGTGTCATACTGCTGCCTGTCCAGTCCCTGGCCCAGCTCCCAGTCGGTAGTCGGCTTTGCCACTTTTTACAGCTTGATGCACCCTTTAATTCAGTCAGATGGGTGCACAGCAAAAAATGGTAGGTAAGAAGACTGTTTCTCGAAAGCAAGGTTCTCTTGTTGTACCATCTTCACACTCCTTGGGAGTCCGTGGTGTTACAGGACAGCTGAAACCAGCTGCTAGAGAGAAGGGCAATGCAATGGTCTGTGTTCCAGACTTCCTGAACAGTCATGGATATGTGTCTAGGTACTTTCTGGTCCTGAAACAGTTGGGGGCAGGCACCCCGTATTGGATCTGCGTGATTTGAACCAGTTCATGCAGAAGTGCAAATGCCGGATGGTCACTCTGAACCAGATCATACCATCTCTGGAGCAGGTCCTGTGGTTCTGCTCTCTGGACATCCAGAACACGTTCTTCTACATCCCAGTCCATCCCATTACTGATGCTTTCAGTTCCGTGCAGAGGGGTACTGTACCTGCCAATACCTTCACTTCCGTGCAGAGGAGTACCAGTTTCAGGTCATGCCCTTTGATCTCTTGTCCATGCCCAGGGTCTTCACCAGGTGCACGACAATGGCAGCAGCCTTCCTGAGTGCAAAGGCATTAGGGTATTCCTCCATCTGGATAACTGGCTAATAGCCAGGTCATCCAGAGAGACCATTGAGTGGTCCTGAGATCTCGCCTTCCAAACCTGTTGAGACTTGGGCCTTTTGGTCAGCCTGGCCAGGTCCAGGCTGGTCCGCTTGCAGGTTATAAAGTTAATCGGGGGAGAATTAAACTCCCTGTGGGATAAGGCCCGCCTGCCTGTGGACAGAGCATCAAATGCTATCTCCTTTGCCCGATCATTCCAGGTTGGGCTCTCCTGCCCAACCCGGGACTTCCTGCAGCTGCTGGGATACATGGCATGCTCCACCAGCATGATCCATTTGGCTCACTGGTGGATGTGCCATCTGCTGTGGGAGTTGGGCCATCAATGGTCCCAGCACCTAAGTTACTTGGATCATCTGATCGTGATGACCCAGTCAATGTGGGATGCCATCCAGTGGTTCCTGGACCCACAACTTCTGGAGGAGGGAATCCCGTTTGTCCTCCCAGAACCCTTCATCACGCTTATGACATATGCGTCTCTGTTGGGATGGGGGGAACCCACCTGGGTAACCAAAGAGCCCACAGGTTCTGGTCACCCCTGGAGTCCCATAGGCATAATAACCTGCTGGAGCTCTGTACAGTGTATCTGGCTCATGGAATTCGTTCATTTGGTCAGGGGTCAAGTTGTGCAAATCCAGATAGACAACACCACAACCTCTTGGCTGGGTTGGAGGGATGTTGCATAAGTGGTCTCTGAACCAGGAGGTGGTAAAGCATCTGTTCCCCAGTGGGGCATCCCTTTGGTGGACCTGCTTTGCTTCCTGAGAGAGCAGAAGGCTGAGGCTGGTTTGTGCCCATCCCCCCACAGTCTGGGACACTATTAGGGGAATTCCTTCACAAAGCCCTGGACCCCAGGCCTCATGTACACCTTCCATCCCTTCCCCTTGATCTACATTATTGTCAGGGCTGGTAGGACAAGATGCAGATGATCCTGATAGCCCCAGACTGGCCCAGGCAGTTTTTGGTACTCCTCAGCAGCAGCCCTCCATGGCAGTTGCCACTCTGTCCAGACCTGCTGACCAGACAACAGGAGAGGGTCATGCACTTAGACTTTCATTCCCTGCACCTCTCAGCCTGGTTCCTGAGTGGCTAGAGTTCCAGGCTTTGGGCTTTTCAGAACACCTCTCCATGGTGTGGAGGTGTCCCATAAATAGTTGACTCACGAATGCTATGCATGTAAGTAGAAGAGGTTCTCGATCTGGTGCCAGGGCATGAAGTTTGATCCCCTTGCTTTCCTCATGATGAGCATGCTCGGCTATCATTCGTCCCTCTTTCTTAGTCGGGCCTTTGAGCGATGACCCTTAAGGTGCACCTGGCAACCATTTCTGCTTACTGGGCGTGGGCTGGTAAGCCGACAGTGGCCCAGGAGAAGGTGGTTGAGCACTTTGTCAAGGGTCTAGGCCATGTGTCCCTTCCAATACTCAAACCTCCACCACTTTAGGACCTACTGCTGGTGTTGACTCTGCTCATGGGCAAGCTATTTGAGCCTGTGTGCAGGTGTAAGATGTCTCTCCTGTCATGGAAAACCACATTCCTGGTGGCTATCACATTATCCAGAAGGACTGGTGAGCTTCAGGTGTGCTCATTGGAGCCTCTTTATCTGATCTTCCAGAAGGAGGAAGGTCGCCGGCCTGCCGGCGCAGCGGTAGTGCTACCGCTTGCGAGGCCATCGACCTTCTCCAGGGAGGGGGGTTGAGACTGGACGCATGACTGGTCTCTGGCAGAAGCCGGAGGTGCAGCATACACCAGAGCCAGTCTGAAGGGTTTGGGACATGATGGACGTCTGTTATTGCACCTTGATGTCTGAGCACACGTCATCCCCCCCAAAACAGTGGAAAAATCCAGCTCCCTGAGCGCCAGGAGACAGAGCGCCCGGTGCAGACCCCACAACTCCCTCCTGCCTGTCCTGATGGGTGCCCGATGAAACAAGAAAGACCTCTGGGTACACAGGCCCCACCTTGTACCCGCCTGGGGGTATAGCCACAGCTCCATGGGGGATCACCCACAGGCTCCAGGTAAGGCGGGAGAGCATAGGGGCAGACACCATAGGCGACTCCCGATGGTGCGGGGCTTAGGGAGCACAGGGAAAGTATAAAGAGCAGGTTAAAAAAAAAAAAAGGAGAAGGTTGTACTTCACCCCCACCCGAAGTTCCTCTTGTAGGTTGTATTGGAATTTCACCTTACCCAGGTGATCAGCTTACTAGTATATTTTACCAACCCGACCTTGGAGGCTGGCTATAGGCTCCATGCCCTGGATCTCCAAAGAGCACTGTCATACTGTAAAGAACATACAGCTGGAGTTTAAGGTGAGGCTGGCCAGCTGTTTGTGATGTACTTTGAATGCCTGGCAGACTAGCAGCTAGCTGAATGATTGCCAGGTGGATTACATCCTGCATCGACCTCTACTATAGGTTGGCTGGTAGGGAGTCACCTAAGGGGTTTAGCGCTTATTTCACCAGATGTATTACTGCCGTGTTTCCAGGGACATCACTATTCAGGGGATCTGCAGGGTTGCAACCTTTATGTCCCATTACAGTCTTGACATCATGAGCTGTTGGGATGCTGCATTTGGGTCTTCTGTCCCAGATTTTCAGTTGCCTTGGTGGCACAGTGGTAATGCAACTGGAACAGTATTCTGAGAGACCTGAGTTGAAATCCCAGCTAAAGTACTTATTTTTTTCCTCTACTCTGTTTATTTGGGTTCCATGTATGAGTACACCACACCCTTGTAAATGTAAAGGTCCTCAGTCCTCCAGTCTTTGTTCATCAAATAATGGTGCATGCCTTGCTCCCCCGTCCCAGAGGACCACTGGGAGCCTGCCAGAGTGTGGATAGTAAACGTTTGCACACCCTTATGAATGTAGGTTAGTCGCTTGTAACTGTAGTTCTAGGGGTGATATACAGTTCACATCCACACAACCCACCTGACCTTCCCTGAGAAGGGGCACACGGATCCCTGCTTCCAGTGTGCAAAGGTCTGACGTCACGGAGCAGAGCAGGAGGATACGTTGCCCAGGTGGTGGGAGGAGCGTTGCTTGAAGACATCCAATGGATTGCCTGTTCCCAGGAAACTTCCGGGATGTGAGCTGTATGACACCCCTGGAACTATAGTTACAAGTGAGTAACCTGTATTTTTAGCCCCCCCCCAACACAGACATTCCCTTTGGTTTGCATTGATGCCCTCTGTGAGTAGCTTTATGCACAAAGCAAAAAGTACCAATGATGGGTGATGGCAGACACCCTTGCCATGTCCCTCTCCAGTTGCCACTTTGTCTGATAGAGTGCTCCTCACTCTGATCCCAGCTTGAGGGTTGCAGTACAACATTTTTATTCTTTCCTGTTCCACAAATTAATTTCGAAACTCAAATGTCAACAACGTAACTAACAGAAAAGGTCAACTCAGCTGTCAAAGGCCTTTTCCACTTCCACTGCTATTGCCAGGCATTCTTCCTTTGGATTTTGTTCTACATATGACATGCAATTTAAGAATCCAGTAGTATTATCTTTTAGCAGTCTCCCTGGTGTAAACCTAGTCTGGTCTGGGTGAATAAAAGATGCTACCTCATTCTGAAGTGTGTTGGCCATTGTTTTGGTAAAAATGTGTAAATCCTGAATTGATAAAGATATAGGTCTATAACACATTGGCGGAGCTAGAGGGGAAACTGGGGGAGCTGTCGCCCCTCCTGGCTGCCCCAATGTGAGTAGTGGTGCCCCAGCACCATCTTTATTCGATGTTTAGTGCCCATTGTGGAGCCCATGATTGACTGAATGGTCCCTCCTGGCTCCCAAATGCTCCCAAACCTGACTCCGCCACTACTATAACAGCTACATTCTTGCTGATCCTTGCCTAGCTTGGGTGGCATGGTTATAATGATCAGATCAGTTTCTGGGCCTACACATACATTGAAGATCTTTAGTAGAGAATCTCTTAACTTGGGGAAGAATTTCTTACAGAATACCCCTTTTTATGCAATAGGGGTGGAGATAAACAGAGTGAAATAAATCCATTTATCTGATCAACGGTGTGGATAAATTTCAATTATCCACACAGAGCTTATATCGTGAGCCGTTTATCCACACAGTGCTTATGTCATCAGCCATTTATCTATATAATCCTTATGTCATTTAGAATATTCGGCCTCAGTTAGCATTATTAACCATATTCAAATGCAAATAACTTTAAAACGAAAAGTGATAGCATGGTACTGTGAGCACAAAGTTTATTCAGCACAGAAATATCTACAAAATGAGTGGTTTCATTTATAGATACCTTCTAGTTTTTTCATAATTAGCAAACAGCAGAAAATTCCATTGTTGTGCACTTTTTCTACAAACAAATGCAAATAACTTTAAAACAGAAAATGGTAGTATGGTACTTTGAGCACAAAAGTTGTTCAGCGCAAAAATATCTACAAAATGAGAGGTGTTTCATTCTAGATACCTTTTAGATTTTCTATAATCAGCAAAAATGGCAGAAAATTCCATTTTTATTCACTTATTTGTCTAACAGATGCCCCCTCCATAAACAAAAGAATTGTGTATCAAATGTTATCATTATGTACTGACCATAATGTAATGTTGGAGTGTCCATAGCAACCACTATGCCAAGTGGAGCTACACTGAGGAACATTTATCAAAAATAAAACACAAACTACACTAAACATAAAAAAAATTCAGAAAACTCCAGTCCTATTGCATAAATGGAATATGTAATGAAAAACTCGTGAAATAAATGATTTATCTGCACTCGAGCAGTTTGACCTCCCCTGACACCTCACTCGTGGCTTACGCCACTTTCGTGAGGGACACCTGAATCAAACTGCTCCCATACTGAATAAATCATTATTACACTTGTTTCCATTGCATATTCCTTATATATCTGTCAGGGCCAGGGGCTTTTCCTGGCTTTAGAGCTTTCACCCCCTCTTGTATTGTTGCACTATTTATGGATTTATCAAGGTCTGCCTTTTCATCATCCCTTAATTGAGGGAGATGAATTTTAGAGAAGAACACTGCAGTATTTCCTGGCCCTTGCTTTGCTATGCCATTTGTATACATTCGTAGTCATTGTCTGGTAAAATTGGCAAACTTGATCTGTGATTTCTTTGGGCTTAGTTATTGTTTCAATGGATTCACAGTGTTCCTTATCCACTGAACAGTCCTATTTGCCATTTGTATATTTATTTTAAAGGCTAATAAATGGCCTACTCGATTCCATTGCTCATATATTTGTTTACAAGTACCTGTGCCTAAACTCTGTCTGCTGGTAGTCCGTATTTACCCATTTATCCTTGGTCTTTTATTACACCATCCACATATTTTATTCAGAGAAGGAATTTTTTTTCATTCCCCTGTGGGTAGTGAGATACCGAGGGATAGAAAAAAGAAGTTTGGGTAGAATGTTCATCCAGATGGATTTTACCCTATCTGTAAGTGAGAGTGGGAGGACGTCCCATGTGACCAGGTCACATTCAATATCCACAAGGAGAGAGGTGTAATTTACATTTTATAATTGGTCTGATTTCATGGAGATGTGAATTCCAAGGTATCTAAAACCTGCCCTGGACCATTTAATTGGAAAGGTTTTATGCAGGTCTTACGTGAGAGAGCCACTGAACAAGTGTACTTCTGATTTACTGTCACTAATTTTATAAATACATGCCCTACAGGATCAATGCAGTAGTTGCAAGTGGTGGGATATAGGTCATTGGTTCTCCAACATGATTTGTGGTATAGGCCATATAGTCTCAGCCAGTAGTTCAGTGTTCAAGGCAAGTATTTGAGGTGAATAGGGGCACCCCTGTCTTGTGCCCCTTTTTACTGAAAAGTATATTCGAGAGGGTGCCATTGGCTCTATCCCTGGCTAAGGATCTTGAATATAGAGCCTTGATCCATGTCCTGAACATGTCCCCAAAGTCAAATTTCTGTAACATTGCATTTAGAAACAAACTGTCTAAGCAGTTAGAAGCTTTTTATTTTTTTGTGTCGATTGATATGATCAGACCCTGTTTTGAACAACTTTTCATGCTTGCTGTAATATTCAGAAGTTTCCTGATGTTATTTTGGATATGCCTATCAGGAGTAAATTGCGTTTGTTCACTGACTATTCATTTTACAATAATATGTTGAAGTCGTGAGACACTGGCACATTAGCAAATAATTTGGTGTCCTGATTCAATAGGGAGATTGGTCTAAAACCAGATCACTGACTGAGTAGTGTCTTTTCCCAGCTTAGGGAGCACTGTAATGACCATTTCTCCCCACTGGGTGGGCATCTCCCTTGGGTCATAACATTTATCGCACAACCTAGTCAACCTAGGACAGTTACTAGGTCAACAGCAAACGCCTTGTAGAATCCTATACTGTAGTCATTCGTTGCAGATACCTTGCCAGAGTTTGTGCCTCTTACTCTACTCACACTCTTCTAATGCACTTTGCTCCTCTCTGAACAAATGTATTTGTTATAGGAACTGCTGTGTCTTGTTGCCCCCCAAACACCCCCGACCCTCATCTTCTTGCTGTACATTTAAGAGAATAACTTTTGAAATTCTTTGGCTGTTTAATCTGGGTAGTATACCCATAAGGTGGGATCCCCTCCACTTTATTTTTAGGTGCGTGCCTGGCTGCATTGCTTGTTGATTGTATATACTGGTAACATGCTTGCTTTGTTTCGATTTATAATATTTTTGATTAGTGAATCGGAGCTTGCCTTCTGCGTTTTGTGTATAAAGCCTCTGCAGTTCTTGTTTAGTGTATATACGTTGTTGTAAATCTGCTCCCTGACGTGCATGCTTGCGTTTTTTCTCCATAGGTCGTCTAGTTTGGATCCTAAACAGGCCTGCATTGCCTAGGACTGTTTGGATTTGTGAGCAGCATACATTGTGTTGTACCTGTGGATAACTGCCTTTAGGTCTTTCCATACAAACTTTAATTTTGTATCCTGTTTCAGGGCTTGCATTAGCACTAGTAAAGTGGGGGTAAGTTTGACCCTCTCGTTCAAATGTTGGGGGTAACACCTGAAAATCTTGGGGTCAGAAATTTCTGGAGTTGCTTTGTATAACATTATCCAATACTTTTGCAAACCTTTCAGTGTACAGTGTCTGTGCAGATGCACTGCTTTAATTTTTGTGCTTTAAAATCCTCAAAAATCCCATATGGGGACAATACGCTCTGCTGTTTTATGTTAATTGCTAAATAGTTCTGAAGTTCCTGTTTAGTTCTGTCTTTAAATATGTTACCATTCAGTAAAGGTATATTAACCCTTCATAGTTAAATGGTCATTTTGGGGAAGGATTTGAATAATCATGGAGACTGGGCCATTGTTTGACTGTGATTTTGAAAATGTGAGATTGTACCATTGTATGCATTCAAAAGGACTGGGAGTAGAATCTTTCCAGTCTTAAACAAGAATTGTTCTGATGAGAGTAAAAAGGATAATAATCTTTTTTGAGTTCATGTTTGACACTCCAAACATCTGTTAGGCGGCTCTCCACGCATAATGCTTTGAGGGCTTTGCTACTGAGGTAGTTTGTGTTACTGACAGAGGACCTCTCCCGGAAGAGCTGTGCAACAATAAAGTATCTTCCATAAACTAGCTATTCCTAGGTAAGCATACTTCTTTTATTTGAAGAGAGAGCAGAAGTAGTTAGCCGAATTAGTATTCGGGGCATACACAATAGTCAAGTCGTTCCTCCTTTTTACCTGATACTGTGACATATCTCCCTTGTTTTTCTGTTTGAGAATTGCTATATATATATTTTTTTTCCCCTGGACCCCCGATTGGAACTTAGCCCCGTTCTGCCGACTGCCCCCCAATGCTCAGGCTTGCCCCCCTGAGCAGGGCCGGGCACTACCCTCTCCCCGATGGACACTGGGGTAGATGAGACCCAGCTTACCCACCAGGTCGGGGCCACAGGAGTGGTACCCCCCCCCCAGCGGACACTGGTGGGCAGCGAGGATGGTGGCGGAGCTGGCACCATACATGGGGGGGCCAGCTTTCTTCTAACGCTAAAGCCCAGGTGGTGGGGACATGCAGTGACATCCAGCATCTGCCCCCGCCCCCATACATGACGGTGACAGCTGCTGTGGAACCCCGGGCCTCCGCCAGGGGTCTGTAGTGCACTGGACACTCAGCCCCCTTCCCCCAGAGAAGGAGAGTAGTCCTCTGGATGCTCAATCCTTCTACCCCTGGCCGGCCCTCTGACTCCAGAGTCCATTCCCGAACCCGGGATGTCGGCACCGCGCAGGCGGACACCTTGCCTCTGCGCTGGTGGGCCGGCAAGAATTGCTATATTTTAAACAACCCTTTTTGAATAAGGTGGCCATGCCTGCTCTTTTAACCTGGGGGTGAGATGAGTAGTGTACCCCCCAACTCCTCCAGGTACTCCTAGGTAGGGAAATGGGCAGACTAGGTGGGCCAAGCGGTCCTTATCTGCCGTCAAAGTCTATGTTTCTCCATAGTTTTTGGTACTCTAGATTACTTAGATGCGTCTTCTGTAAACAGCTTGCATGGCATCTGAGTTGAGTTCACTGAAAATTTTAGATCTTCTTTGAGTATAGCTCCCTCTGTTGAGGTACATCATGGAACTGTAAGCCTCTGTGTCAGGACCACATGGACATTTTTTTTTTTTTCTTCCATGTTTTTTTTTTTTTTCCGTAATTTTTTTCTCTCCCTTTCTCAGCCTCAGCACTGTCACCGGACCTAATCCACCGAGCCCTACGGTCTCTGTAGGAGGACCCTACCATAGTGCCTTGGTTTACCTCCCCCAGGCTGGAACCAAGTAGGAGGGGGGCCCCCTGGCTTATATCCCCCCCCCGCAGCCATATCTCTTGTCCTCATTGGGGTCCATCCTCAGGCCACCGGGTGAAGGCCAGTATTCCGATCTTCTTGTTGGTGTTGCGTGAGGATGGCTGTTGTCTTTGTATGTCCCCGAGATGCAACATGCATTGATGCCAAGGCTGAAGCCAGCGTCTATCACGTTCCACCCTTATGAGTGGCATGGGCATGCCGATCCTCCAGCCACCGCTAGAGGCTGGTTATGCACCAAGCCATGACTCCTCCCACTCCTCGGAGGAGATGAGTGGTCCTCGGACGCTCAAGCTTTCTCCCCCCAGCTGACCCTCCGACAACCTGAACCCATTCCTGAACGCGGGTCACCGGCATTGCGAGCATTAGCAGTACCGCTGCTCCGGCGAGCCTTCTGGTATATATTTATTGAGTTTTCCCCCCTGGTTTTCACCCCCCGCACGCCACAGTCTGCGGAACGCCCCACCCTACCAGTCGCTTCTGCCCACCTGTGCCACGATCAGGCTTCCATCCAGGAACTATGGGGCAGCCCCCCCTCCCCGGGAGAGGAGAGGAGAGCCTCAGCTCAATTCTGCTTTCACCTTCCCTCACCCCGATGACATGAGGTAGTTCCCGAACCTGGGTCACTGGTGTGGTACAAGGTGTAGCGTCCAGTGCCTTAACCCTCAGCGCCACCGGGCCGGCCCACCTGGAAATTTTTGAAGGCTGGGGTTGCCTGTTTCGACATGCTTCATCGGTACCTATATATCATGGGTGTCCCCAGCATGCCTTTTTTTCTTTCTCCTGCTGTCAATCACTGTTTGGTCCACTGCTGTTGAAGAACACTGTCAAACGCTTGCAAATATTCGTTAACTCTGCTAGTTATTTAAGTTTGTTATTTTAAGCTTTTTATGCTGCCACTGAAAGACAAGGAACATTAAGATTTATAAAGACTCCTCTGTTTGTACCAGTTGCCTATGTACAAACCATGACGTTAAAGCTTGCTCTGTTTGCCAGAGCTTTAACCAGGAGATGTCACAAGAAGGCTTTAGAGATTTTTCTAAAGCTCCAAAAAATGGAGAAATGGGTTGTGGCAAAGGCAGATTTACTATCATCAACCGCTACTGCTCCTGGTTCACCATCAGCTTGTTGAGCCCTGTGGTCGATGGCGGCTGTCACTGAATCATCAAAGAAAAAGGATAAGTCTTAAAGTTTGGCAGAAAAACACCACCATTCTGAAAAGAACAAGTGCCGGAAGGGTAAGGACCCTTCTCCAGACCATTCCTATTCACCTATTAGGGTAAGTCTGCAGGTAACCATGAGGCCTGGTGCACCCCCCACCCATGATCTGTCAGACACCAAGGTCAGGGTTCGATGTTGGCTTATCCTCCCTGCCCAGGGATTCACAGCCAGTTCCAGCGTCATGCACTGTCCTGTCATTGGTTCAGCCATCTTCGACCCCTTTGGGCTCCATCGATGCACTGCCATTGTATCAAACAATGCCAGAGCTTTTCAGCGCCTCCTGCTGCTGCTGACACCTGCTCTGTAAATGCCTTCGGCTGGCTCGTCATCAACATTACTGTTGAAGCTCCCATTCTCTGTCCTTGTCTCTATGCTCAGCCCAGACTGGTTGCCATCAACGGGATTCCTGTCGTCGGCGCCTCCTCATTTCTCTCCCCGTCCTGTTGACCCTCAGCCAGTGTTGGTCGACGTCAGTGATGAACTACACTGTAGTCCAGAATACGTGGAGGGCGAGGACATGGATGAGGAAGAAGAGGTTATAAATGTAGTTGACTTAAGCTCCACTCTATCGTCTTGCTCAGATGAGAGTATGATAAGCACACATAGATCTCCCTCTGAAGATGCCTCTTTTAAAGCCTTCCTTAAATACCGTATATACTTGCATATAAGTTGGATTTTGTGGAGTTGAAATCTACATGTTGTTTAACTATCCTACTTATATGCGAGATAATAGCGCTGTTTTGTTAGAGACTATAACAGCTCTGAACAAAACGTGAACTTTGCTGCCTGTTTTAGGTCAATGACTTGAACTGATTAACACCGTTTGATGTTTAATTGCTCGCCGTAGTTAAATCTTCTGTCCCTACTGCAGGTTAATTGCCTGTGATTACCACCTGAGCTCGCTATTTCTGCTCACTTGCACTTTGCAGCCAGTTTTTGCTCACTGACTAGAATGATCGACGCCGCTTGATGTTTAAATGAGTGTTTAAATGCTGACTACAGGTTATTAATTATCCCTGATTACATCGCCGTAGTTAAATCTTCTGCCCATCCTCAGTTCACTATTGCTGCTCCCTCTGCCTAAGATGCAGGCTCACAAACGAAAACACAGTGCATATGATGCAGATTTTAAATTAAAAGTTGTTCAGTATGTTGAGACTCACACAAATGCTGCTACTGAGCGAGAAGTCAGTATCGACGAAAAATTAATCTGTGACTGGAAACAGAAAAAAGATTTGCTGCTGTGTGCCGACAGAAATGTCAAACGCATTCATGCAAACCCTTCTCCTGTATCAGCAATTGAAGAAGAACTGAGGTCTTGGGTCAGCGAACTAAGGCAGCAAGGTTATATTGTAACCGGAATGGCTATTCGGCTTCAAGCACCTGCTATAGCAAAGAATCAAGGGAGTGCTAGCAACTTCAGGGCATCTGCGGGCTGGTGTACCAGATTTATGAAAAGACATATTCTCACATTGCGGCAGAGGACACATATAGCGCAGAAACTCCCTGCAAATGTGCAGCTAAAGGTTGATAGCTTTCACGAATTTAGAATAAAAGAAAGAAAGCTGTATGATTACCCCCTAATATCAAATGGCAACATGGACGAGACACGGGTCAGCTTTGATCTTCCTTCAAATCGCACAGTTCACTTTAAAGGAGAAAGGACAGTCGCAGTTCGAATTTGCGGAGGGGGAAAATCCAATTTCACTGTAGTGCTTGCTTGCCTGGCAGACGGCACCAAATTAAAACCATTGATAATTTTTAAAAGAAAAACGTTCCCTAAGGAAAAGAAGCCTCGTAACGTCCTTGTAGAAGCACATCCTAAGGGTTGGATGGACGAAGTACTTGTAAATAAATGGATAACCGAGGTTTGGGCAAAACGACCAGGTGCACTATTACACAGAAAAAGCATTCTTATCTGGGATATGTTCCGTGCTCATTTGGTGGACTCTGTCAAAAAAAATCTATGCCTTCACTGCACCCGGCAAGCTGTAATACCAGGAGGCTGTACATCGCTTCTTCAACCTCTCTACACAAGTCTCAACAAGCCTTTTAAAAATAATATGAGGGAGCTCTGGAGGGAGTGGATGGTCAGTGGCAGCAAGGAATTCACCTTGGGTGGTAATATGAAAAGGCCGAATTATGGACTTGTTTGTAACTGGGTACGGGACGCATGGGACGCTGTTCCAAGCACAGCCGTAGAGAAATTGTTTAAAACATGCGGTATTTCTAATTTAATGGATGGAACAGAAGATGAATTGTTGTTTGCCGTCCTCGTTGATGAAAGCGTTGCCTCAACAACTGAACTTGCTGATGATTTAACCGTGCCTGAACCCGGAGAGCTAAATGATCTATACGACGATATACCGCTGTCAGAGCTACAACTCCACATGCTGTTCCAATCGGATGACGAGGAGGGAGAGGAGTTTTTTGGATTCTAAACTGCACTTTACTTCATGAACTGGTACCCCCTCCCCTAAGATGATTTAATGACGAGCAAGCTCACACTCAGTGCACAATTATTTTTTAAAAACCTGAACCTGTTATAATAAGACATGTTTACTTAAAAATCAGCTCAGTCCCTCTTGTGTTTTTTTTTTTAAATTGATTACAGTTTTCGTTGAAACTCAGTACCCGACTTATACTCGAGTCAATTTCAAAGTTTTAATTTGCCGCGTTTAAAGGACCCCGACTTATAGGCGAACTGATTTGTATGTGGTGTAGGCTAAACTGGGGTTGCAAGCAAGCTGAAGAGGAGGAATCTTCCAAGACAGATCTCTTGAGTTGTTGGACATTTCTGCCTCTCCTACTGTAATTATTCCTCCTGTGCATTCTGCACTTGAAGATGCTACTTTGGCAGCCTGGCACAGGCCTGCTCAACTGCCTGCAGTTCTCAGGAAGCTGGATAAACAATACCCAGCCCCTACTACAAGCCGTATTATTCTTCACAGCCTGAAACGGACTCTGTAGTAATCATGGTTGCACTTGACAGATCCAGTGCACCCAAGCACATGAACTCTCTTCCTTCTGACAGGAGTCAAGCTGGATGTGATGAGAAAGAGAATTTTTGCTTCCTTGACCCTAAGGATCTGACATATGAGTAAATATCTGAATTGCTTTTTGAAGACAGTAGCCACACTGTCAGAAAAATTACCAGAGGACCAGGGCAAAATAGTGGCTCAGCAAATCATAGCTAATGGCCAGGAACCTGGTAAGCACCTGCTCAGATCGGCCTCTGATGCTGCAGATAGTGCCGTTGCCTCAGGGATTTGCCTCCACCACCACTAATGGCTTAAGGTTGGATGGTTTTTCCTCTGATATGCAACAGTCTGTGATAAATGCTCATTTTAGGGGGAAAACAATTGTTTAGCAATGAAATTAAGAATGCTTTAAGAAAGTTTAAAGTATTTTAGAATGACTCTTGGAACTCTTCTTACTTTGAGCCCTAAGCTCCAGGGAAGGAGTCATGGTTCTTTTTGCAGGTCCTATGCACATCCAGGCCATAGTTACTCCAGATGCCCCAGTCATGGCTCCCAGAGAACTCGGCTTTCCATTTCCTAGGCTACAAACCTGTCTCCAGGTGCCCATGCTAGACTTACAAAAGGTCAGACCATTACCGGTGCCTTACGACTCCCTTTCTGTTCCCCCAGCCTCACTGCCTGAGGAAATTCTGGTGGGGAGAGGGGCCGCATCTCCATCTTTCTACCAAAGTGGAAGGAGATCACTGCAGATGTTTGAGTACTAGAGTTGGTTCAGCATGGACATACTCTAAAGCTCCTTACTGTGCCTCCAGTTACCCCTCCCCCAGTTGCCAATCGGTACCCTCTAGGACATCTTGCCCTTTTGCTGGAGGAGGTTTAAACCCTGCTCTGCAAGAGTGCTGTGGAATTAGTTTCAGAAATGAATTGAGGCATTACTCCTGATACTTTCTGGTTACAAAATGGACTAGGGATTTAAGACCAGTACTAGACTTTCATGGACTGAACCTTTTCATAGAATACAAGAAGTTCAGAATGGCCTCCCCTGCAATCCTTCCTGCCCCTACTGTGTGTAGAAGGAAGATTGGATAGTTGCAGCAGACATGAAGGACACATACCTTTATGTAAAGATCCACAAGCACCCCCCCCCCAAATATCTGCTTTTCATGCTTCAGGGTTAACACTACCAATTTTGTGTCTCTCCCTTTGGTTTGTGTTCTGCACTGCATGTCTTCACCGGAGTATTTGCTGTGGTAGCAGCTGCCCACTGGAGGGAGAGTCTGTATATCTTCCCTTTCGTAGACAGTTGGCTGTTAAAGACCCTGTTCAGGAAGCTGTTGTATACACAGTGTTTCTGACCCAGCAGTTGTTTGACCAACTAGGCATAATGGTTATTGAGCTGAAATCGGTTCTTGCCTTCTGCCAGATACTCCAGTACATAAGGCTGTTCTGGACATGGGTCTAAGTCGAGTGTTCCTGTCCTCTGACCATGACATGGCACTGGTGGCACAGGCATAGTTGGTTTCCTTCAGCGAATATGTGTTGGCCAGATGTCTGCTAAGACTGATCGTCCTAATGGCTTCTGCCTTCCTGACTATCCCTTAGGCCTGTCTCCATATGAGGATCCCTCCGTGGTTCCTCAGAGCGCAGTGGGTTCAACACTCTGAGCTGGAGTGCCTAATACAGGTCAGTTTTCCTCTCTGTCGTTCCTTGCTCTAGTGTTTGGACCGCTCCAACCTGGAGATGGGTTCCCCGCTCCTAAGGCTGTTCCTCCTGCTGGTGATGACCACGGATGCCTCTGGTTTGGCTGGGCTGCTCTTTTGGGCCACTCAGAACCTGCATACGGTGCTTCACAGCAACACTCTGGTGATGAGGGCTGTTCTGCATGGCCTACAGGCCTTCGCCACCCACCTTCTAGGGAATCTGCTGTTGATTCGCACAGACAATATGTTGGTGATGTACTACATCATTCGACAAGGCGGTGTTCATTCGTACACTCTCTGCAGAGAGGCGATGAGAGTATGACACTGGGCAGTGGAATGCAAACCATTCCTGTTGGCAAGTTTCCTTCCCGGTTCCCTGAATGCACTGGCGATCTGCTCAGTTGGTAGTCATCTCAGTTGGTTCCATGCGCTCTGCCACGAATAGGGTCATCTGAACATAGACCTATTTTCGTTTCTGTACAACGCAAAACTGCTGCATTTCTGCTTGTTCATTCCAGGGATTGGAGCTTTTTAGAGAGACACATTCTCCCTCTCTTGGAAGGGGAGATTACTGTATGCTTATTGTCATGCCTTCTAATACAGATGGTTCTGGTCAAGCTATGGGCTGAGCCTGCCACCATAATTCTGATGACTTCTCACTGGCCCAGACAGATACGGTGTCTGCTTCTGCAACAGCTGGTAGGGAAAGCTCCTGTCCCACTCCCTCAATGAGCGAACTTCTGACATAGAAGCAGGGCACTTTGGTGCATCCTAATCTTCAATCCCTGCACCTTCACACATGGCTCCTGAGAACGTAGAGCTCTCCCGCATCGTGGTTTCCCATGTGGTTGCTGATGTTCGGTTAGCAGCTGAAAAGCCTTCTAACCGGTTACACCTATTTACAAAAATGGAAATGTTTTACTGTGTGATGTACTTGGCATGCCCCGGATCCCTTTACTTGTCTAGTTCTTAATGTGCTGGACTGCTCTTTTCTCTTAAGGACTCGGGACTTGAGTATTCCTCTATAAAGGTCCACGTGGCTGTTGTGCCGGCTTTCCATACCCTCACAGAGGGCAAGACTGTGGCTCAACTGGAGATTTCCTGTAGATTCGTAAGGTGTATCCTCCTCCTCCTGCACCTCCCGGTGTGAGATTTGCTTCTGGTGTGTGACTTTAATGTGGATAATCACTGTGCTTCCCTTTGAGCCTGTGGCTACTTGTGAGCTGCTTCCCCTCTCTTGTAAGACACTGTTTCTGTTGGCAATGACATCTGCTAGAGAAGTGCAGTAAGCAGCTTTCTTGTTCTGTTCATGCTCATTGCAGCTGCAGTGTGGCTAACTCAGTGATTTGTTTTCAAAATGTGCCTGCTACAGACATTTGTGCTGCTGCCGCTAGGAGTGCTGTTTATGTATTCACTAAACACTACAGTCTGGTCATCATCTCTCGTAGACATGTTGGCTTCAGCCTCAGTGTTCTGCTAGGGCTCCTTACTCAGGATCATTGGATCCTGCCGTCCTCCCTCAGTGCTTGAGACTGCTTGGTAATCATTACATGATGTGACTCAATGGAGGGAGATATCCATACTTGGGTTTCCGTATCCTCTCCTATGCCTGGTATGATCCTGGTAGCTTAGCTCCCTGCCAGTCCGATGATCCTCTGAGCTTGTCTCTGGTGATGGACTGAGGCATGCTGGGAACACCTACGTTATATAGGCACTGACGAGGTGCATGGATGTGGATGGACCCAGCCTGCAAAATTTTCTGGGTGGTCATGATGTCGATGGCACATAGATCCATGATATGGCTCACTGGAGAGGATGCTCTTGAAGGTCTACTGTTACAGTAGGTAACTATTCTTTCTGTTCACAAGCGAGTTAATATCCTTACGTTATATATTTAGTTGTGTTGTTGTAAATGTATTTCCATACACTCAAAATCCTTCTTGTGTTGAAAAGTTGTTGTGCACAGTTCAAAGGTCATGACAAGTTGTTAAGCACAGTTCAGATGTCACAGAAAGTTGTTGTGTATGGTTATCTCCTGTTAATGAGTAGATGGTCTGTATTAATTTAAGCTACACCCTTTCTGTCCCGCTCCACGTCCATTGATGAAAGATGCTTCCTTTGCACATAAAATTACAGTGGAGGGGACTGCTGCTTGATTCTTGCATGCTGCAGTACTTCATTTGCAAGCAGGGATTGTGAGTACTGCTCTTGCTCTGTTTAGCTTTAAATATTTACTACAGAAGGCCTGCTGAGCTGCAAAGCAATTCATTTCCAGAAGCATCCTAGTGTTAGTTGACATTTCCCACAGCCTACTGCTTTCTTACTGCCTTGCTTTGGGATGTCTAGGCTAAAGGGCTAGATACAGGAGGATTCTGAGCATACCTCTAATTTTTGTGCCACTGCACTACAAAATACTGACCTGCAAAATGTAAGCTGCTTTATTTAACCGTGAGATACAAGAACAGAAACATACAGGGAGTTGGGACAATTAATATTTAAAGTGTAAGCTTCATTTACTGCTTCAAGTGACTTTTCCATGTGCCATAACACCCATTCCTTTCTTTCTTTGGGAGACAGAGCTGTTAGTTGACTGATATGTTTCAGGGGGCTCAAAAAACAAATCTGTCACCGTTATGTAATGGGCCTCTGCAAATGCACTTATTTCTTGACTGTAACATTAGGGCAGTGGTTATGTAAGCAATTACCCATGACAGGGTGTGGAGTTATGAAGATTTAATGCACAGCTGGTTGCGTTGTGAGGCATGAGGCTATGGGCTGAGTGTCCTCACAGTACCCCAGCCATGCATTAAACTCCCATAACCCCATACTCTGGAGTGGGTATTGCACTCATAACATGGGTGTTCTGAAAAACCCAAATTTGGCCACAGAAACATGTTTTTGACCTGTGGAAAGCCAGAAAAATAGACTGCATCCTGCCACCTCTCAAAGTACTCCCTCACAAAAGAAGTACATTGCATGGCTGGTGTGCATTCAGCAACGTGACATACACTACTGATGTGATGTGTCACATTTCTTCTGTGTGAAACAGCTGTTTATTGTCTGAACATCTGTCTCCCCCCTCCAACATACATACACATACAAACACACATACTGCTATGGACTTTCTCCGTAGAGGTATATGATGGCCTGACATGCACTGCTTCCCTGTGAAGGGCTCTTACCTTGACTCATAAGGACTCTGCATATACTGACCGTGCACTCACTGGCTACTTTGCAGCTGTAAGGAGTACTGCTGCATGGCTGTCATTCTTCCCATGCACACAGATGCTCCCTGGTTTGAAGGACTGTGCCGACCTCTGTCCGTTCTGCTCACTCTTGCTCTGTCTCGGTGGTGGTGGTGGTGGTGGGGGAAACACCATGCTTGGGGAAATGACTGGCTAGGAACAAAGGTGCCATAATGAAAATAACACACAGCCACATGACAAATGGTGCTCACTGTGTCGATCGCTCGTGCCCTCTCTCTCATTCTCTCACTTGCCGCTTCCTTGTTGTTACTTTCTCTCTTGCCTGCTGGAATCGCTAATCTGCATCGTGGCTCATGCTCTCCCATGTTATACTCCAGCACAGGAACCCACTGCCTGACACACAGGGACAATACAGAGAGCAATACATGCCACCACAGAAATCCCGTACTGCTGCCTGACATGTCAGCAGAGGACGGGACCAGGGCACTGTTTGGGGGACACTCTTTTGCTCTTTACCTCCATGTCGCATACCATTGCTGGTGACACACAGAGATGACTTTGCAGCAGGGATGCACCTTGCTTTCCCACCCATTACACTGCATGCCAAGGATAGCTGAGGGTCAGACTGCACATCGCTATGCTGTCTACTCTCAAACTGGGCAATTCTGACAGCCACAGCAGCACACAAGACAGGAGGTGACAGCGGCATATCAAAACATTACATGCTGTCCTGAGCTCTGTCTGTGTTGTGAAGAACTGTACAGTAAGCAATGGCTAAAACGCTACTGGGTGGGGGCCCTGCAGGACATCCAGGCACCTTCACATCTCTCTTGCTCACTGCCGTGGTTGACTGCTGCTGCCTTTCTGTCCCCTCTCTCACTGTCTGTGAAGCCGCTGCCTGTGGAATGATCTCTCTCTCTCTCTGTGACTGAGTGCTGCTGCGTTCTGTGTCTACCTGTGTCCCTTACAGCACAGTTGGGGGGGCGCTGTCTACCTTTGGGGGGCTGCACTACTGTGAGTTGTGACAACTGACTTTCTCTACGGCAGGGTAAAGCAGCCGCGCCTCTCGGACCTGCACTCCACCTCTCCCTGTTTCTTTCTCTCTCTCTCTCTCACCCACACTCCACCACTGGCTGCCGCAGCTACGGCTCTGCTGGGAACCCCAAGAACTGAAAACACTCTCTTTCCCCTGTAATGTTTCCCATGCAAGACTGCAGATATAACAGCTAAATCCATGGGACCGTACTTTGGTCCACTGACTCCTGCAAGGGGGGGAGGGATGGGTAGCAACAGGGAAATAAGAACATGGCTTGCAGAACACACCGAGTCACAAGCCAGTGTTCCACAATGTATTACTACTGTTGATCCGGGCTACTGAGAGCAACACCTGCCACCTCGGCATACAGCGAATTACAGAGCAAAACACCACTGCAGCGCTCTCGCTTCCCTGCACTTATAAATGACTGCCATTCACACTTGAAAACCGACACAACTTTCAGTGAGTCCCTCTGTGGAGCCGTGCAGTAAGAAGGGAATTTAATGCATGGCCATGTACAGGGACTCCACCAATGGGGTCATATATTTTTAGGAACCCATGTTATAAAGACTACATACGTGCCTTCAGGCTCACTGCAGACTCTTATCAGGAGGGAAAAGTGAGAATGTACAAATGTACTACTCCTAATCTAGAAAATCTCTTTTAGGAAAATGGACCTCCAATGCTAGGTGTTACAAGCTTCAGGGCTCTTACTATCCCTTCACTCATGGTCCTAGCACATTCTGTCCTGGGCATTAGTCATCCAGGACACTTGTCTCACGGCACTGGGAGAGTGGCAAAGATCAGAGAAACTTCAGATTTGGCATAGAGGGCTGGTATAGCTGGTATGTAATCAAGGTCTGAAATTTGGATGTTCTAGCAGGAGTAAAGCAAGGTTATCCCCAGCCCAGGTTAAAGCTAAAAGAAGCTGGAGTACAGTAAGGTTATCCCCAGCTACTTTTCATGCTGAGCGCATCACGTCCCCGTGACCCATTTTAACATGTGCCTGAAAGAAAGTGAATAGTGTTTTTTTTTTTGTTTGTTTGTTTGTTTTTTATTATGACAACATTCACAAAGTTCTCTTCATGGAAACATGAATGTGGAGTTTTGACTGTCACTGCCTGCATAGATTCAGAGCCCTTGACCACAGGCTGTTGGCATATCAGAGCAGTTCTCAGAGTTTCTAATCTGTCCAGTGACATCTAAGCAGAACTCCAAATTCTTAGGTCCGTAAAGAGAAATAAACAGAATAGTGGCAGTAAAATAAATGTTTGTGTGTGTGGTGTGTGGAGTCCTGACGGTGTTCTCTGGTAAGAGGTTCACACTGTTTCTTATGGATTTCTACCAATAGATTTTGAACCGGTTTGTGCCGTTTTTGTGTTGGCTGTATCATTTGGGGTTGATGGATGGTGCTGGAATTGCTTTGTCTGGATATCAGAGCAGTGCTTAGAGTTTCTACTCTGTCTAGTGACATCTAGGCAGAACTCCAAAATCTTGGTTCCATAAAGATAACTAAACAGAATGGTGCCAGTAAAATAAATGTAACCACCCCTACCCACGATGTGTGCTAACTAAGTCTGGAGATGGTAAAAATGCCTTCAGGTGAATGACTTCTGAGTTCTTGGTTAAAAATGGGCTTGGAAAGTGGTGTGATGCTTCCACCTATGGGGATCCGTATCACAGAATGCTGCCAGGGTGTTTTCCTCCAGGAAATCAATACTGCCCCCATCCTCTGTGACAGAGAACACAATAACACAATCCCTTCCCCATTTACCACTCTAAACATGCAAATAAACAGCAAGGCAATAACAGCAACATACATCAGCAGTTGCAAATAAATAACCAGTGGGTTTATTTTGGAGTTGGAGAACAAGGTAGGGTACAAGGGAAGCAAAGGTAAAAATAAACAAAGACGGCAGTTTGCATTCTTCTCCATCGTAAGACTTGTCTCAGTACCTCTCCCCCCATTGGTACACCAATTAACCCCACAGTCCCTCTGGGAGCTCCCAGTTACAGCTTGAGCGTGCATACAGATGTGGAGTTGCAGGCCTGTGATGCCTGCACCTTGGTGCGGTACTGTGTAAATCTGGAGGGGTGGAAGAACAATGGAGAAAAATCAAAACTGCCATCATGGAGGCATCAAGCCTTTGTGTGAAACAAATAAAGAAAACAAAGCGGAATAAAAAACCCACTATGGCTCTCAAAAGAGGTGTCAGGGAAGGTTAAGGAGAAAAAGGCTGCATTCAAAAAGTATAAGGAATCACAGACAGAAGCATGACAGGGAACTGTATCAATTAAAGCAGAAAGAAGTGGGGAAGGCAGTCAGAAAAGCAAAGGCCCAACCGAGGAAAAGATAGCCAACTCAGTTAAGAAGGGGGATAAAACCTTTTATAGGTACATCAGGGAGCATAGAAAGGTTAAGGGAGGGATAGTGAAGATTAATAAAGGAGAGGGAGGCGGGCAGAGGAGACAGTGAAAAGGCAGAGATGAATGAATACTTTTGCTCAGTATTCACAAAAGAAAACAGGAGGAGTTACCTAAACCAGACAGTAGAAGCACTCTGGGTAGGGGGTTGACGAGTCCATTTACAGAAGAAAGAGTCCTGAAAGAACTCCTAAAACTCAAGGTGGACAAAGCAGTGGGGCCTGACGGGATACACCCTAGAATCCTAAAAGAGCTAAGGGAGGACGTAGTGACACCAATAACCACACTTTTTAACAAATCTTGGGAAGATGGGGTGGTACCTGAGGACTGGAGGAGGGCAGATGTGATTCCTCTTCACAAAAGTGGGAGCAAGGCAGAAGCAGGAAACTACAGACCTGTTAGTTTGACCTCAGTGGTGGGGAAAATATGGAATCACTTCTGAAAGCAAGAATTGTTCAGTACCTAGAGGCCAGTGTGGCACGGGACCCAAAGCAGCATGGATTCACAGCAGGAAGGTCATGTCAGACAAATCTAATCGATTTCTTTGACTGGGTGACCAAAGTAATAGACCAGGGAGGGGCTGTGGATATTACCTACCTAGACTTTAGCAAGGCATTTGACTCAGTCCCCCACAAAAGAATAATAATCAAGTTAGCCAGCCTGGGAGTGGGTTCCAGGGTGGTATCCTGGGTAGCAAACTGGCTGCACAACAGGACACAGAAGGTAATAGTGAATGGAACACATTCTGAAGAAAGGGGGGTTACTAGTGGAGGGTTCACTGTCAAAACCGCGCTACCGCAGTAGCTCGAAGCATAACAGCGCTGAGAGTTCAGTGCTTGTTAAAAACAGCGGCAGTACAAAATATAGCGGGCAACAAAATAGTGGTAGCTTGCAAGTTTTACTTAGTGTGCAGTTACTGTCCGTGGTTTGGTGTGTTCCGAATCTTATTTCACCAGTGAACCCTTAAGCAGCTCAGGGATAAGCCTCGCATGTGCCACCAGATGGTAGAGGGAAAAATCAGGGAATCTAAGTCCCCAACCCCACCTTTGCTGAGATTGCTTTTTTTCACTGGGGGATCTGCAACCTTGTTTGGGACTTTAGGAAAAATTAACAAACATGCTAGTTGGACAGTATTTTCCATTTACGATCTCCAGTAGATCGTAGTGCAGCACAATGCTGAAAATCAGAACATTGTATGTTAGAAAAATGGTTACTTTATTGAATCCAAATTCCATTTAGAAAACATTCACAAAGATAAAATAGTTTAATTATTCATTAAATCAAGCACAGATTTAAAAAACAATACTTTTGAAAAATGTTCACCCAGGACTAGGCACTGGAATCCAGTCTTCTTGTCCTACTACCTAATGCGGAGTTGCATTTCAGTTACCGAGGACAGCAGGGGCTGAGTGGGGAGAGACAGAGGGGAGAAAATCTAGGTCAGATAAAGTTGTATATGTCCCAGGAGGACACGCAGGTACAAGTAGTGGTTGGAGCTGCTGAGCATGAGTCGGAGCCAGAATAAGTTTAGATCGGATCCTGCCACCTGATTCTCAGATTACCTTTCTTTTTGATGGCAGAGCTCGCAGCGCTATTTCAGTATTACGCTGTACTGTAACGCGATATTATTTCAACGCGCTAAAAAGTATGCGCTATAATAACTGGCTCTATTACGGTCGCACTATTTTGACCCCATACCCCAGTGGAGTACGCCAGGGGCTAGTATTGGTCCAGCCTCTTTAACGCCTTTATAGGTGACGTTGCAGAGGGTCTGGAAGGAAAGGTATGCCTCTTTGCAGATGACACAAAGATCTGTAACAGAGATGATACACAAGGGGGGGGTAGAAAGGATGAGAAGGCACTTGGCAAGGTTGGAGGAATGGTCAGACATATGGCAATTGAGATTCAATGCAAAGAAGTGCAAAGTAATGAACCTGGGAAATAAAAATCCAGGAGAAGAGTACACAGTAGCAGGGGAGATACTAACGACAACAATAATGGAAAGGGATCTGGGTGTAGTCATATCAGATGACATAAAGGTGGGAAGCAATGTGAGAAGTCAGTAAGGAGAGCCAGGGGGATACTGGGATGCATAGGGAGGCATCACAAGTAGAAAGAGAAGTGGTTATCCCTCTGTACAGACAGTTGGTGAGACCCCATCTGAGTACTGTGTGCAGTTTTGGAGACCTCGCCTCACGCAAGGACATAGACAGGATGGAAGCAGTCCAGAGGAGGGCAACTAAATGGTACAGGGTCTACATCAGAAACCATATGAAGAGAGACTGAGAGCTTAATATGTATACCCTTGATGAAAGGAGGGACAGGGGGACATGATAGAAACTTTTAAGTACCTCAAGGAATCAACAAAGTCCAGGAGGGTAGCATCTTTCAGAAAAAGAGATGTGTAAGAACAAAAGGCACAATTTAAAGTGGGGGGACGCTCAGGGTAATGTGGAGGAAATTCTTTTTCACGGAGAGAGTGGTGGATGTATGGAACCTTCCTGGAGAAGTTGTGGGGTCTAAAACAGTGGGGGAATTCAAACATGCATGGGACAGACATAAGGCAATTATAGTGGGGGGTTGCAGGAAGTAGGCTGTTGGGTAACTAGAATCTGCAGCTTATCCAATAGGTAGGGAAATGGGCAGGCTTGGTGGGCCAAGTGGTCCTTATCTGCCGTCAAACTCTTTTTCTATGTTTCTATGTTTGTTGGCTGCAGCTGCTGACTGTCAAATTACACTTTTGGATGGACAATAAAACAGTTGCTCCTACCTGTAAGCTGTAGCTGTGGCTTCATTCTAAGGTTTGAAAGTATCTAAGTATCTAGCTAAACAATAAGAATGATAACTTCTGTGGGCAAAACCCAGTGCTCATGACTTTTAGATGACAGGTGAGTGCTGTTTCCATGGGGACATCTCCCCTGCTTAGAAACCTAGAAATTGATGGCAGATAAAGGACTGCTTGGCCCACCTAGTCTGCCCATTTTCCCTACCTACTGTAATTCCACACACCCTATTTGATCTCCGGCTTAGCCCTCCATTCCTTAACCACTAACATTCCCTTATGCTATCCCATGCATTCTTGAATCCCATTGCAGTTTTTGCCCTTACCAATTCCGCTGGGAGGCTGTTCCAGGCATCCATTACTCTTTCTGTGAAGAAATATTTCCTCACGTTTCCCTTGAGTCTAGGGTAGATGATGGCTGGATTGTCTTTTCTGTAGACAGGATACAGGTGCGGCAGACCCAACATGCTTCTGGTGGTGAAGGATGCTGGCTGTCGTGACTTTAGATGATGAGAACTCTGTTCTGTAAGCTGGGTACAGGTGCAGTAGACCCAACGCATTTCTGGTGGTGAGGGATGGGGGCCGTGATGCTCCAGACATCGATGATCATTAGGCAGGAACAGCAAGTGAGAGCTATTCACAAACGCTGTCCTCTCCTCAGATGCTTTGTTTCAGATAAATCTGGTCTATTTACACATCTACCCTTGTGCAGAAATCCTGGGATTACATATCACTAGATAGCATCTCATGCATTATTTATTATCCTAAACCCCTGGCTCTCAGTGGCTGTCCTTTCCAGGGGAAAAGCATGCGTACAAGTCCTGAGCCAACTTGCAATTCAGAATTATTTTGCAGAGCCGAGCTCCAAATAGATATCGGTTTCATAGGGCAAGGATGTATTAATTTAGTTGTTTTGCAGAGCTGAACTAGTCTCCAAATTGATGTCAGTTTCACAGGGGCAGGATATACTAATGTAGTCGTTTGGTAGCGCTGAACTAGTTTCCAATGTTCGTGCTCCCAGGGGAGGAGCAGTTTTGCACTTTGCATAGCTTTAAGAGCTGCTTGAATCTGAGCAACTTCCTTGTTGTGGCCTTCCTGACACTAAAGGCAGTCTAGGAGTCGGTTGAGTGAAGAGATGTGGTTGTGTGCCAGCCATGATAAGAAGGGAACTGAACAGGCATGCAGAACAAATGACAGTATCCAGTCCAGCCCCCAGTCTCACAGCTGATGTCAGTCCAGGACAGGGGTAAAGGAGCGGAGCAGGGGAAGACAGCAGCAGTGCTCTGGAGAGAGCCAGAGGCAAACCCCCTTTTAGGTGGGGTTGCATAAAAATACTACAAAACAATTTTTCACATTAACTCTGGTTATGGTACTGTTAAATATTGATCAATCTGAAGTATAAGTATCATTTCTGGGGGGAGAAGGGAACATTGCAAGACAGCTACATATTAGAAATAACTTCTTGTCCCCTTTAATGGTTTTCATTGAAACTGGTCACTAACAGAAGTAATTGATGGGCCAGACTCCCTCTTACTATTGTAAATTACAATTGGGTGATGTAATAAAGGTGGGAAATGAGCAACCAGGCTAAAGTGTGTATGTAGGGATTAACTCTTTTAGCACTGCAAGGCAGTTACAAATTAACATCCCAAGATCTTACTTAGAGTGGGAGCTCTTGCAGCAGGATATAACAGTTAGGACTATGCCGCAGGCACTAGGACCCTCTGAAAAACTTTTCAGCCAGCAGTATACAGCAGGGACCACCTCCAACGTCGGCCACGCCCCGACATCAGCCCTGGTACAAAAGGGGGCGGACCCAGCTCCACCCCAGTTCTTTTCCCGCCGTGTCCCGCGCACGTGAGAAGAAGCCTTCATTTTCCAGCTTGCCAGAAACAGCTAAATCTATATTTTTTCAACCTGTTTTCGACGGTTTTTCTGTGTTTTCGATGGATGTCTTCGCCGTCGTCGGTCTCTCGAGAGCCACACCAGAACAAGTGCGACTGCGGGAGGCAGATCCCTGCCAAGGACGGGTACAAGCAGTGGTCTTTTGCCTCTGGCCGGACCACGACACCGAGGCCTGCTCAGCCTGCCAGGCGTTCACCAGCCGGACCCAGATCCGACGTGTCAAGGCCCTGAAGGCGTTCCTTTTAGAAAAAAATATGGATCTGCACTTTTCAGAGGGGAAGCGCAAGGAGAAGACCAAGCGCCACAGGAAAGACCATAGTCGGTCCCGGCACCGGTCGCGGTCCCGTTCTTGCTCGCGGCCCTCTCCTAAGAAGGCCCATGTTTCCCTGGGCTCAGGTGAGCATCCAAAATCTTCCCAGGCCAAGGCCGGCCCATCAGGGGAGAAGCCGGCCAAGCCTAAGGTAATCCTGCTGAGGGTTACTACCAAGCCCTTGGAGGAGTAAAGGCTTGCTTACCTCTCAAGGCACCGGCGCCGCCTGCTAAAGGAGCACCTCTGGAGCCAAAGGACTCTCTGGCGCCCCCCTGCGGCACCCCATTGTCAGTCCCACCACTGACGCCGGTTGAAGGGGCGAAGGGTGCAGGCACGGCCACAGAAGAGCTGACATCCCTGTCTCCCAAGTCCTCCCCCCCCCCCCGGGCTCCCAAGAGGCTGTCCTTCGCGGGCCGACATCCCAGATACTCCCTTTCTGGGCCGAGCTGCTGAGATTTTCTCGAAGGACGAGCTGCAGGAGTTCTTCTTCTTTTGGTGGGGACAGGTCCAGGAGTGGACCCCCGTCTCTGGCCCAGACACCGGTTCCGGGCTCCTCGGGAAAACCACAGCCTGGAGGTGAGCCTTCCCCGAGGAAGTCCCCAGAGCGGCCACCTACACCTCCATCCAGGGCTCGTTCCCGCGCCTGGTCCAAAGACCATTGCCGATGCTCCAAAGAGTCTGGAGACCGTCACCAGTCCAGGTCTCACACTCGCATCCCTTCTTGTTCTCCTAGACGAGAGCACTCCCGACGTCGGTCCTCTGACGGACGTCGGTCTTTGCTCCGTCGCCAGTCTCAGGACCAGAGACTATCTTCGGACCGACGTCGGTCCTCCAGCTACCAACAACAGAGGGAGTCTGGTCATAAGGAGAGATCTGACTGTTCCAGACCTAGTAGTCGATCATCCTCTTCTTCGTCGACATCTTCTTCCTCTTTCGACTTTGGACAGTCCCCGGGAGAGAAGGATCAGCCTCGCTCGCCTCCAGACGATCCGACCTTTATGGACATCATGAGGCATATCCAGGCCTCCAATGAGTGGGGAACGGAGGACCTGGATCCAGAACGCTGAAGGTTGGCCAAATACCTGAGGTAAAAGGAGCCAAAACCATTGGTGGTCCCACCTTTAGTGGACACTTTCCAGGTCATGACTCGGACTACCTGGAAGCGTCCGGCTTCCATCCCGGCTGTTCCCAAAAAATTAGACAGGCTGTATAAGGCCTCAAGGGCAGAAGCCTTTTTAGCAGAGAACTCTCAGGCGGACTTTTCGGTCATCACGGCTGCCCATGACAAGTCCAGGCAGCTGAAGCACCTTAGCTCACAGCCTCCCGATCCGGAGTCTCGGTATTTGGACCAGGTGGGCTAGAAAGTTTACTCTGCCTCCACCTGCTCCATCAGGTCCCTTAATTTCCTGATGCATATGGTCCAGTACCAGAATACTCTGTGGGAGAGGGCACAAGAGCTACCGAGAGCCATACCAGATTCCGAGCAGAAGACTGAGCTTCTGGACATTGTTAAATCGGGCTCCGATGTTGGTTCTCATGTCCTGAGAGCCTCATACGACACTGCAGATACGGCAGCCAGGGCAGCTGCTTCCAGGCTGTGCCTTCAGCGCCACGCCTGGTTAAGAGTTTAGGGTTTTCACCAGGATCTGCAGTCCGATATCAGGGATTTGCCATTCCAGGATACCGTGGTGTTTGGGCAAGAGACGGAAGCTTTGATTTCTCGTCTCCAGGAGTCGGGCAAGTCCATCTGGTCAGTCTGCCAAATGTACCGTGGCGACCAGCGACGGCAGTGGAAACTGACATTTCGCAAGCCCTCAGGTGGTCAAGGTGGACAAGCCCGTGTTAATCAGCAGGGTCAGAGAGGCGGCTTTCGTAGGAGAGCCAGTAATCAGCAACCTGGAGGCGCTCCTAAACGTGGGCCCAAGTCCTCCCAGGCCTCTCTGCCTATGCCCGGCTAAGCCCAATGACTCCCTTCTGCCCCCAACCCCCTGCAAAGGAAGACTCCAGTGAGGCTGTAGGGGGTCGTTTCTCCCTTCATCTTGAAGGGTGGAGGTCAATAACTGCGGACCAATGGGTCCTGAACATTATCAGGAGAGGGCACATGCTAGAGTTCACGGAGTTCCCTCCAAATACTCCAACAAAGTACTCCCGATATCCTTCTTCTCACATCCCACTGATAGAAGGAGAAATTCGGACCCTCTTGCAAAAAAAGGCAATAGAGCTAGTCCCCTTGCATCAGCGGGAAAGGGGTTTTATTCCCACTTCTTCCTCGTCCCAAAAAAGACGCAGGATTTTCGTCCCATTCTGGACCTCAGCTCTCTCAATCTCTTTATAGAGTACAAAAGGTTCAGGATGGTGACCCTTCCAGATCTACTCCCCCTGCTGCACCAAGGAGACTGGCTCTGCTCCCTAGACATGCAGGATGCATATATGCATATCGGGGTCTTCCCTCCCCACCGGAAGTTTCTGAGGTTCCACTTCCAAGGGGAGCACTACCAATTCTGAGTTCTTCTGTTCGGCCTCTCCTCCGCTCCACGAGTCTTTACAGAATACTTGGCAGTGGTGGCTGCGGCTCTAAAGCACATGGGGCACTATGTTTTCCCCGCACTGGCGATTGGCTGCTTACAGTCCCGTCCAGGTCAAGCCTACTTCACGCCCTTGGAGACACCTTTACTCTGTTCCAAGAGCTGGGGATTACCCTGAACCTTCAGAAATCATCCCCCGAGCCCAGTCAAAGACTCGTCTTCATTGGAGTGGTCCTGGATTCTATCCAGAGCATGGCTTTCCTACCCCCGGACAGGGGCAATTGCCTGCAAGAGATTGCCGAATGGGTCTCAGTAACTCCTCAGGTTCCAGCGCGGAACTTCCTCAGGCTACTGGGGCACATGGTGGCAGCCATTCCAGTCACTCTTCTGGCCCGCCTCCACATGCGGGTCCCACAGTGGATGCTCAGGGTACAGTGGGACCAGGGCTATGGTGATCTAGACTTTCTGGTCAGGATCACCGAGCCAGTCAGGAGAACTTTGCTTTGGTGGATGGACCCCCGGAATTTGGAGAAAGGGGTCAAGTTTCGTCTGGAGCCACCAGGTCAGACTCTTATGACAGATGCATCGGATCTGGGATGGGGAGCGCACCTGGGTGCTCAAACACAAGGGGTTTGGAAACCCAAGGAGCGATCTCTCCATATCAATGTATTGGAGATGTGAACGGTTCTGTATGCCTTACAGGCTTTTCAAGAGGACCTGGTGCCGGGCTCTCTTCTAATTCAGACAGACAGTATGGCGGTCATCTTCTACATCAACAAGCAATGGGGTACTCATTCGTATCCCCTTTGCAGGGAGGCGATGAGAGTCTGGCACTGGGCGCTGAAGTGGCACATTCTGCTGTCCACATTGCACTTTCCAGGCGTCCTGAACAATCTGGCCGACAGCTTAAGCAGGTCTCGTTCCAGAGCGCATGAGTGGGAGCTGTTACAGTCCGTAGCAGATCAGCTCTTCGACAAGTGGGGTCATCCAGAGCTGGACCTCTTTATGTCACCATGCAACACCAAACTGCCAATTTTTTGCTTGCAAAAGCATGCACCTGGAGTTTTCTGGCCAGACGCATTATCCCTTTGTTGGGCAGGGAGGTTTCTCTATGCCTTCCCGCCCTTCCCTCTCATTCAGAGAGTCCTGCTGAAGTTACAGGCAGAAGGAGCTTGAATGATTCTAGTAGCCCCCGAATGGCCTCGGCAGATTTGGTTTCCACTCCTGCAGCGGTTATCCATGGAACCTCCAACTCCGCTGCCCATTTGCTCGCAGCTGCTATCCCAGGAACAGGGGTTGCTGGTCCATCCGGATCTCTGTTCCTTACATCTGCATGCTTGGCCCCTTCAGACGTAGTGCAACAGAGATACAGGGTTTCTCCGGAGGTGGCGGCAGTCCTAGTGTCGGGGGAAGCCCTCCACCTGCTTCGCTAGTGCTATGAAATGGAAGTGGTTTTGTTTATGGGCCTGTCACAGCATTTGGACCCCGTCACCTGTCCAGTGAACTCAGCATTACAGGACCTCCTCTCCTTGTACCAACATGGCCTGAGTTACTCCTGTATTAAGGTGCACATGTGAGCTGTCTCCGCCTATCATGCTCTGATTGGAGACAAGGCGTTAAAACAGTTGGATGTAGCCCGCACCTTTCTGAGAGGAATTTTGCATGTGAGACCTCCCGTTAGGGATCCTTTTCCACCCTGGGATCTCCTTTTTGTGTTGGAGAGGCTCATCCTCCCTCCCTTTGAGCCGGCAGCATATTGTGAGCTGCGTTATCTTTCCTGGAAGGTGTGTTTTTTGGTTGCAATTACCTCAGCACGAAAAGTTTCTGAGCTTCAGGCTATGATGTGTAAAGAGCCGTATTTGGTTTTCCACAGGGAAAGGGTTTCCCTTAGAACAAATTCTAAGTTTCTTCCGAAAGTGGTCTCGGAGTTAACCCATAACCAGTCGGTTGACCTTCCAGTCTATTTTCCTTCCCCGTCTAATAGAGGGGAAGCTGTCCTTCACACATTGGGCATCCACAGGACTTTGAGGTATTACCTCAAAAGGACGGCTACGCGCTGTCAGTCGGAGCAACTCTTTGTGGCCTTTGCACCACAATGCTTGGGCAAACCGGTGACCAAGCAGACGATTTCGAAGTGGATTGTCTACTGCATATCCTTCTGCTATGAAAAGCACAGTAAACCCCTACTGGGTCCGGTCAGGGGTCACTCCACCAGGGGAGTGTCTGCTTCTTTTGCCGCTCTGAGAAATGTCTCTATAAGGGACATATGTTTGGCCGCTTCCTGAAATTCGGTGCATACCTTTGTCAAGCATTACAGCTTGGATATGTCTCCAGACGCCGTGCCGGTTTTGGTCTGGCTGTTTTGCAGGGACTTTTGTCCTAGGCCTCTGGAGTCAGTATATTCCACCTCCCGGGGTCGACTACCTCTTTGGCGTGGGACTGCTTGGTATTCAGTCCTAACTGTTATAGTCTGCTGCAAGAGCTCCCACTCGAAGTAAGATAGTACAGTTATGTAAGAACTTACCGTAACAGTAGATCTTCGAGAGGAGCTCTTGCAGCAGGCGTTACTTTCCCACCCACCTCCCCCTCAAGGTGTGCAGATCTTCATCTTCGGTGCTTCGTCTCCTTCTCTTGTCAGGGCTTGTTCGCGGGGGAACTGAGGTGGAGCTGGTTCCGCCCCCTTTTGTACCAGGGCTGACGGGGCAGGGCCAACGTCAGTGGCGGTCCCTGCTGTATATTGCTGGCTGAAAAGTTTTCCGGAGGGTCCTAGTGCCTGCGGCACAGTCCTAACTGTTATAACGTGCTGCAAGAGCTCCTCTCGAAGATCTACTATTATGGTAAGTTCTTACGTAACTGTACTTTCCCTGTTTTGGAAAAAGAAGGCAACAGTGCTAGGCATGCTCATCAGATGGCAGACATGGGGGAACCTTTACATAAACCGTCACTTTGTCATTTATATTTAAAAAAAAAAAAAAATGCAGATAAACTTTTAGTAGGGAGGTGTGCCACAGTGTTATGCTTAGTGTAGCAGTCCTTTATAAGGCAGATTAAGGTCACTGATGAGCCAGTTATAATCACAGCACTTGTAGTCCATCATTCTGTACTGTAACTGTATTTTAGCATGTTGAAATTCTAAGTTGTGTGTTGGCGCCTGTAGGCAGTGATTTGATATCGGCTGTCCTCCCCTGCTAGCCAGGACAGGATGTGAAAGTCTGAGAGAAGTCGGCTTTCTGTTACCTACATCATTCTGTATTCGAAGTGTATCTGAGCTAGAGATGTACAAAGCTGGCAAACTTCGATTTGCTAATTAATTTGCAGAGTTTGCCAATTTGCCAGGTACCTACTTTGCAGTTTTCAGCAGCCAAAGTGGCACTTTTTCAAGCATAGTCATGCAAATTCACTGGCAGAGTTGCCACTTCACAATGACTTTGCCTGAAAAACTGAAACTTCACCAGGAAAAGTTCACTGCGAAGTGAGAAATTTAAAGTGCTTCGCGAAGGTTGCTTTCGCAGTTTCGCCAACTAAGTCAAACTTCGCAACATCTCTAATCTGACCATATTGAAATTCTATGTTTTGTACATAATGTAGTTGCCTATTAATCAGGAAAGTAACCTGGTACCTTAAAATCTTGGGTTTGTACATAATATGGCTGTTTGGTTCTGTTGCTGTACAGTCTTCCAGTACCCTCTTAGAAACTTGGTGCATTACCTAAATGAAACTATCCAGGAGTGCACTAATCTAAAGTGTAAAACAAACAAAAAATGTGTTTTCAGGAGTAAGCCTCATACTACTGGAGTTTTTTTGTCAGATGGTGCCCACAGCAGAAATCAAGTAGGTGAAGGTGCTTAACAGTGTCTAGAGCAAGATATTATGTGGCAGTTGAAGCCCACTGGCTAATGAGATCATTGCAGTTATCCTGCAGTAACTCGAAAACACAAAACAGTTAAAAGCTAAAAACAGAAGATGTAAAAAGGCTCCACCTTTGGAGCTTGAGGTAGCACAGCATGCCACTACCCAGCGACTCACAGTCCTGAGCGGGAGGCTATTGAATAAGAATGCAGAGGCAGTACTGTCTGGGACTCTGTATTTAGGGGTGATCAATTCAGTTCAGTTCAATTCAGAATCTTTATTCAGCCAGGCGAAACACCATTGAACAGAACTCATTTCCAAAGTGGACCTGGGCCAGTGTAGGACACACACAAGTACATTGTACATTCATAGTAGAATGCATGGACCACGATAATTACATACATAAGACACGATAGTTACTATATACAGCAAGATCAGGTAGTAGGTATAGTACAAGGTCAGAATAAATACAAATTACAGCAGTTACAAGCAGTTGGTACATCTATAGTAATTTAGAATGGGTACATTTAAAAGGACACTGTCAACCCCCTTAGGCCTCAGTATTTTGTTTTAAAAACATGTTATGATTTTTCACATGCTGTACAAGCTACCAATAGCTAGTAGTTTTTCTATTTTTTTTTTTTTCAGAATTGAAAAACAGACTGCCCGTAATACTGGTGTTACCACACAAAAATGTGGTTGTTTACATTTCTTTATCAACTTCCACTGCATCTTTCCTGGACTTGGGAACAGCCAACTACAGTCTAGCCACTGATTAGGCAGTGGGAGGAGAGGAGACTGTTGTACCATGAGTGGCTGCACTGTTTGGGGATGTTTCTAATGTTCAAGAAGTACGCAATAAGATTAGGTTAAGGATTTGAAACAAAACAAGGTTGGATATAATTATGCCATTAGTATGCATTTCCATATTAGTAAGAAAGGAAGCAGATAAAACTACCAGCATCACCAGTGAGTTGCAGAGAAGGTAAGCAATCCTAAAACGCAGGGTTTTAACTAGAAATAATATAATGCAAAATAGGTTGACAGTGTCCCTTTAATATGCTTTTCTTACATCAGAGACCAGCTTCAAAGATTAATTTTAGGATTGTGTATTCAAATAAAGGTGACGTTAAATTTGGCAATTTATTTTCAAAAGCTGGTCCGGTCAGTACAGATCAGCAGTACTTGACTGCAGCACATCTCTTTAAGTCCTAGTTTAATTGCTAATTACAGACTGCAAAAGAACATATTTCTGACACTGTATTTAATGCAGGCATGTAGCTGTTTATATGACATATTCAGAAATGTCAGCGGTGGGTGGTTAAAATGGAAAACTCCACTGGTGTTTGACTAATTGCCCCATAAGAATGCATTGCCTGTGGTGAGTCCACTAGCACCTGTCGATTAATTTTCCATAAACAAACAACACAGGTAAAGTTTAAAGTTTAATCATTGCATGCCATTATACAGGTTCCACTAGCAAAACTGTTATATCAAAACACATTTCTTTGTAAATTAAGATTCAGAATAGGAATTATTACTTTTAGCATTTTCTTCAAGTCTCTGCTAGAACTCAGTCCACCAGATTGGTTCTTTCCTGCTGCAGGCGGAGACAGAGATGGTTGACGTTTCTGATTGGGAAATCTCTTATCCCCTGATGCAGTGATCACTCAGTTCAAATTGTCTTCTAGGTGAACTCCTGGAATATACTCCAAGCATACCAAAGTTTACTCATAACAATACTGTAACTACAGTAAAACCCGTAGCCATGGTATATCCAGTACGTTAACCTCTCTCTGGGGCACAGGACCCAAGGCAGCATGGTTTCACTGCAGGAAGGTAATGTCAGACGAACCTAATAGATTTCTTTGACTGGGTGACCAAAGTAGTAGACCAGGGAGGGGCTGTGGATATGGCTTACCTAGATTTTAACAAGGCATTTGACACAGTCTCACACAAAAGATTAATATACAAGTTAGCCAGCCTTGGATTGGGTCCCAGGGTGGTAGCCTGGATTAAAAACTGGCTGGACAGCAGGATACAAAGGGTAATAGTAAACGGAGTCCACAGGGAAGAAAGGAAAGTAACTAGTGGGCTACCGCAGGGTTCGGTACTGGGGCCGGTCCTCTTTAATGACTTTAAGTGACATTGGAGAGCACCTGCAAGGAAAGGTATGTCTCTTTGCAGATGACACAAAGATCTGTGACAGGGTTGATACACAAGGTGGAGTGGAAGGAATGAAAAGGGACTTGGCAAGGTTGGAGGAATGGTCAAGTATGTGGCAGCTCAGATTCAGTGCAAAGAAGTGCAAGGTAATGTATCTGGGAAACAAAAACCCAGGGGAAGAGTACACAGTGGGGAGTGAGTTAATAACAACAACAAAAATCGAAAGAGACCTGGAAGTAATTATATCAGATGACCTAAAGGTGGGCCAGCAATGTGAGAAGGCAGTAAGGAGGGCTGGGGGGATACTGGGATGCATAGGGAGAGGCATCAAAAGTAGAAAACAGGAAGTTGTTATCCCTTTGTAAAGACAGTTAGTGAGACCCCATCTAGAGTACTCATGTAATTCTGGAGACCCTATCTCTGCAAAGATATAGACAGAGGGAGGCTGTTCAGAGGAGGGCAACTAAAATGGTGCAGGGCCTGCACCAGAAGACATAATGAGGAGAGACTAAAGCAGCTTTAATATGTGTACCCTTGAAGAAAGGAGGGACATGATAGAAACTTTCAAGTATCTCAAGGGAATTAACAAAGTACAAGAGGGTAGTATCTTTAAGAAGAAGAGATGTGCAAGAACAAGGGGGCACAGTTTGAAGGTGGGGGGGGGACGGCTCAGAGGTAATGTTAGAAAGTATTTTTTTACAGAGAGGGTTATAGATGCACAGAACAGCCTTCCTGAGGAGTTTGTGGAGTCAGGAACAGTGGCAGAATTCAAGAATGCATGGGACAGGCATAAGGCAATTCTAGTGCGGGACAGGTGGAAGTAAGCTGTTGATTTGCTGCAGGCACATCCAAGAGTAGGGTCATTCTTGATGAACCCACTCAGGAGAGAGCAATCTTAGACTTGGTACTCTCAAATGGGGAAGGAGAAAGGATCTCAGATTCATACCTCTCAACCTCTTGCCTCGTGAATCAGGGACAAGGCTTAAAAAAATCAGGGACAAAGACCCCAAATCAGGGACACATCTTAAAAACTGGTACTATTCAGTCAGAAAGCTGATAGAATAAGGGGATTTGTGTTAAGATGCATTTTCTGAAGAAGAACAAGTCTGTTACCTTAATGTTTGTCATTATTTTGTGCTTTTAATCCCTGCTGTTCTGTCACAAAAATAGAAATTTTACGAGGGACAGAGAAATATTTTGAGGCAAAATCAGGGACGTCCCTGAAAATCAGGGACAGTTGAGAGGTATGCTCAGATTTAGAAGTGGGTAGCCATCTGGGAAAAAGTGACCACCAAACAGTGTGGTTCACAATAAACACAGCCATAGAGTCAAGCTATACAAAAACAAGAGTATTGGACTTTAAGAAGGTTGGCTTTGGGAAATGAGAGAGTGCCTCAGAAAAGCACTAGAAAACGGGCAAGAGGCAGGGGTGAAGGAACAATGGGGAATAATCAAAACAGCCATCGCAGAGGCAACAAGCCTTTGTGTGAAGCAAATCAACAAAACAAAATGAAGGAAAAAAACACTATGATTCTCAAAAGAGGTGGCAGGGATGGTTAAGGAGAACAGGATATCATTTAGGAAATATAAGGAAACACAGAAGGAGCAGGACAGAGAACTTTATCAGTTAAAGCAGAAAGGGACAGGGAAGGCAGTCAGAATAGCAAAGGCACAAACTGAGGAAAAGATAGCCAACTCTATTAAGAAGGGGGATAAAACCTTTTATAGGTACATTAGGGAGCGAAGAAAGACCAAGGGAGGGATATAGAGACTTAATAAAGGGGAGGGAATGTGGGCAGAGGGTGACAGTGAAAAAGCAGGGATACTGAATGAATATTTCTGCTCAGTATTCACAACGGAAGAGGAGGAGGAGATACCTAAACCAAACAAGGGAGAAACAGTGAATAGGGGGTCTATACCAGTCCATTCACAGAAGAAAGGGTTTTGAAAGAACTCTTGAAACTGAGGGTGGACAAAGCAATGGGGCCCGATGGGATTCACCCAAGAATTCTGTAAGAACTAAGGGTAGAACTAGTAACACCACTGACTACTCTCTTTAACAAATCATGGGAGGATGATGTGGTACCTGAGGACTGGAGGAGGGCAAATGTGATTCCACTTCACAGAAGTGGGAACAGGGCAGAGGCAGGAAACTAGGGACCAGTTAGTTTGACTTCAGTGGTAGGGAAAATGATGGAATCACTTCTGGAGGAAAGAATTATTCAGTACCTAGAGGCCAGTGGGGCACAGGACCTAAGGCAGCATGGTTTCACAGCAGGAAGGTCATGTCAGACAAATCTAATAGAGTTCTTTGACTGGGTGACCAAAGTAGTAGACAGGGGAGGGGGTATGAATATGGCCTACCTAGATTTTAGCAAGGCATTTGACACTGTCTCACACAAAAGATTAATATACAAGTTAGCCAGCCTTGGAGTGGGTCTGAAGGTGGTAGCCTGGATAAAAAACTGGCTGGACAACAGGACGCAAAGGGTAATAGTAAACGGAGTCCCCAGTGAAGAAAGGAAGGTAACTAGCGGGGTACTGCAGGGTTCAGTACTGGGCCTGGTCCTCTTTAATGTCCTTATAAGTGACATTGGAGAGCACCTGGAAGGAAAGGTATGTCTCTTTGCAGATGACACAAAAATCTGCAACAGGGTTGATACACAAGACGGAGTGGAAAGAATGAAAAGGGACTTGGCAAGGTTGGAGGAAAGGTCAAATATGTGGCAGCTCAGATTCAATGCAAAGAAGTGCAAGGTAATGCATCTGGGAAACAAAAACCCAGGGAAAGAGTACACAATGGTGGGTGAGTTAATAACAACAACAAAAATTGAAAAAGACCTAGGAGTAATTATATCAGATGACCTAAAGGTGGGCAAGCAATGTGAGAAGGCAGTAAGGAGGGCTGGGGGGATACTGGGATGCATAGGGAGAGGCATCAACAGTAGAAAACAGGAAGTTGTTATCCCTCTGTACAGACAGTTAGTGAGACCCCATCTGGAGTACTGCGTGCAATTCTGGAGACCCCATCTCCGCAAAGATATAGACAGAGTGGAGGCTGTTCAGAGGAGGGCAACCAAAATGGTGCAGGGTCTGCACCAGAAGACATACGAGGAGAGACTAAAGCAGCTTAATATGTATACCCTTGAGGAAAGGAGGGAGAGGAGGGACATGATAGAAACTTTCAAGTACCTCAAGGGAATTAACAAAGTACAAGAGGGTAGTATCTTTCAGAAGAAGAGATGTGCAAGAACAAGGGGGCACAATTTGAAGATAGAGGGAGGGAGGACGGCTCAGAGGTAATGTTAGAAAGTATTTTTTCACAGAGAGGGTTGTGGATGCATGGCATAGCCTTTTCCGAGGAGGTTGTGGAGTCAGGAACAGTGGGAGAATTCAAAAATGCATGGGACAGGCATAAGGCAATTCTAGTGGGGGGTAGGAGGAAGTAAGCTGTTGATTAATTAGAATCTGCAGCTTATCCATCAGGTAGGGAAATGGGCAGACTAGGTAGGCCAAGCGGTCCTTATCTGCCGTCAAATTCTATGTTTCTGTGTTTCTCCAACTAAATGTTCACTAATGGCTAATGAAGGGCCTACTGAGTTGATAAAGTATGGTATGGATATAATTCCCATTATCCAAATGGAGTTAATCCAAAGTACTGTATAGCACTTTAAAACCAAAAATGGTACTCTGGGCCTGGTAGATGCCTTTTGCAATTCCAGCCTCAGACAGCTTTGCCTAGTATGAAGTCACAGCTTCAGTAAAATAAGCTTTCAGATAGGATGGAATCTGAGAATTATTTATTATTTATTTAGTTTTTGTTGGTCAGGTAGGTACACTAGACAAGTTATATGTCTAGTTTCAGGTACGACCCAAGAGATTACAATGAAAAATACAGGTTCTAACAGGGTACATAACAAGAGGGACAATGTACAGAGTAACAGAAGAGTAAAGTGAACATAGATAGTCTACAGTAAGCAGTAATAGGTAAAAAAAAAGACATATATATATATACACACACACACACACACAATAAAATAGGCTAAGTCATTCAGTAGCAGTAATTACAGTGTGTTACAATTAATGGCTAAGTAGACTGGTTCCTCTGCCCTCCTCCTCCTCACTACATTGTTGAAGCTGATATTTTCATAGATACCATCAGTACTGTAGTTTTTTCATGTAGTGCAATGGCTTAAGCCACACTTAAAGGAGAAGTTGATGTTGATTTAATGTACTGTGCTTCTTCCCCCGTCTCCTGAACGGCCCAGACATCGGTCCACTACTGCATACTGTCCTGTTACCCACCATTCCCAGGACTTGGCCTCTTGTTCCCCCATGAATAGCCCCCCCCCCAACAGGAAGGGCTGACCCCTTATCCCCAGACTCAGGTTCAGTGTGGGAGTCAGAACCCAGTTGGTGATGCAGGACCTGCAGTGGGTGACAGGCAGCATTCTGTACGGTCTTCTTTTTTTCCCCCGCTTTTTCTTCCTGCCCTTTAATGTCATGGAGGTGATGTGTCTGATGCAGGATGTGTCAAAGCAATGACCTCCTCCTCCTCTCTTACCACTGGCTCCAACCTGCCCTGCCACCCATGGTCACCCTTGTATTTTTTCACATCCCTCTTAAACTTCCCTCCCTCAGGCTTCATTACATGCCCTTGTGTTCTGGTGCTCCTCCTCCGAAAGAGACTCCTCTCCTGCACCATCTTCACTCTCTTGAGGTACTTAGAAACAGAAACATAGAATGTGACGGCAGAGAAGGGCTACTGGGCCCACCCAGTCTGTCCATTTTTGTTAACCTTCATTTTTTTGCTGCAGCCCCTACTTGATCTACGGCACAATCTCTCTCTCTCTCTCTCTCTCCCCCCCCTTACCACTATGATTCCCTTGTGCCTCTCCCAGGCATTTTTGAATTCCACCACTGTTTTCACCCCCACCACCTCTGCTGAAAGGCTGTTCCCGGTATCCGCAACCCTTTCTGTGAAGTACTTCCTCACATCCCTCCTGAATATACTCCGTCCAGTTTCATATGCTACCCTGTTCTAGAGCACCTTTATCTCTGAAAAAAATACCCCCTTCTAACCCCAGTAATGCTCAGTATATTCATAACTTTATGCTGTATGCCTGAGTCGTACTGCCCAGAGAGATTGAACACATGCCAATGATGGAACACTTTGCACGTGAGCATCTTTCAAACATTGCCTCTACTAACTGCCTGTTTTCTAACCTCTTAAGGTTTTTCTCTCCGCCTGAAAAGTCTGGTCGCTCGGAGTCCCATTCGTCCACTTTCTCCTCCGTGAAGAAAACATCAAATACTGACCATAAGTATATATTTGTTTTCATTTACTGCCTCTGCTAGTTGCTTTGTATAGTTAATCTTTATTACGTTAAATGTATTGTTTTTCTTTGTTCGGAATAACCGTGGGGGAGCCGGGATAGTTTTGTTTAAAATCTGGGTTCTCTGACTAAAGAACCACCTTTATTTGTCTTAAAGAGTTAAATTCATTCACTTTTTGTAACTGATAAATCTCGGTTACTGAACCGCTAATCTGGTTCCGTTTTAGCAAACGGTCCGGTTCCATTGGTTCCTCCTAGGTTCCTGAATCGATTTTTTTTTTTTTTTTTTTTTTAAACTCAAAAAGAAAGCCAGTGAGCCTGGTTTCAAAAACTGTACTGACTGTGGAGAGGTGTTTGCAAAAGCAGACAAACACACACTCTGTGTAGTTTGCCTGGGCTTTGATCATTTAAAAAAGAGGAATGTGATGTGTGTAAAACATTGCCTGAGAAGACCATTGATTAACACCTTGAAAGGCTAAAAAAAGAAAATTCCAAGGGGTCTCTCTCTGGCTCTGACCAGCCGATACCCCAAGATATTGTGGCTGAACCCACACTTTCTTCTGTTCCTGCCCCTGAGACGGGAACAAAGGGAACAAAAAGAGCTACTAAACCGGCTGACTCCCTGGTTCCTGCTAAAAAAGGCAAATAATTGAAACACACAGAACCCTTGCCTGTCAAGCCAGGGACTTCTGTGACTGCTCTGCCTATACCTGTGGCCCAAGAGATTGCTCAGGCCTTTAAAATCATTCAGCTCTTGCAGGCAGTAGTTCCTTCCTCCTCAATAGCCCCCCCCCCCGGGGTCCCCAGGTTGGCAGTAATGTGCATCCTTTCCCCCAAGAATGAGGACATACTTTTGATGATGAGGAGGAGGAGGAGGAGGGACCAGTAGAACCAGAAGTGTCCCCTGAACAGAACTTTGGTTCTCCTCCAAGGGTGTCTGAGGATTTTTCATCCCACTTCACTTTTGTCAGGAGGATGGCAGATGCCCTTGACATCTCCACCACTGAACAAATCGAAGATGAGGAGGAGGTGGAGTACTTAGAGATGATGGGATTACACCCACAAAGGCTCTCCTCCTCCCTGTCTATAAATTCTTTAAAAACTAATGATTTTACAGGCACCAAATTCCACCCCTCCTATAGACAGGAGGATGGACAAGAAGTACCAGCTGGAAAGGAGGGAGCTGATTTTTTCTTCTCCCACCCGACCACGAGGGGGGTCATACAGCAGGCTCCCCGTGAAAAGGCTAGGATCCCTCTGTCCTCACATCCTCCAGACAAGGATTCTAAGAAAATGGAGAGTATGGCCAAAAAAGGGTACCTTTCAGCCTCTCTGGCTATGTGTTAGGCTACCTTCCAGGCATATGCTGCCCAGTAACAAAAATCCCTGTGGCAGTCAGTCCTGGCCATGTCCCAGAAAGCTCCCTCGCCCTTGTCAGATGACCTGGCTGAAACTGCCAGGTTTGGGCTAGAGGCAGCTAAGTACCAGTTCCAAATGACTGCTGACACTAATGATACTGCAGCCAGATGGATGGCAAACACGGTGGCACAGAGGAGGTTTGCTTGGCTTAGGGCCACAAACCTCACTCAGGATACCCAATCAAAGGCCTAGAGGGAAGCACTCTCTTTGGGGAGTGCACTGTGGCGTACGTGAAGAAGGTGGATGAATATAAGGCCACTTACAGAAGCAACTCTGCTAAGGAGAGAGCTTGTCCATCCACCAGGCCTTATGGAAGGGGAGGCCGGGGCAGGTCCTTTTGCACCAGGCCCTTCCTCCAACCAGTGGCATCACCCCAGTACCAGCAGTACCCGCAGCAGGGTTACTCCGGGGGCCGGGACAGAAGGGGCTCGAGGCGAGGGTCTCATACCCAGCCTCAGTCACAAACCAAACAGACCCCCTGAACCACAGGCTGCCTCCTCCCTACTGGTTGGAGGCAGACTTCCCCACTTTCTCCAAACTTATCTGAAGATCACCACAGACAAGTGGATGTTGGAGGTGGTGGGGCAGGGTCTGTCTCTGGAATTCAAGTAATTTCCTCGTCAAAAATCCAGAGTTTCAAACAACATGAAGTCTTGCTATATTATGACATATGCAGTATAACCCCAGGTTAGAACTGCTCCGGAGGTGAAAGAGTTAACTTTCCATGCAGGGCATGGAACCTTGAGTGCGAGCTCGGTTGAACACTGTCTGTTGTAGCTCAAACTTAAACTGTCAGATTCTTTACTCCGCCTCACTGAACAGTCGCTCCGGAGATTTCTCCTGCTGCTTGGTTTGTCGGTTAAAAGTGTAATTCTCGGTTTATTTTACCGAAATTAAACCGCAATCGGTCGGTTCAAGCTCTGTCTGTGGTATTGTAAGTAATAGATAGGCTTATTTTATTTTCTTCTGTGTGGAACTTGTAAACGCCTTTTTTGGTTCGGTTTGAACCGATCAGATTGGTTATAAATTAACTTTCTAGTCCTTTAGAGTGCGGTTCCCGGTTCTTATCGGTTCTAAAAAAAAACTGATTTTATTACGGTTTTTTTCCACGACCTGTGACATGGTTGGGAACTGATAAGAGAGTCTTGCTTGGCGGATTGCCACTAACAGGCAAGTTTTGGTTAGGCTGGCACTATGTCTGAGAAACCCAAAAGAAAAACCAGACCCACTGGGTTTCAGCACTGTGGCCTCTGTGGGGAAGCCTTTGCTAAGGCTGACCCACACACCACCTGTGTATATTGTCTGGGGTTTGACCACCTCAATGCAGACTGCCAGATTTGTAAGAATTTTCCTGCTGCCACCGTGGAAAAGAGAGTTGGTAGGCTCAGGGAAAGGGAGGCCAAAAAGTCCGCTGACCCGGATGGCCAGCCCGGTTCGGTTCCAACCGAACCTGAGGGAGTGCCCTCTGACCAGGGCGATACTTCCTCGGCCAAACGAAGAGCCAGCTCTGAGGAGCCGGTTCCAACTAAAAGGGCTAGAAAGTCAGCCAGTGTGGAGCCAAAAGTTCTTTCTCCAACCGCTGAGGAAATAGCTAAAGCTATTCAAATTGTCCAGTCTTTTCTCTCGTTCCGTCCGAACCGACACCATCAGGGAAGCGCCGGTTCGGACGGTTCCACTGTTCAAGATTATGATTTTGAGTATTTTATGAACCGGAGGAAGGGAGGAGGGGTATGAGGAGAGTGAATGTGATTTTGAAAGTCTGATGTGCCCATTGAACCGACATCTCTCCAGACAGACCTCTGGGGTCCCCGGCTATCTGAGTCCCCTCTCATTTTATGTTCTATAAGAAAGTTGCTGAAACTCTCCAACTCCCTGTTGAGGAAGCTGTTGATGACCAAGAAGAGCCTGATTATGTAGAAATGATGGATATTCCAGAGTCTAGGGAGACTGTCTATTCTCTTGCACAAATCCTTTAGGAAACAGACAGTAAAAATTTAAAACTCCTCACTCTATCCTTCCTGTTGATAAAAGGATGGACAAAAGGTATACATTATCAGGCTCTGATATGGAGTTCCTCTCTCAGCAATGAAGCAATGTGGGGGTAGTGCAGGCTGCAGCCTGTGACAAGGCTAATATTCCTCTAGCCTCTCACCCTCCTGGAAAGGGTTCCAGGAGGATGGATGCCATGGCAAAGAAACAGTACATGGCAGCATCTTTAGGACTCAGACAGGCAAATTATATGGCTTATGCAGCTAGGTACCAGAAATCCAGATGGGATACTGTGCTGGCACTAGCAAAACAGGCCCCTGACCAGCTTGCCAGGGAGCTGGAGCAGGTGGCTGCGGATGGTATTGAGGCATCCAAGGTGCAATTATGCTGCAGTAGACTCTAATGATGTTTCATCAAGAGTCATGGCTACATCTGTCTCTCGCAGAATGGCCTGGCTCAGATGTACTGCCCTGTCACAGGATACTCAGTCTAAGGCTATGGATTTTCCTGCTGTGGGCAATTCTCTGTTTGGGGAGCAGACAGAGAATTATATGAAGAAAATGGATGAGTATAGGACCACCCATAGGAGTGCACAGGCCAAAGAAAGGCAAGCCACCCTCAAAGGCAGCATGGCAGGGCAGGCCTTTCATAGGCCTTTTACCAAGCCCAGACCTCCTTCTGCTTATGCCCAGAGGGGTTCTTAGAGGAAGAGGCAAGGGTCTAGTAGCCTGCTTCTACCCCTCAACTCCAAAGCCCCTGCAAAGCAGGCTCCCTGATGGGGTGGCCAGGGCCGATTCTCCACCACTGGTGGGCAAGCTGGCTTACTTTGTCCAGGACTGAAGTCTGTAACATCAGACAAGTGGGTCCTGGAAGTAGGAAAGGACTGGTTCTCAGCCTCAAAAATCTCCAAGATGAGAACCAGGTCCTTTCCACCTGCAAATCCATTAGAGGCACTTGCCCTAGAAACAGAAGTTTCTTCCCTCCTGGCTCTCGGAGCTGTGGAAAGGGTTTCACTCCTACACCAGGGCAAAGGGTTGTACTCCAGGTACTTCCTTACCCCAAAAAAGACAGGAGAATGGTGGCCCATCCTGGATCTCGGGTATCTAAACAAGCACCTTTTAAAACCAAAGTTCAAAATGGTGACTCTGGGAATTATTTTTCCCTCTCTAAGGCCAGGGGACTGGTTAGCCCCTCTGGACCTCAAGGATGCCTATCAGAAGCTCCCATCGAAAGTACCTCAGATTCGAACTGCCTTCAGGCCATTACCAGTTCAGAGCAATGCCCTTCGGCCTCACCTCGGCCCCGAGGGTGTTCACAAAATGCCTGGCAGTAGTAGTTGCCCACTTAAGAAGGCAAAAGATTGCCATCTTTCCTTATCTGGACGACTGGCTCATTGTAGGCCAGTCTCCAGACCAGGTCAAACTACACCTACAAGTAACTCAGCAACTTCTTATATCTTTAGGTTTCCTTCTCAATCTTCCAAAGTCAGTTCTGAGCCTGTCCAGCTTCTCACCTTCATAGGCAGAGCTGAACACAAAAGAAGCCAGAGCTTCCTCCTCTGAAAGAGCAAGGACTTTGGTCTCTGGCCTCTTCTTTTCACCCTGCAGGTCTCGACCAGCAAGGCATTTTCACAGCTCCTGGGGCACATGGCTGCTTCCTACAGCAGTAGTGCAGGGAGCAAGATTTCAGATGAGGGACATTCAGTTCCATTTGAGAGCCTTTGGTCTCAAAGGACAGACCTCTAACCAAATTGATCCCAGTGACTCGAACCCTGATCCAGGCCCTTCAGTGGTGGCAGGACCAGAGCAATTTGAGACAGGGGGTTCCTTCATTCCCCAGTCTCATTCCTTGACCCTACTACAGATGCATCCTCTTGGGTGGGAGCTCACATGGGCGACCTTTACTACCCAGGGGTTGTGGTCCTCAAGAATCTCTGCTCCACATCAATTTGTTGGAACTCAGAGCAGTTTTTCTAGCACTCCAGGTTTTTCCACATCTGTTCAGAACAAGGTTGTTCAGGTCAGAACAGACAATACCACTCACAATGTGGTACATCAACAAGCAAGGGGGCACTCGGTCTACGGCCTTGTGCACCGAAGCAATGAAGTTGTGGTCTCTGGCTTATTTCTGAACGCCTTCCCTACGGGCAGTTCACCTCCCAGGCAAGGACAATGTCCTAGCGGATGCTCTCAGCAGGATTTCCCAGGGCCATCACGTAATGGGCACTGGATCCCTAGTACTGGAGGTAGTATTTGCCAGATGGGGCACCCCTCAGATAGATCTCTTGCAGCCCCAGACAATCACCAACTTCTCCTTTTTGCTGCAGTCCCCAGTGTTGGGCTCAGTCCTCTGATGCCTTCCTACTCAGTTGGGAAGGGAAGTTTTCATGCTTTTCCCCTTCCTCTTCTTTTCAAGGTGCTAGTAAAATCAGATCTCAACCCTGCAAGATGATCCTGATTGCTCCAGATTGGGCCAGGCAGCCTCTGGTACCACTCCTCATGTCCTTAGCAGTCCACCTTCCCTGTGTCTTCCCAGGAATCACAACCTGTTAACCTGTGCCTGGGAGAGTTTGGTATCCGAACCTCAAATCTCTCAATCTCAAGGCATGGTTTTTGAAGAGTTAGTTTGCTGACCTACACCTTCCTAAGCATGATGGAAATCTTGAAGGCCTCTAGGAAGCCTTCCACCAGGGCTACTGATAATTCAAAATGGAAAAGATTTTCCATGTGGTGTGCTAGGTACATTTCCCAGAATCTGCTGACTTGCCCACGATTCTGGATTATTGGTGCATTTGAATTTTTGGGGCTGAGACCAGCTACCCTAAAAGTGCACTTGGCAGCTGTGTCTGTCTTTTATCAGCAGGTAAGCCCTCTTTTCAGCTCACCCTGTGTTCTCCATGTTTTTAAAGGGTTGCTTCACACCAACCTCCGCTCAGGGACCCTGCCCCTGCTTGGGATCTTAATATTTGCATTGCCCAGCTTATGCAACCCCTTTGAGCCATTGTTCTTCAGCAGAGCTTAAGTACTTGACTTGGAAAACTGTTTCTCTGGTAGCCATCACCTCTGCCAGGCGCATAAGTGACCTACAAGCATTGTCAGTGGAGCCTGATTTTATCTATCTCCTTTCACAGAGATAAGGTGGTCCTCAGGACTAACAGAAAGTTTTTGCCTAAGGTGGTTTCAGACTTCCACCTTAATCAATCCGTGTCTCTTCCTGTATATTTCACTGACCATTCCTCCTCTGGCGAGAGGAGATTACACAGTTTAGATGTCAAAAGAGCCCTTAGTTACTATATAGAACGTACCAAGGGTCACAGGTTTGAATCCCTCCAATTGTTCCTCACTTATGGTGAGGTTGGTAAAGGTAAACCTGCCACTAAAAGATCCATTGCCAGGTGGATTGTCTCTTGTATCCAATTTTGCTATGAAAACTGGGTAAGATTCTCCCCAGGCCTGAGGGCTCACTCTACCAGAGGTACAGCTGCTCTCTGGCTGCTGCCAGGGACATCCCTATCCTAGAGATATGTCAAGCAGCTACCTGGAAAACAGTTCACACTTTTACTACATTACTCCTGATATCCAGGCTAGAGTGATGCTCGATTTGGCACAGCTGTGCTTCAGAGCTATTTCCAAGTAGGTTCTGGCCCTCCTCCATGGAGGTACTGTGTATTCAGATGTCATAATATAGCAAGACTCCATGTAGTTTGAAGAAAATTACTCACCTTAGTAATGTTGTTTCTTCTAATGGAGTCTTGCTATATTATGACCTCCCCAAGCCTGCCCTCTCAGAACCTCTACTTTTTGGGATGTGGGTGGGCAGTGCAATGTTGGCACTCATAGATGCCCACTTTATTTTCACATTCTCTTAGGGTGCTTAGGTGTTACGCTTTTTTTTCTTTCTTGAACCTGACTTGAGTCTTATTTTGGGATCAAGAAACAAAATGTGTTTTGTAGTTAGTAGCCAGTGGGCTAGTGTAGGTTTACGGCTTCCACACAGAACCTTAGTGAGTTTTTGCTCGTAAAGATCTGACAGTTTAAGTTTGAGCTACAACAGACAGAGTGTTCAACCGAGCTCGCGCTCAAGGTTCCATGCCCTGCATGGAAAGTTAACTCTTTCACCTCTGGAGCAGTTCTAACCTGGGGTTATACTGCATATGTCATAATATAGCAAGACTCCATTAGAAGAAACAACATTACTAAGGTGAGTAATTTTTTCTTTCAGCTCTTGCTTCCTAGCAGGAAAAGTGCTCTTGGAGGCAGCAATTCAAAACCGTCTACAGTTAAAAGCAGTGGAACAGGGTTCCAAAATCTCAAAGGGGAAAGGGCCTCCATTCCAGATACTTCCTGTCCACAAAGAAAAGTGGGGAGTGGCGGCCTATACTGGATCTAAGAGCTCTAAACAAGTTGTTTAAAAAAAACAAGGTTCAAGATGGTAACCTTGGCTCTGATTCTGCCAACCTTGCAAAAAGAAGACTGGTTGGCATCACTTGACTTGAAAGATGCTTATTTTCACATCCCCATAAACGGGTCTCACAGAAAATACCTCAGATTCAGACTCCCTTCAGGTCACTACCAGTTTTCAACCCTGCCTTTTGGCCTTTCTTCGGCCCCAAGGGTATTCATAAAGTGCCTGGCAGCTGTAGTGGCACATCTTCGCAGACAGGGAATATTGTTTTTCTACATAGACCACTGGTTGGTTTTGGGAAATCTCCTGCAGGTGCAGCAAGATCTGAGAATCACTCAGACCTCCTGGAGTCCCTGGGATTCCTGATCAGTCACAAAATCAGCTTCACTCCTACACAAGTGTTGCAGTTCATAGGAGCAGAAATCAACACCCTACAGGCCAAGGCGATCTGCCTCTGGAAAGGGTAAAAAACATTCAGCTAATAGCAAACTTTTCTGTTGCACAACTTAAAACTGCAAGACAGTTTCTCCAGTTACTAGCCACATGGCGACTTCCATGTACAGTGCTGGTGCCAGATTCCACATGAGAGACACTGGTTCATCTCAGGTCTCACTGGTCAAATAAAAGATTCCTTCTCAAAGCTTATCCCAGTAACAAAGTCACTGCTACAGGCCCTCTTGTGGTGGAAGGAGGAATCCAACTTAAGGCAAGGAGTTCTTTTTCAGAAAGAGAATCCTTCAGTGGTTCTCACAACAGATGCATCCCTCTTGGGCTGAGGCACCCATATAGTGGATCACACAACCCAGGGCACTAGGTCAGCCACAGAGTCCCTTCAGCACATAAATCTTTTGGAACTCCGGGCAGTTTTGCTGGCTCTAAAAATGTTTTCTCACCTAGTCCAGGGCAGGGTGGTACAGGTCAGAACAGACAATACCACCACAATGTATTACATAAAAAAGCAGGGAGGTATAAGGTCAGGCCTCCTCTGCATGGAAGCCATAAAGATTTGGACTCTGGCCTACTCATTGAAAGTGTCTTTGCAGGCAATTCACTTGCCACGGAAGGACAATACCCTGGCACATGCATTGAGTTGAATGAATCAGGCCCATCACGAATGGACCCTAAACAAACAGGTGATAATTTTCAGAAGGTGGGGCACTCCAGAGATAGACTTATTCGCATCCCACCAGGACTACCACCTGCCACAGTATTGTTATAGACCACCAGGTCAGGGAACTTTTTCTCTGGATATGGATTGGTCAGGGAGGTTCCTCTATGCTTTCCCTCCTTTCCTACCTTCCCCACTGATTTACAGAGTACTGGTCAAGCTCAGATCCCATACAGCATCACTGATCTTGATAGCTCAGACTGGCCGAGGCAGCCATGGTACTTTCTTCTGCTCTCAATGTCTGTTGCAAATCCAATACATCTCCCTCGGAGGCACAACCTTTTGACCTCCAACCAGAGAACTCTGTTGTACCCGAATCTCAAGTCCCTCAATCTCACAGCCTGGCTCGTGAGGACTTAGAATACGCTAACCTAAAACTTTCTGACCCTGTCTTAAGTATTCTAAGAGGTAACAGAAAAACTTCTACTACAAAGAACTATTCTTTCAAATGGAAGAGATTCTCTATCTGGTGTTCGGCCAATGCTCTGGTACCAGCCCAAGCTGGCTTGTCAGAGGTATTGGATTATCTCACCCATTTACAGTCTCTAGGTCTACAACCCAGTTCTTTGAGGGTTCATCTTGCAGCAGTGTCTGCTTACCTTTCTGCTGGGGAAAAAGGTAACATTGGCTTCTAACCTTATTTTTAAAATGTTCTTCAAGGGCCTGGATCATTTATATCCCCCTCACAAGCCACCAGTGCCAGTTTGGGACCTGAATGTGTGTATAGCCAAGCTGATGTCTGCTCCGTTTGAGCCCATGTCCCCAGCTCATCTGAAATATGTCACTTGGAAAACAGTTTTCCTAGTGGCAATGACTTCTGCAAGAAGAATCAGTGAGCTTCAGGCTCTCTGTATTGATAAAGACTATATATCCTTTCATAGGGATAAAGTAGTCCTCAGAACAAACAGGAAATTTCTCCCCAAGGTGGTCTCTTGATTTCCACTTCGTCTCTTGATTTCCACTTAAATCAGTCTATTACTCTTCCTGTCTTTTTCACTGAGCATACCACTTCTGGTGAAAGGAGACTGCACAGTTTGGATGTAAAGAGGGCCCTTAGTTATTATTTGACAGCCACTAGGACTTTAGACAGGATAGAAAGTGATTGTTTCTGAGCTATGGGGATGTGGGAAAAGGTAATCCAGCCTCAAAAAGATCAATTTCTCGTTGGATAGTCCAGTGTATCCAATTCTGTTACACTAATGCTGGTAGAGAGCCCCCATCAGGATTGAGGGCTCATTCTACAAGAGGGACAGCTGCTGGGGATGTCCCCTTACTGGATATATGTAAAGCAGCTACCTGGAAAACAGTACACACCTTTACAAAACACTACAACCTGGATATTTTATCCAGGAGTGATGCTAGGTTTGACACAGCAGTCCTGCAAAGTCTGTTTACAAACTAGAGTCCTGTGCCCACCTCCAGGAGTACTGCTTGGTAGTCTGCATAAAGTTATGAATATACTGAGCATTACTGGGGTTAGAAGAAAAAAATACTTACCATAGTAATTATGTTTCTTCCAAATGATGCTCAAATATTCATAACTTCCCTCCCTACCTCCCCTTCCAGAACTTCAGCCTCTGCACTCCGTATGCTGGTGCCACCATGTCATTATACACCCTTGGAGTGAAATTTATCCTCTGAACCTGTATTAGTTAGGTGAACAGAGTTCATTCTGTTTATCTTTTTGGTATTTTTCTGGCATGTTGTTCTTACTTGACTTATTTGTTTGTTCCTCCAGTTGGAGGTCTATGTTTAGTAAATCCATATTGTTGGGTAACCCCCGATTTTAATGATAATTTTTAGTATTGCATTATCCTGGGCCTATCTTTTCAGGCTCCTTTATAAAATCTGAAGAGGTTAGAACACAGGCAGTTAGTAGAGGCAGTGTTTGAAAGATGCTCACGTGCAAGGTTTTCCATCATTTGCATGTGTTCCATCTCTCTCTGCGCAGTCCAACCCCTCAGGCTTACTGCATAAAGTTATGAATTTCTGAACATCACTGGGAAGAAACATAATTACTATGGTGAGTAATTTTTTCTTCCTGTACCTTATTTACCCCCGTGAGGTATTTAAAAGTCCCTGTCATATCCCCCTCTCTCTCTCCTCTTCTTCAGGGTGTACACATTTAGCTCCTTTAGCTTCTCATAGGGTTTTTGATGCAGACCCTGTGCCATTTTGGTAGCCCTCCTCTGGACCACCTCCAGTTTATATCCTTCTTGACATGTACTCTCCAGAACTGGACACAACACTCAATGTGGGGTCTTACCAGTGATCTATATAGAGGGCAGCACCACCTCTCTCTTCCTGCTGGTGATACCTCTTCCTATGCACCCCAGCATGCCACTAGCCCTTCCGACTGCCTTGTCACATTGCTTAACCATCTTCAGGTCATCTGATATGATTATCCCTAGGTCTCTTTCCTGCTTGGTCTTTGTCAGTATCACTCTGCCCATTTTGTACTCTGTTCTCATGTTTCTATGGCCCAAGTGCATTAGTTTGCACTTTTTTGTATTAAAGCCCAGCTGCCATACCCCTGACCATTCTTCCAGTCTTCTTAGATCCCTGCTCTTCTTTTCCATCCCTTCTCCCCACCCGCCGATTGTCCACTTTATTACAGAGCTTGGTGTCATCCGCAAAAAGGCAGACCTTCCCTTCCAGTTCCCCGCTTATGTCACTTGTAAAGACATTGAAGCGGATCGATTTCAGCACTGATCCCTGAGGTACCCCACTGGTCACCCTCTTTTCCTTGGCGTGAACTCCATTTGCCACTACTCTGTATCCTAGCTGCTGACCAGTTTCTTGCCCATGTTACCACCTTATTACCAACCCCAAAGTTACCTAGCTTGCTTACCAGTCTCCTATGTGGAATGGTGTCCAAAGCCTTGCTGAAGTCCAGGTAGGCCACATCCACCACTCCTCCCTGCTCCAACTCCTTGTTCACCTAATCAGAGAAATCTGTCAGATTTGTCTGGCATGACCTTCCGTCTGTGAAACCATGCTACTGTGGCTCCTGTAATCCGCTGGATATAAGATATTCTACAGTCTTTTCCTTTAGTAGTGTTTCCATTATCTTACCCACCACCAATGTCAGGCTGAGAGGCCTATAATTGCCTGCCTGTTCCTTGCTACTGCTTTTATGAAGTGGGACTACGTCTGCCCTTCTCCGGCTCTTCAGGACCACACTGGTCTCTAGTGATCTGTTAAATTGGTCTGTCAGAGGTGCAGCTAGTCCCTCCCTAAACTTCCTCAGCACCTTTGGGTGCAACTCCTTCACCATTTTGGAAGCCCTCCTCTGGACTGCTTCCACCATGTAAATGCCCGTGCGGAGATGCAGTCTTCAGAACTGGATACAGTACTCTATGTGGGATCTGACTACTGAGTGATGCGGTGGCAACATTACCTCCCTTCTCCTGCTATACCTTGGTTTGATTCTCACAACCTCCACTTGCATACTGTGTGACTCTGAGCAAGTCACTTAACTGCCCAGTGCTTACAGGTTGCCCCTGAAAACAGGCACTTGTGCCTAGTGGGCCTTACCTGGTTACCAAAGACTAAATAAATAAAACCCACTTCCTATGCACCCCAGCATCCCACAAGTTTTGACTACTGCCTTGTCACACTTCCCTGCCATCTTGAGATCAGATACTATTACCCCAAGGTCCCTCTCTTGGTTGGTGACTGTAAATACCCCCCATCTGATACGCCGCCCCTGGGTTTCCGTGCCTCAGGTGCATGACTTTGCACTTTCTGGCACTGAAACCCAGCTGCCTCCCCTTAGACCACTGCTCTGGTTTCCCGATATCCCTTTGCATTGTCTCCATCCCTTCCTGGGCATCCACCCTTTGTCACCCACAAAGAGACACATTTCCACTTCTGTTCCTCAGCAGTGTCACTTATGAAGACATTAAAGAGGACAGGACCAAGTACTGATCCCTGTGGCACTCCATTGGTCACTTTCCTGTCTGCCCCCAAATGACTGCTGTTTACCATCAACCTCTGCCTCTTATCCTTCAACCACTTTGATACCCAGCTTACCACTTTCTCCCTAACCCTCAGGTTGCTAAATTTCTTCATTAACCTCCTGTGTTGCACTGTGTCAAAGACCTTACTGAAGTCCAGATAGGCCAGATCAGATGCCTTCCCCTGATCCACCTCCCCAGTGACCCAGTCAAGGAAATCTATGAGGTTTGTTTGATATGACTATTCTCCTCTGAAACAGGAACTCAGGACAGAAGCATGCTGTGCCAAGGTAGTGCCTTTAGAAGGTTTCTTGAAAAAATATTGAACGGCTCTACACTTATAAAGATTAAAAAACAAAATTCTGTTCTGAGCATGTTCAGTGGGGTTTTTGGATAGCTTTCTGATATGAAATGAAAAATTCTGTGTCACAAGACTTGCTTTTCATTTTTTCATCATTTGCTTCTCACAGCACAAGAAAATACTTTTCTAGGGACATGGATATGTTGTTCATCCACACTTATTGGCAGGTTCCTTGCCGCTTTAAATCTTGCCAGAAGGTCTTCAAGCTGGCTCCTCCCACCCACCCGGGTGGTAAAACTCTCGGCTCCGCCCCATGATGCCAGATCTTCCTTACTGCTTGGAAGCTCAGGTTCCTCCTTATCGCGTATGCGTTAGACTGGTTCCTAATTCTTGAAAGTTCGAAATTAAAGTTTTGCTAAAAGACTTGGTCTTCTACTCCTCCCGGCTCACGATGGACAAATTGACTCGGTTTTGGAGGTGCCTGCGGCAGAAGATGTCTAGGATGGATCCGCACCCACGCGTCGTCTACTGCTGGGCCTTGAGCACGCGACCCGCGAGCCTGCGACTTGTGTGCTCTTCCTTTCGCCCACGTCCTTGAAGACCGTGTTGCCCGACATAACTGGGGCGCCCGAAAAGAATTCCACCGTGAAATTTAAAGAGGCCCGATTGGCGGTGTTAGCGGCGGCGGGCTCAGGATCGAAGCTAGAGCAGATGATCGCCTTGGCAGAGGAGGCGGCGCGGGCCGCTCTACCTCGGCTATGCATTTGTCCCACTTCTCGTGCCTGCATCGCTTCTTTTAAGGAGCTTTTGTCTGACCCTCTCACCAAAGGTGAGGGTCCAACTTCTTCGGGACCTTTTCCAGGTCCAAAAGAGCAAAAGTAAGTTCTCTGTCGACGCCTTGGGAGCGGAAAGATCCTCCCTTGTCGCACAGCTCCACTTCGTCGACCCCTCAGCTTCGCCACTGGCTTCACGGTGTCCCCGCCAGGCCAGTTGACCGAGACCTGTCGCTGCGGTCGAGATTTTTCTAATTCGCTAGACGGTTGTCGGCTGGAGAAGCTGAGAATCCTCTTCCCGGTTCCCTCGGTGGGAGTTGAGGATCCTGCTGGTCGTCCGTGCCTCCGGTTCCGGAGCCTTGGTGGGATCGTCCGAGCCGAGGCGTGCCGATTCCGACACTACCCGCCTTTCCCGATCCAGTCGAGACTCGGTCTCGACAACCTCGCGTCCAACCGATCCCGCCGTCATAGGTGGTCTTGCACCACGGCAAGCGGCACCACTCTTCCTCTTCCTGATGAGGGAGGTCAGCATGTTGCGCCAGAGGTACGAGGAACTTATGTGGCAATAGCTCTTTGACCGAATAAGCCGACCCAGTCGCCTTTCCCCGCCATTATGGTTGTCACCGAGCAGCCGAAACAACCCCATTGTAGTCGAGAGCCTGTTCTCAGGCCGTTGTTCGCCAATTCCAGCTGCCCCACTGATTCTGGGGGAACCTCCGCCTCCACAGCTATTAAGGTTGGGGCTCACCAAAAAATTCTCGGTCGGCTTTGGGTTTGGCCCATAGGCTCGGTCACCTCACTCCCGAGCAAACCTCGGGCAGGTGGAGGGTGGCTCAGGCCGAGGCAGTCTTTGAGGACTCTTCTGAGTCCGATGATGGTTCCTCCTCTCTCCAAGCGCATGGACCTGGAGTCCTCGAGGACAGTCAATGGACGATAGCCCTCGTCCTTCTTAGGTTGCTTTGACTCATCTCGGAGTCCACCGGATGAAGCTCAACCTGCTTCTAATGGGCCAGGTATCCTCACTGGAGATTCTGGACCGAGGGATTCTCCACGGAGGCTTCCTGGCCGGGCCAAGTGGGTCTGGCCTTGGAACTTTGGCAGGGCCCTGCTTCCTGCCCTGCGCCTGCCAGGTTGGCCAGAAGCATGGGTCCCTACTTCCCCTGTCCGGTTTTTTCGGAACACCTCGGCCGAGGGGTTGGTTACCGACATGCCCGCGTCGGGAACGCCAGGATGTGGACAAACCTCCCGACAAGGAATCCAAGAAATTGGATTATGCCGGTGAAAGTCTATGCTGCGTCTCTTCGCCTTCGCCAGGCCAGTTCGCCGCCTCATGGCACATTTTTCTCACACCCTGTTGGGCTCCCTGATGAGGTTGTCCTCATCTTCCCGCTGATCTGCAGACTCACCGCCAGGCAGGTGCAGGACCAGGGCAGGGCAGTGGCTAAACAGCAGCTCCAGACTGCGTAGGACATCGGGACTCTGTACAGGTCTGTGGCGGCTGCAGGGCTATGCTCGCCGGGCTTGGCTGAGGATATCCACCTTTACTGGATACCCAGCACAAGTTGGCGGATGTTCCCTTTGGGGACTGACCCTTCGCCCTGGGGTGGAAGGTCACCTGTAGAGATCGAGAAGTCCAATGCTACCTGGACTCTGTCTCTCTGCTCAGAGGGACAAAGGCCGCAGCCACAGCTCAAGCTCCTTCGGCCCTCTGCGCCTGTGGCTCGCCGCCTGCCCAGCAACGCCAGGGGCCAGCAGGCTCGACCTTGGTATCCCAAGCCCAAGCTGACGGCTTCCTCCAGCAGGAAGCAGGGAGGTAAAGGCCCAGGAGGTCCCTCGGCCAGTCCCTCCTCCAAGCCTGCCCAGTGACGGGCTGAGGGGTGTCGCCCCCATCCCTGTCACCTCACCCCTGGTTCCCCCCATGGGGGGACGGCTCAGACACTTCCTTTCCTCCTGGTCCACTGTTACCATGGACAGGTGGGTACTGGAGGTGGTGGGAAAAGGCCACCTCTGAATTGAGCAGGCCTCGCCCAGAGCCGCCGCGCTCGGGCCTCGGTCCGCGAGCTCACTGGGGCTCGCCGAGCCGACATCGCTTTCTCCTCCAAAAGGAGGTGATCACGGAGGTGGAGGACCCCCTTCAGACCCGGGTTCGTGTCCAGGTATTTCCTGTTCTGAAACGGACGGGCTGGCACCCCATTCTCACCTAAACTACCTGAACAAGTTCCTTAGGTCTCAACCTTCAGGATGGTCACTTGGCGCAGATAATACCATCTCTGGAACACGGCGTGTGGTTCTGCTCTCTGGACCTCACAGGACGCCGTTCTTTCACGCTCCTATCCGTCGTCACATCGAGATTCCTCCGCTTAGGCCGGAGGGATCCTCTCGAGTTCCGAGCCATGCCCTTCGGCTTATCTCCAGCTCCCAGGGTCTTCACCAAATGCATGGCAGTGGTGACAGCATTCCTGCGGCGCCGAGGGGTCCGGGTGTACCCTTACCTGGACGATTGGCTGATAGCAGCCTCCTCCAGACGGGAGGTGGAGTGGTCCAGAGATCTGGCCCTCCAGGTTTGCTCTCGAGTTGGCCTTCTCATCAACGAGGCCAAGTCGGAACTCGAGCCGAAGCAGGTGATCCTGTTCATCGGGGCAGAGCTCGACTCTCTTCGAGCCAGAGCACGGCTCCCGGCGGACAGGGCCGAGGTTCTTACCTCCTTTGCCCAATCATTTCTGGTTGGGCAATCGCGCCCTGCCCGGGACTTCCTGCGCCTTCTGGGTCTCATGGCGGCCTGTACCAGCGTGGTCCGTTGGGCACGCTGGCACATGCGCCCCCTTCAGTGGGGACTGGCCAGCCAGTGGTCACAACGCTGAGATCCTTTGGACCAGCTAGTGATAGTGACCCAGGAGATGTGGAACGCTCTCCAGTGGTGGACCGTTCCATTCCATCTGCAGGAGGGCATTCCGTTTGTCCGCCCCGAGCCGACGGTCTCTCTATCGACCGATGCCTCTCTGATGGGTTGGGGTGCCCATCTGGGGGAACACCGAGTGCACGGCCTCTGGTCCCCGCTGAGTCCCGATGCCACATCAACCTGCTGAGCTCCGAGCGGTCCGCTTCCTCACCGCTTTGCTCCGCTTCTCGGGTCAAGTGGTCTGAGTCCAGACGGACAATACCACTTACCATGTACTACCTGAACCGCCAGGGCGGGACGCGGCCCATGCTTCTATGCAAGGAAGCTCTCCGTGATTTGGTCACTGTAGCGAGCCTGGAGGCGGATCTCCTAGCCATTCATGTGGCAGGAGCTCCAACACCCTGGCCGATGCCCTGAGCCGGAAAGGGCTGCATCTCACGAGTGGTCTCCTGCCGGAGGTAGTACAAGATCTGTTCTCCCACTGGGGCACACTCAGGTGGACCTGTTTGCCTCCAGGGAGAACGCTGGTTGAGGCTGTTTCATGCCCGCCTTCAGCAGGGCCGCAGGGGATGCCTTCGAGGCTGTGGACCCTGGCTCTTCACGCCTTTCCCATTTCCTTGATTCACAAGGTGCTTCTCAAAGCAAGGAGGGACAAGGCGAGGTGATCCTGATAGCCCCAGACTGGCCCCGGCCAGTTCTGGTACCCAGATCTCCTCAGCCTCAGCTCCAGGCTCCGAGGCAGCTTCCAGCTCGCCCGGACCTGCTCTCAGTCAATCAGGAAGGGTGTTCCATCCGGACCTTCAATCCCTGCACCTGACGGCCTGGTTCCTGAGCGGCTAGAGTTCCAGGCCTTGGGTCTTTCCGACGAGGTCCTCAATGTTGTTGAGGCGCCCTGCAGGAGTCGACCAGAAAATGCTACGCCTTCAAATGGAAGAGATTCTCCATTTGGTGTCAGGGCAAGGGCTTGGACCCTTCCTCCTGTTCTGTGGCAAGCATTCTGGACTATTTATGGTCCTTTCTAGTCAAGGGCTTAGGTCGAGACCCAAAGGTGCACCTGGCGCCATCTCTGCTACGGGCGCTGGCCGGGAGCAGTCGGTGGCAGGAAAGTGGTCGGCCTTTTCAAAGGCCTTGATCACATTCCTCTGGTGCAAGAACCTCCACCTCCATGGGATTTACTGCTGGTACTGGCAAAGCTCATGGGCAAGCCATTCCAACCAATGCACAGGTGTGATCTCTCACCTGTCGTGGAAGACCACCTTCTTGGTGGCTATCACGCCAGGCAGAAGGATGGGAGAGCTCCAGGCGCTTTGCATCGAGTCTCCTTACCTGGTCTTCCACAGGGACAAGATTGTCCTCGCGCCTCCCAAATTCCTTCCGAAGGTGGTGTCGGAGTTTCACCTTAACCAGGTGCTGACTCTGCCGGTGTTCTACCCCAATCACACCTCGGAGGCCGAATATAGGCTCCATACACTGGACCCTAGAAGGGCGCTCGCTTATTATAAGGAGCGCACGGCTGAAATTGGGAGAGGTTCACCAGCTGTTTGTCACCTACGCTGAAGCTGTGCCTGGCAGACCTGCAGCCAAGCGGACGATAGGCAGGTGGGTCACCTCCTGCATAGATCGCTGCATAAGTTGGGCATGGAGCCTCCCAGAGGATAAGAGCTCATTCTACCCATCATACTGCTGCATCGGTGGCTGCTTCAGGGACGCCCCTATCCAGGAAATCTGCAGGGCTGCTACCTGGAAGTCAGCACACCTTTATTACCCATTACCACATCGACCTTGAGTCACGCCATGCTGGTTTTGGGGCCCTCAGTTCTCCAGTCCTTATTTCAAGCAAGCATTGGGGGTGTGCGCCTGCCCCTCCTCCGGAGAACTGCTAGGAGTCTGCCAAAAGTGTGGATGAACAACATATCCATGTCCCTAGAAATACAGGTTACTCACCTGTAACGGAGTTCTAGGAATGGTATATGTTGTTCATCCCACACCACCCGACCCTCCCTCGGCCGACAGACAACCTGAGCTTCCAGCGGGCCAGATCTGGCGCCATGGTGGAGCCGAGTTTTACCACCCGGGTGGGTGGGAGGAGCCAGCTTGAAGACCTTCCGGCAAGATTTAAAGCGGCAAGGAACCTGCCAATAAGTGTGGATGAACAACATATACCATTCCTAGAACTCCTGTTACAGGTGAGTAACCTGTATTTTTGTGCTAAGAGCCACCATTTTGTTTTTCCTCCCCGAACTAGAACAACATGGAAAAGACATAAAATTGGTGCAATAAAAAACTGAACCTAGCTAAACGGAACCCGTTTTACTAGATTCTGATGTTTGTTTTTTAAAATAATGGTCAGAAATGCCTTTTTTGGGCGCCCCAAAATCCATTGTGCCCAGCATAGCGAGAGGAACCATTCGCCTGTGTTCATTGTATGTGAACAATGTGACTTTCTTGAATTCAGAAGGCGCAGCTGAAGTCATACTGCTGGCTTCAATTGAAGCAGTGAACCAGTGATCTCCCTGTTCCTTCCATCCATCTATTTATATATCTGCATGTCTATCTAGCTTATTAAATATTCGTGAAACGGACCGGGGTGCCCACCCTCGGTACTGCTTCTTTCTCCTCCTCCCCTCCAGGTCACCGCTCACATTTCCCAGTGTTTATATATATCTCTATATACACGTGTGTGCGTGTGCGCGTGTATCAACAGTGGTAGTGACACAAAAGTATACTGGTAACACGCACCGGCATTGCACGGTAGCAGTATACATGTTATTCAGTAGGGAGCCGCATTTGCAGAACACTCTGTATACCATGCTACTGGTAAACTTTTGTGTGATTACCACTGTATACGGGCTTCTTAAGCCTAAAGCCCACCCCATTCCATGTGTAAATAAGGTCAGATGTGTAGACTTTATGAGAATGGGGTGAGCGTTGGGCTTGAGAAGCCCAAAGCACACCCTACACCTGTTCTCCTGCCTGGTTTGGGAGGGTGGGGTGTTAGGGAAACCCTAACGCCTCATTTCCTAACTTTTGTTGCTTGACCCTAACTGGAGCATTAACAAAGTTTTTTGCAACTTATTTCCTTACTTTTTGAGATAGTATAATAATATCCTTATTTTACTGTGGGAGCACAGGGTCCAAAGGAACCTGCGCTCCCATCCCTCCGTAGATGCATATGCTGTATGTATGTACTGTAGCTGTGGAAGCAGAGCGCCCTGTAGGCCCTGCGCTTCCATTTATAGGACAACAGTAACCAAATTGTCAGCATAACCATCTTATTACCCCACCTCATGTACCTGGTATAGAACATTTTTGAATCCCAGCCAAAACGTAATTCTGCACAACTGCAACGCCATTCTGTGCCACAGGTGCAAAATGCATTTTGGCCAGGATTTGAAAAATGACAGCTGTGACATACATGAAGTGGGGCAATAAGAAGGCTGTGTTGAAAAATTTGGGGTCACAATATTTAAAATTCCCAAAGTTATGAGCATGCATAGCAAAATTACAACAAATAGTCATAACTTTGCCAATTTTGCATATTTTGACCCCAAATTTTCAATATAGCCTTCTTATGAACCCACCTCATGAACAAGTTCAAGAAAAATTGACAAATCCCGCCCAGTAGGCGCTTTTGCCAAGTGACTGTGAAATCATCTTTTGGGCGGGAGTTTCAGAACGAAAGTCGTATTGTTCATGAGGTGGGGTCCCCAAAAGGCAATGTTGAAAATTTGGTATCAAAATCTCAAAAAATGGCTGAGTTATGAATAACAGTTGAAATACATTGAACGGCATTTACTTTAGTTTCTCACAATGCAGTCACCAGTTACAGCAGCAAGATATGTCTTCGATCGGTAGAGCGGATCTCAAACCTGGGACCTCTTCAGGTGAGTGAGGGTGTATGTAGGGGTCTCAAAGAGTATGTGGGGAGGTGGATGCTGAGTGGGGGTTGGGGGGCTGATCAGCAAGGGCCTTTTTTTTTTTTTTTTCAGGTTTAGAAAAAGAAAAAAAAAGTCCATTGAGGGACCGTTTTCTTTATCTCAGGCGATTTATGAATGGGAGAGTAGGGGGGCACTAGACATCAGGAATCACATACAAAAGAACGGGGACAGCGATTGGAATGTGGGGGGTGCCACTAGACACCAGGGATCATATAAGAAGAACAGGGACGGCGATCGGAGGATGGGGTGTCACTAGATACCAGGGAAATGGGGAACGGCAATTGAAGGGTGGGTGAGGAACCGCTACACTACGGAAAACACTTGTCATATGTAATTGGTGACCGGGTTGCACTACACTATGAAAAATTAATATTCATATGGATCGGTGACAGGTGGATTGGTGAAGGAAGGGACCACTACATTACGGAAATAGCAAATTGGGGAGAAAGGCTGGCTTTGTTCTGTATGTCCCAAAACCTTTTTCGTCACTCGAGTTCCTTTTTCATTCTAATGAAAAAGGATTCACGAAAAAAGATCTTAGCGAGTAGCAAAAAAGATTTAAAATGTACAAAAAAAACATTCCAGGCTCATTTTGATACCAGATAACTGCAGAATCCAACTAACGGAGTTGTGTTGAGCAAGATCCATTTCCTGGTGTCCCTACAGCACCTCATTTTCATGGGTTCTCAATTTTTTTGGGGGGGGGAGGAAAACAAGATGGTGGGTTGCAAAAAATGATTTTTTCCTCACAAAAAAGGAAATGCTCTCGCAAGATTGAATCTTTTTTCATGAGATCAATTCCTTTGTTGAACTTTTTACCTCTGTCCTGAAAAATTAACTTCCCATAGGAAATAATGAGAGCTTAAAAACTGAATAACTTTGCAACAGGTTAATATTTTTGCACCAGACAAACACTGGCAGTTCTGTTACCCAGGTTCTTTCTGCCATAAAAAATTGCGTCAAAATTCTGCACCATCTTGGCACAAGGTGATGATGAAAAAACTGCAAAAAGTTTTGACTTTTAATTTTTTGACACTATCTGGATCTCAGAATCCGCACATCCAACTGGAACTAAACTTGCCACATCAAGAGATCTACCCCACAGGAAGGGGTGTGCAAATCCTATTGCCCCTGTCCAGGGCAAGTAAATTTGCTTGAAGGGCAAGTACAAAAAGAGAGCTAATTTTATTATAATGAATAGGGTCAAGTGAAAATTTAGCTACAGTCATGGCTGGGCAAGTCCTAAAAGTTTTGATCCGAACACCCCTGCCCACAGGACAGCATATACCAAATTTTGTTCAAATCCGTTGAATGGTTGCAGAGTTATTAAAGTGTAAAATCTGAGGTTTAACATTAAACAGGCTGCTCAACCCTAACTATAGGGGCACGACCCGTGATGTTTTTAAAAAAATGTAATATAAGCTGACTGACTACCCAGTACCGTTTTTCTTGACACCCCCATCACCTGTCCCCATTCCCCAAACAGCATCTTGACACTGGGGTGCCCAGTGCCAGAAGGTGCACTGAAATAAAGAAAACTGCTCCTCAATAAATGATTTTTCTTAAAAAAATAAATAAATAAATGAAAAGTAACATAGAAAAATGTATTTATTTTTATTTGATTTACCAGGAAGGTGGACTAGGCAAACGCCCATTTTCAGCCATGCCTGGGGAAAGGGTAATAACAGGAATACATACAAAGTTATCTAATACAATACAACACATTTAAGACTCACAATATATTATACAGTCATACAGATAAACTCTTTTGTACAGAGCACAGTATTTACAATTACAACTGCATGCATTTGTGCAAACTTCAGGTGTTATCATTGCAACAACATCTTGATTGCTCTTCCAGATAATTTCTCTCTTTTTAAAGGGATATTTCTTTTCATTAATATCATCACACGTTTTATTATATTATTTAAAAGATTTGGACCATAGGCTGTAATAGATTGCTCAGCTATTTTAGTAACTATTCTATTTTTTTGCAGTAAATTCATTGAAGTTGTTCTAAGCATTTTAGTTTTATTCACCCTTTTAAATCTATCATGTAGAACTTTTGGTATTTCTTGATTTACAGTCTTATGCAAGAACATTATTGCTGAATACTGCACCCCCCACACACGCACCCATCCACTCCACCCCACACCCTCACTCACCTGAACATGTCCCACAGTATAGATCCACTCTTCGACTGTAATATGAGACAAAATCTGGCCAGAGCTGTTAGGGCTGCAGGTGAGGAATTTGGTGTAAAAATATTGAAAATTACCAACGCTATGAGCCTGCATTAGCAAAATGTAACAGAGGCTCATGAATTTGTTGTTTGGTAATATTTGTACACCAGATTTTCAACAAAGCCTTTTTATGGTCCTGTCTCATGAAGAAGGGTAGAGCAGATATTCAACTACTGCCTGAAAGGTGGTGTGTTTGTTCCTGTTCACCTTGTATTACCAATGTCTGTTTATCTGCTGGTGTGATATTGCTGGTGAGGGCTACTTTGGGAGGGAAATGGATAGGGACAGCTTCTCAGAGGGTTGTACCCGCTACCATGTAACCCATTACCATTCATTCTTTTGCTGGAGGCACCTTGGTATACAAGAGTAATCACCCGCAGCCCAGGCCCCCACAAAAGGTTAGTTAGCTATGACAGGGTGGAGAATGGTGGGACTGTAACCCTCAAATAAACCTTACACCTCGATTTGAATTTAGTCTTGCAAATCAGTTCATCGTTATTACACATTTTTGGAATGGGTGGACTAAAGTGCAAGACAAAAGGTAGTAAAATGAAAATGTCACAGCAGAGGGAATTTTACAAAAATATGCAAGCTCTGGTCACAGCCGATACGACTTCTCAGAGCGAGAGAAGTGTGTGGCAAGAGTGAGTAAAAGAATAGTCGGAGCTCTTGCCATGCTCTCACTGCACCAGAGTCTTATTGCGCATTTGTGGAAGTAAATGCAGAAGTACCTCATTAAAGTAGTGGAGCTCACCAATGGTCACACGCATATTGTTATTAGAATGTATCAAAAACTAAAAAGTAGCCATGCAGTTAATTATGGAACTAAGAAAGAATATTCACATGTGATGCTGAATTATTAATAAGAAAATAATCTAAAAAGTATTATTAGAAAGAAACATTGGAAACTTTTTAAAACAAATGACTATAGAGTTGAGTTCAATAATTATAAACATACTGGCATGTTTTTTTTTACTCCCTATGAACTGCCATGGAAAGAAGTGCGTAGCATCCACGACCTTGTTATATTAAGACCACGAGAGTGGGCTACAGCTACCTCTGAGGCCATAATTAAGGTGGCTTCCTGCCTACAAAAAATGTTGTTTGCTTTCTCAGAGAAAAGGGTCCATATTGATCTCTTCACCTACTGTAGGCCTGTAAATGGGTGTTGCAGGCACCCCAATACAAACAGCTACCAGTTCTTCCCGTTATCCCCACCAGCAATTTGAAGTGAGATCCACAGCCCTAGCACCTGGCAGGCAACAAAACAAGCAGTGCTCTGGATAATGCCTGAACATCTTCCAGTCTGTAAATCTGAAAACGGAGTCCTGTACCACCAGAAGCTGATGCTGGCCTGCACTAGACTCAGGCATCCCAGTGTGGAATCCATGTCTCTTGGTGTGTGACTGCCCAGTTGCAAAACCTCTTCCCCTGCCTGTCATTGCCAGGCTCTGCCAAAGGTGCAGACCTGTTAAGGTGGGTGAAAAAAGAGAAAAATAAACGGGGTGGGAGAGGAAGGCAGAGTCTAAGTGCTCTAAAAATAGCTTGTGTAGTTCTTAAAAGCACATGTATTGGAATCAGGTAGACAAGGAGAAATCAAGTTCTGTGACACAAACAATCTACTTTCAGCTGCGCGAAACAGTTGAATTAAGGCAGGGTTTTATTTAACTCTAAAAATTGATTAGCGTTTTGCTCATAAAAGTTCTAAAACATTGTAAAAATGCATAACACTTGCCTCACTGTGTTTAACAAACATAACACTTCTAGAAAACCTATATAAATACTTTCTGTATAGTTAGTATTGTCCCAAGAAAAAAACTGCTAATCAATTATTTAAAACCCTGTAAGGACTGTTTTATTGACAGGTGGATGCATCATATCAGCATGTGTTGATTGATTAATTTTGTGTTTTAGTGTTTTTCACAACTGGGTCCATTTTATCTATCACAATAATGCACTCCATGGCAAGGGTTGTTGTGGGATTTACCCATTTCCTATGTGGTTTAAGGCACATGGCTGCACCTCATGCCCCACCACAACAGGAGGACAGGTAACTTTCCCACTGACTAACACTCAGTGATATCTTATTGCTTAAACATCTACTATTAGCCCCACGCCTGTATCTCCTGGTGGCAGGTCTATCTGGACTTTTCCCCTTGGCACGTTCCCCATAGTCTGGCATACCACCTCAGCAGTTGTGGGACAACTCCTTCCTCTGATGACATCTCTAACAACTTTCACATTGTCATCACCAACAAGTTCCATGTGATCTGGTGTGCCACTTAGAACACAGAGCACGCAGAGTTGGTATCAGTTAATGAAGACCCCTCACATGCAATGTAATGCTGTACATTTAATATCTTTTACTTTTTAGGATTTTCGATGCATAACTTGTTTTATTTTTGGGGAGGGGGTTGTGCTTATGTAATTTAAAAATCAATGTAGCCAGACACAGAAAAAAATATAGAAAGTGGCATGCATGTTAGCAGGCCTGGTGGTACTGAGGGCTGAGGCGCTGGGTGCCTTTCCTCATGTCACGCCGGTGACCCATGTTCGGGAATGAGCATGGGCCTCCGGGGGTTGGCAGGTGGGAGAAGTATTGAGCATCACTAGGACTGCCCTCCTTCTCCAGGGAGGGGGGGTTAGCAGCGCTCGGCGATTCCCTGCCCCCTAGTGGAGGCTGCGAGGTGGCACACCAGCGCTATAAGATTGAGGGTGAGTGACTGAGGCGGGGCGCTTAGCGGTGGTGTGCATGGGTGCGTGTGCGCTGCCGCCACTGGCACCATTGCACGCAGCAGTCCTCTGGGGAAGTCAGGAAAAAGTGAAGAAAAAAAAAAGGGAGTCCTCTGCAGGATGACGATGGTGCCCCACAGCAACGGCCTGGGAAGGCACCTCCCCGAATACTCATCCTGTCTGGTGGGTTGAGTCGGTCCCCACCCCCTGCCACGAAGGGTAAGTCATGGGGTTCAGGGGAGGGGGCCTCATACCCTGTGCTCGTGAAGGGGGGGGACGTCAGAGGGGTAGCAGAGGACTCTGAAGAGAGAAAAAAGTAACTGTAAAAAAAAAAAAAGTCATGCATGTAAAGCAGAGACTACATGGGAGTATACAGTATGTCTTGAGGTCATCAATAAATAGTAACTACAGGGCTCCCCACTGTCTGAAAATATAGGGTGGTGGCAGTGGTGATCGGGTCAAAAGGTGCAATATTTTTCTGGACCTCCTATATGCAGTGTACATGTGCATAAGTGGATTTTAAGTAAAATATAGTGCGCCGGTATCAAAACTGGGGTAGTACTGCAGTTAAGGATGTCAATAAAAGACAATTTTGGAGGATTTTGTAAAAAAGCAATCAGCAATGGATACAAATATAGGGTGATGGTAAAAAAATTATTGGGTGGTGGCCCACCGCACTGAAATAATGAATGAGGAACGCTGAACTATTACGGTAGCTCACACTGGGCTGTAGCTGTCTTGGTGGGATTTGCAGTCTCTGTCACAACACCACAAACAGCAATCCACAGCTGATGCATGCTAACAGCACCTGCAACTAGTAAGAAACATAGACTTTGAAGGCAGATAAGGACCGTTTGGCCCACCCAGTCTGACCATTTCCCCATCTATTGGATAAGCTGCAGATCCTAGTTAACCAACAGCCTAGCGATAGTTCATATTTATTGCTGACCTTAAGACTTTCTTACTCTCTATTTGTAGTAAGCTTGCACCATGACAATTACTGTATTTGTAGATGAAATAGTTTTACTAAATTCTGGAAGCCAAACCAAATGTATGTTTTTTGTTTTTGTTTTTGTTTGTTTTGCACTTTCTGTTTATTCTCCTCCCCTGCCCCTGTGCTCCGCTTCATTGGGAGCAGCTGGCATCTGCGTTGGTTCCTTCTTGGAGCCCCGTGGTAGTCCCCCCCCCCCATGTAGCCTTGGTTCCACCCCAGGCAGGGACAAGGTGGAGGCCCGTACACCCCGAACAATTGCCTTTTGTCGGGGCTACTGTGCAGGGTAGGCAGGGGAACCATTGAGGTCTGTGCTGGCGCTCCGTCTTCACGGAGTGCAGGGAGCCATATTCCTGTTTTTCCAGGCGTACCGTGCACCCTGACATCCAGGCGGAGATCCGTCGACGTCCAGCATACTCTGCCCCTCTCTGTACGGCAGAGCGCTTGTCGTACTCCAGGCCTCCTCCTGGGGTCAGTCGAGCACCAGGCCTCATCCACCCTCCTCCCCTGGAGAAGGCGAACGGTTCACGGACGCTCAGCCTCACAGCCCCCTTGGCTGGCCCTCTGAAAATGTATGGGTTTAAAGCCCAATGGAAGTTGCTAGTGGCCTATTTCTCTAACCGTTAATGATAAGACTGTTTATTAATACAGTTTTACCATACCTTATTCCATATCCCTTGTTTGTGTTTTACTCCTGTGTGCTATTTTCTAGTTCTTGGTCATTGTGTTATTGCATTGTGTAGTGGGACTGTGTGGGGCTGTTAAATCGCAGCATAGGGCTGGCAGAACAGCCTAGACTTTAGAGTAATGAGCTGTGAATGAGCTTGATACATCCAGCAGAATAGAGTCTGATACACGGAACCTCCTCTTGCATACTGTGTGACCCTGAGTAAGTCATTTAGCCTTCCTAGTGTCACCCATAAAAACAGGCCCTGGGCCTTGTGGGACTTACCTTGTTAACAAAAGAATAAGTAGTTACAGAAGAGACTGACTTGCTAACATTGTTCTAGTACTGACATTCGGAGCTGCACGGCATAGCAGAGCACTCATTTATCAAACATGGCTCATACATTTATAAACGGATACTTATTTCGGACCAGTAATATAAAACAAAATAACTATTCAAGTCATTATACCCTCTGTATGACTGGTTTCGTAGTTCTAATTTATGTTTGAACTACATAACTTAGACACATGGGAGTGTTGACGCAGTAGATAGTAGAAATTCCTACATGATGACTCCCAGCTTTGAGAATGTCTAAGATTTTGGTAATGACTTTTAAAATACCTAAGTCCATTATGTTATGCTAGCGACACTCAAGCCTACTACAGAAGGGAAGAGATTGAAAATTGTGCTGAACCAGATAGCCAGTTGAACTCTTCCACTTCCTAGTCAAACGGCCCCACCCCCTCATTCAAATGTTTTGTGATGTCTAACCAGGCAGAGGGGGTGTGTATCACATAGAAGTCAAAGGAGGACATTTTCTGAACTGTTTGATGCTGTATATACTAAAGTAACCTTTGATATAAGTGAATGTCACTGCCCAACTAACACAGGCCCTATTAGTTGAGCAATGACTTTTATTTATAACAAAGGTTGCTTTAACATATGTAAAACTGTTTCAGAAATTTCCTCCATTGACTTCTATGTGGCACATTCCTGTGTTCTGTTTGGTTAGACATCATAAACTGCCTGACCATGGGGGTGGAGCCAGCAGGTCAGGAAGTGAAGGGATTGCCTGGCCATCTGTTAAGCACAATTTTGATCACTTCTCTCCCATAGTTGATTTAAGAAAAACATTCCTTTCTGTGTTCAAATGACTATCCCCAGAGGAAGGTAATGAGCTACTGTATTTAAAATGCGGTTACCAAAATCTTAGACATTTCCTTTCAAGGCTGAAGAAATTAGCATATGTAAGGATTCGGGGGGGGGGGGAGAGGGAGTCAGGGTCTACTTCTTACATAGGCTGTTTTCTTATATATAAGGCATCCTGTGTCACAGAGGGTAGGCAGTTCACTCCCATATTGCTCTGCCTCCCACATAACACATGTGCCTAATTAGCCATGTGCTACTGGGTCAGTATTCAGTCAGAGTAAGGAGACAATGAGTTAACCCCTAGGCTGGTGAAGGAACTAGAATGAATCTATTTAATTCAGCTGGACAGTTGCTCATTCTGCTACCCTGCAAGGGTTGAATGACACCAGCTTCAAAAGGTTTATTTTTGTTTATATCCTGAGAAGTTGGGAGGCACAGTAGCATCCCCCCTGCCTTTAATACAGAGCAGTAAATGGCAAAATCAGAGGGGAAGCTCAGTATTTTGCAGTTGTGGACGGATATTTCCGAAAATCCAAAAAAGGAAGTTCCATGGTAAGCTTATTTTCAGAGCTAATGCAAGAGTGCTGCAGGCTCCTTCTACTTGCAGCCCTAAAAATCAGGTAGGTGTGGTTTAATGAATTTCAATGGGGGTTTCAACTTTGATTTATGTCTTTGCCGTTTTTGCATATTTTGGCCCCAAATTTTCAACATGGCCTTTTTGGAACCCTACCTCATGACCCAATAGCAATGGAATTCTGCAAATCTGGCCCGAAAGGCAATTTAGCAGTCACTTTGTGAAATCACCTTCCGGGTGGGATTTGAACATTTTCACCACATTTGTTCATGGGGTGTGGTTATAAGAAGGCTTTGGTGATAATTTGGTGTCAAAATATGTAAAAATGACAAAGTTATAAGCGTACGTTGACATTTTTCTGTGCTTGCTCATAACTTTGCTAAGTTTAAATATTTTGACCCCAGATTTTCATCATGTCTATTTTTTCACACCACCTCTTAATTGTGACAGTTGTCATTTTTCAAAGTCTGGCCAAAATGTGTTTTCACATCCGTGGCAAAGAATGGTGTTTTGGCAGGGATTTGAACATTTTCACCTACTGGGTTCGTGAGGTGGGGTAATAAGAAGGCTATGTTAAAAATGTGGGGTCAAAATATGTAAAAATGACAAAGTTATGAGTGTACATCAACATTTGTATGCACTTATTCATAACTTTGATAATTTTCCATATTTTACTCCAAATTTTCAACATACCTATTTTTTTTCATATATGTCATGAACATGTGACAGCTGTCATTTTTCAAATCCAGGCCAAAATGGGTTTTCACACCTGTGGCACAGATGATGTTTCGATGGGGATTTAAGAATTTTCTTTGAGGATATCTCCTTCGTCAGGTCACACCTACAGTTTGGAACCATACCTGCCAGGCACTAAGACCACAGACACTTTTTTTGCTAGCAGTCTTCCTGGGGCTGCCCACGATGACGTCATACACCAACGTCCTTATTCTATAAAAATGTGGGCGGCCCCATGCCCTCCTCAGTTCTTTTACTGCCGTTGACCATTTTCATCGGACTCCACGGAGACACCACCACTTCAGTTGATTGCTAAAACTTTTACATCTTTTTATTGTTCTCTCCTTATTACTCCAGTCACTTTATTTTAAATGATTCTTCTTGTTGTTTATGTTGAAGTCTGACGCCGCAAAACGTTTTAGATTTTGCAAGTGCGGTAAGAGATCCTCAGCAACAACAAGCATGATGCTTATGTCCGCTGTCTCCGAGGCCTACAATGTCCAGCCTCTGAGATCTGCAGCAGCGCCAGAACCACGTGCTCGGGCGGAGCCGCCCCAAAAGCACTGCAGTCTTTACTCCTGGAACAGAAAGTAGCCCAAATGGAGAAGGAGCTTCAGGTGGGAGGTTCCTCCACATTGCCGACTCCATTTATAGGCTCCCACTCCTCGAAGGCCTGGGACAAATCCTCTGGGAAACGCAAGCACTGGACAGGAAGTGGAGTAGGGAGAAATCCCCCCCCCCGATACACTCACAGTCACTGCTCCATGTGGCGCCGGCCGCTGTAGTCTTGTTGTCCACTCCGGCATTGACTAATCCTGCCACCCACACCCTCGCTACCACAAGGTCAGCTTTGGCAGTGAGTACCGCTGGACCTTCTATGACCAGTGATGGTGTGGTGGATACACTATGTTATCCTGAAACTCGGTATTCCGTCATTCAAGATACCGAGTAAACATTCCCAGAACGCAGCTGCCCAACAACACCACATTCCCGATGTAATGTCTGGAACAATGCAACATATAATGTAACACACAGTGTGGGTGGCTGTATCCGCGCACCCCCTGTAACTAAAATAATGAACTCCACGGGGGAGCGGAGCCTGGAGTAAACAATAAAATTAGTTATGGAGGGGGAGTCGAGAGCAAAGCAGTAGCTGGGTTGGGAACAGAACCCGGGTCTACTAGTGCACGCTAGCTGAGCTGCTAATGGCTTAACCCTCCATGCCACCGGGGCAGCTCGGCCAGCTTCCGCATCCTGCACTACCTTATAGTGCATTACTATCAGCGTCCGCTTCCTCCCCATCAAGTATGTGGACGTCTGGACTGCATAAGTCGGGACAGTGCAACTGTCGGGCAGTAGTGCCTGGGCAAGTAAGTGTCTGGGTAGTCAGCCACGGGAAATCATAGGTATACCGGTGCAGTGATGCTGAGCCTGCTAACACCCTCTTCACTATTGCACTCCCTGCAGCTCTTCTTTCTCAGGGTCTGCTGGCAGTAGGCTCCACCGGACCTGCTATTGCTGGCATCAGCCACTCGATGTCACTGCCTCAGCTTCCCCCATCAGTGCTGCTAGCTGTCCCTCCAACGCTGGGGCCTCAGTTCCCCCATTGGTACTGCTTACTGTACCGGCTCCTCAGCTTCTAGTTGTGCCACTAGATGCTCTGCCGTCAGCCCCCATTTACATACAGACGGTGCTCTCCTCCTTTGTAGAGGTCCTTCAGTGTCTGTTTCCCCCTCAGGACTCGACAACACTGGGGCCTACTAGGCCTGCCCCGATGTTGTCCACTCCGACGACGCACCATACTTGTTTGAGGGTGTCAACGTCTTCATTGCCATCTCTCCATTACTCTGAGCCCGCCAATGAAGAGGAGGAATATGTTCCTGATCTCATCTCACGGGAGGAGGAGGAAGAGGAAGATGGGGATAGGAGCCCATCTAGATCTAACCCCATTGTTTCCTTGGGGATTGCGGAGTCCACAAAGTATACCCCAAGGTGGTCTTCTGATGCCTCCTCTATTTCCATCATGAGACAGTGCCAGACAGCAATGGGGTTTGATGCTGCTGAGGAGCAAGATATTACTAGGAGAAACCTGGTAGACTTTCTGGAACTACCTGACTCTTCCCTCCCCTTATTATTCCCCCTCTGCTGGTGGCATTGGAGGATGCCACCATGGCTGCCTGGTACAGGCCAGCCATGATCCGTGCTATGCCTAAGAAGGCAGACAAAGTATACCAGGCTCCCTATGGGAAGCCTTTTTTGCAGGGCAACCCCAGGCCGATTCAGTAGTGATAAATGCAGCCCATGATAGGTCTAAGAGGCCTCAACACCACAGTTCCCTTCCCCCAGATAGGGAGTCGAGGAAGTTGTACCTTGTAAGCAAGAGGACCTTTGACCTGGACAGGTGGACAGAGATTACTACAGATGTCTAGGTCCTGCAGCTCATAGAGCCAGAGACACTCTAGAACATCTGGAGCTGCCTCCGGACCTTCATTCAAATCACCCGATCTACCTTCCAGACCACATAGCAGTGCTTCTGAAGGAAGTTCACACATTGCTGTGAAAGTGGGCTATAGTAAGCTGTTGATTAACTAGAATCTGCAGTTTATCCATCAGGTAGGGAAATGGGCAGACTAGGTGGGCCAAGCGGTCCTTATCTGCTGTCAAATTCTATGTTTCGCCTCTGCCTCTCTGGGCCTCTGAATAGCGAACTACCAGGCCTATATGGTCAAGTTTCAGAATACCCTCTGAAAAAAGCCAAAAGCAGCAGCCCAAGCCCTTCCTGAGGGTCCCCAGAGACAGGAGCTACTCGAGGCTGTCCAGACTGGGGCAGATGTAGGCAAGCACCTCTTGAGTCTACCTAAGATATTTCGGATGCCTCAGCTAGGGTGGCTGCAGCTGGCATATATCTCACACAGTTGGCTTAGGGTCTCAGGATTTGCTATCGATGTCCAGCATACCATCCTGAAGGCCCCTTCAGGGGCAATAAGCTCTTTGGGGCAGATGTCCAGGACATCCTTTCTGATCTACAAGCCTCAGGGAGGACCCTACAGTCTGTCCACTCTCTACCACACCCAACCCAAAAGTGGACGGCGGGTGCCCTTTCGTCATGCCATCCACAAACCCAGGTCGGGGACCAAACAACAGACTGGCAAGAGTAAAGCAGGAGCAGCCTTGCCTGCCCCTACTTCCACCACAGAAGAAGCTCCAAAAGGTGGAGGATCGGCTCCTGACACAGGTTCCATTTCAGCCTGACTTTGGGCCAGACCCCCACCTTCCAGTACCCCAGGAGGTGTGGTGGTAGTGGGTCGTTTCCCCTGCACCTGGACAGGTGGACAGAGATTACTACAGATGTCTAGGTCCTGCATCTCATAGAGCCAGAGACACTTTAGAACTTCTGGAGCTGCCTCCAGACCTTCATCCAAATCACCTGATCTACCCTCCAGACCACATAGCAGTGCTCCTGGAGGAAGTTCACACATTGCTGTGAAAGTGGGCTATAGAACTAGTTCCCCAGTATCAGAGGAACAGAGGGTTCTATTTCCACTTCTTTCTGGTCCCCAAATCCACAAGGGACTTGGACCTGCACATTCTGAACTTCTATATTCAGTACAAGAGATTTAAGATGGTGAACCTGCATGGCCTGCTGCTCTTACTACATCATGGGGACTTGATAATGTTCCCTAGACATGTAGGACGCTTACCTGCACATCATGATTTGCAATCCTCACAGGAAGTATCTCAGGTTCCTGTTTCAGGGGGAACACAACCAGTTCAGTGTATTGCCCTTTGGCTTGTCTTCCGTGCCACGGGTCTTTACCAAATGCTTAGCAGCAGTGGCAGCAGCCCTCTGGAGGGAGGGTCTCTACGTCTTCCCGTATGGATAACTAGCTGCTCAAGGCTCAGTCCAGGGAACAAATGCCTCACAACCTTGCATGTACCAGGCAGTTGTTCAGTGCACTGGGGATCACGGTCAACTTGTCCAAGTTTGTTTTGACCCCCTGTCAGCACTTGCAGTGTATAGGAGCCATTCTGGACACTGCTCAGGCACAGCTTTTCTGCCTCAGGACAGGGAGGAATGGCCGAAAGCTTAGGTCCAGGAACTTTGCAACAACAGGTATGTTGAAACCAGGACATTCCTGAGACTGCTGGGTCTTCTGGCCACAACCATTGTCACGGTTCCCTTGGCATGACTGCACATGTGGATCCTTCAATGGACATTAAGAGTCCAGTGGGATCAGTGCACTGACGATCTAGAACGGATTGTTCTAGTCACATCGCTTGTAAAAATGGTGCTTCAGTGATGGATGGACCTCAGCAATTTGCTCAAAGGGGTTCCCTTCCTTATCCCCATTAGATCCTCACCACAGATGCTTTGGAGATGGGTGGGGGGCTCACCTGGAGTCTCACCAGACCCAAGGTAACTGGACCGCTGTGGAGAGTTCCCCCGACATAAATGTCCTAGAGATAAGAGCCATTCTGTATGGCCTGCAAGTCTTCCAGACTCACCTGTCCCTGAGACATCTGCTGGTGCTGACTGACAACATCAGTGTAGTCCACTACATAAGCAGGGAGGGACCCATTCATACTCCCTGCACAGAGAAGCGATGAGGGTTTAGAATTGGGCTCTAGAACATGGTCTAGAACTGTTGGCTGTCCATGTTCCAGGTGTCCAAAGTGTCCTGGCAGACAGATTAAGCAGGTCGCAGTCCAGAATGCACAAGTGGGAGCTGCTGAACTCAGTGGCAGTAGACCTGTTCAACAGGTGGGGTTGTCCAGAGTTGGATCTTTTTGTATCCCCACTCAGCTCAAAACTGCCGTGTTTCTGCTCATTCACGGGTCTGGAGTTTTCTGGTGAGATACATTGTTGCTCTCCTCTGATTCAGAGGGTGTTAATCAGGCTCCAGATGAAGGGGGCCACTCAAATGGTAGCTCCCATCTGGCCTGGTCATATATGGTTTCCATTGCTACAGCAGTTAGCAGTGGAACCACCAGTGCCCCTACCCCTGTGCAAGGGATTGCTGACACAGGAACAGGGCACCCTGGTCTATCCAGACCTCGGACCATTTCATCACCATTCCTGGATCCTGAAGACAGCCATTGCAAGATTTGGAATGTCCCCAAACACGGCTTATGTCCTGGTGGCTGCCAGGAAGCCCTCCATCAAGGCTACCTACTCCACAAAGTGGAAGCGTTTTGCTCTGTGGGCTGCTTTCCACCACCTAAATCATTTCACTTGCCCAGTGAACCATATTTTGGAGTATTTGCGGTCCTTGTCAGATGCCAGGCTGCAATACTCTTCCATTAAGGTGCACTTGTCTGCTATATCAGCCTTCCATGTGCCTGTTGATGACTGTACTGTGGCCCGTACATTTTTGAGAGGCATTCTGCATTTGAAACCTCCCATCTGCATTCCAGTCCTGGATTGGGACTCAGATTTTGTGGTAGAGAAACTTACTTTGCCTCCTTTCAAGCCTACCAGGTCAAAATGTGACACGCAGTACAGCGTACGACATGACCGCGAGGTAGAAACAACGCGGTAGGTAAGAGCGAGAGGGTGCGAAACCCCGAAAGGAACCCTCTCACGCTTCCCAGTGCAGGATAAGAATCCTGCTGGGACAGGGGTCCACCGAGCAGCTGCTGTGGCTCGATGGGATGAGCCACTGGCAGGTTACAGGGGGCAGAGCCTCCAGCAAAAACAAGAATTATGCCGTTTGCAATATATTGCGCTGTACTGGCAGTGTGGTCTATTGCTACGGCGTAATGTCTTGCGACATTATGACCCTGTGCCCTTTCAAGCCAACTGCAGCTTGTGAGCTATGCTTTCTGTTGTGGAAAGTGTTATTTTGTTATAACTTCTGCTCGAAGGATTTCAGAGCTGCAGGCTGTCATGTGTGAGCCTCCTTATTTAATTTGCCACAAAGACAGGGTGTCTTTGCATATCAATCCTAAGTTTTTACCAAAGGTGGTGTCTGAGTTTACTCTGAATCAAACCATTCATCTGCCTGTTCATTATCCAGTGCATGCCAGTCCATGGGAAGAATTGCTCCATACATTGGATATGCATAGAATACTTAGATACTATACACACTGTACGAAGGACTGCAGGAAGTCCTAGCAGTTGTTTGTTTCAAACACCATGAAGTCTTGCTATATTATGACAATTAGCAGTTAGCCACAGCACTTGAACTGCCCTGGAGAGGAAGGAGTTAACTCCAGGCTGACTGGGGTTCCAAGCGCGAGCGCTTTGCTGAAAGCTCTGTCTGGCTAGTTTCAAACTGAAACTGTCAGATTCTTTACTCCGCTTCACTGAACAGTCGCCCGAGATGCTCCTTCAGCTCGGTTCATTTCTCGGTTCAAACGAGTGTTTTCGGTTCATTTTAACCGCAATAAGTATTTATTTTACCGCATTTCGGTTCAAAGCTCTATCTGGTAAACCGTAAGTACAGGATTTTAAAGTCTGTGTGGAAATTAATTATCGGTTCGGTTTTGAACCGATCGGTTTGCTAAAAAAAACAATTTTAAATAATAGCTTGGGCTTTTAGAGTGCAGTTCCCGGTTCTTATCGGTTCTAAAAAAACCTATCTCTTAAATTGGGTTTTTTCAAATACCCGTGACACGGTTAGGAACCGATAAGGGTGTCTTGCCTGGCACTGCCATAAAAAGGGCAAGTTTTTGCATAGGCTGGCATTATGTCTGAGAAACCCAAAAGAAAAACCGGGCCCACTGGGTTTCAACACTGTGATGTTTGTGGGGAAGCCTTTGCCAAGGCTGACCCACACACCACATGTGTTTATTGTCTGGGGGCTGACCACCTCCTGTCAGACTGCCAGCTGTGTAAGAATTTCCCTGCAGCCACCCTGGAGAAAAGATTGGGCCGGCTCAGGGAACGAGAGGCCAGAAAGTCCGCTGACCCGGATGGCCAGCCCGGTCCAGCACCCACTGGACCAGAGGGAGTGCCCTCTGACCAGGGCGAGACTTCCTCGGCCAAAAGGAAGGCTGGTTCTGAGGAACCAGTCCCAGTAAAAAAATCTAAGAAATCAGCAGGTCTGGAGTGCAAGATTGCCTCTCCAACTGCTGCAGAGATAGCTAAAGCCATACAGATTGTCCAGTCACTGTCTCAGGGACCGCCAACCACCAACAGCTGGCAAAGGTTGGTTCGTCCGGTTCCAGTGGTTCAAGAGTATGATGTTGAGGAATTTTATGAACCACAGGAGGGAGGAAGATTTTGATCATTATGTATGTGGCTGGGAGGGTCTGGACATGCCCATTGAACCGGACATTTCTCCAGACAGACCATTAGAATCTCCCCCTATGCTGTCTGAGTCCCCTTCTCATTTTATGTTTTACAAAAGGTTGCAGAAACCCTCCAGCTTCCCTTGGAAGAGACAGTGGATGAGCAAGAGGAGCCTGATTATGTTGAGATGATGGATATCCCAGAGTCTAGGAGGTTGTCTATTCCTTTGCATAAGTCATTTAGGAAGCAAACAACAAAATTTTAAAAATCCTCATTCTGTCCCTCCTGTAGATAAAAAATGGACAGAAGGTATACTTTATCAGGCCCTGATACAGACTTCCTCACTGAGCAGTGTAGTCATGTAGGTGTGGTACAAGCTGCAGCCTGTGACAGGACTATATCCCCTGGCCTCACATCCTCCTGATAAGGATTCCAGGAAGATTGATGCCATGGCGAAAAAAACAGTATATGGCAGCTTTTTGGGAATCAGGCAGGCAAATTATATGGCTTATGTGCTAGATATCAGAAATCTAGATGGGATACAGTGTTGCAGTTAGCCAAGCAGGCCCATGGCCAGCTGGCTAGTGAATTGGAACAGGTGGCTGCTGATGGCATTGAAGCCTCTAAAGTTCAGTTTCATACTGCTGTAGACGTTAATGATGTTTCCTCTAGGGTCATGGCCACTTCTGTAGCTTTCCGTAGGTTGGCATGGCTCAGGTGCACTAATCTGTCACAGGATACTCAGTCAAAGGCTATGGATTTTCCTGTGGTGGGAAATTCTCTGTTTGGAGAGCAAACGGAAAATTTTATGAAAAAGATGGATGAATACAGAACTACCTACAAAAGTGCCCAGGCCAAGGAGTGGCATGCCACTCCACAGAGGCACACTCCCAGAGGTAGGGGCAGGCCTTTCCACAGGCCTTTTTATCAACCCCAAGCCTCCTCTGCTTTTGCACAGAGGGTTTTTTTCAGAGGCAGAGGTAGGCGGGGCGCAGGTAAACCGTCCCCCACCCCTCAGCCTAAGGCTACTGCCAAGCAGGCACCCTGATGGGGTGCCCAGGGCCGACTCTCCTGTACCAGTTGGAGGCAGGTTGGCTTATTTCAGCCAGAACTGGGTGTCCCTAACCCTGGACAAATGGGTTCTGGAGGTAGTAAGCCAGGGTCTGGTTCTCAGCTTCAAACAGTTTCCAAAGATGAGAGACCAGACATTTTCCACCTGCAAGCCCTTTAGAGCCCTTGCTTTGGAGGCAGAGGTCTCTTCCTCCTAGACTGCAAAGCAGTGGAAGGGTTCCTCCTTGTCACCAGGGCAAGGGCTGTACTCCAGATACTTTCTTACCCCAAAAAGACAGGAGAATGGCCCATTCTAGACTTAAGGTACCTGAACAAGCATCTTTTGAAACCAAAGTTCAAAATGTTAACTCTGGCAATGATTTTGCCCTCCCTCAGGCCAGGGACTGGCTAGCCTCCCCTGGACCTCAGGGATGCCTATTTTCACGTCCTGATCAGGCCTTCTCACCGAAAATACCTCAGGTTGAACTGCCCTCAGGTCACTACCAGTTCAGAGCAGTGCCCTGGTCTTACCTCTGCTCCAAGGGTATTCACAAAATGTCTAGCTGTGGTAGTGGCTCATTTAAAGAAGGCAAGGGTTGCTGTGTTTCCCTACCTGGACGACTGGCTCATTGTGGGTCAGTCCCCAGATCAGGTAAAATCCCACTTGCAAGTCACCCAGCAGTTTCTCACTTCCCTGGGATTCCTGCTGAATTTACCAAAGTCCGTTCTAGAACCAGTTCAGGTACTAACTTTCATAGGTGCGGAATTGGACACAAAGTTGGCCAGGGCATTTCTCCCCTCGGAAAGGGTAGAGAAGCTGATTGCCCTGGCATCCTCTTTCACCCCGCGGTCTCTCAACCAGCAAGGCACTTTCTGCAACTTCTAGGGCACATGGCTGCCTCCACAGCTGTAGTGCAAGGAGCAAGATTCAGATGAGAGACATTCAGTTTCATTTGAGGGCCTATTGGTCCCAAAGGAGGGACCCCTTACCAAATTGGTCCCAGTGACCCCAACTCTGATTCTAGCTCTTCAGTGGTGGCAGGATCAGAGCAATCTAAGACAAGAGGTCCCTTCATTTCCATTTCTCATTCCCTCACCCTCACCACGGATGCCTCCTTGCTGGGGTGGGGCGCGCACTTGGGCGACCTTTCCACTCAGGGAGTGTGGTCCCCCCAGGAATCTCTGCTCCACATCAACTTATTGGAACTCAGAGCTGTCTTTTTAGCTCTTCAGGTTTTCTCAGCATCTGTCCAGAACAAAGTAGTTTAGTTCAGGTCAGGACAGACAATACCACAACAATGTGGTACATCAACAAGCAGGGGGGGCACTCGGTCATCAGCCTTGTGCACCGAAGCAATGAAGTTGTGGTCTCTGGCTTACTCTGAACACCTCCCTAGTAGCAGTTCACCTTCAGGGAAGGACAATGTCCTAGCCGGATGCCCTCAGCAGGATTTCTCAGGGTCATCCGAATGGTCTTTGATCCCCTAGTGCTGGGGTCAGTCTTTGCCAGATGGGGCACTCCTCAGATAGATCTTTTCGCAGCCCCAGACAACCACCAACTTCCTCTGTTCTGTTGCAGGCCTCCAGTAATGGCTCAGTCCTCGGACGCCTTTCTGTTGGATTGGGAAGGGAAGTTCCTGTATGCCTTTCCTCCTTCCCCTTCTCTTCAGGGTGTTAGTAAAATCAGATCCCAGCCCTGCAAAGTGATTCTGATTGCACCTAGACTGGGCCAGGCAACCCTGGTACCCACTGCTTCTGTCCCTGACAGTCCACCTCCCTGGACCTTCCCAGGGTCCACAACCTGCTGACTTGTGCCCAGGGGAGAGTTTGGTATCCGGACCTCAAATCCTCCACCTCAAGGCTTGGCTCTTGAGGAGTTAGAATTGCTGATTTACACCTTTCTCAAGGTGTCCTTGATATTTTAAAGGCCTCAGGAAGCCTTCCACTAGGGCCCTTATAATTCCAAATGGAAGAGGTTCTCCATCTGGTGTTCTGGGAAGCAAATTGTCCCAGAATCTGCTGATTTGCCCATTTGCTGGACTACTTGGTCCATCTTAATTCATGGGCCTCAGGCCAGCTACCTTAAAGGTTCATCTGGCAGCTGTCTCTGCTTTTTATATCAGCAGGAAAGCCTGCCTCCCTTTCTTCTCACCCTGTGTTTTCAAGTTTTTTAAGGGTTACTTCACACTAACCCTCCTTTTAGGGACCCAGCCCTGCCTGGGACCTTAATGTTTGCATTGCTCAGTTAATGCAACCCCCTTTGAACCTCTGTCTTCAGCAGACCTTAAGTTCCTAACTTGGAAAACTGTTTTCCTAGTGGCCATCACTTCTGCCAGACGATAAGTAGTTACAAGCCCTGTCAGTGGAAAAGGTTTATTTCTTTTCACAGAGATAAGGTAGTCCTCAGGACTAACAGAAAGTTTTACCTAAAGTGGTTTCAGATTCCATCTTAATCAATCCATCTCCTTCCAGTATTTTTCACTGGGCATTCTTCCTCGGGTGAGAGGAGATTGCTGGTTTGACGTCAAAGAGCTTTAAGCTACTATTTGGGCAGCACCAAGGGTCACAGGTTGAATCCCTCCAACTCTTCCTTACCTATGGCGAGGTTGGCAAAGGAAGCGTGCCACTAAGAGGACAATTGCCAGGTGGATTGTCTCTTGTATCCAATTTGCTACCAAAAACTAGGTAGAGAACCCCCTCAGGACTGAGGGCCCATTCCTGAGGGGTACAGCTGCATCTCTAGCAGCTGCTAGAGATATTCCCATTCTGGAAATCTGTCAAGCTGCTACCTGGAAAACAGTTCACACCTTTACCAAGCATTACTCCCTGGATGTCCAGTCCAGGAGAGATGCTCGGTTTGGCACAGCCGTGCTTCAGAGCCTATTTCCTAAGTAGGTTCTGGCCCTCCTCCATGGAGGTACTGCTGTGTAATCTGCTAATTGTCATAATATAGCAAGACTTCATGGTGTTTGAAGAAAAAATTACTCACCTTAGTAATTGCTTTTCTTCTCATGGAGTCTTGCTATATTATGACTACCCCACCAACCTGCCCCTCTCAGAACTTCTACTTGGGTAAGGGGTTGGCAAATTAGTGCAAGCACTGTGTCATGCTGTTATAGCTCTTGTTCCCTTTTCCCCTTTTCTTTAGGATTAGGAAAACTAGGTATTTCTGTTTTTGGTTGTATGTTTGGCCCCCCTCCTGGACTTCTGTCTTTTGGGGAGGGGGGGCCTAATAGTGCTTGTTAGGGGTGATATTGTTGTTGTTGTTGTTTCTGTTATTGTTATTCTACTAGTAGGTAGCCATTTGGCTAGTGTAGGGTTTTTTTCCACACAGACTTTTGCTTAGTGTTGGCTCCGTAAAGATCTGACAGTTTCAGTTTGAAACTAGCCAGATAGAGCTTTCAGCAAAGCGCTCGCGCTTGGAACTCCAGTCAGCCTGGAGTTAACTCCTTCCTCTCCGGGGCAGTTCAAGTGCTGTGGCTAACTGCTAATTGTCATAATATAGCAAGACTCCATGAGAAGAAAAGCAATTACTAAGGTGAGTAATTTTTTCTTCTTTCGCTCCTGGGAAAGAAGGCATTCCAGTTTCCAAATGGTTGGCCAACTGTATTAATTTTTGGTACAGGAAGTACAGTAAGGAACTTCCTGGCATTGTTCATGGTCATTCCACCAGAGGCATGGCAACTTCTGTTGCATGTTTCAAAAATGTATCTGCTACAGAAATTTGTGCTGTTGCTACTTGGGCATACTGTCCACACTTTCACAAAACACTATGGTCTGGATATTGCCTATAGGAGGAGGACAGGCTTGGCCTGGCTATGCTCCAAGGCCTCCTGTCTTAGGCTTCTACCCTCCAGCCACCCAGACTCCCTCTCTGTCAGTACTGCTTGGGACTCATTCCATAGGTGTGACCTGATGAAAGAGATATCCTCGAAGAAGATAGAACAGTTGCATAAGAACCTACTGTAACAGTAGATATTCGAGAAAATCTCATTCATCAGGTCATGCCGTCCCAGTCTCCATCCCACTTGGTCTCAGAGCTTCTCAGTCTTTGTCTCTCTTTCTCTAGGATGCTTTACCTTCTGTTTACCACTTGCCTAGTGGCAGGAACCTTTGGCTCTCTCTCTCTGTTTCCCAGGAGGAGATCCTCTGCAGATGGTCTCTGGCAGGGAACTGAGGAGGGCACAGTGTCACCCACATTTATGTAGGATAAGGACGTTGGCGTATGACATCGTCGTGGGCGGCCCTTGGAAGACTGCAAACAAAAGTCTGTCTGTGTGGTCCTAGTGCCTGACAGGTATAGTTCTATAGGTGTGACCTGATGAGAGATTCTCTAGAAGATCTGTTGTGGTAAGGATGTCCGTAACTGTTCTATTTTCACCTACCAAGTTCATGAGGTGGTGGTCATAAGAAGGCTGTGCTGAAAGTTTGGTATACAAATGTGGTATAATGACCAACTTATGAATGAATGTGACAGTATTTCAGCATTCACTCATAACTTCGCTCATTTTCAGTATTTTGATTCCAAACTTTTAACATAGCCATTTTTTCACACCATGTCATAAATGTGACGGGTGTCATTTTTAAAATTCTGAACGAGGTGTGTTTTCGCACGTCTGGTGTGAAATGCCATTTTTGCCAGTATACTATAAATGCAACCTGTCATGTTAATAAGGGGAGTATTAAAAGGACTATCTTGAAAATTTGGCGTCAAAATTTAAAGAACATATTATAATTAAGAAAATGTGTGTTTAGTGCCGGTCTTGATCCCAGCGGGTATGATTTGTGATCCCATTCCAGTTAGCTTAGTTTGGGGACAAGCTCAGTGACCCAGCTGGATGGTGGTGAGGGTAGGGGGATGGTGCTTTTATGTCACACACACCCCCAGCCATGGAATGAAAGCTGCAGGGTTGCTCACATGGGCCCGGGTACCATACAGTGAAGACAGCTCTTCTCTTGACACAGGGTCTTGCACCTCTGCTCCCATTGGTGGCAGAAGGACTTGTGCACTGGCTGACAGATGGACTTCTTGCTCTGTGCCCACATGGAAACTCAAAGAACAAGGGGCCTACGCTTCCGCAGCTCACCAGACAGCCCCATGAATTCTTGACATCTATCGCTGCACAGATGTGCTGAACTTCTGTAGGTGGATGGCATCTTCCCTTGGACCCTGCGCATTTGCATGTGTAGGACCTGCGTGAATGAGGATATGATTACACTATCTTAGAAAGAAAGGAAATTATTTGTATAGAACTACATTAATGCACCAGTTAGGGGTCAAGTTAACGCCACAAAAGTAGGGAAATGTGGCATTAGGGTTTCCTAACCCTAATTTCCTGCTCCCACCTCCCGAGCAGCAAAGGAAAAAACATTAGGGTTTGGGGTCTCTGGAGTCTTGGGGAATCATTAGTGGAGTCTTCCTTGGGTTTTTAACCCTAATGCCCACTCCGTTCCATGAGCAAACAATGTAAGATGTGATCTCCTTTGGCCAGACATACTTCTTTACATTTGCAGAGTGTGGGTTGGAGCTGTAAGGGGAGAGGTGAACATTATGGTTGACAACCCCAAGGAAGATCCCATCACTGATTTCCCCAAGACTACGGAGACCCAAAACCCTAATGTTTTGTCCTTTTGCTGCTTGGGGGTGGGGTGGGGGTGGAGGTTAAGGTTAAGGTTGGAAGCCCAAAAGCCACATTTCCCTATTTTTCTGGCGTTAACTTGAACCCTAACTGGTGCATTAACAGAGTCTTTTGCAAATAATATGTATATTTGTGTGTATAATATAGAGAATAATGGACAAGTAGGTGGTTATAACAAGGATTTTACCACACCCCGAGGGTGTGTGTAAAATCCGAGCTGTACACACCTACCCATCCTTTATTTTGTATAATTGCTGGGGATCGTTTTTTCACCACAACAATTATACAAAATAAATGGATTTGTCTACGGAGTCGCGCCGCGGACCATTGGGATTTTAGCGCAGTCCATAGCGGCTCCTAAACAGGAAGCAGTTTTTTTTTTTCTTCAGTCCGATTAGGAAGTTTTGCTGCGCCCAGTGATATTTTTGTTTTTAAAAAAAGAACTTACCACCAACTTCTTCTGTCGGGGAAGTTTGCAGTACTGAGGACCGGGGACGGATGGTGCAGAGAAGAGGAAGTTCGCAGTTGGCGCATTTGCCAAACTAGAGAAACTGGACGCGTGTTTGTCATTATAACCAGCAGGTTATAATGATGGAATTATAACCCAGTTTCCCATTTGAGAAAATGCTCCCCAGTTATTATAACATTCTTAACCAGTTGGAAAGCAGCTTTGACAGTGCTTAAAAGCCCTCACAAATGCCCTGCCATGTTTAAAAAGCTGAACTTTGACAGAAACACTTAAATTTTCATGGAAGAGTTTATTTGAAAACTGTACCTTTTAAAATGCTGTGGAAACCGCATACATAATTGCATCATTGGAGGGTTTATTCACCACGTTCGATGGTTTAAATTGTTACAGGTTCTTGTTACATTTGGTACATGTTTTGTGTTCATGCTTTGCACTGTGGTGTAATGCTGCTGTTACACCAGATTTTGGCTCACTTTTCTGTTGTACTAGATTGCTCCGCTGTGCACCATTGGGTGGGGATTGGCCAGTGTAGGGGCACTCTATGGGAACCGCTGGCTGTGTTTATTATGGTTCCCTTGTGCCTGCTCGAGGCATAATTACTTTCTGTTTTTTGGAGATCATGGCTAAGGTACAACCTACTTTGGCGTGCTCTCATAATGTTAAGGGATTGAATAACCCGGTAAAGAGTGTAAGGTTCTGACAGTAATTAGAAAGCACCTGTCATCCTTTATACTATCGCGGGAGACGCATCTTTCCCAGAGTGAACATCAAAAGTTGGAGAAATGTAGCTTTTTGCATGTTGTAGTATCCTCATATAAAGGCAGGCGTAGAGTTGCGGTGGTACTGGCCCCCTCCGGGCTACTTTTTTCCAAGCCAGAAGCTCCTACGTAGACTCACAGGGGAGATTAGCTATTCTGACTGGCACATACCTCAGGTTGGAGATTACTTCAGCTAGTCTGTATTTCCCCCCAGGCTCAGATAGCTCTGTCATAGAAATTATGTATGGCAAAATACTACAGCATCTTTAAAGGGGTCTTACTCATGGATGGAGACCATAATATGATTTACTCAACTGAGGATATGACCAGCCCCAATCCTCGAGCCTCAGGCACACACAAACGCAGGAAAACTTTCCTCCAAAACTATAATTGGATAGACTCTTGGAGGTTTCTGAACCCTGCTCTGCCCCTCACTGCCTCTATACTACATGTGACACATGAACACCTTAGCCTCCTTCACAGTTGTACCCGCCTAACTATATTTCTCTTCAACCATTCCCCAGTGCTGTTAACATTGCACTGGGCACCCAGCAGAGGTAAAACTGTGTGGCATTTTAATAACTCATATCTCTGTTCAAAAGAAAATCCAGCGCGTCATTAATGAAAACACACACCTTGAAATCATACCCAGAATTCTCTGGCATAACATAAAGGTGGTTCTCTGTGAGTAACTTATCAGTCACCTCTTGGCACTAAAACTTCAAAGAGAAGAGAAATTGACTAAACTACACAGCCATTTGGTGACTACACAGGAATTGCATATGCAAGGCAATGCATCTGTTTTGCCTCTTTTGACAAAGCTTAAATGCAAGATTCAAGATACTGTATTACGAATGCAAAAACTGAATCAGCTCTACGCTACTTAAAACAGAAATTTCTAGGAGCATGGATATGGTTCACTTATACACACTCTGGCAGTTCCACTGGAATGCAACGATTGGCCAGAACATCTTTAAGCTAAGCTCCTCCCACCACCTGGGCGGATATATACCGTGACTCTGCCCTGTGATCTTTCTTTCCATTGGAAGAACAAGTCACCTCCTTGATGATCTGCGTAGGTTTGTCTCTGCACCATTGGTGAACCTATGTTTTTGAAGTTTCTGAAACTTTTTCAAGTGCAGTTTCGTGGTTCTTTGTACGCTGTCTCCAGACCACCAATGGAACACAAGAAATATGGATTTAAATTCTGCATTTAGTGCTGCCAGAAGATGTCAGTCACCAGTCCGCATGATACGTGCATGTACTGCCTGGACAGGCAACACGTGACCGGGTGCGACCTCTTCCTTTCCATGCTTCCTGAGTCCCTCAAGGATAGGAAGTCCTAGCTCATGCTGGGTCGGCCTTCGGAACACGATCCGAAGGATCATCCTTTGCTTTGGCTGTGGCTGGGTCTACCTCTTAACTTGAGGCCCTTGAGGCGGAAATGGTAGCTGCCATGGTGGGCACCTCCACAGTCTCAGTGCTGTTCCCACCTGAGGCCAGTGTCGGAGTGACGCTAACGGACCATTTCCGTGATTTGTGGACGTCCCTCCAGACCATGGGGAAGAGCCCTTTCCTCCATGGCTCTAAGTCCAAAACCAAAAAATCTTCTCACTGCTGATGCCAGTCATGGGACGGGGAGGGATCGCGTTCCTCTGGGTCCCTTGATTCACCCGACTGCTCAGTGGCTGTCGAGTGTCACTTGGCCGAGGGGTTGGTCGAGCAGGTCGAAGGCTCTTCTGTTCTGCTGTTGAGCCAGTTGATCTTGACTTTGTTTGACCAAGCCATCAAGATTTTCCATGACCCGATCAACCAGTTGTTGGACAAGGCTGAGTCAGCCTTACAGACCCTAATACTCCTGGTCCTCACTCAGGAGGATGTGGACCGATTGATGACCCCAGTTGACCCTTCCAGGGACCAGCCTCCACCCGGGACTAGTTCTTTGATGCCCTTGTTGCTAAATGTTGGTAGGTGCGTTATCTATGGCCAACCTCAGGAAGACTCCTCTCGTCACTGTGATAGGGTTGAGTAAGGCCCTGTCCCATTTGTTATGCAGAAAGAGTTCAATGCAAGGATGTATTCTATCTTCTCCATTTCTGTTTCTTATCTGTCTGGCTGCACAACCAAATGTTCTCGTGAGACCTAGAAACTGATCAGTCTAATGGCTTCGCGCGATTCTCTGCCTCACTGTCTCTCTGCTTTCACTTGCTGTTTCTGTCTTTTCTTCCTCTTGCATGTCTGCAAGTATAAAAATATATGTGAATCTTTGTGTGAAGCTGTAAGTGATACTGGGATCCCTTTGTTTGAAATGTGTATGGTTATGATGTTGAAGTGATTGCAAGGAGCTGTTTGGAGTTTGGGGGTTGACCTGGGGCACAGTTTGAGCTCCTCTCAGGCTTGTTTGCAGATTCTTTTGAGAAGCTTTCAGCAGGAGGCCAGCTTGGGACCCTGTTATATTTGCGAGCCTGCTCTGTAAAGAAACTGACAAGAACATTTTATGAGAGACAGGATGTCTCCTTAACGACTTCCCAGGCAAAGACTTATAAAAAGAGCAGCTACATTTTTTTTTTTTTTTTTTTTTTTTAGAGTGAGTGAGAGACCGAGACTGAAACTTGGAATTAGAGCTACTCTCAGATGAAGGACTTTGTTTTCTCTCTGCTCCTGGTTTTCCTGTGCTTCCTGACCTGTGCCTTGACGACAGTCATCGACTGAGTGGTCAGTCGAGGTTGCGGTCGAGGCATTAACGCTCTAGATCAGGCTCGATCGGGAGGCACAGTGGTCAACTCTTCTTGTCCTCCTCATCTTAGGTGAGGACAGCCACGAACAGAAGATGTGCTGGTGGTAGGAGGTATTCCTATGACAGCAGTGGGCTATCTCAGGGCAGGGCTCTACCCCAAGGACTTTCGGTCCCCTGGCAGCCCCAGTGGTTTCCCCGCTGATCCATTTTCTGCCAGTTCAAGTTTATTGCAGGAAAGATTCCGTTGAGCAAGCTCATTCACAAGGAGGTCCTGAGGCACATACACATACAGTTCGCAATTACATAGACAGGAGATATAAAATGTAGAACAACAAAGAAAAAAAAAATATAGATATATATATAATACAAGAGGTATACACAATAGAAGTCCTTATGCTACATATGCAGTACATTCCAGCTTTAACCTTGCCCTAAATTATGCAACACATTTCAGCTTAATAAGTAGAGGGCCAGTTGGTACCTAGGAAGTTGACTTGGCGTTGGGGGCCTAGTAGCACCTACATATGTCTTTTAATTTAGAGATAGCTAGTGTTTTGTAGGAGTTAATTGATACGATGCTGGTTAGCTTCAGCATGGCTTGTAGTTGGTTCCAAATGTTTGGGAGGGCGTATAAGACAGCTCTTTGGCCAGCTGTGGTACGTGTCCTAGGAACATCTAGTAGGATAAGGTCGGATTTCCTTAGGGAGTAGATGCTATGCGAGATGTGTATGAGAGACGTTAAATAGACAGGCAGTTTGTGGAGTAGTAATTTGAGGGTCCAAATGCCAGCATGCAGGAGGCGTCTGGTGGCAAGAGAGGTCCACCCAACTGCTGCATAAAGATCACAGTGGTGGGTCCTGTACGCAGAGTTAGTAATGAAGCGAAGAGCACGGTGATAGAGTATGTCCAGTTTAGATAGGCTCAAGGTTGGGGAGGAGATAAAGATAATGTCTCCATAGTCAAGCAAGGGCTCCCCATACCTGCCTCTCCACCGATTACGGTGGAGCCACCACCCTGACAGCTGCCAGTCGGTGCTCTGACCATGGAGACCAGCCATTTGACTCCCAGCTTGCCAGACCAGTTGTCAGTGAGGATTCCCAGGAGGTCTATGGCAAACAGTGGCCAAGGGCTGTCTCCAGGGAGTCATTGGGTGACTCGGCTCAGAAGTCCATGGTTTCCTCAGGGACTCAGCTCTTTGACCAGGGCTTGGTCGAGAAGCCTTCCGCCGACCATAGGCTGGTGACCTTCGGTGGGCTGCTCCAGCTTATCGCGGAATTGGAGCCAGTCCAGAAAGGGGCCAAGTACCTTCTTATGGAACTCTTGAACTGGGGTGAATCCTTGGGGGTTGCCTTCTCAGTGTCCGAGGCCATCTGGAAACCAGCCCTGGAGCTCTGGCACCATCCTGCCCGGCACCCTTGGCCCATATGGTCCACAAGTACGCAGTCCCTATGGGCTCCCTTTCAGGGTTTTTTGACCACTCTTCAGCTGAAGGTCTGGTAATGGATTCGGTGTTCTGTAAGTGCAGACACCTGAGGAACATGGACAAGCCTCTGGACAAGGAGTTCCGTAAGATTGACAGTGCCACAAAAAAGGTGTACACTGTGGCTACTTTGGGTCTTCGTCAAGCTAACTACGCCATCATGATGGCTAATTATGGTCAGTCCCTGATAGGGGTCTTTGATGCAGTCCTCGCCCATCTCCATCCAGAATAGCAGGCGGCAGTGGAGCTCATCAGAGACCATGGTTAATCACTGGCTTAACACCAGCTCCTGCTGGCCCAGTGGTACTGAGGGCTGAGGCACCGTGAGCGTCTTACTTCATCCCATGCCGGCGACCTGAGTTCGGGAACAAACATGGATCATTCTGGGACTGACCCAGAGAGGGAGGATTGAGCATCCATAGGATGGCTCTCCTCCCTCGTGGAGGGGGGTTGCCACGTGTCGCTGCTCAACTGCCATCTAGGGGAAGCCCAGTGGCAGTACGTGTGAGTGCGCTGTAAGTGGGAAGGGTGTACATTCCGAGTACTGGGGGCGTCTCCGGAAGTGTAGCGTGCACACTGTGCTCATTGCACATCTGTGTTGCTCAGGGAGAAAATCAGGAGGAAAACTAGAGTTTGGGCTTAATGAAGCACTCCTCATTCTCCGAAGGCCCACCTGGTCTCACTGGCTCTGGGGTACCTGGATTTGTGTTCCAGGTGTGGGAGAATGGCCCTCCCATCCCGGGCCAGTGGGGAAGGGGGGCGCAACCTGCGGGGAATACAATCCCCCGGAGACCAGAGGAGATGTAGGATGACTGCGGTCATCAGGATAGGCTGAGACCACCACCCAGCCTGCCACAGGAGTAGTAAAAACCTATATGGAAAAGAAAACACCAGCTCCAGACAACTTTGGACATGGACTACTCTTGTGCCCATGCAGTGAGAGCGGCTGTCTCCATGTGTTGCAGGGCTTGGCTGTGTTTTTCCATCTTCACGGCAGACACCCAACAGAAGTTGATGTCGCTTTCCTGGGCACTGACTTCTTTGGCCCTGGGGTGGAAGGACATCTTACTAAGCTTGAGAAGTCCAGTGTCACCCTTGACTCTGTGACTCCATCCCAGAAGAACCAGAAAAAGAAACTGAATAAACAGGCTTTCCAGTTCAGGTCCTTTCAGTCACAGCCTCTGCAGCAGCAGTCCCAACAGGGGCAGTTTGAGGCCTGGCACCCCAAACAAAGTCTGGGGCTCAAGGTATTAAAGGGCGCAGGGGTAGTGGTGCCCCTCTGGTAGCAGCTCACAGTGCCCCTGCAAAGGCTGCCCACTGACATGTTGGGGGGGGGTGTCATCCTTCTACCTGTCCTGTCCCCAACTGATCTCCCCTTCGGAGGCAGTCTGCATCACTTCTTGCCACGTTGGTCTGCTGTCACAGTGAACAAGTGGGTGTTGGACATGGTGGGCAGAGGACTGTCTCTAGACTTCAAGGCTCTCCTGGCGTAGTGCCTCCTCACATCTGGAGAGTCCATGGTGTTTCAGGACTCAGTGTTTTCCCTCAGGGGAGGACATTGTTTAGCTCCTTGCAACAGGATGATAGCCTACATCCTGGACACCCTGGCCAGTCAGGGTTACATGTCCAGGTACTTCCTGGTCCTGAAATGGGTGGGGGTCTGGCACCCCATACTGGATCTTCACGATCCCAACCAGTATGCATGGAAGCACAAGTTCTGGATGGTCAGTCTGAGCCACATTATAGTATACTGTTCTGGATGGTCACTCTGAGCCACATTATACCAACCCTGGAACAGAACATTTGGTTTTGCTCCCTGTACTTCCAGGATGTTTTTTTTTTACATTCACGTCTGCAAGTCCCACTGCCAGTGCTTCTGTTTCAGAGCAGAAGGAGTCCTGTATCAGTTCCAGGTCATGCCATTCGGCCTCTCCTTAGCTGCAAGCATCTTCACCAAGTGCATGGCAGTGGTGGTGGCCCACTTGCAGTGCCTAGGGGGTCAGGATGTGTGCCTACCTGAATGACTGGCTGGTAGCCAGTCCATCCAGAGAGGACGTGGTGATGACTTGGGCCTGTTGGTCAACCCAGAGAAGTCCGAACAGGTACCAAAGCAAGTGATCAAGTCCATTGGGGCAGAAGTAGACTCCCTGTGTGCCGGGCTCACCTACCAGTGTACTGGGTACAGGATCTCGCCTCCTTTGCCCGATCATTTCAGGTTGGGCTTTTACGCGTTGCCTGAGATTTCTTACAGCTGCTGGAGTACATGGCATACTGCACCAGTATGGTCCACTGGGCCTGCTGGCGGGTGCGTCACCTTCTGAGAGCCACCTTTAGCGGAAGCTGGGCTGTTAGTAGTTCCAGCACCTTGGCTACTTGGACCAGCCAGTCGCAGTGACCCAGCCTATGTAGGATGCCATCCAGAGGTGGCTGGTCCTGGAATACCTAGAGGAAGGAATCACATTTATCCACCCAGAGCGGAACGTCACGCTGACAAAACATACATGTCTGGTTGGATGGGGAGCACACCTGAGAGAGCACACGTCCCATGGGTTTTGGTCACTCAGGGAGTCCCGTCACCACATAAACTTGTTGGAGTTCCATGCAGTGTGCTTGGCTCTGAAGGAATTTGCTTTGCTAGTCAGGGGACATGTTGTTAAGGTCCAGATGGACAACACCATGACCATGTTTCACCTGAACAGACAGGGCAGCACACATTCCTTCCTTTGTGTTGGGAGGCACTCCACACCTCGACTGTTGTGTGCAGCCTGGGTGTTGATCTCCTGGTGACTCATGTCATGGGGAGAACAGTCAGCTGGGAGATGCTCTCAGCTGGGTAGGAGAGATGTCATACGAGTGGTCTCTGACTCAGGAGGTGGTGAACCACCTGTTCTCCCTGTGGGGTTCACCCTCGGTGGAACAGTTTGCCTCCTGGGAGAATGCCAAACTGAGGCTGTTTTGTGCCCAACCCCCACAGTCCGGGACACAGTGGAGACTGATGTGTGATGTCTTTGTGAGGCCCTGGACTCCGGGCATTATGTATGCCTTTCTTACCTTCCCCTTGATCCACAGAGTACTGGTCATGGTCAGGAAGGTCAGAGTGCAGATGATCTTGATGACTTCAGACTGGTCAAGGCGGTTCTGGTACCTGGGTCTCCTCAGCCTCAGCAGCTGGTCTCCGCAGCAACTGTCTCTCCACCCAGACCTGCTGAGCAGTCTTCAGAGGACGGTCTTGCACCTTGACCTTCAGTCCCTGCACCTCACGGCCTGGTTTCTGAGTTGCTAGAGTTCCAGGTCTTGGGTTTTTCCTGAGGATGTCCTCCATATCGTGAAGGCTTTCAGAAAGGAGTTGACTTGTAGATGCTATGCCTTTAAATGGAAGAGATTTTACATTTGGTGCCAGAGCAAGGATCTTGATCCCCTTGCCTGCCCTGTGGCTAGCATCTTGGACTACCTCTGGTCCCTTTCCCAGCAGGGACTGTGAGCGATATCCATTAAGGTGCACCTGGCAGCCATCTCTGCTCACCAGATGTGAGTTGGTATGCTGATGGTGGCCCAGGAGAAGGTGGTCGGGTGCTTTTTCAAGGGCCCTGACCACTTGTCCTCTCCAGTGCATGATCCACTTCCACCATGGGACATATTGCTGGTTGTGGCTATGCTCATGGGCAAGCATTTTGAGCCAGTGCACAGGTGTGAATTATCTCACCTGTTGTGGAACACAGCCTTCCTGGTGGCGATTACTTCTGCCAGAAGGAGTGGGGAGCTCCAGGTGCTCTTGGTGGTCTCTCCTTACATGGTATCCCACAGGGACAGAGTTATCCTTTGCCCCGACCTAAAGTTCTCCCGAAGGTGGTATTAGAGTTACTACTTAACCAGGTGATTAACTTACTGGTATACTTTACCAACCCCACTTCTGAGGCCGACCATAGGCATAGGCTTTATACCCTGGACCTGCGGAGAGCACTCTCATATTATGTAGAGTGTATGGCTGGAGTTCGGGGATAAGCTCGCCAGAGGTTTGTCACCTACACTTAAGCCACCTGGCAGACCAGCAACAAAGCGGACATTTGCAGCAGAGCACATCTTGGATCGATGTATGCTGCAGGTTGGCTGGCAGGAGCCTTCTGTTGGGATTAGGGCTTATTCCACCAGACATATCACTGCCTCGGTGGCTGCTTCCAGGGATATACCCATACAGGAAGTCTGCAGGGCTGCTACCTGAAGGTCAGCACAAACCTTTATTTCTCACTACGGCATTGACCTTGAGTCACTCTGTGTTTTGGCACCTTGTTTCTCCAATCTCTGTTTGCCAAGTAGGGGTAAGTGTCTTGCCCCCCCTCCCCCACCTTGGAGAAGTGCTAGGAGTCTGCCAGAGTTTGGATAAGTGAACCATATCCATGCCCCTAGAAGAATAGGTCAGTTGCCTGTAACCATAGATCTTCCACGGAGTGGTCTCTTGAGTAGGTAATACACTGGGGTCATTGCCAGAGGTCGCTGTGGCGCATGGCAGCTCTTCTAGCAGTCTTTTACCAGAGGCCACCCACACATGACATCAGCTTCCTGTTTGTTATATAAACGTGGACGATCCCTGGTATCCTCAGTTCATTTTCCGCTGTCTTCAGCTCGCACGCGGCAACAGAGCAACTTCTAAATAGCAGTCATCGACGAGAATTTGAGCTACAAAATGAATGTCTAAAGAATCTTCAAACAAACAAGCATTATTTTGTTTTATGCCGTTGCGGTAGGAAGATATACCACTTTGACAGCCACAACTCTTGTGTATGGTGTCTGGGACCCACACATGACACCAGTTCCTGCACTCATTGTCAGGTCTTTAATCAGGCAACTCGACAACGATTGCTTGAAATTCAGCATTTATTAATGGAGCAGAAAGTGTCTCTTGTAGAGAATCAGGGGGCCCATCCCAAGGGCTCCCCCTCTTCGGATTCTCTTCTTCGGCTCAAAAAGGAGAAGGAAAACCCTTCCTCACGCTCCTTGCCAAAGCACTCACCGATGGCCACCATTTCTGGTGTCCCCCCATCGACGACGCGCCCTCACACTACATCTTTGTCGACGGGAGCTCATACTCTCTTGTCAACAGCGCTTTCTAGTGCTTTAAATGAGGTACAAACTGAAAAACCCTATATGGGTTCTTTTACTGCTCCATTGACGGGGGCTCCTCTCCTGTCAACGGCACCTCCACACTTGCATTTCAGTCCTTCTTCCACCGCGGGCCCATCGACGAGGCCCCGTATTCCTCAGGGGAAACCAACGGCTTATGCCATGCTTTCTGCCCCTCCACCTTCCCAGGTGGCTGCTCATAGGGGTCAGGCAGACAGAGATTGGGACCCTGGTCTTTACCACCCAGGGGCAAGGCCTGCTCAGGCTATGCAGCCAATCCCCTCTATCATTCCCCTTGTGTCTTAACGCCCCCCCCCTTCCTACCCCCTCTCCTTCTCAGAAGGAACTGGACATTTATACTGTAGCACGGCACGTCTTGCATGCCATGCTGCACTCCCAGCCCTCTGACCCTGGGGAGCAGGGCGACCCTCCACGATCTCCTACCCCCTGATATGGAAGACTTATTTATCGGATGAACCAGAATTCCCAATTGACTTCACTGGTGATCTTGAAGATTAAGGATTCCAGGAGCTGGATTTCCAAACTCCTCAATCTCCTTGCTCGGAAATCTCTTCCTTAGATGAGGATCTGCCTAGACATACCACAGTCGCTCCTCCTGATCACCCTTCATTCCATGAGACGATGGTCCAAATACAGAACGTAATGGGATTCTCTACTACAGAACATAACAAATGGCGTAAGGACATGGCAGACTATCTTGAACTGCCAGAGGAGCCTGTTTTGGTAGTCCCCCCACTAGTCCAACCAACCAGAATTTCGGCTATTGCAGCTGTTCGCCGCAAGGCGGATTGCATTTATCAAGCTCCTCTGGATCATCCCTTCCTTTCCGCTATCCCTGAAGCGGACTCTGTAGTCATTACTGCTGCTCATGATCATACTAAACGACCTAAACAGATGAGCTTCTTACCTTCAGATAAGGAATCTCAGAGACTTGACTGTCTGGGGAAAAAGGTATTTTCCTCCAGTTCCTGAATAGCAGAATCCTAAATTACATGGGTCATATGATTAAATATCAGCGTAACCTTGGGTCCTCTGCCATTGATATTATCAATAAACTCCCTCCATCACAAGAGAGAGAGAGAACAATAATTGGCCACAGTTTCAATTAGCAGCTTTATTTCCCATCACCTACTCAGGCCGGGATATGATGCCGTAGATACCTCAGCCTGACTGTCCGCTTCTGGCATTTCTTTGCTCCGCCATGCTTGGCTCCCCATTTCAGGTATTTACACCTGATGTGCAACACAAAGTAGCTAATGCCCCTTTTAACAGGTCCACGGTATTTGAGCCAGGTACCCAAACCTTACTAGATAACGTACAGACATCAGGTAGAACTCCACGTATGGTTCATAGCATGTACCATACTACGCATACAGCCTACTGTACTCAGTCCTCTTCTTATTCCAAAAGAGGTGGAAAATATTGAGGTACCAATAGAGGCGGCTTCAGAAGTCGTACTCAACCCACAAGAGGCAACCCCTCTGCCGCCCAAGGCTCCCGCTCCCACCCTTCTGGTGGGGCTGGACAGTCTGGTGCCCAATGACCGAACACTAGGGCTTTGCCCACACCTCCTCAACCAGGCCTTGGAGGCTGTGGGCGGTCATTTTGTCCTCCATCTGGAGGCCTGGTGAATGATCACTTCAGACGAATGGGTACTCCAGATTATACAGAGGGGTCATACTCTGGAATTTATTTCCAAGCCCCCCCCCCCATCCTCCTCGAAATGTTCATTACCTACCAAATCATATACCCATCCTTCATGAGGAATTGAAGGCTCTTCTGGTCAAACGAGCTGTTTATCCAGTACCCACCTCAGAACATCAAACGGGATTCTGCTCCCACTTCTTTCTGGTGCCCAAATGGACTGGAGACCTCAGACCAATACTGGATCTCGGGAAACTGAATCTTTTCATCCAGTACAAACGTTTCCACATGATAACTCTGAATACTATCATGCCAATATTGAAACAGGGAGTTTGGCTTTGTGCCCTAGATATGAAGGATGCCTACCTGCATATTCCCATCCACCCTGCCCACCACAGGTTTCTGTGCTTCCACCTGCTGGGCCGAAACTACCAACTTCGGCCTCAAGGGTGTTCACCAAATGCCTAGTGGTAGTTGCAGCAACTTTATGAAGAAAAGGGCACTTTATCTTCCCATATCTAGATGACTAGCTAATCAAAGCAGACTCCAGAACAGCTCTGCTTTCCTCCCTGGAGGACACCCTACAAATGTTTCACATTCTAGGGATTACAGTCAGTTGGCTAAAGTCCAACCCGACTCCGACACAGTCTCTCCAATACATTGGAGCCATCCTCAATATTGTCTCAGCCAAGGCTTACCTCCCAGCCACCCAGCAGGACAGTCTTTTGTCTCTGGCATCATGCATTCAGACTCAGAAAGTAGTCACAGCCCGACAAATGCTGTGCCTTCTGGGTCACGTGGCCACTACCATACCTACGGTGGCATTCGCCCGACTTCATATGAGACCTATTCAGTGGACCCTCCAGAATCAATGGTCTCCAAGAACAGGACAGTTCGAAGACAGGATCAGGGTCACACCCTCTCTGAAGTCAGCCCTGACTTGGTGGACAGTCAGAACCAATTTATGTCAAGGAATGCCTTTTCAGTCCCTCCCTCCCTCCCACGAGGTTAACCACGGATGCTTCCCTGGAAGGATGGGGTGCACACTTGAGTCTTTATTGGACACAAGGCAAGTGGACCACTTTTCTCCCTCAAGCTCACATCAGTCTCCTAGAGCTGAAAGCAGTCTGCTTAGCCCTTCAGGCATTTCAATCCCATTTGAATACAGGACCATCGCTGATCCAGTCAGACAACACTGCAGTAGTATTCTACCTCAACAAGCAAGGAGGTATGAAATCTCGTACTCTGTGCACAGAAACCCTTGCAGCCTGGCAAGAAGCCATCCGACAACACCTGGTACTAACAGCCGTCCACTTACCAGGACGTTACAATCTTCTGGCCGACTGTCTCAGTTGCCAGATGTTGACACACAAATGGACACTTCACGATGAAGTACTCCAAAAAATCTTCTGCCTCTGGGGTACCCCACAGATAGAGCCATTTGTCTCTCCAGTCAGTTACCGTCTCCTCAGATACTATTCCATTATCCCAAACAAAAAGGGAAGGTCTATAGATGCCCTGTCCCAGCCTTGGACAGGACTCTTGTTATATGCTTTCCTCCTGTCCCTTTCCTGCAACGGACTCTACTAAAACTACAACTAGAGCCTGCCACAATGATCCTAATAGCTCCCCTGTGGCCTCAACAAATCTGATTTCCCCCTACTTCAACAACTTTCAGTCCAGGTACTTGTTCCATTGCCAATCAGACCGGACCTCTTAACTAAAAGTCAGGGGACCCTGTTGCACCCCAACCTGAAGGCTTTACACCTTCATGCTTGGCTCCTGAGGATGCCTCATAGCCAGATTACAAGTGTCCTCTCCTGTTGCCAGTATTCTCCTGGCCTCCCGTAAGCTAGCAACCAGAGAAACGTATAACTCCAAATGGAAATGCTTTTCCATATGGGCTGCCTCTCGATCGCTGGATTCCTATTCTTGCCCATTCACAAAAATTCTAGACTACTTGGCCTCGCTGTCAGAGTAAGGTTTGAGCTACTCCTCAATCAAAGTCCATTTGGCTGCTATTTCGGCCTTCCATGAACCTCTTAATGGCAGATTACTGTACCATCATCTAGCCAAAATGTTTTTGAAAGGAATGTTACATATCAAACCGCCTCTTAGACGTCCCACTCCCTCGTGGGACCTCAATTTTCTAATAGAAAAATTGACTCTTGAGCCTATCGAACTGGTGGCCACTTGTGATCTCCGTTTCATTTCATGGAAAACCTTATTCCTAGTGGCTGTCGCCTTGGCTTGTTGTATTTCCGCGCTTCATACCCTCATGTGCAGGGAACCTTACTTAGTTTTTCACAAGGATAGGGTGGCGCTTCATACCAACCCCTCCTTCCTTCCTAAGGTAGTGTCTGAACACACCGTAAATCAATCCCTGGAGTTACCAGTATACTATCCTGGATACTTCGACCAAGGTGAACATCTTGTACATACCTGAGATGTACATAGTATATTGTGTTACTATACTAATCGAACAAAAACAATCAGAAAGACTTCTCAGTTGTTTGTCACATTTGCCTCAGGCCGAGAAGGGCTCCCAGTTACTAAAATAACCCTTTCTAGCTGGGTGGCACATTGTATTACATTTTGTTATAAAAAATGCAACAAACCCTTACCAGGACCTGTCCAAGCCCATTCCACTAGAGCTATGGCCACTACTGCGGCTTGCTTCAAAGGAGCCTCCATTCTGGATATCTACAATGTGGCCACCTGGTCCACAAGCCATACATTTATGAAGCACTACAATCTGGATATTGCTTCATGCCGTAGGATGGCCTTTGGCCGAGCAGTCCTACAAGGTCTTCTGTCATGATTTCCGCCCATCTCTGGTATACTGCTTGGAATTCATCCCAAGTGTATTACCTACTGCAAGAGACCACTCTGTGAAAGATAGTACAGTTATGTAAAAACTTACCGTAACAGTAGATCTTTGAGGAGTGTCTCTTGCAGTAGGTCCAATCCCCCCTCCATCCCCCTCCTTCTCTAGGAGAACAATTTCTGGTCCAGTGACTCTTGGGTTGGGATACCTTTGGTACCTCGGGTTCCCCTCGGTCCTCGCTTTGTGAGATGAATCCAGCGGGGGGAACCGAGGATACCAGGGCAGGGCACAAAATATAGACTTTCTGGATTTCCGTGGAAAGGCATTTCTAGGCCTGGAAATGTATTTTTAGAGCTAGCATCTCGGTATGGAAATGTATGCTGCAGTATGCTGGCTTGGCCACTTGGCTACAGTGGCAGCAGAGAGCCTCAGTAGTGCGCGCGCCATGCCTGAGATAGAGGGGGGAGTTTAAAAAATGAATGCACATCATGCGCTGAAGCGGGGGCACTATGCTAAACACAGTGACGGCTGGCACACAAGTCCGTGATGTGCTGGAGGGGGGCGCTGAGGGAGGCGGGAGAGTGTGGGAGCACGTCGTGTGCTCAGGCGGGCAGGAAGAAGGAGGGAGGAAGACAGCCTGCTTGTGGGAATTTGTTCTGATTTGGGGAAGGGAAACGCGGGTCCATAATTGTGAAGCAGAGTGCGGGAAGGTGGAGACCATCATGGGCTGAAGAGGCTGCAGAGAAAAATAAAATACAAGTCGGGCAGGAGGCATGCAGGACCAAAATACAGGTAGGTAACACCACAGTGTGATACCACGATGTAGTGTTGGTGTAGGTTTAACCATTAAAACAGTCTTATTTGGTTTCTCTCTCTAACCTGTGACTTTTTATACAGCAATCTGTATGGATTTTATTGTTCAAATCTGTAGGTAACTGCTCTTCCTTAAGTGCTTGGAGCCTAACTCAAGTGCATTTCTGCTGGAACTGCTTATATAGTTCTTACCAATATTTTTTTGTCACTGTGTATTAGAGATGGAAAATTTGTAAATGAGCACTGGTGCTCAAAAGGTAAAGAAAGAGACTGAGGGTGGGGGGAAAAGTCCTGTGGCACAGTTGATTTAAAAAAACAAAAAACAAACAAAAAAAGCATTAAGGGCTCTACAGAGAACAGACCTGACTCGACAAACGGGGCAAACGTCCCGCCTGAAGGCAATAAACGTGGCAGAGTGTGAGAGGGGAAAAGTCCTGTGGCGCAAGTGGGGACAAAAAAAAACAAAAAAAGGCTCTGCAGAAAGGGGAAAGGATAAGGGAGGGGCAAAACGTCCTGTCTTCAGATCAAAGGGCAGAGTGTGAAGGGGAGAAGTCCTGTGGCACAATAAGTTGGTGTGGAAAAACAAAAGCTCTGCAGAAAACAAAGGCCAGTGCTGCCTGAACAATAAAAAAGAGGGGGCAAAACATATGTCAAGAAGAGGGGGCAAAACATATGTCAACAATCAGGCTTAAGCTATTTAAGGGCAGAGTGTGTGTGTGTGTGTGTGGGGGGGGTCTTGTGGCACAATCTGGCAGAAAAAAAACCCACACACACCAGGCTCACAGAAAGGGGAAACATCCTGCCTGAACAGAAAACAGTTTGGAGGGTGCAAGACTACTGCAGATCAGTCGGGGTCTTGGAACAAAGGACAGAGTGTTTGGGTCAAAAGTCCTAAGGCATAATTGGGGAAGGGGGGAAAAAACAAGTCTCTAAGAAAGGGGAAAAGTCCTACGTGAACAAAGGGGCAAAACATCCCGCCTGAACAGTTGGCCTTTCTGGAGGAAAAACAGAAATTGTGCTGACAATTCGTAGACTGCAGTGAGGGTGGAAACGTCCGTCACCTGTCAAGTCTGTACTTCAAAAAGAGTACTGCAGTCCACTAATTCAAAAGATTGTGAAGGGAGAATTAAACTGTGTGTGCTGTGATTTGAGTAAATAATAAACACTCTAACAACTCAATTAAATAAAAATCTTTATTGGCAAATTAAATTTTTCTCACATCAGTAAGCATCACCATGTCTCTTCTTAGATTTGGGTTTACAACTTAACCTATCAAGCAGTTCCTCTGATGGAGAGAGTGAAGGGGGAGGGATTGTGTTCCTGTACCACTCTACTGTGTTTTCTAAAATAAGTATTATTTTCTATGTGGAAATGCACCATTTGCCCTGGAAATGTAATCTGCACCTCCTACATTTCTGGAGGAAATGTACTCTTGAGCCCATTATTTCTAGCCCCGTAGGGACCGTCCACGTTTAAGTAGCAAACAGGAAGCTGATGTCATGTGTGGGCGGCCCCTGCTAAAAGACTGCTAGAAGAGCTGCCATGCGCCATAGCAACCTCTGGCGATGACCCAAGTGTATTACCTACTGCAAGAGACACTCCTCAAAGATCTACTGTTACGGTAAGTTTTTACGTAACTGTACTTTCTAGGAGTGGTATATGGTTCACATCCACACAACCCACCTGGCCTCCCCTGGCAAGTGGCACCTGATCCCACTTCCAGCGAGTGAGATCTTACATCATTGGTCAGAATCGGGGAATATATCTGCCCGGCTGGTTAGAGGAGCTTAGCTTAAAGGCATTCTTGCCAATCACTGTGTTTCAGTGGAACTGCCCAAGTGTGGCTGTGAATCATATACCACTCCTAGAACAATGGTTACAGGTGAGTAACCTATTAATTTTAATGGGGGGGGGGTGACTACAGCTTCTATGCTGTTAGCATTCCACCTTCACTGCTGTATCCAATAGCAGGCAGTTACCCAAATTAAAGACCCAGTCACCTCCAGGCTAAGGCGATTACCCAAATCATAGACTGGGTCACCTCCAGGCTGACTATGGATCAGATCAAAATGTTGGAAGCCTTTAGGATGCATTATGAGCAGTTATACACCCCTGAACACCGTCACATATCCTCAGCAGTAGAGGAGTTTCTATTCTGGAAGACTTTCCTAACACTGCCTCAAAATGCAGTACAGCAGCTCATGGCACTGATTGCATTTACAGAACTGGACGAGACCATAGCCAGTTTAAAAAAAAATTAAAGCGTCCAGGCCCAGATAGCAATGAATTTTATAAGTGTTTAAAACATCCTAATATGCTCATTGTTAGAGGTATGTCAGCAGGTGGCACGGGGGAGCTGACACCAGCTACCTGGCGACAAGCTGCTATATCAACTATGTTGAAACCGAATAAGGATAAAAATCTCTCTGTATCCTACTGCCCCATTTCAGTTCTTAATACAGACTATAACATTTTCACCACTGTAGTTGCCAAACGACTAGATAAATTACTCACCATGCTAATAAACTAAACCCAAACCAGTTTTGTTCGATCAAGGCAGATGCAGGATAATATTTAAACGTACATTACATATCCTGCACCATGCCACTCAGTGTAATGTACCATTTCTACTTCTCAGTTTAGATGCAGAGAAGGCTTCTAACTGACTGGCATGGCCTTTTTTGTTCGTGACTTTGGGGTGGATGCATTTCCAGTCACACTTTATTCAAACCTTCCAAGCAGTGCATGCCATGCCCACAGAATATGTCAAGATTAATGGTATACACTGTCAGACTTCATATAGGGGAACACGCCAGGGCTGCCCCTCATCGCTCTTACTTAGAGCATCTGGCACAAGCCATAAGGCAACATCTGGATATTACAGAGATCAATATAAGTAGCAAGACGCAAAAGCTGACCCTTTATGTGGATAACCTCCTTGTTTATACAACTTCCCCCCCTAACACTTCTCTACCTCCTCTTTGGGAGCTATTCTGACAGTTCACTGCACAGGCTTTAAACTCAACACAACAAAGACTAAAGTCCTGCAACTACATTAACGATCTACTCCAGAAGTGCAGTGGAGTTTTAAGTTCCACTGAGGACTCCCTGATCTGAATTACTTAGGCAGACTAGGTGGGCCAAGCGGTCCTTATCTGCCGACAAATTCTATGTTTCTATCCCTGTGGACCCCACTAGATTACTGAATTTAAATTATGACCAACTGACGCAACATTTTTAGAACAATCTCACCTTATGGCAGCCTATACCAATTAGTCTGATACAAGAGGTGGACTGTATGTTCATGCATCTCCTACCCCAGCTTTTGTATCTTGCACAAGCTCTCCCAGTCTCCCCTATGAAATTAGAGTTCCGCAAATGGGTTAGGATGATGTCTCAGTTTTTGTGGGTATGGCATAGATCCCAGACACGGTATGCCACCCTACAGCTGTCTAAATGCAAAGGTGGTCTAACCCTACCTAATCTGGAATTATACCACACCGTCGCTTAGCTGTGAGCAGTTTGCTTTCCCCTCGATATACAGCCCACTGGAAAGATAGTGAACTTGAGGAGGAGGACCTACTTCTTGCCACACAAACCATATTACAACCATGAGAGGTTCACAGCAGCCTGATAGCGGACAACCCTTATACTAAACTAACTTTGCATGTATCGTTTAACGTTCTAAAGCATCCCAGATTGCAGGTATATGGTTTTTACCTCCAACCTTTTGCCACGAGCCCTACTCTCCTCGCACCTAATTTAGACCACATGTAAAAAATCTGGGAACGATAAGGCCTATTCTTTCCAGCACATATCCTGAGTGGAGGCAACTTTGTAGACTTTGCAGATTTTACAGAATAAATGTGATCTACGTCCAGATGACATGTTTTGCTTTCTGCAGCTCAAAGGATATACAGTGGAACCCTGTTATAATGGACACATTTGTGTAATCAAGTTTTGTCCATTGTAAGGGATGTCCATTGTATCCTAAAATCTTAAAAATTTCCATAACTGCAGTTCACACACCAGAATTTAAAATCGGAACATACCCCCTCCTCTGCTGGGGGGGGGGGGGTTACTCGGAAAGGCAACCTGTGATGTGGAGTAATCCCCAGGAGTAAAGTGTCGTGTGAGGTGAGTTAACGACTTGATGGTGCCAGACAAATCAGCTCAGTGATCAGGTGATGATTAGCAGGCAGTTCACATCATGTAACGGGTACAGAAAAGTTTGCAGTGTCCACTATTCAGGGGTTGCAGAGAATGTTGTAAATGAGATTTTTAACAATATAGGCAGGGCTAGAAATAATTTTTTTGCAAATGGCTGTCCAAGGAACAGGTACAATATTCATTTTGACTGTCCCACAGAATTTGCACCTGTCCTGTTTTTTGTTTACTAATTTTACATTTATGTTTCCAAAAATGAGCTAATAATAACTAGTGTGCCCCCTGGCTGGTGCAGTGCTTTAACAAGGGTTTAGTAACTGATGGTGCCAATTAAAAGGTGCCCTAAAAAGAGTCACGTAAGCATTAAGCCATGACGAAGGAGCTTCTGCTGGGAATTAATGCATGGTTTGTGGGGGGTTGGGGCATGGGGCATGGGACGAGTTCCTACAAACCACCCAACCATGCATTAATTCCCAGTAGAAGCGCCCTTTGGAGTGGCTTAATGCTCTTGAAACATGGCAAGTGTTAATGATAGATTACATTACATGATGAAAAAAAAAAATGAAAATGCATTTTATGTATTGAGTAGTTTACTGATTGTACAACACTACATTTAGAACAGCACGTTATGTAATTCAGCTGGACAACTGACATTTAGTTCTCTACTTATGATGTGAAACACATACAGCAATTATTAGAACCATTATATTACACAAAAACATTTGCATGTAGTTTGTAAAACTTACAAGCGGTACATTTGCGGCACGACATTGCAGCACAACACTCGTTACTCGCCCTCGGCTACTGGACGCATAATGTTGACTTGCATTGTGGGATTTTTGCCATGACGCTTTGCATAAGTAAAACGGAACTTATGCGTCATTGCATTACAACAAGGAAATAACGAACGACAATTATTAACTGATTACACTGCTCAATTCTTAACATTACAGTTATTTAGTACAAGACCGAGTAATATTAACTAACAGCATGGCTCCTATTTTAATATTTCACTTATTTGTTAGAACCATAGTAATTGAAATTTACGGTCCCGTGCACTGTGAAGGTGCATTACTTAGTTCAGGTAGGTTCAGTGCGGTGTTTTTTTTTTCATTGAGCTGCACGTCTTTTTTTTTTTCTCATATTTTGTCTTTTTGGTGCCACCCCCGCTGTTACCCTCGGCTCGGTCACAGACCCCTGGCTGCCACTCCCACATTAGCTGTCCTCCCGATACCCCCTGGCTTACCCCCAGGGCAGGGTCATGGCACCCAAACTCCTCTTAAGGGTGCCGCACTCGATGGGATAGGGCGGGAATTGGCCTGGGAGTTAATTGCAGCTGGGGGCGAGAGTCATCTAGGCGGAGGATAGTAGGTTTTTCTTCCTGGTGTTTGCGAGGGCGGGGACATGCAGTGACGACCAGTGTCTGCCCCGCCTTCCGAACGTGTTGGTGTCGGCACAAGCAGCACACACAGCCGCCACTGGGTGTCAGTATAGCGCTGACACACTCCCTACCCTCCATCCTGGAGAAGGAGAGCAGTCCTCGGACGCTCAGTCCTTCTCCCCCTGGCCGGCCCTTCTTACGTCCCAGATCCATTCCCAAACCCAGGTCGCCGGTGTCGCAGATTGGCGCCCTGCCCCTGTGACAACAGCCTGGCCGCACTGTGTGTTTCTGATACTGTTGGCACATTTATATCACTTTATTGTCTCTGTCACTGTTCATGATAGATGACTGCTGCATGACTCTGCTACCTGACGAGTTGTTTGCGTCCCTGCTCCTTTTGTGTACTATTGGGTGTTCGGTCACCTATACCTCTTTCCCACTGATAGAATTACAGTACTCATTTTTTTTTTTTTAAGTAGTTTGCTAGGATAGTAACGGACCATTACATGGGTGGATGGGTTAGTCAAAAAGTGTTTTTATATAACCTGATAACAGACAGCAATTTTAATGTGCTGAGAATGGATACTTCAACTTGGAGTGGGCATCACTAGTGAATTAATGCCGTCTCCAACTTCGGTCATCTAATGCTTGTTCTCCAGTCATTGCTATTGTTTAGGTACAGTGCATTATTGCCATGTTACAATAAATATTAACTACTGGCTGGTACATGGCCCTGAAAAGGACATAACAAGTGTACCCCCAGTTCGGTGCACCCTTCTGCTCAATAGTAGCCCTGTCAAGGGCTCTTACTTAACTCCCTTCTGCTCTGCTCTTACAAGTCAATCAGACTCCTATGCCCCTCTGTATAGCATTGACACTAAAAGTCTCCCCTAGTCAGTAACCTTGACAAGGCCTTTTAACCAGCCTCCCCATTTCCTGTCTGTGGAGCCCTTCCTGCCTGACTGGGGCTTTAAGTGATTGTCTCAGGCCTTTGAGTTCCTCTCCTGATCTCCAAATATTGAGTCTCTCCCTCTTTCTGCCTTGACTGTCTGCCATGACAAGGGCCTTCATATACAATTTTCTAGCCCTTAAATTGGCTTTTAGGTAGCCTTACCTAGGCTCCTCTTAGCTAGTTGACAGCCCTGGAAAGGGTTTTTATTTTGCACCCCTAGAACTCTGTTGCCAGTGAACAAAAGCTGTTCTTGGGCTGCTACTGTAAGTACAGCACACAGAAATACAGTGCAGAAAGCAAAAGGGAGAAGGACAGCTGCACATGTACGATGACAGAGAACACATACCTAGCACGGCCTGCTGCTTGATAAAAGTGCCGCCACACAGAAGAGGTCATCACGGGATGATGGATTGAATGAGACATCTCTTAACGTGATACCATGATGTTGGGATGTCCACAGCCCAACCTTACAGGTTGCAGCAGCTCCTGTGTCCTAGTGCCAGACAATGCTTTTTCAATTGGTGCCTGTTCTAAGGACAGGCAGAAAAAGGAAACCAGCTGTCCCTGGGAAAACTGGGTGTCTGGGACAGGCAGACAGGTGGTTATTTCGACCCCTGATTATAGGCATAGCTTTTGGTAAGGTGGATCTGTCAGTTATAATTGGGTGTCTGCTATAACAGTGTCCTCTATAAGTGGGTTGGACTGCATACATTCCTATAGGAGAGCATGCCCCCCCAAATACTCCCATGCCTTTACTGTTAGAGCTCTTGCTGAGTACATTGGAAGACATCCAGGTAGCCTTTTTGATTTCATGCCTGTACATGGCTCTGTCAGCCCTGCATCCACACTCCACTGTGTATTTTAAATGGAGATGACAAAATGACTTTAATACTGCAATCACCACAAAACACTGGGATATATACACTTTGTATACCCACTTCCGTACCTCTCACCATATTTGGAAAGCATTTTCTTGGAAGTTCATCGAACAGTACTTTTGCACAGCCACCCAACAAGCTAAGTCTACACCTAAACAGGGGGCACTTTGCTGGAGAGGCTGCGGACACCTACGGGCAACACATGCTCACGTATTTTGGCAGTGTCACTCACTGTAGAGATACTGGGCACAAATCTAGGTAGACCTTCAGGAGCTCTTTAACTCTTCTCTTCAATTGCAGCTGAATCTCAACTTCTTCCTAGATCTCCTCAGAGGATTTAGAGATAAACATTCTATAAATTTGCTGTCTTATTGTATGCTATCACTCAGAAAATCAGTTAAAAAAATTGTCTCTGTGCCACACTCCATGCTGTAAAATTACGGCAGTATCTTATGAATGACTTGCGTCATTTGGAAGAATTAAGTGCTAGATTTGAACACGACTTAGAATGCTTTGAAATTACCTGGTATAGATGGGTGCTATATATTACGACTAGAGGAAAAGATTTTGTACCTTAGTCACGAGGGCATAGTTACAAGCATTATCAGACTTCTGAAGTATTGCACTGAGGCCCTGTTTCTTTTTCCCTTTTCTCCTCATTGTAATTATTCAGTGTACTATATCACCATAAGCATATATGCTGTTTATCCTGTTCAAAACAGTATTGTTAATGTTTGTATTGTCTTTCAAAATGCAATAAAGACAATATTATTTATTTTTTTTAAAGCATACATAATGGGATGCACTGGGATAATCACATTAATGCCCATTAGTAAATATAAGACTTCATAACACACTAGTGAATTCATCACTTGTGAGCTATGGTTCTTATCCTTACATGTGGAGAAACAGTAAATGATTATTCCAGCAGCTAATTATTGTATTATCTAGTAGTCTATAGATATATAGATAGATTTAGGCATTGTCCACACTGCAGAGTGTTTTTTAAAACATAATTACTAGTAGCAGTGTTCATTAGCCTGCAGTCCATTTCTTTCAAGTGCCATAATAACTAGTTTCAGCGATATCAACTGTTTACCCAGTTATTATGGAGCTCCGTAATAATTGGGTAACCGGCTGATATCTGTCATTGTTGTCTGTTTCTTCATTAATAAACCTGTACCTTACCTCAAGAAGCTCATACAAATGTATTATTCCTCATTTCCACTGGTAAGTAATTAAATATATTTTACAAAGTACTTCGCTCATTATACTAGGCTCACTTGCTTCACGCTCGAGACAGTGCAGAATTTCCTCTTACTGTTCCTTCATGCTTCTCAGCTGCAGCGCCAGTTGCGGAATGGAGCCCCAGTGATTTGCTTGCTGGCTGCTGGAAACATCCAGCATCTAAAATAAATTGTTCACTAAAAGGTAAATAAATTTGCTACCGTTTACTGAAAACTGTGCCAGAAAATCTGTCTCTCTTACAATGGGGATTTAAAGAAAATGGGATGCAGCAGAGTTGACAAACACTGCTAACCAGTAATTATAAAAGATAATGTGCAGATGTCGCGTTACTCATTTTTTTTACCCCACCCATGGTGTGTGATGCCGTGTTAAGCCCTTCAGGCTTTGCTATCTGAGTTTACGTGGCATCACACACTTTGGGTGTGTGAAAAAAACTCGTACATATATTATTTTGTATTTAAAAAATGTTTTCTATCTGTGTTTGAGCACAGTTGTTGGAGCATCCAGATTGCACTCTGACACCACACCATGCTTGCCTGAGTGAGTTATCAGGCATGGTTACAAAAGTAGTGTAACGTATTGTGGGTGCTGCAGTGCATGCTGGATAATCAATATTGGTGGCAGTATTTATTTATTTTTATTGTGTGTTGCTTTAATTGTTCGACAGATCATGTCATGACAATATCTGCATGAGTTAAATACATCAACAGTTTTCATTCTCTCAAATCAAAGATTGGATCGCGGGGGGGGTTACGGTCTGTTTCAAGACCGAATTGGACCTCGCTAGTGTTCCAGTGGAGGAGACCAGATCCGTTGAATGTTTCTTAGTGGTAGGTGGGGGCTATAGAATAGCGCTCGTCTATCGTCCACCCGGTGACGAGAAACTATTTCTAAAGGAAGTGGCGGACTTCGTCGTCGACCTGGTATTTGAATCGCCCAGGTTGATGGTGCTGGGTGATTTTAATGCCTGGATCGATGACGAACTCTCGCAATTTGGTCAGCACTTCCTCCAATTGATGTGTTCATTGGGCCTCTCGCAGGTGGTTACCTCTGCCACTCATAAACATGGCCATTCGCTGGATCTGGTCTTCCTGCTGGGGTTGGAGGCCTCCAATGTGGGGGTGGAACCAGTCAGATGGTCTGACCACCCCACTGTGAGGTTCAATTTTTGCACCCCACTGCGTAGGCCTTCCCCAGTGGAGATGGTCAAGTACCGCCCTTTATGGGATGTTACTCCCGATGGTCTAACGCGGTTCTTGACCTATCAGAATTTTCTGGGTTGAGCTTAAATCCAGTGATGGTGCAAGCCTATAATAAGGCTGTCACCTCCGGCTCTGGTTAGTGCTCCCCACCGAGTGGCCTCTCTCCCTGCCTCGATCCCCTGGTTTGATCGGGATCTGAGGGAGTTGCGCGACAGGTCGCAGGTTGGAGAGATGTCATGAAGTCCCGCTTAGATGCCGACCATCTTAGACTCAGAGCATTATAAACTCTGTCAGTCAGCAATCACTCATAAGAAGGCAGTGTTCCTGTCCTGAGAAATTGCTGCTGCTCAGAATCGACCAGCCCAGCTGTTTCGGAATCAGACAGGCTGTGCAACCCAGCCTGTCTGCAGGTTCATTGAGCCTTTTCACAGATGCAGTGTGTGGAGCGTGCTCGATTCTTTGCAGATAAGGTGGCTGACATCAGGGCGGAAATTTGCGCCGCTCCCTCAATGGGAGTTGTGGCGGTCCAGCCCACGGTCACAAGCACACCGTTCGCCTGGAGTTCCTTCAAAGGGCCGGAAATCGAGGATGTTATGAGGATTGTCCAGGGTATGCGTACCACAAGCTGTAGTTTAGACCCAGGTCCCACTGGCCTGATCATGGGCTGTGGGGAGGTTATCTTCCCAGTTCTAGCTAGGATAGTCTGGTGCTCCCTAGACTCTGGTGAATATCCCCTCCCTGAAGGAAGCGGTGGTGACACCAGTGTTGAAAAAGGCATCCTTGGACCCCGACTCCCTAGCAAACTACAGACCCATCTCGAACCTCCCCTTTGTTGGGAAGGTAATTGAGAAAGTGGTGGCAGCCCAGTTGGACAACCATTTAGCCATCCATAACATCTACGATCCTCTTCAATCAGGTTTTCGAAAGAGGCACAGCACTGAGACTGCGCTGGTTTGGGTCCTCAATGATCTCCTGATGGCGAGAGACCAGAAAAAACGGTCCATTTTGGTCCTTCTGGATTTATCAGCAGCATTTGACACCGTAGACCATGGGGTGTTGCTTGAGCGCCTGAGATGCATCTGTGGGTTGTCGGGTTTGGTGCACAGATGGTTTACCTCCTTCCTCACAGGTAGAACTCAGAGGGTGGTATCGGGGATATTTTCCTCCGATCCTACCGCTCTGACCTGTGGGGTGCCTCAGGGCTCTGTGCTGTCCCCCATGTTGTTTCCGGTGTACATGCTTCCCCTCGGAGACATTGTAAGACGATATGGGCTGGAGTTTCATTGTTATGCCGATGATACCCAGCTCTATCTGTCTTTTGCGCCTGACCAGAATAGAGCACTCTCAGTGTTTAACAACTGTCTCAGCGAGATCCAGGATTGGATGAGGTCCAGCTGGTTGAAGTTGAATTCTGGGAAGACGGAGGTGATGGTTGTGGATCCCGGCCACCGGATTGAGGTGTTGGGGGCACTTCAAACCTCTGGTTTATTCCTGGGGGATGTGGAGCTCCCGACCTCTGAACGGGTGCGAGACCTGGGGGTGGTCCTTGACGATCAGCTGACATTGCGTGCGCACGTGTCGGCGGTTGTTAAGGTATCCTTTTACCATCTTAGGAACATCACCAGGAACAAGCACCTTGTTCCATCCAGCAACCTACCCACGCTGATCCACGCCTTTGTGACCTCGCGTCTGGACTACTGCAACTCCCTCTACTTTGGGCTTCCTGGGGTTGATATCCGCCGCTTGCAGCTAGTGCAGAACTCAGCAGCCCGGTTGTTAATGGGGACTTCACATTCCTCTCATATTACACCGGTGCTCCGAGATCTGCACTGGCTGCCGGTTCAGTGGCGGATCACCTTTAAAGTCGGATTACTGACATATAAAGCCCTACATGGTTTGGGCCCTGGTTACCTGAAAGATCTTCTGGTGCCTTATCTACCGACGCGACCACTCCGCTCAGCCAACGAGGGGTTGCTAGAGATCCCGAGGGTAGCTTTAAAATCTTCCGCTCCGAGCTTTTATGTTCGTGATACCGACCTCTGGAATTTCTACCACGGTGGATTAGAGTGCATGACGGTGGAGGGTTTTAAAAAGGGCCTAAAATCTTTTTTATGGAGTAAGGCATTTGGAGATAATTTGGATGCCGATTAATGCTCTGTATTTAAGGTGTTTTTTAATCTGTTTTATTATGTTTTTATCTTGTATTTTATTGTAATGCACCTTGATTCCAAGAAAGGCTCAGAGAAATAAAGCTTATTATTATTATTAATCATATATAGTTAGACATCCTAACCAAATTCTCTATATAAAAATATTCAGGCGCTATATAATAATATAGGGGGATACCCTTCTATACTTCCTAGATAACATGTTCAGGTGGACAGAATTATTCAATTAATACATTAGAAGAAGAAAAAAAAAAACATAAATGTTGCAGTATCCTAAAATAGAGTCAACATATTTTATATTCTGATATACTTAAGTAGGCAATACATAATATCAAGCACCTTATATGTGTTAATAATAAATATCAGATTTGCCATTTAAATATAATGCGACTTAGTTTAAATTTCAATATACTGTATGCTGCAACTTTGGTGTTCCTAATAATTGTAAATAAACCCCTAAACCATTATAGCCAAACACTTAAAAGGTGGCAACCTGTATTCAAATGTAATTCAGACTCTTCCAACCACTGCCATCCCACCATACTGCCAAGTCAAGTCTGAATAGCCAGCCATATGGCAACCTCAAAAAAACCTCCCCAGATTTTCCAGTTCTAGGCCCTTCAATCCAGTCCACCTTGTGTTGCCCTACATATGCCTCCACCCAGATTTTTGTGGTAAAATACTTTGCCTAGCAAACCCTTATGCATTCTAGGGACTCCACCTAATCCCAGAACATACTATATGTCTCTGAGTTGTTCCTCTATAGGTTCACTCTACCACTGCCTACCTTTTTATCTATTTTGTTTAATTTATAGCTACCAGTTTTCAGAAGCAAAAGATCCTGAGAACACTCAGTACTGACATCTTTCTGAAAGCAGAGTAAAAGGTCACATCTCTGTAACCCACTTGTTACCCAGGGTTACTAGAATCCCAGTCAGACCTAGTGGTAGGCAGGGAAAGCAGCTTGTGAAACTCCAGTTAAATGGGTTTCACACTGTCTCACTCTGTTCTCAGTCTCAACTGAGACTGAGGGATGACATCACCAATAGAACTATCGCAGCTGCATGAGCCACATTGGAATCTGCAGCAAGGGAGTTGGTATAGAACGTTGGGAAGTTCTGAAATAAGTGAGTGTGAGTCAGCGCAGTGTGAAGTTGGGAGCTTGCTGAGAAAGCAGCTCAGTGAAGGCTCTAGGAGCCTCAGCCCTGACAGAGGGCTACTTTTAGTTTAAAAGGGTGTGTGTCTCCTCCTTAAAGAGAGACACAGAAGATAACTGAAGTGGTGGAGACCGCTGTTTTTGGGTCTCAGTGCCCCCTCCCTTCGGGGGGGGGGCAGGAAAGGGTTCCCTGCAGATTCCTGGGGCAATCCCCTAGTTCTGCTTGTAAAGGAGAAGCTGCCTGTTTGTTCCAGAGTTTATTTGGGAGAACAAGAAGATTTGTGAGTCACCCGTGGGGCACGTGCAACATGAGGATGAGTGTCTGCTCTTGCTAAAAGGGCCTATGTTTTTCACCCTGGGACTTGTGTGACAATGTGGGGATTGAACTACTAAATATTGGGAAGCCTAGAGTAATGGGCTAAGCAAATTAAAAGTAGGTTCAAGTCCAGAGTTTGTTGGGATGCAAATGATATGTAGAGGAGATGTGACAGATGTCTACCCAGAATCTACATTTGAAAGTTCAGTAAAGGAATTGTTCAGTTTCCAGAGAAATAGCCAGGTATGGGCTGTGGGAGCTGGAGGTGGGTAGCCCCCCATCTTTAGTGACCAGGTCCACCTCTACGGATTTCTTCTGTGGATTTCTGCTTTACCTCAGGCACTTGGCCAGTGATGAGGGAAGTACCCAGACGTGGGATTGTAAGGAAAATTCTCTCTAGGAGTCTAAGCCTCTAGTGTGGTTTGGGGAGCCACAACAGAATAATTGGTTCATTCCTTAAATGGACCGCGGATCAAGTGGCCGGCGGGGGAGCCGGGCCAGTGGGGAAAACCCAAGTAGTGTACAAGTCGGGCTGTGTACATGGTGGGTTTAGAGCCTGAGGGCTGGAAATGGTGATAAAGTGTTCTGTAGTCTCTAATCTGCATTACCAGGAAATGTAGCCCCATGGGGGTCCGTCTATGCTGTGTTTGTTCAGCTTGGATGTGAATAAAAGCCACACTGAAGAATCCCATTCCTGGTTTTGGACATTACAGTTATTGCTTCCTGTGTACGGATTTACTTGGGTGCCCCTGTTCAGAGTAGCCAAACCTAGGTCCCCCTGTGCCAAGTAACCTCATCCTCCCCGAACCCAGTCCCCACCAGGTACTGCTGTCAGCTTCAACAGCATGCCACCTGTCGTTTTGCTAAAAAGGCAGGGGTGAGGGGTTACATCTCCTTTTGCACAAATTGGCTACTAGGCGTTTCTTTATCACATACTCTCTACTTTGGTAAGCACAGTTGGAACACAAGGTGTCGTATAGTAATACCCACCCAGTCTTCGGTGAAGTTTAAGAAGTGCTCCCAAACTAAGCCAATCTTTTCCTAGCCACACACCACTTAGGTGCCATAATTGATTACATTTTTTTATTTTTTTGTTGACCGGGTAAGTGCACTAGACAAATCCTGCCTGTTTTCAGGCACGACCCGGGGGAGGGGGATACAGATGAATGCCAACTGACCTTGAACCAGATTAAGCTGTTGGTGGTATTTTTTAGTGAATGAGGGAAATTTGGCCAGGACACCGGGGAAATTCTCCTACTCTTTTCGATAAGTGCCATGAGATCTTTAACATCCACCTGAACTACCACCAATCCAGGCATGACATGACATAAATGACCCGGTTAAACTGGAATGTCTAAATATTTGCAGCAGATAGCTAATCTATATACTTAGATTAACTATGGTTCAGTAGCTTTATCTAATACGGTTCATCTCATTACATCATATTACATCACTAAGAAATATAAAATAAACCCATAGGTACATACTAAAATTCAGTTATAAAGTTCTGGTAGAGCAAAACATATCAAAGTCAACAAATTGCTAAATCAGCGTCATTTTAAAACTCGGAATCAGAATCACTGCCTGAAGCAAAACATCTCACCATAAATTCTCAAGTAATTTGGAAAATTACAAGGTTTCTGATTCATTACCTACGTTTTTAAAGCAATGCTGAGGCTCTCAAACCATTTTCAAGTCCCGGCGTGCTTAATTTAATTCTCAGAACGCTCTTCAACAGAAATAGAGGGAAATACCTGTTGGTGATAAGAACCCCTTACCAGCCTCCAGCTGTCACTAATCAGCATTCTCATGTTGGGTACAGCTTTTTATGGGTTTCGTGTAAAACTATAAAATATATTTCCCTCTCTCCTTTTAAAAATTCAAAATACTGTTCAGGTTCAGTTCCTGGTCTCAGTTACTGGCTCGGCCTTGAAAACAGCCACACTGCCTATCCTTTTCCTTGTCATTCGGGCTCCGTCACTTTCCACAGCGTATACTGAAAAAGAGAGAAAAAAAGAGAAAACGCTTCTCTGAGCATAGCATTATTCTTTTTGTGGTAGCCCTTTTTCCCCCCTCAGGCAACAACGGCATGCCTTCCATAATAAAGTTTAAGCTTATCTGCTGCATTGCTATGTTGCTTTCTCTTCGTTTCCTATCCATCTCCAAAATGTCCACAACATCCACAATTTCAGGCATAGAAGTATCGCAGACTATTACCCATCTTCTCTTCTATTTTACGATTTCAGTATTTACAGCACCGTAAAAAATGCCGAGACCTAGCTAGCATTGGGTGCATTTACGCTGAGCAAATAACACTTTGTAGCTTATAAACTACCAAAAGGACCGCGTCTCAGCAATTTATTGATTAAAATAACTGGAGTTTCATTCATCTGTACTCTACACTCGCCTGAAAAATAAACTTTAAACATCCAAACATTTTCAATAAGCGAGAATCAGCACTGTGGCCGTCTTGTCCCGCCCCTCCCCTGAAGCTGTGAATGAGCTTGGTAGATCTGTTTGTGGCAGTAGAAAAAGTAACACTATTGGAATTAATAGCTTATTGTGAGCTCCAGAATGTAAGTAGTTTATTTTCTTGTTGGCAGCCCAGAAAAGAGAATGTGTGGTGGCGGTTGTCTGAATGTGTGTTTCACCATGGATCGCATCCACACTTCTGTTAACATAGGTTAAGGCAACCATGGTGATCTAAAACTATGCTCAAACCTACCTCTGAGTAGGTTTTGAGCTTGGTTTTAAAACACGGATTGTAGCACCATGTTTACTCTGCAGCAATTTGGATGCAGACTTTTTAAACAGGGTTAAAAACAGTTTCAAAGTTCCAGTCTGGATGGGGCCACCATAGGTGCTGGTGCAGTAGCAACAGTATGTTACGGCTGAGTTAGTAGTTTTGTCACACCAGCTTAGTTTGGCAGCTTATATCTCTGCGACCTTAGCCACTAGTACGGTAAATGTGGGGGTGTACCTTCCCAGTCCTGTAAGCTAAGTTTTGGGAAGGATTCATGCAAATCAGTTTGGCAGTCTGAAAGTTATTATTAGTGAAATAACTTAAAATTCCCAATTTTTGTGATTTTTATTTTTGCTTACTGCTAACACACAAAGTACAGCAGTTTTGAACTGAAACTTTTTTTTTACAGTTAATCTGTTTATTGTCTGCTTTGAGTTTTACAATAATGAAACTTTTAAACAAATTGGCTGACTTGGTGGTTTACAACATCACCACCACATTATAATAAGCCAGGTTTTTACAGTATGGGCTGCTATATGGTTCTCAAAAACAATACATGGTATGGCATGGCAAGACGACAAGTGCATTAACATTGATGAATCTTACAACATTTATTTAGCACCTGGTAAAGTTATGATTGTTAACCTGTTGCGGTTACATATTCAGAATGGTAGGATGTATTTCGGCTGTCATCAAGCTACTTCACTTATTGTGAAGAAAAGAAGGAGAGAGGGATCCAATTGCTTGCACTCAGAGTTGCACTCAAGATAGATATCAAGATCAAAGGTAAACTAACCATTGCTCATCTTAGTCTGTAATAGCTGAACAACCATTCTACTGTGGAATCTCAAGGGGGTCTAAGTTTATCCTTCATATACTTGGAGGAGTATGCAGTACAAGCAGCATTAAGAAAAGCCATGTAGGGGGCCCACAAAATGTCAAACTTATGTACACAACCTTTCTTGTAACAGGACGGCCAAGTGAGTGTGGCTGTGGTTTCCAGGGCCTTGAGTCATTCTGCCATCTGAGGGAGCACGGTTGTCCACCATCTTTAAATGATGAGTCTTTTACATTCTGCTGCGGCCTGCATGAGCCATAAGAGCTGTATTTTGGGTAAACCCAGGGATAGAGGCATAAGGCCAAGGAGCCAGAGACCAGGGTCAGCCGGTAAAGGACTTCCAAGGATCTGTGAGCAATACTGTATCACAGGTGGCCTTATTGATTGTAAGGGAGGGCAGGACCATAGGATATGTAGAAGTCTGCAGCTGGGTTGCTGTATCTCTAGTAGGCGTCACTGTCAAGTAAGCTCATCTTTTTTAATTGGGCAGGGGTACGGTACCAGAGATGCATTACTTTATTCTGCAGAAGCAGGCTGTTGGGAACAACACAGGCCTGATGGGTTCTCAGCCAGCGCTGATGCCGTTGCGTGGTCATTATGGGGGGTACCCATCTTCAACGCTCAGTTAGCTTTAGCAGGGAGTGAGGGGTCGGGGGCACTATCCCGTAAAAACCTCTGGATGATACCTGCCCTACCACTGGGGTGCGCCATCCAGGTTTGTATTGGGAGGTGAGGCGCTCTCCCAGATTTACCCTTTTTACGTACAACACACGTACAGCATTGTTTAATCTGAGAGGTAAAGAGGCTTCTCATCTGGAGATATTTCCAAAAATCAGTTTGCGGTAGCCCATACCTGGATTTTAACCCTTGAAACGAATCTATGGTGGTGTCCCCAGGGAGGGATAGGTCCCCCACGTATTTAGTTCCTTTGGAAAGCCAATCATTACATTTCAGAGGTTCCCTGTCGATGCACAGACTAGGTTTCTGCCAGAGGGGGTATAAGTCCCCAGGCTAAGGCAATGGGAGGTGCGGAGTCCCAGTTTTCACCAGACCACATGTGTTGAATGGTATGCCAGCGCTGTAGATGTTTTGGGAGAGGATATGTCAGGAGGGCTGTTACCAAGGGGCCATTAATAGGTCTCTTTCTATCTGCGTCCATGCAGGGGGTTGGGAGGGGAGTGAGTGACCTTCCTCTTTTAATAACTTTGCCACCTGAAATACTATGGGGTAGTGGAAAAAATCTGGTAGATTCCACCCTCCTCTTAGTTTTTGGGCCCTCAGTTTTGCTCTGCCGAACCTCTGTCTGGATGGCCCCCAAAAGAAGGATCTTATCAGTGTGTTTAGTTTGTTGTTCCAGACATCTGGCAGAAGGAAGGGCAAGTGAGATATTAAATGGAATACCCTGGGGGCAAGCATCATTTTAATAGCACTAATTTTCCCTGCCAAGGAAAGGTGTAGTTGAGTCCACCGGTCAGTATCTTTCTGAAGGCGTTCCAGTAATGGTTTAAAGTTATATCCACCAGGGTGCTGAGCTTGGGGGATAGTTTGTTCCCTAAGTATTTTATTTCTTCGGAAGCCCAGGCAAGTCCCAAGGCCCCCAGCTGCTGGGGGGAGGTTAGGGCGTTGAGAGGAAGGATTTCGGACTTAGATGCATTGATTCGGAGACCCAAAAGTTCCCCATAAGCTTTGAGGGTTGATAGAATATAAGGGAGACTATAGGATAAATCCTGGGTAAGGACCAAACAGTCGTCAGCATATAGCATTGTGGTATAGTTGTTACCCACAACCTGAATCCCTTGTATATGGGTGTGAGATCTTAAGTCTGCTGCCAGTGACTCTATAGCAAGTACAAACAGCAGAGGTGACAAAGGACAACCTTGTCTGGTGCCTCTTTGCAGTAGGAAGGGGTCAGAAATATTATTAGTAAGCACTCTGGCCTTGGGGCCTGTGTATAGTGTCTTGATCCACTTGGCAAAATAAGGGCCCATATTGAATGTAACTAAGACGGTATGCAAATACTCCCACTCCACCGAGTCAAAGGCCTTTTCAAAGTCGATTGTCACGGCTACAGCTGGGGTGGACAGGGTTAGTGCTACTTGCATTAAAGGGAGCAGGGCGCAGATGAGATCCGAACTCGGCCTCCCCTGACAGATCCCACCTGGGAGGGGTGTATAATATCTGGAAGATATTCTTACAATGGAGAAGCCAGAACTTTGGCCAGTATTTTGGCATTGGCGTTTATTAATGAGATGGGCCTGTAGCTGGCAGGGAGGGTTGAATCTTTACCTTCTTTTGGCAGAATCGTAATAATGGCCTCTGATAGGGTGGGAGGGAGTCAGTCGTGATCGTGGGCGGCATTTAACATATTAGCCTGGGTGAGATGATATGGGGTTGTACCAGTTTATAAAAATCTACCGGAAATCTGTCACCCCCCGGTGCTTTGTGGGGGGCCAGTTTTTGAATTGCTGCACCAATCTCTTCTGCTGTAATATTACGTTCTAGGGCCTCTCTTTGATGTGCATGTAGTTTGGGAAGGGGCAAGCCAGCTACAAACCGATTATACTTGTTTATGTCCCATTGACCTTGGGAGGAGTACAGGGTTTTATAAAAGTCAGACATAATCTGGTTGATGTGTGTAGGTATAGGAGTTTGCTTCCCTGACTTATCTGTGAGGTTAAGAATGGATCTCTCGGTTTGACTTTGTTTCAGTTGGTATGACAACAACTTGCTGGCTTTTTCACTTTCCGATCGGTATTTGTATTGCACCTTGTGGATATAGAGTTCTGCCTTTCTGGTTACTAGGGTATAGATTTTCACTTTGATAGCTGAATGTTCTGCTATCACAGTGGGGGACAGAAGTAGGGAGGGGCTTTTTTTGTAGTCCGTTTCAAGTCTACTTAATGTGGCTTCCAGTTGTTGTAACTATTGCTCTTTCTGCTTCTGTCTATGTGAGACAAAGCTGATTATACAGCCTCTTATGGTGGCCTTGTATGCCTCCGAAATATTGTCGACCGAGGCAGAAGTTGGAGGGTTGGCCTGAAAAAAAACTTCCGTTTCCCTCACTACCAGGAAGGAAAGTTCTTATCTGCCAGAAGGAGGGGGTCTAGTCTCCACATCAGTGATTTGGGAGTTTGCATGGCGGGAAGAAAGGTTAGGGAGACTGGGGCATGGTCGGAGATGTATATTTGGGAAGTGTGGACCCCAGAGGTAGCAGCTGAGATCCTGGCTGATGTAAGCCAAAAATCCAGTCTGCTCGCCATGATGCGAGGTGGGGAGAAAAAGGTAAAGTCCTTCTCTGAGGGGTGTAATACCCGCCACACGTCAGATAACTGGTGGAGAGATGCAAGTTCTTTTAGGGCATGAAATGATCTGGTGTGAGGTTCCGGCCGAGCATTGGATCTGTCAAGCAAATTGTCCATCTAGGTTGAAATCCCCTCCCATTAAGATATCTGGGTTATCGTAAAAGATATCCATTATTTTTTGACTAATGGTATGGAAGAACTCCGGGGTGTCCTCATTGGGACCGTAAATGTTAACCAAGACTGATGGGCCCGCTGGGGTGGAGACCTTCATAATGTTCCACCTGCCAGCCGCCTTCCCCCCCCCGTGAACACCTCTTGGATTTGCCATTGGATCTTTTTATGCAACAGGATAGATACACCTCTTTTGGTAGACCCCACTGAGCAGTGGCCCTCTTTACCCATCCATTCCCTTACCAGCTTGGAAGCCTCTTTCGAACACAATTTCGTCTCCTGCAGAAAAGCAACCTGGGTGCCTAGTTTCTTTAGGTGGGACAGTGCCATTTTCCTTTTTATCGGAGAATTAAGCCCCCGTACATTCCACGTCGTGGTGGTTATATCAGAGAAGTTAGCCATAGTCAAGGTGTTTCCTTTCTGCTTGCATACTTATGGGCGCTCTGTTAAAGACCATCTTGAGTGCTCTCACCAGTACATCATACCTATCACAATATAAGGTGCCCCTTTGAGAACCACCTTGGGTGCCAGTCGGAGGGTAGTGTGGGAAGTCGAAAGAATGGATCCTAGGGGACCCTGGAAACAGATTTCTATTTTTGTGTTGTGACACAGAAGCATTGTTGTAAATGTTGTCACTTTGTGGGGTGGGCAAATAAAAGGGCAGATTGAAGTGCGAGCAGTGCATGCCGTGGAATACCAACTTCACTGCCAGAAAGAGCGACCCCTCTATATGCTGGTTCATTGAAGGATTAAGATTCAACCAGAAGTAACACGTAAGGTTACTTGCCAGATGTTGTTCCATTTTGAGAGTGTAAAGCCAAGTTGACCAGGGAGTGGGGTTTAAAACACCTCCCAGTGGTCAGGCACTACAGTCCCGTGGGGGGGGGGGGGTAGATCAGTCCAGCATGCACTGAGCGTGTGCTAGCACTTGGAATGCTACACCAGAGATAGGGTGTGAAGGGCCAGCTACCCAACCTTCTCGAGGTAGGTCTGCACTCTCTATCAGGGTAGGGAAGTCTGCACAGGTTGTTACTGTGAAAGGGCATGGTGTAAACGGGTACGTAATTGGGTCACCTTCCGGAGGCGGCTGGGGTCCCTCCTATGCCTGCTAATTAGATAGTATCCTGAGGGGAAAAATCCACCTCCTGTGAGCCTCAGTAACTACAGAAGGCTGTGAGATCATTATGGAATGGTGAAGTCGCAGGAAGCAGGAGAGTATAGGGAACCCCACCGAACAATTGTGGAAGTGGGGGGTAATGCAACCTGAAGATGCCATTCATAAACCATTAATTACTTTAGGACTGGATGATTTAGAGAGGAGCCACAACCTAAAACTTACAATTGTAATAGTTCTAAACCTTGAACACTGAACATAACTGTCAGTCTATAGTTGCCATCAATCCCACGCCCTTAAAGAGATGGCTACAAGATGTGACACTTAGTGAAGGGAAAGGCTTAAGACTCTTTCCATTATCAGCTCTTAAGTGGCTACAGGAAGACCATTAGTAGTAAACTGCTGCAATAAGTATACAGTCTATATTGAGGGATAGGAGCATGCACAGGAGTACAGATTGGAGGACGGGGTCCCAGGCTATAATATGAATTTCTCTAAAAGTTAAGTGCTATCTATTGGCTCACGAGAGCCAGTCCCAAATCTGTTGAACCCTGGGGCTTTTTTTTAAGAAATGTATCCCTTGCCCTCCTTGCCCTTGGCCTGTACAAGACAACAGTCAAATTTGAACTTGGAGGACATGTAATACCATTTCATGGCGGTGCATGGCTAACTGCTTCGGAACCCTCTTGAAAACAAGTGAAGTCCCCTAAGCTACCAGTTGCTCCCTGTCGATGGACCATGCCGAGATTTATCCTCCCTCATGGTAGCTTCAGCGACTTCTTTATAGAGGGCAGGGAACAAGCAGTGTAACCCCTAATAAAACTGTACCCCACATAGCTACTAATATCAAACAGATATAAAAACAGCCAGTTTGGGTTAAAATAATCCTGAGCCCATTTACATTTGGCACAACAACAATTATGAGACTGTTAGTACACAGCCACCTCGTCACCCTGCGGTGTATGGCAGAGTTCCTCTAAAGGGATTTGGGCCGTGTGGCTAAAATGGGAGACTAGAGGGGCAGGCCCCTTAATTAGGAGTGTGTACACTCAACATCAAGTAGGGGTCTGAAACATTCCTCATCTGACCCGAAATATGTCGCAGTGGTTCCAGGGAGAGAGGGGTTAAGAAACTCTCTCCTTAACCAGGATTCCCATGCAAAAATACATAGCCCTTACCAGCAGTGTGTTTTAAGAGACTACAGTAATGCAGCCGTCAGGTTGCCTCGTGGTTCGATCGGGGGCCTCCCGACTCAGTTGCCCAGTCCGTACGGGTCGGGGCCCAGTCATCGCTCTTATCTTCCGGTACCGGGAAAGGTTTACCCTCAGCATCCACAGCGCTTTGACGGAGTATCAAAGCCTGGGGCAGCAGGTCTTGCAGCGGCTCGTATCAATTAGTGAGTTTCACTGGCGCAGAGTAGCTGGACAAGCCGCTGCCACCTGACAGATGCGTCTTCCTCTGTCTGCTCCTTGATCGATTTCTCGGGGGTCTGGCAGGGGTTGTCGGAGAATTCTTTCCACCTGGAGGGAGGCTTTCTTTCACTGTTGTCCTCAGTGTGGTGTCTGCCAGCTAGTTGTAGGCTCCGGTCCCCCTGGGGATGTGGCATCCCGACCAGCTCTGCTTCCTCTGTGCTCTGTGGTGTCCTTAGAAGATGGGTATTCACCACGTGGTTCCTGTGGCAGTGCAGAACATGGTGCAGGGTCTTCGGCGATGTCTGCGAGGAACATTTCCACCTCACTGGGGGAATCGAAGGCAAGCTGTTCCCCATGATATAACACTCGCAGCTGAGAAGGATATCTGAGCGAGGAGGGCAGATTAAGTTTGTAGAGGGCCTGTTTGACTGGGCTGTAAGCCCTTTGGTGCCATGAGAGATCGTAGGAATAGTCTTGATATATTTGGACTGGTGCTCTGTATCAACGGAGGGTTTTTAGCTCCCTGGCTGCCTGCAGAAATGATTATTTGATTGGGTAATGGGAGAATTTACAGAGGATCGGACGCAGCCGATCCCCCGGCTTGGGTCTAGGGGCCAGAGATCTGTGGTCCCTTTCAAGTTCTGGGGAAGGATGATTGTTCAGCTTTAACATTGTTGGAAGGGAGTGCCAGAGAAAGGAAATCATATCGGAGCCTTTAACTCCCTCTGGTAGGCCCACTATCCTTATGTTCTTTCTTCTCCCCCGGTTCTCCAGGTCGTCGACATTTGCCAACAAATACTGTATTTGGCTGTGGTGGTCTCTTAGTTGAATGAAATTGTCATGCAGGATCTCTCAGTGCCTTTTAACTTGGGTTTCAGTGTCAGTTACACAATTTGTAAGTTTCACCACATCTGCTTTAGTGGATGATGTTGTAGTGATAAGAGCAGCTGTGTCCAAAAGCACTGTAACAAAGTTGTGATGTTGCCCAGTTGTTGTTCAGCCATCTGGGTGGAAGGAGTGGAGGGTTCTTTAGGATGTTCCATCTCTAACTTGAGCCTGGTGGTTTGCTGATGATATGTAGGCCCTCTGATTCCTCAAGGCTGGATGTTAGCATATCTATAAGTTTCCAATCCCTTGTCCGATCAGCACAATATATAGATTATTGACTTCAGCTCGCTTTCCTGAACAGAGTCCCTAAGAAATAACCCTGGTTAGTAGGTGCTGAAATTCCGGATATAGGAAAATGGGTGAGGCTGGTACTGCAGCAGATTAATTATACAGCTTCCATCTTGGCTGGCTAGCTTCGCCCCTCTAAATTGAAACTTAAAAGTTCATTAGAGTTTGCTCCAAGGAAGTGCTTTTGAGGGGTTTAAAAATGAAATATAATTTATTTTTTAAGTTAGCGAGGGAACCGGAATCTGGCAGAAAGCTACTTCCGGTCTCGGCACTACTAAAAGCAGGAAACCAGAGTAACAGTCAGGTAATCATACTGGGAGGTACAGGGTATAACATGTGGTAGCTTTTAAACAGTCCTGCATGAGTTGGTGAGTAGTCATGAAGGGACTGATTTTAAGGAGACACTTGCATAGGTCTCCGTGGCAACCGGGGCTCAAGGCAGAAATATCTGGTAATTTTTTAACAGATTAAGGTGCAGACATGGTTTGGCTGACCTTTTAAGGGCAGCACAAAGATAATTTTTAAGAAATATACACCATTTGTGGTAGCGAGGGGACAGGAAGCAGGCGGAATGCTACTTCCGGTCTCGACACTACTAAAAGCAGGAAACCAGAGCCTGAGCATCCAGAAATCCTGGGAGAGAACTGAATAGTGCTGCAATAAGGAGTACCAGTCAGGTAATCATACTGGGAGGTACAGGGTATAACATTTGGTAGCTTTTTAAACACTCCTGCACGAGTTGGGGAGTAATCCTGAAGGGACTGATTTTAAGGAGACACTTGCATGGGTCTCGTTGGCAGCCGGGGCTCAAGGCAGAAATATCTGTAATTTTTTTAACAGATTAAGGTGCAGACACCATTTGGCTGACCTTTTAAGGGCAGCACAAAGGTTATTTTTAAGAAATATACACCATTTGTGGTAGTGAGGGGACTGGAAGAGGGCAGAACGCTACCTCCGGTCTCGGCACTATATTTTCCCCCCAGTATAGTGAGTGTTGGCGAGCCCTGCAAAGGCAACACAGCTAAGGCAAATAGCTTAGCTATGTCTACCATGTCTGCCGGGGAAGGGGGAAGGACAGTATCAACCTACTGTAAGGTATGTACAGTAACCAGATACAACAAACGGGACAATATAAACCATGAAGGTAGGACCACTAACTGGAAACTCTATACAGTTTGTGGCATGAGAAGACAGGCTGAACAAATGGGGAAACAAGCATGTAACAAATGCATGTATATCACAGCATTAGAAGATAAAATACCTACAAGAAAAATTAAACATTCAGATAGGGGATACAGGATACTGAAAAATGTGTTCACAATACCAAACAGTTACTGTTAGAAAACGAAAGGGAGCATGTTAGAACAGAAATAAACAAAGGTCCTAAGGAAAAAAAGGAAAGGTAGGGATGATGATTCTGATCTAGATGCCCCAAACGAGGATGACTGGTGCTTGATTACTAAAGGTCCCAGGAAATGTAGGAGGGATATAAATATGTTGCTGGAGATGACTAACAGATTTAGTACTCTAGAAATGGATCTTGAGCAAGAGAATAGTGTAAAACTGTTGGGTGAGCACTTAGGACAAAATAAGCCTACTACAATTCTAAATATAATACTAGAGGAGAGTAATAAGAGTTCAGAGGTTAGGGCTGGTGCAAGTGGAAACCACCATGCAAGAGAACTGTTAGGTCATATGCCTGAGAGCAGCGAAGGGTACCAAGCCACCATACTCTTAAATCTAACTAGGTCAGATGATACAAGAGGGCAAAATCCTGAGGAATCAAATATGGGTAGTGACGCTTGCCAAAGCCAAATATCTAATAACAGTGGTACTGGGCATACTACAGCACAAACAAAAGATATTACTGTTATTGGAGATTCTGTGTTGAGAAATACAGACAGAATAGTCTGTAAGGATAGAAAGAGCGTGTCACACTCTCATGCCAACCAGGGGCAGGAATTGCAGATATAAAAAGATTTATCCCAGGTTTACTGGAACACACAAGTAAGCCAACACTGCTACTTCAAATAGGTACCAATGACATGGGTAGAAGGGGGTGCTCCATATATTCAAAGGGATTTTGAGATGGGTTGATGCTGAGTAAAAAAAAAACAAAAAAAAAACACAATGTTCTTTGATCATATCAGAAATTCTCCCTGTCCCCAGGGCAGGTTGGCGTAAAGCAAATGAACTAAAATGATTAAATGGGTGGTTAAGATGCTCGTGTAGCTGGGAAAATATAGCCGTCATGGAACACTGGCAACGCTTTGAAAATGCACATAGGTTTCATGCCTCAGATGGTCTACATTTAAATAAAACAGGCTCCAAGGTACTAGCAGATAGAATAAACACTAAAATCTCCCAGAGTTTAAACTGAGCACAGGGGGGCAAGAGGGAGGAGATGTCACAAATACACACACACACACACACACACACACACACACACACAGAATAAACAAAAGGTTTCCTTGGTGTGGAAGGCCCTATCAATCAGTGCAAGAAGTCTAAGAAATAAAAGGGAGGAACTTGAGATCATAATAAATCAAGAAGATATAGTAATATGCTCAGTGACAGAGACATGTTGGAAGGAAAATAGGTGGAGGATAGATGTACAAGAGTACCAGCTGTTTAGGGGGGATATAAGTGTGTGTGGTGGTGGTGGTGGGGGGGGAGAGAGAATAGCGTTGTATATCAGAAATGACATAAAGGCATATCAACTTCAAGATGCATATGAATCTGACATAGAACAACTCTGGGTCCAGTTAATCCCACAGCAGGAGAAACAAATTACTGAAGCAGTATGTTACTGACCTCTCTCCTTATCTAGTGTTAAGACCAGTGAATTTATTAAACTAATTGGGAATTTGGATCCTGGGAAAAGAGTATTTATCCTGGGGGATTTTAATTTTCCCGGAATAAATCGGGACTTAGGGACCACTTCCACCTTAGGTGAAGCAGAATTTCTGTAAACATTAGAGATCATATATGGAGAAAATTATGTGCGAGAAAATACTAGAGAAAATAATATATTAGATCTGGTGATCAGTAACGTGGGAGATTTGATTGAAAACTGCACTGTCAGGGAACCTTTATTAGGTAGTGATCACAGTATGGTGCAATTTCAAATAAAAATTAGGACTGTGGTACAGGAGGGTGTTACGTTAGCAAAAGAAATGCGACCTAGCAGACTATAATAAATTAAGGAGATTGGCAGGGCAGTGGGATTGGGGGAGAACATTCAAGGGCCTGGGAGTACCCCAAATGTGGGAGGAGTTTAAAATATTTCCCCATGAACTTGTAGAGATAAATATACCCACTAAACTAAAATAAAACCAATAAGGGAGGATTCCAGCATGGTTCAACTCCAAAATGCAAAAATTAATTAAAGCCAAAAACAGATCTTCTAAAAAGGCCAAGAAAGGTACTAGTATATGCAGAGAAAAGTATATTAAAAAAAAAAAAGCTTAAGATCACTAAAGAAGGCAATAAAAACATCTAAAAGAGACATGGAGGAAAAATTGGTTAATAAAGTGGCTGAAAACAAAAAAAGCCTTTTACAATTATGTAGGCAGTCTAAAACAAAATAATAATTGCATAGACCCACTTATATGTGGCGAAATGTTGATAACTGACTGCCAAGCTATGGCAGAAGAATTTAACTACTCTGTGAGTGTATACCAAAAAGGGGAGTAAGTAGCTTACAATAATATAGAAATCTCAAGACAGTACTGTGAGAATAACTTCAGCTATGATCAAAGATAAATTAGACTCCACTAAGTCAGCCGGCCCAGACGATGTCCATCCTAAACTTCTGAAAGAGCTAGTTTCAGAACTGTGTGATCCTGTCCAATCCATATTTTCAAAATCAATCCAAGAGGGAGTAGTGCCTGATGATTGGACATCAACCAGCATAATTCTGATTCATAAAAAGGGGCCCAGGTCAGCCTGTACAAATTATAGACCCATCAGTCTTACTAGCATCCTGAGCAAGGTATTATAGTCATTAATCAAGGATGTAATGGAGGAACACCTACAGGAAAAGGGTCAAGTTGATATACAGCAGCATGAGTTCAGAAAGGGTTGGTCTTGCCTAACTAACTTGATCCATTTTTTTGATCCTGTAATTAAAGTCTTGGATAAGGATATACCTGCACACATACTATATGTAGATTTTGAAAAACTTCCAATAGTGTCTCACACTTGAAGCTTATATATACCCTAAGCGAATTCATTCTGGAGAAAAGATTCATACAGTGGATCATTGCTTGGTTAACTAAGAGGAAACAATGGGTGTGCATAAAAGGGCACCTGTCAGGTTGGGCTCTAGTGTCTAGCGGGGTTCCCCGAGGATCTGTACTGGGGCCCACCCTGTTTAATTCTGATTGCATCAATCACTTGTACCAGCAAGACCTGGATGGTAAAATTTGCAGATGATATAAAAATAGGGGCACTAGTAGTAAATGCTTATAATGCCAGATTGTTTCAGGAAAATATAGATGCCATGGCTAAAAGTGCAAGAGACAAGAAATTAAGGTTCAGTCTGAACAAATGTAAGATTATGCATTTAGGGAAAAAGAATTATAAGTTTGATTACTATATAAATGGCTCAAAACTGACTCTGAGAGAGATTTAGGTATTCAGATCAGTAGCGATGTGGGCTTCTCCAACCATTGCTCAGTAGTAACTAAAAAGGGTTATGGTATATTGGCACCCATAAGGAGAAATAGTAGAGTAGAGCCAAGAGGTGGTGTGCCATTGGTGCATCTGCACCCGGAGTATTAGGAACTTCTGGATGCCCACTTTAAGAGAGACTTAAAGAGATTGGAGGGGTTCCAGAGACGGGTGACTAGAATGGTGTGTGGGATGCGGGATAGATCATACAAGAAAAGACTTGGGGTGGGGGGAAGAGGTTGTACTCTCTTCAGTATAGAAGGTACAGAGTAGATGTGTCTGGTTTATATGGCCTTTGGTGAAGCAGATCTCTGGGAATGTGCGGGACTGAACAGGAGAATGGGCCAAATAAAAAAACAGGGCCATGAATTACAGCTAAAATGTAACCAATACCACAAAAACCAGAGAGCGGCTTGGTTCTCTCAATGTATTGTATGACAGTAGAACTTGTTACCCACATCTGTGGTGTCTTGCAGTAGCATGAACCATTTTAAACATGCACTGGACAACTATTATGCAGATCATCATTTCCAACTATATTTATAAGAGTGGGGTCAAACAAGGCTAACTCTGTATGTACCTGTTTTACATCTTATGAATCTTAAGTTAATAACATTTTAAAATTAGTGCATGTGCAGATTAGGAAAATGCCCCCCCCCCAAAAAAAGTGACGTGTTTTGCGTTCCAACTGTACCCCGCCCCCAAAAGACTCCTTCTACCCGCCCAACCTACCCAGCTGGTAACTATCCAAAACACCAGCGGTGGGTGCTCAGCCCCGCTGCAGGACACCAAGCCTTATTGGTAATTATTGGAAGCAATCGGTGGCAGGTTCCCATCCGCTTATCGGTACCTCCTTCTTGGCCATCTGATCACTGAGATAAAACACCATCAAGAGATTCTCAGTTCCACTGCCAGTATCATCTTGCCTCCCTCCCAACCGATCGATATATTTTACCAGTGGCGGGTGTCAAATCCTGCCATTTTCCCTCTATCCTAATCCTCCCGATCAAGCTTATATAGTTTGGAGGGCAACTGGTACAGCCCTCCCTCCACTGCAGCCGATTGACGTCTTCTCCTTTCCCCCACCAATAGCAACTTGTTGGAAGCATTTTTTTTTTTTTTTAGTTACAAGCAAACCCCTCACCTCGTGCACCATCTGGCTTCTGTGCCACACTCCTCTTTCCCCACCCCCACACTGTTACACAAAGCAGGTCCCATAGTGGCTAACTGGCACAGCCCTTCCTCTATCATTAATAGCTGCCATTTTCTCCATGGTCTCCCGTCAATCAGAACCTGTTGGTGGGACATCACCTACCCTCTGCTCCCATGCCAGTGATACCTGCAGTTTCGTTCTCAACACGATTCCTCAATGTCCCTTGAGTTGCTCTTCTACTTTTAACTGAAAAGTCATGCTAAAATTATTTCTGAGTTTTGGTGCATGCGCAGTACGCTCATTTTAGGACTTGGTGGGGGGTTCCCCCAAGTCACGAAATGCGTGCATGGCACATACTTCTGATCTTCAAAATATTTTCAACTTGTAGTAATATTTTGGCCAATATTTGCCATTGTTAGCCACATTTTTGAGCTAGCCAAGTCACCACCCCACATCACAACCACACAAGTGGCACCTTTTTAGTCTGACTCAACATTTTTTTTTGGGGGGGGTTTACCTTGAGGCTAACTACAAGGCTGGGGAGGGGATGGGCTTTAGCATTAAGAAAACCCAAGTGCCACATTTCCCTCCTTGTATGGACACAGAATTGTCACGATGCCTTAAGTTTTTTGCAATGTACGAGTAATAACACACGACAGGGTGTGCATCGAGCTATATCAGCTCACGCCTCAGGTTGTAAAGCACAAGGCTATGGACTGAGTGTCCTTAACCACCTGTGAAGTGCATTTATATAGCTTGATGCAGACCCTGGTGTGTGTTATTACGCTTATCATTTTTTTTTTTAATTTAACATGTTATTACGAATTAAATATTTAGGTATGTAAAAAGTAAAAATGTTTACAGTAATTTTAATACAGTAGGGCTTCCGCCTTCTGGAACATGCTGAGGTTTTTTTGCCTTTGGAGATTTGTCTTACTGTGGCTACCGTAGTTGTAGTCCCTGCCAATAGTAGTTGTTGTTTAACTGCATTTAGATAGAAACTTTCTGTTGCACCTCCGCCCACTAAGAAAAGAGGACTGTGTGCAGTGAGGAACTGTGACTGAGAGAGAGAGAGAGAGAGAGAGAGACTTGAGCAAGTGGGAGAAGCAGCTGTGAGCGTGAATGACAAGACATCTGTGAGCAGCTATTCTGCGTCTTTGACTGTACACACTGTGGAGGCTCCATTCTGCTGAATTAGAGGGGGGCAGCAGTTGCCGATGCAAATACTGAGAGTAGTCAGCATTTCTGGAGATATTGTTTACTATTTTACAACTCCTCTTTTTTGCTTTGATTGCGGCTGGATTTTGATTGCAGGGCTGGGGAGTTAGTGAGAATGTGACAGCAGAAATTCTGAACACGTGAGTATGGTATGTGGACAGCAGCAGAGTTCTGAAGTTTCAGTGCAGAAAAACATTAAAAAAACAAGGTTGATCTTGCCTTTTTTTTTGTATGTTATCTTCATTTTTCTAATGAGCCATACAGTCTGACTGGTCACACAATTAACGTTATAGTTTTTGAGGACCACATTCAGTGTCAGTTTTACAGATTTATTTTGCAGACAGGCCCTACTGTGAGGGCTGTGGTACAATGGCACTGCTTTTCAGTAATACTCGCTGTTATGCTGCTGCTCATCATTATCTCTGTTTGGCTTAAAGGGACACTGTCAACCCCTAGTTATTCAAAATTTATGTGGTATGTTTTTCTTTGGTTTTTTGCCCCTATGCAGATTGTCAATATATAATTAATTTTATGAAACGAGGCTCCATATTCTTACATTTAATGAGAATTCTTCTCACCGGTATGTTAGTGTTACCACACCAGCAGCAGGAGATTGTTTGCATTTTTCACGTTTAGGCACCTGCAATGCACAGTAACACACTGTGTGCACAGACGGTCCCAATGTCTCATACTTGACCCTGTCACGATACCCTCACTCAAACTAACCGTCAGTCACATCACCCGGTTTTGACAGAGAGAGATATTCATAATCTGATATCAAACGTGCTCTTTTTTTCATGCCTGTCTCTGAATTTTAGTGACATGATTTCCTTGATGTTTCCACTCGATAGAAAAGAGTGTGAACAGACACCGAATACCAGAGCACACATTTCGGCACTCACAAACTTTTTAAAGGGACAATGTCAGCCACATAATCAAAATGAGTTATAAGTAAGTTTGGCTTGTTTTTACTGACTGAAATACAAAATCTTCAATAAGTACTGTATGCTATGGTTTTACAAAGATTCTGTTAATTTAGTTGGCTGCTAAAAGTAAATATCTTGACTGCGTGTTTACTGTTTAAAAATTCTATGAGTGCTGAAATGCATGCTCTGGTATTTGGTGTCTGTTCACTCTTTCTGTCGAGTGGAAACATCGAGGGAATCATAGACACAGATTTGAAAAAAAAAAAAATAGCATGTTTGATATCGGATTATGAATATCTGTCTGTCAAAACCGAGTGATGTGAATGCCAGTTAGTCTGAGTGCTGGCATCATGACAGGGTCAAGTATGAGACATTGGGACTGTGCACGCAGAGTGTTACTGTGCATGGCAGGTGCCTAAACATGAAAATTGTAAACAAGTCTCCCGCTGCCGGTGTGGTAACACTAACATACCAGTGAGTAGAATTCTCATTAAATATAAGAATATGGAGCCTCGTTTCATAAAATTAATGATATATTGACAATCTGTATAAGTGCAAAAACCTAAATAAAAAGAAAAACATACTGCATAAATTTTGAATAACTAGGGGTTGAAAATGTCCCTTTAATACACAGGCCAGGTTGGGCACTAGAACTGTCAGGTAGTTGGAGGAAGGGGGACAGACTGTTTTTTAATTCCACGGATAGGCCTTGTGGGACATTGAACCTGTCAGATTGTTGGGGAGGGGTCATTTTTTTTTTCTTAATTCCCTGATGGACTGGGTTGGGCACTGGATACATAAGGTTTTTTTTTTTTTTTGGGGGGTGACTTTTTTATTCCCTGACAGGCTGGGTTGCATACCAGACCCGTCAGGTAGTTTGAAAAGAGGGACTTTGTATTCCTAATGGCCTAGATTGGGTGTTGGACCACTCAGATGGGGGGCAGATTTTTTTTGTATTCTGTTGGGTCAGGTTGGGTACTGGCTTATCAGGTTGTTGGAGGAGGGGGACAGATTTGTTTTTGTTCCCTGATGGTTTGGGCACTGGACCCATCAGGTAGTTTTGCATTTTGTCCGTCTGGTTGTTGGGTGAGGTGGGCATAATTTTTTTAATTTCCTGACAGGCAGTCGTGTGCTGGACCCATTAGGTAGTTTGAGAGAGAGGGATTTTTGTTTTCATAAATTCCCTGATAGTCTGGCTTGGGTATGAGACCAGTGAGGTTGTTTGGGGGAAGGGAGTAGGACAGATTAGTTTTATTTATTTGTTATCCGTTGGATCAGGTTGGGGGCTGGATGTGTCCAGTTGTTTGGAGAAAGGGACAGATTTGTTTTATTCCCTGATGGTTTGTGTTGGGCATGGACTCAGCGGGTAGTTGGAGGAGGGGGCATTTTTTTTTTTTCTGACTGGTCAGGCTGCACCAGACCCATCGGGTAGTTGGGAGAGGGGGGCTATATCCTACTGTATTTGCTGTTGGGCCGGGTTGGGCACCTGAAATTCTGTTCTATTTAAATTCCCTGTATTATCAATATGGAACTCCTGTGTTTTGTAAAAGATGGGGGTACAGTTTTGGCTAAATGTTGTTTTGCAGATTGCCACACCTTGGCCCTCTCTTGCTCCAGTAACTGATCCCCCCCCACCTTTGTTTTCCTAGTCCCTGGCCAGGCTGCTTAGATCGACTGGAAACTTGGCTGTTTTCTTCATTTTGCAGAGCGTTTGAGAGAGATGCTTCTGAGTTCCTACACGCATCAAATTGTGCCACAGCTATGCTATTAAAGAGCAGGTTCCTACTTTCCAGCTGCTAGTCTTCCCAAGCATGTTCGATGCCTTACTGGATCAGTAGCTCGCTGCTGAAGTTTGGCATAAAAATTTCACTTTTTGAAGAAGTTACATCCCTCGTAAATTTGTATATTCGTATAGTGCCCAAAAAAAGACCGACCGACTTCCCGGTCCGAAAAACACACCCCCACGTCGGCACATGCAGCCCTGTTTCGTGATGTCACAAAACGAAGGCTGCGTGAGCGTGCCCAATTCTGTTCTATGGGCTGGTATTTTCAAACATAGTTATACCCTTTACTGCTGGGATTTTTGTATATCAAAGCAATCGATCGACTAATAGGGACCCAATTGGTCAATGCGTTAAACATATATACTAAATCTCGCACTAAAGAGTATAACTATGTTTAGCTTCAACCATAAGATGAAGCATCAGCTCATCTGTTTATGTTTATCCTAAAACAAGAAGGCACAAATGCAACAGGCAGTGTGTTTTCAGGACAGCACTAGACACAGGCACTATAAAATCTAATTCACGAAGGATGTAACTTTCTTCAAAGTGGAATTTTTATGCCAAATTTCAGCAGCGAGCTACTGATCTGGTAAGGGATCAGATGGGCTGGGGCAGGCAGCTACTAGGAACCTGCTCTTTAAGTAATTAAGTAGCATGAAAACTCTGTTTTATATATTCAGTTTCATTTTTCTCCAGAAAAAAATAAAGGTTAGCTTTTCATTCATGATGTTGTACTGACTTAGGCCCTGTCCAAACTAACACTTTTCAGGACTTTTATACTCTGTTAAAATGGTTTAAAAGTTTTGCATCCACATTGTAGCATGGTAAAACTTGTGCTATCAACAATCCACATTCAAAAACTGGGCAGGGCTTTAGCACGGTTTTAGACCAACATGGTTGCCTTAAACTGTGTAACCAGAATTGTGGGTATGTGATCTATGCTGTAACAAGGTTTAAGGCAACCGTCACTGTACGATGACCTTTGTTTTTGGACTGTAACATAAGTGGGGAAAAACACACAGATATTGCTGAGCTCGCTATTAGCTCCTGAATCCAAGCAGTATAGTTTTTCCCCAAATCCTTTGCCGTGCCTGATCGTGAATATCCCAGCATGCATTTCAGCACCCACAATGCTTTGGGGTACTGCTGCAGTCATGCCTGGGAACTCAAACTCACGCAGGCAAGCATGGAGTCTGAGTGCAGTCTGGAAGCTCTGACGACTGTTCTCAAGTATGGCAATTAAAACGTTTTTAAAACATTTTTAAAATTGGTGCCAGTGTGGAGAGGGCCTGAGAGTTAATTGTACTCTGAGCTCATTCATTATCATTCTTATCCCTTAAACATCCCAAGGACTTCTTTAGTGATACTGTCTAGGTCAGCTGCACATTCTTGAGAGAGCTGCCACTTGCTCAGTATGTTCTCGTACACTCTTCTCCTTGCAGCCAACAGAAAATTAGTAAAGCATTACAGACAGCTACTTGAATCAGTAGCAAGGTGCAACTGACAGCCATAAAGAGGTGTATCCCAGTCTGCCAGTGCGTTTCAGTGGGACAGCTGCAAAACAGTTCCTGACTTTGATCCCAATAAGAACTGGTCTGTTATGAAAACTAGCCCTAAAAAAGAGTATGTTTATTAAATATGACAAATGACCATGGGGGTGTGGGCAGTTCATGTTGTATTTTCTGCGTGCAGCTATTTTGCTTTTGCCAAGAATAAAATGGCTGCAAAATGATATTGTGTTGGTGTATTGATTTGTAAACAGACTAAATACTAGGATGACTGTAAGTTGGGCAAAATCAGTGTATGGTAATGTGATGTTGTTTAGCCAATCATAGTTACAAGTTCTTTCAACCCATTTTATAAATATATACCTAAATGTACACATATACGTCATTATGCACTCCTCCTCAACCCTTAATATTGAACCATATTTCATTTTTGTTTCCAGATCCATTTATATGGTATATATCTTTATGGGCCCCATATGAAGAGCTGGCTGTGTGCAACGCGCAGTACCTGAGATGGTGCATATCCATCTCGGGGGCAACATTAAGACAGTGCACTAACTATCTGAATATGGGACTGTGGCCCGCAGCACATAATATGTGCCGCACTGACAGAACCATCTACTGGAGTATGGCCCACAGGTGCACAGTGGAGATACAGTAGTGCATCCGAAACGGAATAGCGCCATCATTCCTGTGAGCCATACTCCAGACATGCTAATGAGCCCATAGGGCATGCAGGGCACTACGGGGCATTTCCATGCCCATTGTGGGCTCTTTAGGATGCTGCACAGTATGGCTTTTTGTGGAGCTGTGAAGCCCTTGCATGACTGATCCAGCCCTAACACTGTAGCTACTCAGTGGTGGCTGGTGTGGTGTATACCCCCGATCACAGATCCAGCCACATCTATAATATAGTATCTTATCTGTGACAGGTGTCTACCCCCCCCCCCACAACAATCTGTAAAAATTACAGTAGTTTTGTGCCCACACTACCTTTCATTCACAAGGTGGCCAGCCAAGATAGTGACTATACCATTTGATATGTTCAGTGGCTTCGATGAGTGGGGTCGAGGGTATATGTGTGTAGGGTTCTGAGTGGGTAGGACAGGAGAGGGTTCAGTTTGCCATTTGAGGGACTGGGGGAGGTGGGGGACAGCTGAACATCAGTCAGACACAGTACCACTAATATGGCTAGAAGGTGGTGGTGGGGGCACTGGCCACCAGTGAAATACTGTATATAGATATGATCGGATCAGCGATTGGGGGGTGGTGCACTGGCTACCATTGGGTATCTATAGTCTCGGGGGTGGGGGGGTGATGCTGCCAAGGACCAGCAGCTCCTGCTGGCCACTATCTGACACTTGCCGAGTGGGGTTTGCCCATCACTGTGTGCAGGAATAAGGGTAGAGTTTTTGCGGCATTAAACAGCGTTGTGATGGGGCTGTTTGGCATTGCCAAAACCTTTATACTGCCATGCCATGTATGCAGAGCGTATCCTTCATTTTCATTGGCACTACTGTATATTCCATGGGATCACACTATTATATTCCATGGGATCACACTATCAGGTCTGTGCACACACACCGGGGGGAATTTGAATATGAACCCCACCCCATCAGATAACACTGTTCTTGGTTAGTGCTTCACTAACATGATTAGCAGTGTGCTAACCGTTTGAATATCATGGCCTTTGTTCACTATGTAGTTAGTACTTCTGTCCCTCATGTTCCATAAGGTCAAGGCACAGTTTATGCTGCATACAAGGTGATCTTAGTCACAGAAGTGATGTTAAAGAGCAGCTGTCGACTAGCCTGCCACTGACATATCCCTCAACTGACCTGGCCAGGAGTCATTTTCCATAAATGATTCCTTTGTGGGATACTGTTTAAAAATTTTTGTTTTACTCATTAACTTTTTTGACTGAAAACTGAATCCTTATTGCGCCCCACACGCTTTACATAGCCGTTTTGTGATGTCCGTGAAGGCTGCGTATGCGCCTCATTGACTTGAGTGGAGTGATTTTCCCAAAGGCTTTATGTATCTTTAGTGTTGAGATTTTAAGAAAGCAAAGCAACCACTCGGGTAAGAGGGGCCCTGTTAGTCTAGGCGGTTGCTTTGATTTTTAAAATCACATTAAAGATACTTAATGACTTTGGGAAAATCACCCCATTCAAGTCAATGGAGACACTTGCAGCCTCCGTTTATTGACACATGTCACAAAGCAGGGGCTCGTGTCTGATGTTGTGGCCGTGGGATGCGAACTGAGCTCCATTTTTTGCCGGCGGGTCAGGGAATAAAGTTACAAGTAAAATAACATTTTTAAACGGTAGCCTACAAAGGAATCATTTATGGAAAACTACTCCTGGCCAGGTCAGTTGTGGGATATGTGTCATTGGAGTGGGGGGGCTAGTCGAGAGCATAGAAGCTGCTCTTTAAATGAGGTTTGTTTAAATACAGCTGAAAATTTGATAAAAACCTGGAGCTCACTTTATTTTCAGATCTAAAAAAAATGCTAAAGCAAACTCAACATTGGGGAAAGTGCATCCTGCAAGACAGAAAAAAAACAGACAATCAGAGATGGAACAAACAGGCAGCCCAGTGGTGTGACAGTAGAGCTACCAGCCATCACGCACATGACCTGGGATCAGGAGCGATCTTGGGCTGCTGGGAGCCGACTTTGGGGGGGGGCACGGATAGAGCATCTGCATGGCTACTCTCCTCTCCTGGGCAGGGAGGGTTGCCAGTTCTGTTGTGTGACTATGACTACCCCCAGCTGGACGCCTAGTGGTAGGATGGGTCTGAGGGCAGGGCAGCAAAGAAAGGGAGGGAGCTGTGGGACTTCTGCGGCGTGTGCATGCACGCGCCAGTGTATGCGCCTCAGCTGTGGGGAGGGAGGGAGGAAGCAGAAACCCAGGGAAAAATCAGGGAGACTGGCTGAGTGAAGCCCTGCCCAAGGTGTAGAAGATGGTTTTCTTTTTCTCATTCTTGTTTTGAAATTTTAGGGTATGCCTATTCTTTATAGTTCAAAACAGCACTTACAGGCCTCTCTAACATGGTGCCCATACCTCTCAACCTCCTACCTTATAAATCAGGGACAAGGCTTAAAATAGTCGGGGATAAAGGACCAAAATCAGGGACACATCTTCAAAATTAGAGATATCCACCCAGAAAGCTGGCAGAATATGGGGCTTAGTGCAAAATGCATTTTCTAAAGAAGCACAGGTCTGACTTTAATGATTGGCATTATTTTGTGCTTACAGTCCCCACTGTTTAGCCACAAAAACACAAATTTTAGGAGGGACAAAGTAAAATTTTGAGGCAAAATCAGGGACACTTGAGAGGTATGATGGTGCCATGCTGTGAAAGTAAACATTTATTACATGTGGAACCCTATTATAAAAACAATTATTAAGTTACCACAAGTTTTATTTGGTGCAAAAACTGTGAGAAGCAGTGCGGAGACTGACACCCCAATGTTTCATGCTTTCATGCTTTGTCTAGCACAAAACATTGGCATGCTGGTCTCTACATGGTTTATTTCTAGCAGTTTTGCTCCAAATAAATCTTCAAATAAGATCGCCACATGTGTGTGTGACCAAACGTCTGTATTTGAGCAATATGAACAGCAATAAAGAGCTCTTAAGAACTCTGTGATAACAGTGCAGGAATATTTTAAAAACAAAAACAGGACAGCTATTCCATAGCAACATGAACCGTGTCAGTTCACTTTATAAACTAATTTTAAAAACTGTTTTCTGACATTTTTAGGACAAGCCCATTTCAAAGTTCAATAACATACTCCAAGGTGTGCAGTAAATGGAGAATAATGTATGGGCAGTAGTGTGTAACGGGCTTGTTTTTTTACACATCTGACACGTGATACTACCACATAAACCATGAAACCAAAATATAATGTACTTCAGGTTGTTGGTTGTCTTGGGTTAATGCACTTCCAGGTGCTGTAGGAAGCAAGCGCCTTGTGCGTTACTACATACCTGGGCGTGCGTTAACCCCAGATAACAAACGTGTTGTAGTGTCTTATTTCATACTTACAAAAGATCAGCTGTGATGTGAATAAGTCTAGCCGCCACTTCCATGTGATCCCCCTTAGGCCAGGCCCTACACTATACCATTCTAGTTCCAATCCAGATGCAACTGTTATCACTGACATATTCAGCTACTGTAACCAATACTGTAGATTGATAACCACTGTCTTCTCCAAATAAGTTAATGTCATGTATTATGTACTAGCTTTCCCTTGGTCATTCCTGCCCTTTATAATATGATATGCTGTATTATGGACTTGCAACTACCTGCTTGTACTTAAACTTGACAGTGTTTCTCTGGAGCTGTTTACTTTTGTATTTAATTGCTCATTTCTTTGTGTACAGTGTCCTTGACGTGGAACCTTTGTAAAAGAGCACCTATGCTCCAAGATTTATTTCCTATAGTATAAATACATAAACAATAAGTAATTTATATCTTTATCTTGATATGATTTTAGGTCCTGCACATTCTCTGAAAAGATCCAATCAAGCGTCCTTGTCTTACATTTATAAAGTGCAGCCCAGATGATGATGATCCTAGGTGGTTGGGGTGCTAGTTACAAGAACAAAGCCATACCTATTTTCATTTAGAAGTTCAAGAAGTAACCTGCTCAACCCTGGCTTGTGTGTGTATATTTTTTGGTAGTGTGCTTTTTCCCCTCTGACGTCTGGCTTCCATCACCCACCTTCCCTGGGACTTACCTCTCATCCTTATACCCCCCAAGGGCAGGACTTTCTGGAGGGGACTGTGCTCCTGACAGGGAGACCTGGTCGTTGCTTACGAAGGAGAGCTCCAAGGTCGGCGATGTGGGACCTGCGGCAAGACATGGATGTCCTCCTGCCTCGGCTTGTGTTTTTTCCGTTTTTGTTCCCAGCCCCATAGAACTCTGGCTTGTTTAATCAGTTCAGTCATATATGCTCTTGGCAAGTGGCTACTATCAGTCTGTAAACAAAATCCAGTGCATTTCCCTTCCAGTTATTGCTTAAAAGGCCTTTAATTGAGATTTTCTTCTTTCTCTGAACATCGTTCTTTTTTTTTTATTTTTTATAATCACATTTTATTAGGTTTTAACTCAGTACCACAGCGCAATAAACCACAAACTGTGCTTTACCCTGTATCAGAAACATCACAGAAGAAGATTGGGTCTATTCAACAAACCCTCATTCCTTCTGTCACACTTTTGAGCTGCCAGTGACTGCAACTGCCCACAGCCCTGTGCCACGTCGAGCACCCAGGCCACACTGCCCCTTGTGTGAAGGTATGTCCTGGCAAGGGAGCGGGGCTGTGGTGGTTGACGTCCGGAGGGTGTCTTGGACACCTTAAGAAATAGCACTAACTACAAAAGAAAATCGGCTGCAATTTGAATAAGCCTGACCACCTTAGTTCAGGCCCTGCACTATACCATTCTAATGTTTATCTTTACCTTACTGCTATGAGCTGAGGTCCTGCTGTTTTGTTCTTTATGTCTGCAAATACCCCATCCAGCTTTCTTTTCTCACATTTATACTGTGATGCAACTGACCTTCACAATATCAATTTTGACAACACTTGCAGCAACATATTTTTGGTATCTTGTTGGTCTTGTCATTGTTGCTATTAATCAAGACATCACTTTTTTGTGTCATTCTGCTACCCTCTCTCCCCGCCTACTCCTGCTGTATATATTGGATATGCGACGTCCTGACTCAAAATATCACAGTTTATCTTTAAATATGAGGGGGCAGGAAATTCCAGGAGTATAAGAAGTACTACCCCCTCTCAAGTGAAGTCAGAGTTAGACCATTGCGTATTTGATTTATGCAACATCAGCTTACTAGTTACAACTTTCAGATCTCCTGTCTGGAGATTTAACTGTTTGTCTTTGATTTCAACTGCTGGCTTTAATGCTGTACAGTGTTATTACGAACATACGAAATTTGCCAGCAGATAAAGGCCTAGAGCTCTATCAAGTCTGCTCGAATGTGCAGCTAGCACCCCTTATTCTGCAGCTGCCCCTCCCTTCCACCCTTCCCCTTCATTAACCCTCCCCCTTGTCCTGTCCCATCCTCGTTTGAAGCAGTCCACTGTTCTACTGCATACCACTTCTGCAGGTAATGCATTCCACCCAGCCACCACCCTCTCTGTAAAAAGTGTCTCCTCATCTCCCTCCTGAACCTTCCTCGCTGCAGTCTCATATCACTTGGCCCTAGTGGCCCTCCCTCCTGCTTTGAACAGCCCCTCTGTACCCGTCTTGTTTATTCCTTTCATGTATTTAAAGGTTTCAATCATGTCACCCTGTCTCTCCTCTCCTCCAGTGAGTACATGTTCAACTCCTTCAACCTCCTCTCGTATGATAAGTCCCCCAGCCCCTTGATCATCTTTGTCGCCCTGCGCTGCACCCCCTCCAGTAACTTAATGTCCCTCTTCAGATACGGACGCCAGTACTGCACGCAGTACTCCAGGTGTGGTCTAACTAATGACCTATACAGTGGCAGAATCACCTCCTCCCTCCTCGAGGATATATCCCTTGCAATACAACCCAGCATTTTGTTAGCCTTTGCAGCTGCCTTCCTACATTGTGCCGAGTTGTTCATCAACCCTGTAATGAGCACACCCAGATCCTTCTCCTCCTCTGTCTGGGCTAGCTGCACTCCCCCTAGCTGGTAACTCCTCCTTGGGTTCTTCATCCCAAAATGCAGCACCTTGCACTTTTTGGCATTAAAGCCCAGTTGCCAGGTGTCTGACCAGGTTTCAAGCTTTGCCAGATCATCCTGCAACCCCTGCCATCCCCTAGGTCATCCACCACCAGCGCAACCTTGGTATCATCAGCAAACAGACTGATCTTGCTCTTGATGTCCCATGATATGTCTGCAATGAATATCCCAAACAACACTGGTCCCAACACGAGCCCTGTGGGATACCGCTCGTCACTGCCCTTGGGTGTGAGCTCCCCACCCACCACCACCCTCTGTTGCCTTCCCTGCAGCCAGTTTCCTACCCATCTCACCAGCTTTGCACCCGCCCTGTGCCTACTAACTTCCTTCCCAGCCTTCCATGTGGCACTGAGTCGAATGCCTTACTGAAGTCCAGATACAGGACATCCACTGCATGGCCCCTGTCCAGTTGCCTAGTTACTCAGTCATAGAACTCGACCAGGTTGGTTTGGCAGGATCTGCCACATATGAAGCCATGCTGTCTGCTGTCCTGTAGTCCTTTGGCCTCTAGGAGGGCCACCAGCCTCTCCTTCAGGATAGTCTCCATTAGCTTACCCACGATGGATGTGAGGCTCACTGTTCTGTAGTTTCCGGTTCATCCTTGGGGCCACTCTTGTGGAGGGGCACCACGAGCCATCCTGCAGTCCTGAGGTATACACCCCGAATGTAGTGAGGCATTAAAAAAGGTCTGCCAAAGGTCCTGCAAGGACCTCTGCCAGCTCCTTCAGTACCCTGGGGTGGATGCCATCTGGGCCTGGTGCCTTGCCCACCCTCAGTGCCTTCAAACCCTCTCGAACTCTGCCCTCCATGATTTCCCCATCTGTCACCACTTCCCCCCCTGCTTCTGCCATTGCTCCCACCTTGGTGTCACCCCTCTTCTCTTTAGTAAATACTGAGCAGAAGTACTCATTTAGTGCTTCCGCCTTATCGTACTCTGCTTCCACCCAACCCCCCTCCTTCCTAATCCTTACTATGTGGTCCTTACAGCTCCTTTTCTCCCTGATGTACTTAAAGAAGTCCTTCTCCCCCTTCTTAATGCCTTGTGCCAGCCTGAGTTCCGTAGATGCTTTGGCTCCCCTTACTGCCCTTGTCACCTCTTTCGATTCTGTCAAGTACTCCTCTGTCCTCCCCCCTCCCTGTTTTCTTGTACTTCCTAAAGGCAGCTCTTTTCCTCCTTACCTTTTCCATGACCTCCTTGCTCAACCAACTCGGTTTCTTAGCCCTAGCCTTCTTGCTCTGGGCTTTGCAGCAGGTTTTGGTTGCCTCCACTATCCCCAGCTTTATGAGCTCCCACCTCTGGTTAGTATCCATACTAGATTGAATTCTGGCCAGGTACCTTTTACCACTTCCCCATCCTCCCAAAGTCGCCCTCCTGAAGTCCAGCACTCTTGTGCCAGATTCCACTCCTTCCTTGCCCATATCCAGTGTGAGCCATACTGAGTGGTGGTCACTCCCTGACAGCGGTTCCTCCACTGTAAGTTCTCTCACAGAGTCCCCATTTGCCAGCACAAGGTCAAGGGTATTCCCTAACCTGGTTGGTTCACTGACCATTTGCAGCAGGAAGCTGTCCTGGAAGGCATCCAGCAGTACCTGCTCCCTTCTGTTCCTGGTTGTTGGGGTGCTCCAGTCCACTCCTGGCATGTTGAAGTCCCCCACAATCACCACACCCTTCTCATGAGGTCCTCCTGATCTGTCCCACTAGTTCCGTGTCTAACTCCTCTGTCTGAGATGGTGGCCTGTACACCACTCCCATTCTAAGAATCCTATTCTTGGAATCCTGGATTTACACCAAAGTGACTCCAGTACTACCCTCCTTCCTCCCTTACACACTTCAGTCCTTCCTTCACATATAGTACCACCCCTCCTTTCCCAATCACCCTGTCCCTCAGAAATAACCTGTACCCTGGTACAGACAGGTCCCAGTCATTATATTGGGTGGCCCATGTTTCCGTGATGGCTGCAATGTCCACCTCTCCCTCTGCCATGAGAACTTGTAACTCTGCAGTTTTCCTCCCAAGGCTCCTAGCATTAAGGGTAACCACCTTCCACCCTTCCCCCTCCCATCCTGCCCTCCTTTCCTAGCATCACCAATAGTACTTGCCATTTGTCCTTTGTCACTGTTATGGGGGGTAAGCTCATATGATTTCCCAACCTGTGGTCTCTGCATATCTCTTCCCCAGCTGCCACCCCCCACTCCTAGTTTAAATTCCCAACTTCCTCTATATACTCTTCCATCCTCTGTTTCAACACTTTCTTTCCCTCCTCACTCAAGTGTAGTCTGTCCTGGCATAGAGACCACTGTCCTCCCAGGTCCCTCCCACCCCCAACAGCCCATCCCCTTATTGTGACATCACCAGCACTGTGAGGGCTGCTGTCTAATGAGTTTATTATTCCACTGGGGAATTTCTCCTCCTCCCAGTGGCCCCTGTCGTGCAGAGTACCTCAGGGATTGATCTTGTTGCCGATGTTTGCAGTGTACTTGCTGCCCCTGGATGAGCTCATTAGGAAGTACAATGTGGGTTTTCACTGCTATGTGGATGTTACCCAGTTGTACTTATCCTTTGCCCCTGGAACATCCGACGCTGTGGAAGTGCTAAATATCTGCTTGGCCGAGATCAATGACTAAATGTCCTCCAGTTGGTTGCGGCTGAACCCTGATAAGATGGAGGTTCTAGTGCTGGAACCGGGCCAAGGGCATAATATGAGTGCCTCCGGTGTAGCACCAGGTCTTTTCCTGGGGCCTACACCATTGATGGCCTCCTCTAGGGTGCGAGATCTTGGTGTGTTCCTGTATGACATATTGACATTTGATTCGCCAGGTGTCATCTGTGGTCCAAAGTGTTTTTTTACCACTTGAGGAACATTGCCAGAATCAAACCCCTAGTTCTGCCGGAGGACCTTCTCACACTGGTTCATACCTTTGTGATGTCCAGGCTTGATTACTGTAATGCTCTTTACTTCGGGGTCTCAGGAGGTACCTTCTGCCAACTGCAGCTGGTGCAGAATGCAGCCACCAGATTGCTGGTGGGCCTTTTGAGGTTCTGTCATGTAACCCTGGTGCCGCGGGAACTGCACTGCCTGCTGGTCAGGTGGAGGGTGATCTTCAAGGTGTACTTGCTCACCTTTAAGGCACTACAATGACTAGGCCCTGGCTACCTGACTGATCTTCTAACACCAGCCACCCCAGTCCGCTCCCTCCATTTCTCTTCTAGGGGCTTACTTGAGATTCCCAGGACTAGGTTGAGACCTGCTGGCGACAGAGCATTTAGTGCTGCCGGCCCAGTCCTGTGGAATCCACTGCCTTCACCTATCAGGGAGACCTCGTCAGTTGAGACGTTTAAGTGCCGTCTCAAGACCCACCTTTTTTTCCTGACTTTTCTGGATGTGACTCTCTGATCTGGCACCGTTATTTTAATCTGAGCTATTCGTTGGTTTTATTGTACTATTTGTTTTTATCACTGTTTTTGTTATATGTGCAAGTCTTTTTCTCTTACCTGCTTTCATCGTTAGGCGCCCAGAGCCTCCGGCATTGGGTGCCATAGAAATAAAATTTGCCTTGCCTTGCCATTGTAATGTACGTAATCTTCAAAATATCAATCATGTTAACACCAAAAACAAAATATTATGACATCTTGAGGTTCTCGGCACCATGAGATCAACTTATCATCTCATTTGATCTTCACTGGTGTTGTATAAATAGACTTACACTTTATTCACAGTGTCAGTGGCTCAGCAGGTAGCACACTCACCTCTGAGGCCGGGAGATCAGAAGGCTGTGGGTTCTATCCCCATGCCAGGCACTTGGGTTAAATTTATTTATTTAAATAGTTTCACCAGGAAAGGCACACTGAGCAACAAGATGCTCGTCTCCCGGTGCGAACTGGGGGGAGAGGGTACAAGGGGGGAGGGGGTACAAATAACAGAGGCAAATAGCAGCATATGGATATAATTGCTTTAAACTACAAGCAACAATGCATGGAGTACACTGGATATTGTATGGAGCATATAAAAATTACTTGACATATAGCAGCAATACAAGGCAAAAATTTAGCGCACAATAATATGCAGGTATAAGCAACAGGAGACATAGAACACATGGTGGTGCAGGACAAAAAGGCACATGACAAAAGTGCATAGGTTGGGGCTATATGCCAGTATTTATAGCAGAGCTAAGGCCACTGGTCGGACAGTGGGAAGGGGAGCAGTTGGCGCATGGCCGAATCAGGTACATGAGCAATTAGTGGTGAGGAAGTTAGCTAGGGCAGTAGAAAGAGAGTGGGCAGAGGAGGAATGCCGAATTTGAGGTGGGAGACATTCCATAGCTTGGGTAACCGGTGTGAGAAGGCGGCTTGCCAAGCAATAGTCTTCCGTCTAGGGATTGATAGTTGGCAGTAGTCACAGGATCTGAGATAATGGGCAGGGAAGGGGGCAGCTGAGAGCATGGAGGAGAGCTAGGAAGGGATGATGCCAAGCCATAGGTTAGATACATATTTAGCACAGTGTGAAATGTGGCGGTTTCCGAGGGACGGTAGTGCCAGGGAATGGTAGAGGTCGCAGTGGTGGGTAAGGGGCGAGGCATTGAGAGCAAAGCAGCAGAAGGCATTAAAAAGTGTGTCCAGCTTAGGTAGGGTGGACTTAGGGGCTGCACCGTAAACAATGTCACAGTAATCAAAGGAGGGGAGTATCATCTTCTGGACCAGTTCACGATGGACAGGGGGGGAGGGAGGCTACTGCGGTTCCTATAAAGTGCACTGAGCATGGGACGTAGTTTTTTTGAAATAGCATCAGTGTGGTCTGAGAAGGAAAGATGGCAGTTGAGCCATACCCCCAAGTAGAGGTATGAGGAGACATCTTTGAGTTTTTGACCATCCAGGGTGTGGAAATAGGGAAGGGATGGGAGTCTGGACAGGCGTCGTTGTGTGCCAAGTCATTGTGACAGGATTTTTTTTTACATTTAGGGAGAGCTGATCCATTGCTGTAATTTGTTGAAGTAGGCTTTGAGGTTAGTTGGTACCACTTCACGGTCGGAGTCTGAGGAGAAGAGTACAGTGTCATCTGCATACATGTGGATTGGGGTAGTAGAGCAGATGAGCAGTAAGTTGTTTAGGAATATAGAGAACAGTATGGGTCCCAGAACCGACCCCTGAGGGACACCGGTAGTTAAGGGAAGGAGGGAGGAGATAGCATTTGCGACTTTAACGGACTGGGGTTCTGCCAGAGAGGTAAGACCTGAACCAGTTGGTGGCAGCAATAGAGAGGCCTGATTCAGCGAGACAAGAGAGCAATATGGGGTGGGAGACTGTGTTGAAGGCTTTCACAATGTCGACGAAAACGGCTGAGGTGATCAGTCCACTGTCCATACCAGTCAGGATGGAGACGGTAAGCCTTATCAGGGAGGATACAGTGGAGTGTCCCTTTCTGAAACCTGACTGGTAGGATGTGAAGAAATAGAGCTGGTGAGGAAGAAAATAAGTTGGGTGAGCACAAGGTGCTCTTGTAGTTTTGCTAATACTGGGAGGAGGGAAATAGGGTGGTAGTTGGAGGGGGAAGTGGGGGTACCTCCTTTTGGGAGGGGGATGACAGTAGCATGCTTCAGGGATGGCAGCAGTGGCAAAGGATCGGTTTAAAAGTTTGGCAAGCGGAGTTGCTATGGCTGTGGCAGAGAGGAGTTTAGAGTCCAAGCCATCTGGGGATTTGCCTTTTGAATGGTTGAGAGAAAGTAGTTCATCTAGGGCATCCACTGCAGAGATGTCATTGAAGGAAAAGAAGCGAGGCCTAGTCAGGTTCATTATGTCTGTAGAGGGTGCCATAGGTGCAGGGTTTGGCAGGGCAGAAGAGAGAGGAGAGTGGCAGCACAAGTGGAGAAATATATGTTGAACTCCGTAGCGACTGCTGTTAGCTCAACAAGAATGGAGTTGTTAATATTTAGAATTGGAGTGGGATTGGCAGCTGGTGTAGTGAAGAGGGAGTGAATGACCTTCCAGAATTTTGAGGGGTTATTTAGGTTGGACTGTAGGGAGCTGCTGAAATACTCTGCTTTAGCTAGGCGAACGGCTCTGGTACACTTGTTTCGGAGCATGCAGTATGCGGAGAGGAGATGTGGAGTTTATGCATTTTCCAGGCTTTATCACGGGCGGTTTGACATGCAGTCAGTTCTTGGGTGATCCACGGCAGATGGTTGCCTCATACCCTTGTACGTCGCAGCGGGGCATGTTTGTCCCAGACACTGAGGAAAGTGTCTTTAAAGTGGAGAAAGGCATTGTCAATGGAGTCCATAATAGGGGTGGGGCCCCAGTTTGCTAATGCAAGGTCGTCTAACACCGGGGCAAGATTGAGGGATTTGAAGGAGCGTTTGACTAGAAATTTAGGGGGGGATTTTGAGTGGTGGATTTTATGCACTAAGACAGTAACGTGGTGGTCACTGAGTTAGTCAGGAAGAATACCGGCATTTATGACCCGGTGAGGGTGTGTGGTAAGAGCCCAATCGAGGAGCGAGTGGTTACCAGATTTTAGGTTAAGCCGGGTGGGTAAATCCCAATACTGACACCGTAGTGCAGCATGAGGGGGCTGCTGCACTCCTGAGGTGCCGTCTTTGGATGAGACGTTAAACCGAGGTCCCATCTGCCTGTTCTGGTGGTAGTTCAGGTGGATGTTAAAGATCCCGTGGCACTTCTTGAAAAAGAGTAGGGGAAATTTTTACTGCAAAAATAAAGGAATACAAACTTTCAATACATAAAGCAATAACATAGACAAGCAAGAAAAATTGAAAAAAAATAGAATAATATAAAAGGGAAACCGCAAACATTCTGTACTGTATTTAAATTTATAGAAATACAATAATCATCCCTTATTTCTTTGTCTGTTTTTCCTTATTTAAGTGATTGGAAAATCATTGTCTGTAAGCCAAGACATGGCTATCCATTTTCTCTGTAAATCATCTACATTCCCCATTTTGGACTCTTTTTCATATATTTTTCTAATGCCACATCTAACTTTTTGCACAATTTCCAGATATGTACACTCCTTTTGCTGCAGGGTAAATAAGCAACAGGACATCCAGATATGCCATTTTATAATAGAGAGAGCAACTTGTAAGGTTCCTTTATGCCATTTCCTCCATCGAAATGGAAACACTCCATAGATTAAAATATTGTAAGACATTAATTTAAAAACTGGTTCATTCCACATTTGTGATAAGTATAGCCAAAAGCCTTTAATAGTCACATTGAAAAAATAGATGATCTATTGTTTCTATCTGCTGAATACAACACAATCTGCTACAATATCTGTCTGAGATTTGTTTGTTCTTATGGTTTGCCTTAATATTAAATTTTTCGTGGCAGCTTAGCTAATGCATATCCCATATCTCTTGTGGAATCCTTTGATTATTCAGCCAATATTTAAGGTCCATCACCATATCTGGAGGACACTTTTCAAAAACACAATCCACTGAGCAAAGAGAGTTTAATAGATGCTTATAAAGTTATTTTCTCTGCAGTGTTTTCAGGTCACCGTTGGCAGGACAAGCCCTATTGTTTAATTCAAAGAAATGTATCAGATTTATAATCGGGGACTATTGAGGACTTTCTAATAGATTTTAGTAAGTTTGTTTCCCACAGCCAATTCCATGACTGGCATGTAGAGACCAATAAAGATCCCCAAATCTTATCTACTGATATAAGCAGTGGTTTAATATTTGTGATCAGTAACATACCATTAAAAAATAGGATAGGATTTACCATATCCAAACCTCCTTGTCTCTGGGGAAGATATAATATGTTACGTTTCATAGGGTTTAACCTGCTGCCCCATACAGCTTGAAAAAATAAACTAAGTAAGGATGTTTCTATCTTTCTTGGGGGAGGGAATAAGTAACTTATGTGTAAAAATACCGGTATTAAATAGTTTTTTATTAAATCAGTCAATCAATCAATCAAATCTTTATTTATCCAGGCGAACATCATTGAGCAATGCTCATTTGCAAGATGGACCTGGTAACGTCAAGATACAATTTGTATGACATATAACTTGCAGAGAATACACAACTTTGAGAGGATAGCAAATGAATACAAAAACAACAACTCCAAGACAGAGTGCTTTGAACAGCTAATAACAAAATAAATCCTTTTTTTCTTCCCAATTTTCCATCTATTCCAATTTGCTACTTTTTGGCTTCTTATCTGTAGTTTCTGGGATCAGTTTATTTTGCTGAGGTTACCATTTCCAAATTGAATACCTAAAGTGGTCAGAGGAGTGGTTTGTATGTTGATTCCATGTATTTGGATACTGTAATCTAAGGTGTAATTCAAACGTTGTCCTGCACATTTAGCCAGATTCAAGGAGGCCCCCAAAATGCTTCCAAACGTGGAACATAAGTAATTGTTTCTGCTATAGATTGTGTATCTGCTACTAAAAGTGTCACATCGTCTGCATATGCCATTATTCTTGGGGGTCTGTCCTAGTCCTATTTCTAAAGGCTTGACCTGACCTGCCTTATTGATATGTCTCAGTAACGGATCCTAAAAAAATATATACAAAACCGGGCTCTGAGGACAACCCTGGAGAACCCCTCTCTTTATAGGTATAATTGGTTCTTTCCAACCATTTGTCCAGGGTATCACAGTTGCAATTCTATACAGCCCTTTAATCCAAGACACTACCTCTGTTGGGATATGATAATATTTTAAGCATTTCCACAGAAAGTCATGACTTCTTGCATCGAATGCTTTCTTTTGATCCAGTGATACCATATATCCATCCAGCACTCCAAGTTTTCATTTTTCTGTTACTTCTCTTAGTAGGAGAAGGTGGTCATGGATATGCCTGTTTGGTACTCAACATGTCTGGGCTTCCAAGATGACATATTCTGTTACCAGTAACAGTCTTTTAGCTATGATTTTAGTTAGGATTTTTATATCTGAATTTAGAAGGCATATAGGTCTCCAGTTTCCTATATTCGTCTTGTCTCCTTTTTTAAAAATATTGTTCAATGCTCCCATGTTCATATGAAGGGGGACTTCCCCTGTGAACAAGATGAAACTGTTTGTCTGCGTGAGTTCTTCCATTAAGTGTTGTATTAGGATTTTGTATATTTCGTTGGGAATACCATACATTCCTGGCGTTTTCCCCGAATTTAAAGCTTGTACAGCATCTGCTACTTCTTTTATACTAATTTGTTTACTGAGGTTCCTTATAAGATTTTGCAGGATATCTGGGATATATAAATCCCCTAGGTATGAACATAATGTTGTGGTGTCTCTAGGCAGTGGGGCAAACATTTGTGTAGTATATTGTGAGACTATGTGTAATATTGAGGATTTATCGGTGTAAAGGGTTCCCTTATCATCTTGTAATTTTGCTGTTTTTGTTTGAGATTTTATTATTGCAAGTTTCAAATGGGTAGACAGTTTCAGCAGTGCCTTGCGTTCCATACCGCTGTTGGAAGTATAGTGTACTGTATCTACCTTTTGTTTATGAAAGGCCTTTAAATCTTGTCAGACTGAATCAATTTTTTTGGATACATTCTGATTATTTTTGTATGCTAAGGATAATAAATGTTGACATTTTTGTCTGTTTTGTAGTTATGTTAGATTACTAATATGTTTACTTGTATGTTTTAATAGATGTCTCAATTCTGTTTCTGTATCTTCCCACCTTTGTGCTAGGTTCTCAAACATAATAAACACCGACTTTCTGGCCCGACAGAACTGATGCAGTTCCTCTTTCATACCCTTAGATTGTAGTGTGGCTATGTTACATTTCCAGAAACTAGGGTCTGTCTTAAAATGTTGCGCATGACCAATTTCTGTAGATAGAAGAACGTGGTCTGTAAAAGCTATTGGCTTTATGGAGACAGAGTTAATATTGGTATGTGCTGATACAAAGATGTAATCGATTCTGGTGGCTAGCTTGCCTTTATAAAAGGTCAGGGTATGTATTTTAGTTTTGACTAGGTGAGAGTCTATTAAATATGCTGTTTGTATCATATTTGATAAAAAAAATTTGAGTCACAATAAATTTTTGTTTTTGCACATTTACTGTTCTCTAATAAACATAAAGCACAATTGAAATCTCCTGCCATCAGTATAGTCATGGAAGGGTTTAATTAATTGAAATAGATAAATTCTGGCTGTTTTACATTGGGGAGTGTATACATTAATAAGTCTATATGGAGTACTGCTTATTGCAGCGTCCATAATTAATACTCTCCCTGGACATAGGTCATACAGGTTTAACACTGAAGTGTTAGCTGCATTAAAAAGTATGCCAGATGGCGAGAGTTTCGCTGGAAGTGTCTCTCGCGTTTTTTCCACACACCCTCAATAACAGAATATTATGGGATTACTGGAAGGAGATCCATGGGGTGTTACAGAGGGGTTTGGGTGCGGAGGTCCCTCTCAGTTTCCAGGTGCTGGTAGTGGGATGCAGACACCCGGCTGTAGGCAATGCGTAACAAAGGAGGCTGTTCAGCACACTCTGCCTCGCAGCTTTGAAGGCGATTACAGGGAGATGGTTGAAGTCCCCTCCCCCAGAGTTAGGGGCTTGGAAGAATAGAGTGTAAAACATCAGGAGAATGAAGGAGCCTAGAGCCAGGCTCAGACTCACCTTGGACAGGCACTTAGAGCAATGGCAACAGTGGGATTCTCTTTGGGTGTAAACTAAAAGGTGAGAAGGGAGGTTACGGGTGATAGGAGGTATAAAGGGAAACTGGCTCTAACCGCTCTTTCTCAACTGTCCACTCCCCTGGTGGTTCCCTATCTGTCTCTCTGGTTTTATAAATTCCAAGCAGAACTTTTAGAGAGGTGGCATGGTTTCCTAGTAGTGGTTTGAAATAAATTTGACTCCAGTTGAGTCACCTGTAGTACAGAGGGGTACATGTTAGTACCTGGGAGGGATATAGCCCTCTAGCTTCGTCAACCTGAAACAGCTACCGCTTAATTAATAATTTAATCTGATGGTGGTAGGCCACCACTGTGCAGACCAGACACGGAAAGCTACAGGCAATACAGTATCATTTGATGGTAGTGTAATATCAGTTTATTAATTTTATATTTTAATTTTTGAATCAAGAAGACATTGATGGATTTTCATATAGTCAAGGCAACATATCGATTATGGAAAAATGCTGAAGCCAGTAACCAGGAATATAACTTCTGGGATGATAGTTGGACTTTTAAATAAGAGACCTATGTTGGTTATGGGACATGGCCTAAATATCTTTGTCTGTATATTGTCTTGGCACAACAATAAAGCTGAATTTTCAAAAAAAATGTATGCCAACTCCTGAACGGGTTTCAGGTCCAATGGACCAAAAAGAAGGATCTTTAAACCAATTTTTTTGTGCAGTCCTTATTTCAGACATAGTATGAAAACAAACATCCTGTAAAAAGAATATGCCTTCCAGCATAGACATTAATACAGAAAATTTTTTTTTACATTTCTCTGACTTCATAATACTGTTTACATTCACCGTATATAGGTGAAACAAAGAAGACATTTATTTTTTTTTATTTATACTTCCCCATTCGTAACCCCATCGTTTTTTGTATGTTTTATGTTTTTACCTTCCTTTTATGGAAGTTTCATCACCTCCAGACACCACTTCCTCCACTATGGAGGTTACTGTTGAAGAGTCCGAATCTTCTCCAGTTCCCGTAGAAGTGTCCTGTAGAATGTCAGATTTGTTCATCATAGCTACTTCAGCTTGAGAGGGTACATGTTTCCCCAAAATCTTGTCATTCTTTTCTAGTTCTGGCGGTTTTGGGGTGCCTTGTTAACCTCAAGATCAGTCACCATCATTTGTACTTCACCACTTTGTTTTCTTTTGTAGAGTGAATGTTCACATTTTGTATTTCCTGTTGATTTTTTTTGGGGGGTCGTGATTGCTCAGCCCCATTCGGTCTGGTTTCTGGTGGGGGGGGGGGTTGATGGAAAGGGTATGTCTACTTCTTGCCAATTCTCTCTCTGTTTTTGTATTTTATCTATTTGTGCCCGATGAATACATTTTCTTTGTAAGTCCCCATCTGCTGTCTCTGGCACATTATGGGCTGCCCATTGACAGTTCTGAAAGGTATGGCCCACAGTGTCACATAAGTTGCATCTAAATTCATTATTACAATGATTTTCAGAATGTCCCATTTCTCCACATAAATTACACTTGATGTGATCACATATGCTACTCAGATGTGACACTGATCCACATCTGCAGCATACTTGTGGCCGCCCTTAGTCCTCTGTCCCTCCCTCTGAAGAAGGAATTTGGCAGATGTAATACTCCGGTATCATTTAATTTAAGCAGGACCAAAACCTTTCGACCCCCATTCAGATGTTCTCTGAATCTGTGACTGCCTCAGGATTTTTTAAGATAGTACATCTCTGCTTAAGCCAGTGAATTAAATCATGCAGGCTCACCCCTTCATTTCGAAATAGGATTGTGATTTATTTTGGGGCCGGTTTGGTTAAGGATATTGCTACAAATGGGGTCCATATTGGGATGTTTTTTTAAACTGTTGTATTGGCTGGAACTCATTGAAAACTCTGTCTGCAGCACTTTGAAACCCAACCGTCAGATTCTTTACTCCGCCTCACTGAACAGTCGCTCTGGAGGTTTTCTCCTTTGCTCGGTTCAAAAAGTCAGTTAAAGTTGTAGGTTAGTCTGAAATTAGTTCAGTTTTGTCGATTCAGGACTCTGCCTGCGGTACTGTAAGTGCTTAGGCTAGTTCTTGTGGAAATCGTAAAAAAAAACAAACAAACAAAAAAAACTTTATTTTTCGGTCGGTTCGGCTGAACCGACCCTTTAATAGTCTTGTGTGGAAAAATTTGAGTGTAGTTACTGGTCGTGTTGGTTTAGGAAAAAAAAACGTGATTTAAACTTTTTTTTTTTTCCCTATCACCGTAACACGGTGAGAAACCGGTTAGGAGTCTTGCCTGGCGTGTTGCCAAATAAAGGATAAGTTTGTTAGGTTGGCCATGTCAGAAACCCAAGAAAACAACGGGGCCCACTGGGTTTCAACACTGCAGTGTATGTGGGGAGGTCTTTGCTATGACCGATCTCTACTCCACCTGTGTTTACTGTCTGGGGTTTGACCACCTCGATTCAGACTGCCAAATTTGCAAGAATTTCCCTAAGTCTACCCTGGAAAAAAGGTTAGGTAGACTTAGAGATAAGAGAGACGAAAAATCCGGCTGACCTGGAAGGCCAGCCGGTTTGGTTCCTACCGAGACCAGAAGGTGCCCTCTGTGATGCGATGCTTCTTGGGCAAGGAGAGCCGATCCTGAGTGATCGGTTCCTACAAAAAAGCGCAAAGATAAATTGTCCGTTGGATCCAGACCTTCATGTTCCACCCCAGAGAGATAGCCAGAGCAATTTGGATTGTTGAATCGTTTTCATCTCGGTTCCGACTGATCCGCGCCTTTCTGGTAGGCTTGGTTCGGTCGGTTCCCCCAGTTCAAGATTATTCCCCTGAAGACTTTTACGAACCGGAGTTTGATGAGAAGGGGGATTTTGAAGAGGATGGTGATGACGGTGAAAGTCTGGATGTGCCTGTGGAACCGGACATCTCCCCAGACAGACCTTCTGGTGTTTTCCCTCCTAGGCTTTCTGAGTCCCTCCCCACTATTTGTTTTACAGAAAGGTGGCTGAAACCCTCCAGCTTCCCATGGAGGAGGCTGTGGAGAATCAGGAGGAGCCTGATTTTGTTGAGATGATGGACATCCCAGAGTCTAAGTGACTGTCTATTCCCCTCCATAAGTCCTTTGGGAAACAGACACAAAATATTCTAAGGTCTCCTAACTCTGTACCTCTTGTTGACCAAAGAATGGACAAGAGGTACACCTTGTCAGGCTGGGATACAGAGTTTTTCTATCAGCACTGCAGCCATGCTGGGGTAGTGCGGGCTGCAGCCTGTGACGAGGCAAACATTCCCTTGTCTTCACACCTCCCAGACAAAGACTCCAGGAAGATAGATGCCATGGCAAAGAATCAGTACATGGCATCATCTTTGGGACTCAGGCAGGCTAACTATATGGCCTATACAGCCAGGTACCAGAAGTCCAGGTGGGACACTGTACTGGCACTGGCTAAGCAGGCTTCTCCCCCAGCTAGCCAAGGAGCTGGAGGAGGTGGCTGCTGATGGTATTGAGGCATCAAAGGTGCAATTTCATGCTGCTGTGGACTCCAGTGATGTGTTATCAAGAGTCATGGCTACATCTGTGGCTCTTCGGAGAATGGCTTGGCTCAGATGTACTAGCCTTTCACAGGACACCCAGGCTAAGGCCATGGATTTCCCTGTGGTGGGTAATTCTCTGTTTGGGGAGCAGACAGAGAATTACATGAAGAAAACGGATGAGTACAGGACCACTTATAGGAGTGCCCAGGCCAAGGAGAGGCAGGCAGCTCCTCAAAGGCAGCAAGCTAGGGGCAGGGGCTGGCCTTTTCACAGGCCTTTCTATCAAGCACAGGCCTCTTCTTCCTTTTCTTAGAGGGGGTTCATTAGAGGGAGAGGCAGAAGGAGGATGAGCAGGGCTGTATCCACCCCTCAGCCTAAGGCTCCTGCCAAGCAGACACCCTGATGTGTCAGCTCGGGTCGACTTCCCCATTCCGGTAGGAGGCAGGCTGGCTTACTTTGTCCAGTACTTGATGTCTGTTACCTCAGACAAGTGGGTCCTGGAGATAGTAAGCCAGGGACTGGTTCTCAGTTTCAAAAATATTCCGAAAATGAGACCCAGATCCTTTCTACCTGCAAATACATCAGAAACCATTGCTTTAGAGCCAGAGGTTTCGTCTCTACTGGCCTTAACAGCCATAGAGAGAGTTCCTACCCCATACAGGGGCAAAGGTCTGTAGTGCTGGTACTTCCTTACCCCAAAAAAGACAGGGGAGTGGCGACCCATCCTAGTCTTGAGATACCTGAACAAGCATCTTTTAAAGCCAAAGTTCAAAATGGTGACTCTGGGAACAATTCTTCCCTCTCTAAGGCCAGGAGACTGGCTAGCCTCCATGGACCTGCACTACAGATGTTCGCCTGAATAAATAAAGATTTGATGATGATGATGATGATGACCTCAAGGATGCCTATTTTCACATTCCCATCAGGTGCTCCCACAGAAAGTTCCTCAGGTTCGAATTGCCCTCAGGCCATTACCAGTTCAGAGCAATGCCCTTTGGCCTAACTTCAGCCCCAAGGGTGTTCACAAAGTGCCTAGCAGTAGTGGTGGCCTTCTTAAGAAGAAAGAGGGTTTCAGTCTTTCCATATCTGGATGATTGGCTCCTTGTGGGCCAGTCCCCAGACCAAGTCAAGTCAGATCTGCAGGTGACCCAACAAGTTCTCACTTCTCTGGGGTTCCTTCTCAGTCTTCCCAAGTCAGTTCTCGAGCCTGTACAGCTTCTCACTTTTATAGGAGCAGAGCTGGACACGGTCAAGGCAAAAGCTTTCCTTCCTCTGGAAAGGGCAACAGCCATCTCACAGCTGGCCTCTTCCTCCCTCTGGTCTCTCAACCAGCAGGCATTTTCTTCAGCTTTTGGTACATGGCAGCTTCCACAGCAGTGGTCCAAGGGGCCAGGTTTCAGATGAGGGACATTCAGTTCCATCTGAGGGCTTTTTGGTCGCAAAGGAAATATCCTCTTATCAAACTAGTCCCAGTTACTCAGACCCTTATCCAGGCCCTTCAGTAGTGGCAGAATCTGGACAGTCTGAGACAGGGAGTTCCATTCGTCACTCAGATTCACTCTGTGGTCCTTACCACAGATGCTTCCCTATTGGGGTGGGGAGTCCATCTGGGGGCTCTCACAGCCCAGGGACTGTGGTCCCCTCAGGAATCCCTTCTTCATATCAACCTCCTGGAGCTCAGGGCAGTGTTTCTGGCCTGGCAAAGTTTTTCTCAGTCAGGACAGACAACACCACCACCACCATGTGGTATATCAACAAGCAGGAAGGCACTCGTCTACGGCCTTGTGCATGGAAGCCATGAAAATATGCTCCCTGGCTTATTCCCTACAGACCTCTCGGGTAGCAGTCCGCCTTCTAGGAAAGGACAATGTGCTAGCAGATGCATTGAGCAGGATTTCCCAGGGCCATCACGAATGGTCCCTGGACCCTCTGGTGTTGAAAGTGATTTTTTTCAAGGTGGGGCACTCCAGAGACAGACCTCTTTGCAGCCCCAGACAATCACCAACTTCCTTTGTTTTGTTGCAGACCCCCAGTCTTGGGCTCAGTCCCTCTGGATGCTCTGATTTTGAACTGGGAAGGGAAATTTCTATGTACCTTCCCTCCCTTTCATCTACTGTTCAAGGTTCTAGTCAAGGTAAGGTCACAGCCTTGCAAAGTGATTCTGATTGCTCCAGACTGGGCCAGGCAGCCTTGGTACCCCCTGTTGCTGTCTCTAGCAGTCCATCTTCCCCTGTCTCTTCCCAGGAATTACAACCTGTTAACCTCCTCTCAGGGGAGGATTTGGTACCCCCAATCTTCGGTCTCTCAATCTCAAGGCATGGCTCTTGAAGAGTTAGAGTATGCAAATTTGCATCTTTCCCAAGGGGTTCTGGACATTCTCAAACCTTCTCGAAAGCCTGCCACCAGAAAAACTTACAATGTCAAATGGAAAAGATTCAGCATTTAGTGTTCCAAGAAGCATATATCCCCAGACACTGCTGAATTGTCTACATTTCTGGATTATATGGTTTCACCTTAATGGCCTAGTCCTCAGACCAGCTACTCTCAAAGTACGTTTGTCAGCTGTTTCTACTTTCCTGTTCAGTGGGGAGGACTTCCTCTCTGTCATCTCACCCTGTATTCTGTAAATTTTTCAAAGGATTGCCTTTAGGGATCCTGTTCCTGCCTGGGATTTGAATGTTTGCATTGCTCAGCTTATGCAACCCCCTTTTGAGCCCATGTCCTCAGCAGAGCTCAAGTACTTGACTTGGAAAACTGTGTTTTTGGTTACTGTTACCTCTGCCAGACGTATCAGTGAATTGCAAGCCCTGTCAGTTGAACCGGACTTCATTTCATTCCATAGAGATAAGGTGGTCCTTAGAACCAATAGAAGGTTCTTACCTAAAGTGGTTTCTGATTTCCATTTAAATCAGTATGTCTCTTCCTGTGTTCTTCACTGATCATACTTCCTCAGGAGAAGCGGAGGTTGCACAGTTTAGATGTTAAGAACCCTTAGTTACGACATAGAACGTACAAAGGGTCACAGGTTTGACTCCCTCCAGTTGTTCCTCATTTATGGGGAAGTAGGTAAGGGCAAACCTGCCACCAAGAGAACTATTGCCAGGTGGGTTGTGTCCTGTATCCAACTCTGCTATGAGAAACTGGGGAAAATTCCCACCAGAGGTACAGCTGCATCTGTGGCTGCGGCTAGGGATATTCCTTTGTTAGAAATGTGTCAAGCAGCCACCTGGAAAACAGTTCATACCTTCACCAAGCATTACTCTCTGGATATCCAGGCTAGGAGTGATGCTAGGTTTGGCACAACAGTACTTCAGAGCCTATTCCCAAAGTAGGTTCTGTCCCTCCTCCTCCTTGGAGGTACTGCTTGGTAGTCTACAATAGTCGGAATACAGCAAGACTTCATGTTGTTTGAAGAAAATATTACTCACCTCAGTAATTATGTTTCTTCTAATGGAGTCTTGCTGTATTCTGTCCTCCCTCCCTGCCTCCCCTCTCAGAACCTGTTTTTGGGAAGTGGGTGGGCAGGTGCAGTTGTACCCCAGGGGTGTCTTCGGCCCACTTTCTGTTGTTTGGGTGCTTTGTGTTTGATTAGTTAAGAATTTTATGCTTTATTACCTGGTTTTCGGGTTTCCTGACTTGAGTCTTTTAGGAGTCAAAAACTTTTGTTGCCAGTTGGCTAGGTGAAATTTTACAATTTCCACATTATTAAAGTCAATGAGTTTTAGCTTGTAAGAATCTGCTGTTTGGGTTTCAAAGTGCTGCAGACAGAGTTTTCAACCGAGATCGAGCTCAGCGTTCTGTGCCTTGCATAGAATTTTAACCCTTCTCTCTCTGGGGCAGTTCAAGTGCTGGAGCTAACTGCAATAGGCAGAATACAGCAAGACTTCATTAGAAGAAACATAATTACTAAGGTGAGTAATTTTTTCTTTGTGATCGACCTACAGTATCGGGTCATCCTAGGCCAAACTCCGTGGAGTTTGTTTGTGGCATTCCAGATATTACTCCCGTTTGTGACCCAGTTTAGTTTACTTTATCTTTAAAAGTATCTGAATTCGTACCTGCAGGCCCTGCGAGGGCTTTCTCTGCATTCACTGTATCCTGTAGTTCCAGCTCATTTTCTACTACATCTGCCCAGCTGACATTCGGCTCCTTTGACGTCATCGGGCATCAGCTGTGCCAGGTTGACAGCTTTCTTGTTTCTGTCAGTACGTATCTGTTGCAGTCTCTGATTTAGTTTCCTCTTTGTAAGGGCAAATCGCCTTTCCTCGTCTACCAACTTGTCTTTCCAGGATCCGTTCTTCTTAAGTTCTGACATCTTGCTTTACTTTTATTTCGGTTTCAATATCAGAAATATCTTGAGTCGTTCAAAGAACTATTTAGATCACCTGGATGATTTGTTTGTACCGTGGTATTAGTAGTTTCCTCTAAATTCATTTTTTTCCTCAGAAGTTCCATTTTCTGAATTTTGTTTTTCTGTCTGCATGACTTCGTCCTGCTCAGTAGCACTCCCGGACGCTATCTTGGTACCGCAGATAAAGTGGTCCCCTCTGCTTATAGGAAGCAAGGCCCCCTGCAGGCAGAGTGGGGGAATTTCCCCAGTGCCCTGGCCAAATTTCCCCCCATTAACTAAAAATACCACCAACAGCTTAATCTGGTTCAAGGTCAGTTGGCATTCATCTGTATCCCCTTCCCCTGGGTCATGCCTGAAAATAGGCAGAATTTGTCTAGTGCACTTACCCGGTCAACAAAAAAAAAAACAACCTAAAACTAAATTCCCTCCTGGCCCTGATTTACCATTTGGTTTATGCTTGACTATTCCCACTAATAAAGATGTTTAGATGCCCCCCCATAGCCACCAAAGCAATGTCCCTGAAGACTGGTTAAGGTTATGCTGGCCAAGAGATGCAAAATCCAGAGTGGGGGATGTGGAGCTGAGGTGCATGCACAGGCCACCAGCTGTAGGCAGAGCCTACTGAAGCAGTCATCCTGCATAGACAGTTGATTTTCTCACTGTAGAGCCTTCTCACCATGGTTGCTGACCCTGGTCTCCATAACGTCCTTTAGGCAGTAAGCAGCCATCACCCTCTCACTGGCTACAGAAGTGTTGCTCCTGTTCCTGCAGTAGAAGGTTCTGAGCTGCCAAGATAAAGCCCCGAGTCATTGAGCACTGTCTCACAGTACTCCTAAGACCAACTTAACCAGAGAAGGCAGTCAGCTGTGTGTGACATAAATCTGGATCCCCTGTATGGTTGCATGGAGTGCTACCTCAGTGCTGCTGGGCATTAATGAAGCAATACAGCAAGGCAGTATGTGTGTTGTTGTGTAATAAAATCATACCTTGAGTGCTTCCACCTTCCAAGAAGTGATGTTGTTACATAACAACATACCCCTTGGAGTGCATTATTGCTATTATACAATGGCTCGTTTTTATTAGAAGAAAAATAAATGGAAAAAAAAAATTACTTTCAAATCAGTGTCTTGGTTGATTTTTGAGTGTAGCAGCATATTAAAACACATTTGTTCCCATAGATGCCATATGGTGTCAGAACCATCCATTATTAGATCTGACCCAAAATGACCACTGCAAGCAAATGAGCTGACAAACAATAATGTTTATTTAGGTATCTGCTGATGAGTATATTTAATTGGTCTGTTTGACTATTATCATCGGTTTCCTGCTAGGGCCATCGGGGGGGATGTTTGGGCTATTTTATGCCGTGCTTAATGAAGATAGGAATGAAATTTGAAAGATATTTATTCAAATTTGAAATAGAAGTACTGAAAAGTCTTGATGGATAAAGCATGGCACACTATAATTGTGCAGTCCAGTGGTAGCTCTTTGTTGCCTTTTTGAGGCCTGACCAGTGCCCCATTTGTCATTGAACGTGGGTTTTGTGATCAGTCCTTCGTCAGAGGATAAACATAATTACAAGCTTTAACAGGTTTGACGCAATCAGGCCAGGTCCTCGTATTAATTGCGAATATACACGCATGTACACACACATGCTTAGGACTGATTTGGATCCTTGTGTCAGCAGTTTGTTCTGCACAGGATGGTGCTACAGTGAACCTGTAAAAGCATGCTTAATTCAGCTTCATCCCTTCTGATATCCAGGGCTGTTGTATGACCTAACCTTTGAGCCTGAGCAAAACTATACACCTTAAACCATGTTATGGTCCCTGTTTTTGACTTAAGTTTCTTTTTATTTTCAGAAACTATGAATTTATGTATTTATCATTCTTTGAACTGGGGTACATAGTTTTAGTCAAAATGTGAAATCAGTGTGCAAAATAGCTAATTAAGCAAGCACGTGCTCAAATTTGGGGAGTAATTTTTCTCTTTCATTATACAGTTTGGAATATGAGGGTGCCCGTGTAGTTCTCGAGTACCCATGACACCCTGGCTAGCACAGGGTTGTGCAGTAATTGGTTAGTGCATTCAGTTCTGAGCTGCATTCTCATGCAGTTTCTTCTGTTCAGCAAGAATTAGACTTGATTAAAATATGATTTCTCAAATTTCATTCCTATCTTCATTAAGCACGGCAAAAATAGCCCAAACATCCCCCGGATGGCCCTAGCAGGAAACCGATGATAATAGTCAAACAGACCAATTAAATATACTCATCAGCAGATACCTAAATAAACAGTTTAGCTAATCGGTGTTCAGAGTTAACCAAAGCCTTTTGAACTGAGCACATGAGGCAGATTGTGTAAGTGTATTTCTAGGATGGTGTCTTTTTTTGTTTGTCCATCATTCCAGATGGTGTCTGACTTCATCAGACAGCTCAGTGTTTTCTTGTTGTTGGGTCCTTAATCACATTAGTTTACAAATGTGTGCAGGGGGTGGGGGTGGAATAAAAGCAGCTCTAGTATTCAGTTAATGAAGACATGTCAGTATAGCAATCTGTTGACCACTTTGTACTGAAAGCTTTACCTGGTTATAATCACTTTTAATTAAAACCGATATTTGCATCTAGTTGCTGCTGAAAGGTGACTGTGTAAGCCATTGTGATTTCAAACCTATTGTATTTGCAGTTTCGTTGCTGTAATATTTGCAGTTTTGTTGCTGTAATCTGATGTATAGCAATCAGTGTCTTGAAAAACATAATTGTTGCATTATATTTTAGGAATGATTTGAGGCCTTAAACTTATTAGCCACTTAGATTGACAAGCTAGCCTTGCCGTACTCATGAGTCCCACTTTTAGGAATAAAGTGTGTTCTCTGGACCCTAGGCCTGGCAATGTTAGTGTGTCTTATAGACCTGTGTAACTGTCTCTTTGAATGCGAGGCTTGGAACACAAAAAAATTGATTGGAAGCCGGCAAAGGAAGTTATTCTCCTTCCTGTGTTGGCTGCTGATCACTTCTTTTGTTTGCATTCCAAGCCTTGTTTTAACAAGTCTAGCCAGAGCTGATACATATATATTTTTTTTCAGTTGTTTAACCAGGAGTAGCACACTAAGCTGAAAGCTTTTTTACAGGAGCATCCTGGGAGCACAGGGAAGTTAAGTGACTTGCTCAGGGTCACACAGTATGTAAGTGGAAGCTGTGGGATTCAAACCCAGGTCTGGTCTGCTGGATGTCACCAGATTGCAGCTCAGAGCCTTAAACCACTTTACTATACTGTCTCGATATGGCTGTGGCGAGCTTCCAAAGCTTCGAAGAGTGAGTATCATCTCCAGGATGGTGGCGGAGACACAACTGCGCATGGATGGCATTCGTGCATGTGTAGTTGTGCATGGCGTACTGCCATTCGCAAGATTGTGGCACACATGCGCAGTTCTTGTCCTGGAATGTGGAAGTAACAGCCAAATAGTGCGGGTGTTACTCCATAGCGGCTGACCGTGGCGGAGTGTTCCAGGCTCTGTTGGACTTTCGGAAGGATACTTCCAAAAGTCCAATGGGCTCATGCCACGCTCGGTCGTTTTCAGGAACAGAATGTAAAACCTCTGTAGGCTCCACCCACAGCCGTAAAAATGATGACTGAGGTATATGGAGGTAATATGTACAGCCTCAATGAGAGAATGTTGGCTGCACTGTGTTACGGTACATCCTTCTATCTGATAGGCAGAGGCTGTTTGTCTAGATTTCTCCCAGACTGAAAGATTTTCATTTATTTTGAGGAAAAGAAACTTTCATCTGGTTTTGGAGCAGTTTAGCAGGATTCCTTTTATGGGTAGTTTCAAGGACACCAATGTGTAGCTTAAAATGGCCTATAAAACATAGGTCAGGTTTGTCAGGTTTCTGCAAGGCTTTCTTGCAGGATAATCATTTAAATCAGATTTTCAAGGGTAAACTTTCCATGGAAACTTCAGTCACTTAATGCTGAAAAATGATGGCCTTGCAGTAATAAACAGCCTCGAGTAGCTTGTTAACCGATTTGCACTGGCATGTAGTGTGGAAGTATAGCCTTCAAATATGAAATGTATGGGTGAACAGACTGGTATCCCACCTCTGTGTGGCGTCTTTTTTTTTTTTTTGTTTGTTTTTAATTGTTGGCTACCTTTTTTCAGCATAAAAGATGCCTATGGGAGAATCAGTAATTGAACAGGTAAGTTGCTTCTTTATGGACAAAATATGTATATGTGTGTGTATATAGCGCGCTTCTCTCTCTCTCTCTATATATATATATATATATATATATATATTTCTAGGGACATGGATATGTTGTTCATCCACACTCATTGGCAGGTATCCTTGCCGCTTTAAATCTTGCCGGAAGGTCTTCAAGCTTGCTCCTCCCACCCACCGGGTGGTATAACTCGGCTCCCACATGGCGCCAGATCTTCCTTACCGCTTGAAGCTCAGGTTCCTCCTTAACGCTCTGCGTTTGTGACTGGTTCCTATTCTCCGTTTAAGTTTAAAATAAATTTTGCAAAAGACTTCGATCTTCTATCCCTCGCGGCTGCGATGGACAAATCGACTCCCAGTTTCGGAGATGCCCATGCAGGGTCAGAAGATGTCTCGGACGGATCACACTCCACGTGTGTCTGCTTAGGCCTTGACACGACCGCGGGCTTGCGACCTGTGCTCATCTTTCTCGGCCTCGTCCTCGAGGGACCGTGCTGCCGATTGCAACTGGGCCGTCCGAGCGTTCCCTCGGTGAAGTCAAGGAGGCCCGGTTGGCTGGTGTCCTTGTGGCTCCGGCCGGATCAGCTCGGCGGATGGTAAGCCCTCGAAGAAAGAGGCGGCGCGGGCCGTATCTTCCTCGGCAGCGGCATTTATCCCGCTCTCTCTGGGTTCTTCCTACACGGCTTCTTTAAGGAGCTTTGTCTGTCCCTCTCCACTAAAGGAGAAGGGCCTGTGTCTGCTGGACCTTATTCTCGGTCCAAAAAGAGGGACAGGGGTAAGTCCCTCCGTCGACGCTCTTGGGAGCGGGAAAGGTCCCTCTCCCCGGGCCGTCGACCGTCGGCTTCGGTCGACCGCTCGGCTGACCACTGGCCTCACGGTGTCCCGTCAGGTCAGTTGACCGAGACTCCCACCGATGAAGTCGAGATTTTTCTCGACCCATTAGACGAGCTGTCGCCTTTAGCGGCGAGATTCCCCTCCCGGTTCCCCGGGAGAGTTGAGGATCCGTGGGCTCGCCTGTGCCTCCGGTTCGGAGCCCTCGGATGGACCATCCGAGCGAAGAGAGTGCGGTTCGGCCGACACCTCCCGCACCGACCTCGGAAATTCCGGGACTCTCGGTCTCGGTCTCGGACCTCTTGGCGGTCCAGCCGATCCCACCGTCATGGCGGTCTCGGTCTCGGCACAGCAGATGGCGGCGTCGCCGCTCGTCCTCGTCCTCCTCCTCCGGATGAGGGAGGCTTGGCGTAAGTCGTCGGCCAGTCGAGCCTTATGTTACCAACAGCTCCTCCTGGCGGGAATAAGCCGACCCGTCGCCTTCCCGGCCATTAAGTGTTTGTCACCGGGCGGCCGACACAGCCTCGACTTATCCGAGGCCTATACCCAGGCGGTTGTTCGGTAAAACCAGCTGCTCCACCGATTCGGTGGAACCTCCGCCTCCACAGCCACCAATTGGGGCTCCGACCAAGATTCTCGGTCGGCAGGGTCTACCCCATCGGCTGTCAGTTACCTCACTCCCGACCGACCTCGGCAGGTGAAGGGTGGCTCAGGCCAGAGGCAGCTCTTCGAGGACTCTTCCGAGTCCGAAGATGATTCCTCCTTTTCTCCAGCGACTGGACTTGGAGTCTTCAGGAGGTCAGTCAATGGGCGATAGCCCGTCGTCCTTCCTAGGACTGCTTCGGCTCATCCTGGAGTCTACCGGGATGGAGCTCGAACCCGTTTCCAAGCAGACCCGGTATCCCCTCACGGAGATTCTGGACGGTTCTCCGACGGAGGCCTTTCCGGTGGCGAGGCCATAGTGGGTCCGGCACTGGAGCTTTGGCAGCGCCCTGCTTCCTGCCCTGCGCCTCGGCCAGGAAGTATCTGAGTCCCTACCGGTTCCTTGTCGGTTTTGAACACCCCTCTGCTGAGGGGTTGGTTCCGACAGCGTTTTCAGCGCCCGGCAACGCCAGGGATGTGGACAAACCTCCTGACAAGGAGTCCAAGAAATTGGACTATGTCGGTGAAAAGTCTCAGCTGCGTCCTCTCTCGGCCTTCGTCAGGCCAGTTCGGCCGTCCTCATGGCACATTTTCTCATGCCCTGTTGGGCTCCTGGATGAGGTCATCCCTCATCTTCCCGCCGATCTGCAGACTACGGTTAAGCAGGTGCGGGACCAGGGCAGGGCAGTGGCCAAACAGCAGCTCCAGACTGCTTTGGATATAGGGGACTCATGTGCCAGATCGGTGGCGGCCGCAGTGGCTATGCGTCGGCGGGCTTGGCTGAGGATATCCACCTTTACTTCGGATACCCAGCACAAGTTGGCGGATGTTCCCTTTTTGGGGACTGACCTCTTCGGCCCTGGGGTGGAAGGTCACCTGCAGAGGATCGAGAAGTCCAATGCTACCTTGGACTCGGTCTCTTCCGCTCAGAAGGACAAAGGCCGCAAACCACAGCCTAAGCCCTTTCGTCCTTCTGTGCCCCCGGCGCGCCCGGCCCAGCAACGTCAGGGCCAGCAGGCTCGGCCTTGGCATCCCAAACCCAAGCCGCCGGCTTCCTCTAACAGGAGGCAAGGAGGAAGGGCCCAGGAGGTCCCTGGCCAGTCCCTCCTCCAAGCCTGCCCAGTGACGGGCTGAGGGGTGTCGCCCCCATTCCCGTCACCTTACCCCTGGGTCCCCACCTGGGGGGACGGCTCCGGCACTTCCGTTCCGCCTGGTCCGCTGTTACCACGGACAGGTGGGTCTTGTAGGTGGTGGGAAGAGGCCTGCCTCTGGAATTCGAGCAGGCACCACCCTTCAGAGCCGTCGCCCCTCGGGGGCTCGGGATCCCCAGCCTCACTGGCGGCTCGTCGAGCCGACATCGCTCTCCTCCTCCAGAAGGAGGTGGTAAGAGAGGTGGTGGACCCTCCTTCAGACCCAGGGTTTGTGTCCAGGTACTTCCTGGTTCCGAAACGGACGGGGGGCTGGCGCCCCATTCTCGACCTACGACCTAAACAAGTTCCTAAGGTCTCGAACCTTCAGGATGGTCACTCTGGCTCAGATAATACCATCCTTGGAACGCGGGCGTGGTTCTGCTCTCTGGACTTGCAGGACGCTTTTTCCGTCCCTATCCGTCCGCCTCACCAGAGATTCCTTCGCCTGAAAGCGAAGGATCCTCTGAGTTCCAAGCCATGCCCTGCTCTCAACTGGGCCTCCTTATCAACGAGGCCAAGTCAGACTTCGAGCTGAAGCAGGTGATTCTATTCATCGAGGCGCAGCTCGACTCTCTCTGAGCCAGAGCGGCTCCCGCGGACAGGGCCGAGGTTCTTTCCTCCTTTGCCCGATCATTTCTGGTTGGGCAATTGCGCCTGCCGGGACTTCCTCGCCTCCTGGGTCTCATGGCGGCCTGCACCAGCGTGGTCCGTTGGGCCCGCTGGAACATCGTCCCTTCAGTGAGGACTGGCCAGCCAGTGGTCACAATGCTGCGATCCTTGGACCAGCTTGTGTCGGTGACACAGGGGATGGGCAGGCTCTCCAGTGGTGGACTGTTCCAGATCATTTGCAGGAGGGCATCCGTTCGTCCGCCCGAGCCGGCGGTCTCTCTGTCGACCGATGCCTCTCTGATGGGTTGGGGTGCCCATCTGGGGAACACGGGCTCATGGCCTCTGGTCCCCTGGAGTCGATGCCACATCAACCTGCTGGAGCTCGGCGGTCCGCCTAGCTCTCACCGCCTTTGCTCCGTTCCTCCGGGGTCAAGTGGTCCGAGTCAGGCGGACAATACCACGACTATGTACTATCTAAACCGCCGAGGCGGGGCGCGCTCCATGCTTCTATGCAAGGAAGCTCTCCGCATTTGGTCACTCGTCTGCGCAGCCTGGAGGCGGATCTCCTAGCCATTCACGTGGCAGGGCCTCCAACACCCTGCCCGATGCCCTGGGCGGATAGGGGCTGCATCCCAGAGTGGTCTCTCCTGCGGAGTAGTACAGCATCTGTTCTCCCTTTGGGGCACACCTCAGGTGGACCTGTTTGCCTCCAGGGAGCAGCGAGGCTGAGTCTGTTCCATGCCCGCCCCCTCAGCAGGGCTCGCTGCAGGGGATGCCTTCTCGAGGCAATGGACCCGGGCCTCTTTTCGCCTTTTCCCCATTTCCCTTGATCCACAAGGTGCTTCTCAAGGCGAGGAGGGACAAGGCGCAGGTGATTCTGATAGCCCCAGACTGGCCTCGCCAGTTCTGGTACCCAGATCTCCTCAGTCTCAGCTCCAGGACTCCCCGGCAGCTTCCAGCTCGCCCGGACCTGCTCTCAGTCAATCAGGGAAGGTGTTCCATCCGGACCTTCAATCCCTGCACCTGCGGCCTGGTTCCTGGCGGCTAGAGTTCCAGGCCTTGGGTCTTTCCGACGAGGTCCTCAATGTAGTTGAGGCGTCCCGTGGAGTCGACCAGAAAATGCTATGCCTTCAAATGGAAAAGGTTTTCCATTTGGTGTGTCAGAAGCAAGGCTTGGACCCTTCCTCCTGTTCCTTGGCAAGCATCTTGGATATTTATGGTCCTTTCTAGTCAAGGGCTTAGGTCGGCGACCCTAAGGGTGCACCTGGCAGCCATCTCTGCTTACGGGCGGGCGAGGAAGCAGTCAGTGGCGGAGGAGAAGGTGGTCTGGCGCTTTTTCAAAGGCCTTGATCACATTTCCCTCCAGTCAGGAACCCCACCTCCGTGGGATCTACTGCTGGTACTGGCAAGCTCATGGGCAAGCCATTCGAACCTATGCACAGGTGTGCTCTCTCTCACCTGTCGTGGAAGACCGCCTTCTTGGTGGCTATCACGTCAGCCAGAAGGATGGGAGAGCTCCAGGCGCTTTCATCGAGTCTCCTTACCTGGTCTTCCACAGGGACAAGGTTGTCCTCTCCCCACCGAAATTCCTTCGAAGGTGGTGTCGGAGTTCCACCTTAACCAGGTGTTGACTCTGCCGGTGTTCTACCCCAATCACACCTCGGAGGCGAATATAGGCTCCATACTCTGGACCCCTAGAGGCGCTACCGCTTATTATAAGGGCCTTACGGCTGAAATTCGGGGAGAGGTTAGCCAGCTGTTTGTCACCTACGCTGAAGCCGCATCTGGCAGACCTGCAGCTAAGCGGACGATAAGCAGGTGGGTAACCTCCTGCATAGATCTCTGCTATAAGTTGGCGGGCATGGAGCCTCCCAGAGGATAAGAGCTCATTCTACCCGCCATACTGCTGTGAGTGGCTGCTTCCAGGGACGTCCCTATCCAGGAAATCTGCAGGGCTGCTACCTGAAGTCAGCAAACACCTATTACCCACTACCACATCGACCTTGAGTCACGCCGGGATGCTGGTTTTGGGGCCTCGGTTCTCCAGTCTCTCTTTCCCAAGTAAGTATTGGGGTGTCGTCTTCTCCCTCCTCCCGGAGAACTGCTAGAGTCTGCCAATGAGTGTGGATGAACAACATATCCATGTCCTAGAAATACAGGTTACTCACCTGTAACAGGAGTTCTAGGAATGGTATATGTTGCTCATCCACCCACCCACCCGACCTCCCGCTTCGACGCACAACCTGAGCTCTCCATGGCCAGATCTAAGGCCATGGGCGAGCCGAGTTATACCACCCGGGTGGGTGGGAGGAGCAAGCTTGAAGACCTTCCGGCAAGATTTAAAGCGGCAAGGATACCTGCCAATGAGTGTGGATGAACAACATATACCATTCCTAGAACTCCTGTTACAGGTGAGTAACCTGTATTTTCTTTACACACACCCTTCCCTCATTACGGTAGTAAGATCAAATGCTATATGATTTTGAAAACTTCATTCACTTTTTGCTATTGCTGGTTACTATACCATTGTCTACTGCTCTCTGCTCTTGAGCCACCAGAACAGTTTCTTGTTTTGCATTAGGACTTGACCCTTCATAGACTCCTCAACAATAAATGTCAAGGCAGAGTGGGAAAAATAATGATATTCTAAGGGCAAGGATATGATTCACTTATCCACATGATGGCAGTTATTCTTTAAGAGCTGATTCATTGGAATGTCTTTAAGCAAAGCTCCTCCCACCATCCAGGTGGTATATCCCTCGGCTGTGCCACGTGATGTCAGATCTTCCTTTCCACTGGAAGAGTTCAGTCTCCTCCTTCGCAGCTCCTTGCATTGTAGGGCCCATGAAGTGTACCATTGGCAAACTTAGTGCTTTTTTCTGTACTTTTAGATATTCCGTATATTCCTCGGTCCCACTCTTGTCACTGACTCAGTTGACAATATGGAACAAGAGGAAGCGAAGCCCACTCCTGGCTTGAAAGAGTGCATCACATGCCAGTAGAAGATGTCATGGATGGACCCACCTCATGTATTGTGCCCGTACTGCCTTGGAACGACACATGATGTTGCTGGTTGTGGCCTCTGACAAATGATGTTCCCATCCTTGATCAAAGATGGAAAGCCTCACCTTCTCCTCAGGAGCCTAAATTGCGGGCCAGTGGTGGTCACAGGATGTCTTCCACTGTGGCAGGGCTGCATCCCAACTAGTAGCTATGGAAGAGGCGGTGGCTAATGCCACAATGGGCATCTCGTCTGCCTCTCGCAGCTTCTTGATATGGCCAGCATCAGAGCACTCTTCATGGAGAAGTTCCTTGAAATGTGTTGGACCCTAGAGACCTTCGGGGAGAGCCCTGCCCGCCACAGTAAGAAGCATAAAATTAAGAAACACTGTCCATTGGTCATGGGACCAGGAGAGATCCCGCTCCTACCACTTCCTTGACTCCCCTGACTGCTCAGTAGTTGTCGAATGCTCAGCTTCGGCTGAGTCCCGTCGAGGGGGGTTGTTAGCTCCACGATACACCCATTGAGCTTGCCAACCTCAACAGTAGTTGATCAGGCAATCAAGATTTTTCCCGGCCCCATAGATCCATTATCAGACGTGGTCGATGTGTCACTCTCCAACACCCCAGTTATCCTGGTCCTCACTCAGGTGGAGGCAGAATGTTTGGTGTTCCTGGTGGTTGGTGTTCCCAGCAGTTGGTGTTTGCAGCTGTCCCCACTCGGGATCGGCTTCCTCGGAGGTCATGCAGTCGAAACTGGTGAAAGTGATTTACACTGCATCTTCGGCTACATCTTCTCGACATTGGTCCCTGGGTCAGTGGTTGCGGTCGAGGGGCTCTTCAGGTTCTTTATCCTGCTCGGCTGAGAGGCGTCACCATCAGCGCTGCTAATTCTCCTCATCATTGGATGAGGAGAGGCTCTGCTGGTGGATGTGGCGACACTACAAGGAGCTCCTCTGGCAGCAGTAGGCCTTGGCAGGGCCAGGTAGGGCTCTATCCCCGATCCCTGTGGTCGACTGACCAGTGACAGTCAAGCCCATGCCGGTCCACCAGAGATATCTGTCTCAGACACGTGTTTCTCCACACTTGTTGGTGGAACCACCTCCACAGCGGCCCATCTGGGGTGCTCCTTTGAAGGACTTCTGTCTGGAGACCAGCTTATCAGACCGGTTATCAGTGGAAATTACCCACTCTGATGACTCCTGGGTGGTCCATGGTGGTAACCGGTCGAGGGTCATCTTCAACGAGTCCTCTGACTACTCCGATGGGTCCTCCGTATAGTTATCAAAGATGCATACGTTTAACTGGGAATCAGTCGCCAGCCCGCCAGCACAGCGGCAAGACGTCTGCTTGCGACACCGATATCCCGGGTTCAGGAACGGACCTGGGAGTCGGAGGGGTGGAGAAGGATTGGCGCCTGAGTGGCAGCTCTCCTCCGGGGAGTGCCCAGCATTAGCGGCCCCTGGGGATTCGTGGGGTTTGGTGCTGAACGTTGTGGGAGGCGGAACAGACATCAGATGTGCCCATTGACATCATTGCACGTCCCACAACCGGGGAATAGCATTCACAAAAATCCGTCCCCCATCAATTATGCCCTACCTTAGCCCCTGCTGCCTTCTGTGTCTGCTGGGGGGGCTCCCTCTCCCGTGGCTCCACTGTGGGGGGCAAGCCAGGGCTAAGAGATTGTTGTCCATTGGGAAGGGTGCCTGCCCGGCAGCCCTGCCCAAGGTGGTAAGCCTGGGCATGGGGGGGCGGCATGCGGGGCAGGGGCCGAGCCTCAGCCTGGAATGCAGCAAGGGGGATCCAGGCCAAAAAAACAAACAAACTTGGAGTCAGTCGAGGAACTGACCAACAACCATGGCTCGGTGTCTTTTGGGGCTCTCCTCACACTTACGTCAGAGTCCATGAACATGCCTTTTGGAACCCTTTCAAAAAAGGGCTAAATACCCTTTCACAGACATGCTGGATAAGGATGAATGCTGGGGATTGCCTTTCCCATGGCTGAGGTCATTCTGGGGTCAGCTCTGGAGCTTTGGCAGCATCCAGCCTCCTGCTCCATCCCATATGGTCTGGAAATACGAGGTCCTAAACCAGCTCTTTGTCCAGATTCTGTAACCATCCCTCCACTGAGGGCCTGATCTCCAATTCCCTTTTCCAGAAGTCCGACAATACTGAAGATGTGAAGAACCCCCACACCAAAAAAGAGTGGAAGAAGCCAGCTAAGAAAGTCTACGCCACGTGCTCCCTTGGTCTCAGCCAGGTATGCTACACCTTGATGATGGCCCACTTCAGTCACTCCCTGCTAGGAGTGCTCCATACTGTCCTCCCTTACTTGCCTGCCGACAAGCAGCTCACGGCAAAGGTAATCCGAGACCAGGGTCAAGCGCTGGCTGAACACCAGCTCCAGATGGGTTTAGATATTGGCAATTCTTTCACCCATGCCATGCCAGCAGCTGTCATTATGCATTGCAGGGCCAGGCTGAGGATCTCCAACTTCATGGTGAACACTCAGCACAAGTTGGCTGATGTCCCTTTCCTGGACCCTGACCTCTTTATCCCAGGGGTGGATGTGCATCTCTGAGAATCGAGAAGTCCAGTGCCAAACTGGATTCTGGGGCTTCATCCCAAAGAAGAACCCAAAAGACCAAAAGCAAAATAAGAAGGCTTTTCAGTTACAGCCCTTTCAGCTACAGCAGTCTTGGCAGCAACAGCCCCAGCTGGGGCAATTCCAGGTCTGGTGCCCCAAGGCCAAGTTCTCTGGCCAGGGGCCCAAAGAAAGGCAGGGTAGGGAGAGTGGCGCCCCTTGGTCTCAGCAGCTGTTGCCTCTCCAAAGCTGTTCATTGATGGGTCGGGGTTGCTCACTTCCCACCTGTCCACTCCCTGACTCAGCTCCCGGTGAGGGAGGGGTTACTTCTGGCCTCACTGGTCCATCTTTACTACGGACAAGTGGGCTCTTGAGGTGGTTGGCAGAGGGTTGTCTCTCAATTTTGAGACTCTTCTGCCCTATCAATCCCACACTCCACGGGAATCCTTGTTGTTGCAGGACACGCTGTCCACTGTCAAGGAGGACATTGCTCAGCTCCTTGCAAAAGGAACTATAGCCCACATCCCAGACATCCTGGCAAATCAGGGGTGCTGGTCCTAAAACAGATGGGGGGGCTGGTGCCCCAGACTGGATCTTAACGATCTGAACCAGTTCCTAAGGAAGCGCAAGTTCAGAATGGTCATGCTGAACCAGATCATACCACCTCTGGAGCAGGGCATGTGGTTCTGCTTCCTGGTCCTCTAGGACACCTTCTTCCACATCCCAGTCCATCTGTCTCGTTGGCGGTACCTCCAGTTCAGTGCAGAAAGGGTGCACTGTCAGTTCCAGGTCATGCCATTTGGCCTCTTCTCGGCGCCCAGAGTGTTCTCCAAGTGCACTGCAGTGGTGGCAGCTTTCCTGTGATGCCAGTGCATCAGCGTTTGCTCCTGTCTGAATGACTAATAGCCGGGCCTTCCAAAGAGGCAGTGGAACGGTCCAGGGACCTGGCCATTCAGACCTGCAGAGACTTGGGCCACTTGGTCAACCCTGCTAAGTCCGAACTGATCCTCTCACAGGTGATTCATTTCATCAGGGCAGAGCTAGACTCCCTACAAACCAAGGCCTACCTCCCTGTGGACCGGTAATCGCATATTCAAACAACATGAAGTCTTGCTGTATTCAGACATAATGCAGTTAGCCCCAGCACTTGAACTGCCCCGGAAAGGAGAGAGTTAACTCTATGCAGAAGCATAGAACGTTGAGCTCGAGCTCTGTTTACAAACCTCTGTCTGTGGTACTTCCCAGTGTAACCGTCAGATTCTTTACTCCGCCTAACAGTGAAGTCGCTCTGGAGATTTCCTCTGCTCGGTTCGATAAAGTAAAGCGTTCAGTTTAAACCGTATAATTTTTTTGTTATTTTCGGATTTCCAGCCTCTGTCTACGGTACAGGTAGTGTGTAGATAGGTAGTGACTGTGTTTTTTTTCTGTGAAAAAGTTGGAAATTGTTCTTTTCTTCGGTTTCTTTCCAGTCAGTCTGGTTTGGAACCGACCCATTCTGTTAAATTTATTTCTGGGATTAGAGTGGTGTTCCGGAACTGATCGGTTTCAAAAGAATCAAGGTTTTTGGCCGGTTCTTTTAAAAAGCCCGTGACACGGTTTGTAACCGATCGTTTATTGTATTACCTGGCTTGAAAGCTGCAATAGGGTAATTTGTTAGGTTGGCCATGTCTGAGAAACCCAAGAAGAAAACCGGTCCCACTGGGTTTCAACACTGTACTGAGTGTGGGGAGGCCTTTGCTAAGGATGACCCCCACCTCATCTGTGTTTATTGTCTGGGGTTTGACCACCTCAAGTCAGACTGCCATATCTGTAAAAACTTTCCTAAATCCACTCAGTCAAAAGACTGAGTAGGCTGAAGGAAAGGGAGGCCGAGAAGTCCGTAGATCCGGATGGCCAGCCTGGTTCGGTTGCGGCCGAACCTGAGGAGGTGCCTACTGACCTAGGCAATACCTCCTCAGGCAAAAGGAGAGCTGACCCCAAGGGGTCGGTTCCATCAAAAAAGAAGCGTAAGTCTGCCGGTTCGGATCCGGTATCACACTCTCCGACCGCGGACAAAATAGCCAAAGCGATTAGCATTGTTCACTAGCTTAGACCGGTTCCGTCCGAACCGGTACCGCCAGTTAGACGGTTGGTTCGGTCGGATCCGTCTCCTCCGGATTATGATCCAGATGCTTTTTATGAGGATCGGGAGGGAGATGATGACTATCCCAGGGATGATGACAATGACCGGAGGGGGGGGTCCTGAATGTGCCCATTCAACTGGACATCTCCCCAGACAGGCCCTCAGGTGTCTCTCCTCCCAGGCTCTCCGAGTCCTCTTCACATTTTTTGTTCTACAAAAAGGTGGCAGAAACCCTGCAGCTTCCCTTGGTTGAAGCTGCAGAGGAGGATGAAGAGCCTGATTTTGTGGAAATGATGGACATCCCAGAGTCCAAAAGATGTCTATCCCTTTTCATAAATCCTTGGGGAAACAGACACACAAAATTTTACAAACCCCTAATTCAGTACCTTCTGTGGATAAGAGAATGGACAGGAGGTATTTGTTATCAGGTTCAGCTGCGGAGTTCCTTTGTAGTCATTGCAGCCATGTTGGGGTAGTGCAGGCTGCAGCCTGTGACAGGGCTAATATTCCTTTGGCTTCACACCCCCTGGATAAAGACTCCAGGAAAGTAGATGCCATGGCCAAAAAACAGTATTTGGCATCCTCTTTGGGACTCAGGCAGGCTACCTATATGGCCTACACAGCCAGGTACCAGAAATCCAGATGGGATACGGTTCTGGAACTGGCTAAACAGGCCTCTCCCCAGCTAGCCAAGGAGCTGGAGGATGTGGCTGCTGATGGAATTGAGGCATCCAAAATGCAATTTCATGCTGCTGTGGACTCCAATGATGTGGCATCTAGAGTTATGGCTACATCTGTGTCTCTCAGAAGACATGCTTGGCTCAGATGTACTAGCCTTTCACAGGATACCCAGACTAAAGCTATGGATTTTCCTGTAGTGGGTAACTCTCTGTTTGGGGAGCAGACAGAGGCTTACAGGAAGAAAATGGATGAATACAGGACCACGTACAGGAGTGCACAGGCCAAAGAAAGGCAAACCACTCCGCACAAGCAGCAGTCTAGGGGCAGGGACAGGCCCTTTCAAAGGCCTTTATACCAAGCCCAGGCCTCCTCTCCCTTTCCACAGAGGGGGTTCTTCAGAGGGAGGGTGGGGCAGGAGGGGGATGAACAGAGCTGCTCCCTCCTCCTCTCAGTCTAAGGCTCCTTCCAAGCAGACACCCTGATGTGTCAGCCCAGGTCGACTACCCATTTCCAGTAGGAGGCAGGCTGGCTTACTACTTCCAGGCCTGGAAGTCTGTGACCTCAGACAAGTGGGTCCTGGAAGTAGTAAGCCAGGGACTGGCCCTCATCTTCAAGAAATTTCCAGAAAAAAGGGCCAAGTCTTTTCCACCTGCATCACCCTCAGAAACCATTGCCCTAGAGGCAGAGGTTTCCTCTCTTCTAGCTCTCAGAGCTATAGAGAAGGTTTCTACTCAGCACAGGGGAAACGGACTGTACTCCAGGTACTTCCTTACTCCCAAAAAAACAGGGGAGTGGCGACCCATCCTAGACCTAAGGTATTTGAACAAACACATTTCAAAGCCCAAATTTCAAAATGGTAACTTGGGGAATAATCCTTCCCTCTCTAAGGCCAGGGGATTGGCTAGCATCCCTGGACCTCAAGGATGCCTACTTCCATATTCCTGTCAGGTGCTCCCACAAAAAATACCTCGGGTTCGAGTTGCCTTCAGGCCATTACCAATTCAGAGCAGTGCCATTCGGCCTAACATCAGCTCCAAGGGTGTTCACAAAGTGCCTTGCAGTAGTGGTGGCTTACCTCAGAAGACAGGGTATCACCATCTTCCCGTATCTGGATGACTGGCTCTTAGTGGGTCAGTCACCTTTACAGGTCAAGTCAGCTCTTCAAACTACCCAGGACCTACTCAGCTCCTTGGGGTTTCTTCTCAATCTTCCAAAGTCTGTCCTCGAACCAGTTTAACTTCTCACCTTTATAGGCATAGAGTTGGACACTGTACAAGCAAAAGCCTTCCTTCCCCTGGCAAGGGTGAAGGCCCTAGTGGATCTCACTTCCTCCTTTTGACTTCAGGTCTCCCGCCCAGCAAGACAGTTCCTCCAGCTCCTGGGCCACATGGCAGCTTCCATGGCAGTGGTGCAGGGAGCAAGGTTCCAGATGAGGGACATTCAGTTTCATCTAAGGTCTTTATGGTCTCAAAAGAAGGATTCACGTACCAAACTGATCCCAGTGACTCAGACTGTGGTCCAAGCTCTTCAGTGGTGGCTGGACCAGGACAACCTCAGACAAAGGGTTCCATTTCTCCCTCAAGTCCCATCAGTATTTCTAACTACGGATGCTTCTCTCCTAGGGTGGGGAGCCCACCTGGGAGCCCTGACAGCTCAAGGGGTCTGGTCCCCACAAGAGTCTCTCCTTCATATCAATCTCCTGGAACTCAGAGCAGTTTTCCTAACCCTGCAGAGCTTCTCGGATTCAGTCAAGGGCAAGGTGGTCCAAGTCAGGACAGACAACACCACCACAATGTGGTACATCAACAAACAGGGAGGCACTTGGTCCTCGGTCTTGTGCACAGAGGCCATGAAGCTGTGGTCTCTGGCCTATTCTCTTCAGACTTCTCTGGTAGCACCTCACCTTCCAGGGAAGGACAACGTACTAGCAGATGCTCTGAGCAGAATTTCACAGGGACATCACGAATAGTCCCTGGATCCTCACATCCTGAAGGTCATCTTCTCCAGGTGGGCAGTCCAGAGATAGATCTACTTGCAGAACCAGACAATCATCAACTTCCTCTGTTTTGTTGCAGACCTTCAGTTCTGGGGACGGTTCCCCAGGATGCTGTCTTTTTGGACTGGAAAGGCAGGTTTCTCTATGTCTTCCCTCCCTTCCCTCTGCTGTTCAGAGTTCTGATCAAGATCAGGACTCAACCCTGCACAGTGATACTGGTGGCTCCAGATTGGGACAGACAGCCGTGGTATCCTCTACTGCTGTCCTTGTCAGTGTTACGTCCCCTGTTTCTGACCAGGACATACAATCTCCTGTCCTCCTCCCAGGGGTGGATCTGGTACCCCAGCCTTCAGTCTCTCAATCTTAAGGCCTGGCTCTTGAAGAGTTAGAATATGCAGCACTGCATCTTTCTCAGGGAGTTCTGGATATTCTGAAGGTCTCCAGGAAGCCTTCCACTAGAAAAACTTACAACTCCAAATGGAAAAGGTTCAGTATTTGGTGCTCTCATAAAGGCATCCTGCCTGATTCTGCAGACATTTCCACAACCTTAGACTATCTAGTTCATCTGAATGGTCTAGGCCTTAGGCCTGCCACTCTGAAGGTTCATCTAGCAGCTGTCTCTGAATTCCTCTCAGCAGGGAAGGGCTCTTCCCTGGCATCTCATCCTGTTTTCAGAAAGTTTTTCAAAGGTCTGGTTCACATTAACCCTCCCTTTAGGGAGCCCACTCCATCTTGGGATCTTAATGTCTGCATAACTCAGCTTATGCAGCCACCCTTTGAACCTCTGACTTCGGCTGAATTGAAGTACTTGACCTGGAAAACTGTGTTCCAGGTAACTATTTATTATTTATTTGTTTTTGTTAACCAGGTAGGCACACTAGACAACAAATGCCTATTTTCAGGTGCGACCTGGGAGGTTACAATACAGAAAACATGGTACATAGTCATGGTAGCATACAAGCACAATACAGAAAACATGATACATAGTCATGGTAGCAAACAAGCCCATAATACAGGTGGGCCGGAGAAATTACAATACAGAGAACATGGTACATTGTCAAGGTGGCATGCGAGCCCTCATGTAGGGAGGGGCCGGGTACAAAATAAAGACAATATAGGCAAGGTAGCAAACATGTATACCACTACAACTAGAATTGAAAAAAGTAGAGAGTATATTGCATCTAGTGCATCTAGTCTGTACGAATGGAAGGCGGTAATCCACAGATGGGAGTAAGGGGAGATTAACAGGTAACGAGGGGAGGGGGTAGGCAGAGCACAGTCCCGGTGATAGTCAGGTAAGTAGGCAAGGGGGAGAGTAGGCAGAGAAGTAGGCCAGCAGGGTGCTAGTGGGTACAGAGAGGGGTAGGAGACGGCAGGAGGACCACCACGACAGGACTATTACTTCTGCCAAGTGGGTTAGTGAGTTACAGGCTCTGTCAGTTGAACCTGACTTCATCTCCTTCCATAGGGACAAAGTGGTCCTAAGAACCAATAGGAGGTTCTTGCCCAAAGTGGTATCGGATTTTCATCTGAACCAGTCTGTATCTCTCCCTGTGTTTTTCACTGAGCATTCTTCTACAGGTGAAAGAAGGTTACACAGTCTGGACGTTAAGAGGGCCCTTAGCTACTACATTGAGCAGACTAAGGCACATAGAAATGACCATCTTCAATTGTTTCTCACTTATGGTGAAGTGGGGAAAGGTAAGCCTGCTGCTAAAAGAACTATTACCAGGTGGATTGTTTCTTGCATACAATTCTGTTATGACAAGTTGGGTAGAATGCCCCCTTCAGGCCTGAGGGCTCATTCGACTAGGGGTACAGCTGCTTCTCTAGCTGCGGCCAGAGATATACCTTTGTTAGAGATCTGTAAAGCAGCCACCTGGAAAACAGTACATACTTTCACCAAGCATTCCTCCCCGGACATCCAGGCTAGGAGTGATGATAGGTTTGGCACAGCAGTACTGTAGAGCCTCTTCCCAAAGTAGGTTCTGCATTCCCTCCTCCATAGGGAACTGCTTAGTAGTCTGCATTATGTCTGAATACAACAAGACTTAATGTTGTTTGAAGAAAAAATGTCTCACCATAGTAATGTTGTTTCTTCTAATGGAGTCTTGCTGTATTCATACCTCCCCGCCTCCCCTCTCAGAACCTGGGTTTTGGGAAATGGGCTGGCAGGTACAGTGTTGCACCTCAGGGGTGTACCTTGTACCCTCCCTCTTGGGTGGGGTGGATGTTATTATTTTTCTGGTGTTTTATACTTAAATATTGTCACTACCTTTCCTTCTTGGGTTCTCGACTTGAGTCTTTTGGGCCCAAAAATAATTTTTTGCCCTTTGGCTATACGTTGAACAATTTCCATACTATAGTATGTTAGTTAGTGTGCTCGTAAGAATCTGACGGTTACACTGGGAAGTACCACAGACAGAGGTTTGAAAACCGAGCTTGAGCTCAGTGTTCTATGCTTCTGCATAGAGTTAACTCTTTCCTCTCTGGGGCAGTTCAAGTGCTGGGGCTAACTGCATTATGTCTGAATACAGCAAGACTCCATTAGAAGAAACAACATTACTATGGTGAGTAATTTTTTCTTGCCTCCTTTGCCCAGTCATTTCAGGATGGGTGCCTGCGCCCTTCCAGGGACTTCCTGAGGCTGCTGGGGTACACATGGCATCTTGCACCAGTGTGGTTTGGTGGGCTTGCTGGCAGATGCAATACCTGCAGTGGGAGTTGGGCCATAAGTGGTCTCCTAGGACACCTAGACCAACTGGTCACAGTGACCCAGCCGATGTGGGATGCCATCCACTGGTGGCTGATCCCAGACCATCTGGAGGAGGAAGGCCTGTTTGTTTACCCAGAACTGTCTTTCACTCTCACAATGGATGCGTCTCTGGTGGGGTGGGTAGTGCAGCTGAGGGACCACAGGACCCACGGGTTCTGGTCCCCAAGGGAGTCCCAGCACCACATAAGTCTGCTGGAGCTCCATGCAGTGTGGCTAGCTGTGATGGAATTTGCTTCTCTAGTCAGGGTTCAGGTTATGCGAGTCCAAATGGATAACACCATGACCGAACAGGCAGGGTATAACACACTCCCTACCATTGTGTCGGGAGGCCCTCTGCACCTGGACCCTTGTGTGCAGCCTGGGCGCAGATCTCCTGGTGGTTCATGTCACAGGAACAGACAGTCAGCTGGTAGACGCTCTATGCAGGGTGGGCCAGATGTCGCACTAGTGGTTCCTGCATCAGGAGGTAGCCAACCACCTGATCTCCTTGTGGCACAACCCTCTGTATGGACCTGTTTGCCTCCTGGGAGACCGCAAAACTGAGGCTGTTCTGTACTGCCCTGCCCTTCAGTCCGGGACACTGATGGGGGAATGCCTTTGTGATCCCCTGGACCCCAGGCCTCTTGTACGCCTTCCCTCCATTTCCCCTGATCCACAGGGGTGGTGATCATGGTACGGAAGGACAAGTGCAGATGATCCTCATAGCTCCGGACTGGCCTTGCCAGTTCTAGCACCCAGATCTCCTCAGCCTCAGCAGAAGACCCTTGTGGCAGTTGTCTCTTGGCCCAGATCTGCTGACCCGACAACAGGGAAATGTCCTGGACCTGGAACTGCAATCCCTGCACCTCACAGCCTGGTTCATGAGTGGCTAGAGTTCCAGGTTTTGGGTCTCTTGGAGAATGTTCTCCACATTGTGGAGACTTCTTGGAAAGAGTCGACTTGCCAGTGTTATGCCTTCAAATGGAAGCAGTTTTCCATTTGGTGTCAGGACCCCAGAGCTTGATCCCCTGGTCTTCCCTGTTGCAAGCTAGCATCTTGGAATACTTCTGGCACTTGTCCCAGCTGGGACTGCAATCGATGACCCTTATGGTGTACCTGGCAGCCATCTCTACATACTGGGCGTGGGCTGGTATGCCGATGGTGGTGCATTAGAAGGTGATCAGGCACTCATTTAAAGGCCTTGACCACTTGTTCCTGTCGGTACGTGAGCCACCACCACCTTGGGACTTACTGCTAGTACTGGCTGTGCTCATGGCAAGCCTTTTGACCCTATGCATGGGTGTGCGATGTTATACCTGTTGTAGAAGATGGCCTTCTTGGGGCCATCATGTCAGCCAGAAGGATTAGTGGGTTCCTAGCACTCTTAGTAGAGCCTCCTTCTCTGGTCTTCCACAGGAAACAAGGTAGTCCTTTGTCCCCACCCGAAGTTCCTCCTGAAGGTTGTCTCAGGAGTTCCACCTTAACCAAATGCTGAACCTTCTGGTATACTTTACCATCCCATCTTTGGAGGCCGAATGCAGGCTCCATTCCTCAGACCTGTGGCAGGCTCAGTCCTGTTATGTGGAAGCGCATGGCTGGAGTTCAGGGTGAAGCTTGCAGGCATTTTGTAACGTATGCTGAATCCATGCCTGGAAGACCAGCAGCTGAGAGGATGATTGCCAGGTGGATCATTTCTTGCACTGACCTCTGTTATAGGTTGGCTGGTCGGAAGTGTCCCATAGGGCTTAGGGCTCATTCCACCACACGTATTGCTGCCTTGGTGGCCGCTTTCAGGAAAATTTCTATTCAGGAGAACTGTAGGGCTGCCATCTGGAAGTCAGCACACACCTTCATCTCCCATTACAGCACCAACCTCGAGTTTCGCCGGTGTGTTGCATTTGGGGCTTCGGTTCTCCAGTCTGTTTGCCAAGTAGGGGTGTGTGCCTTGCCCCTCCTCCCAGAGAACTGATGAAAGTCTGCCATCATGTGGATAAGTGAACCATATCCATGCCCCTTGAAAAACAGGTTACTTACCTGTAACCGTAACTCTGAGTGGTTTATGATTCACATCTACACCACCCACCCGACCTCCTCTGGCAAATGACACATGAATTCCTACTCCCAGCGTGAAAATCTGACGTCATGGGGCGGAGCCGAGGAATATACCACCTGAGGGTGTGAGGAGCTTTGCTTAAAGACATTGTGGTGAATCATCTCCTAAGGAAGAACTGCCATTGTGTGGATGTGAACCATATACCACTCCTGGAATTACCGTTGCAGGTGAGTAACCTATTTTTCTGGCCTACTGTTTTCTTTATGCTAGTATTTCGACTGGCGTACCACTCTACCATGCCATCACTCTGTAGTTTAATCATGGCATTGCTGTTTTGGATAGGTGGAATACTGGATCCAGAGGTGGATTGTCAAATTTGGGTTTTTTAGTATTCCACCTTCCACACCAGATAATTTTCATTTCTACTCCTGTAAAGGGGTGCATGCACACTAATGTAGGGACGATCTGGTAATTGGAGACAGAAATGTTTTCCTGTTCTTAGTGCAGGGGCTACCAGGACTTTATTTTGGACTTTCGGGAAGATGCCAGCAGAAGCGCAGCGACCTACAAGCCACAGAAAAAAATGATCTTACTTCAAGAGGGCTCTTGCAGTAGGTAATCACCTTGAGGACTGAGCACCCCCTGGCATCAGGACCATACAGAAACTGTAGCCAGCAGTATCTGGTGGGGGACCGCCCACCCAATATCAAGTGACCGACATCAGCGTGACTCCACGCCCGCCTTCCAGTTCTTTCCCACCATTGACCTGATCAGTCAGACCTCGTGGAGATTGTACGCTGCAGTGCGACTGCTATCTTGAGTATCTGTTTACTTTCTTTCAAAATCAGTGTTTTATTTTGTGCATGTCATCGTTGTCTAACATCAAGTACAAGAACAAGTGTGCTTCGTGTGGCGCGCAACTACCGCACAAGGATTCGCGCTCCCTCTGTCTCTTCTGCCTAGGTCCGGAGCACAAGGTTGAGGACTGTGAGGCCTGTGTCAGTTTCAACCCGGCCATACACAAGCTCTGCCAGCAGGCCCTCGAGGCTCATCTCTTGAAGCAATGAATGGCCACCATGGAGAAAGAGCTCCACAAGTTGCGTAGTGCTTCCACCTTGCCTACCAAATATAAGCATGAGAAGAAGGAGGAGGAGAAGCATCAGGACCAGGAGTGGTCCCCCTCTCGCCTGAGGTCGCCTGAGGGCCCCTCAGACAAAAGGTGGTCTTCTTCCTCTGGGAAGTGTGCTGCTGTGGCCCAGCCTGCCCCACCTAAGGAACAGTCCTCGGGCCTCCTGCCGCCACTGGTTCTGGTGGCTGTGGGAACCTCGGCTGCGCTTAGACCCATCTCCGGGGGGGGGGGGGCCTGCCGCACCAAGTGGAGCAGTTAAGTTGCTTTCGTCAGTCTCTCCGATAAGCTCCAGCTCAGGCTATTGTGTTGGGCTCGGGGACTCTGGAGCCGGCCCGGCTTCGATTGATTAAGTCTGACAGTCTCATGCTTGGCCGATAAGTCGGACGTTGGATCTGCCAACGTCCGCTTGACCGATCTGGCATCGGGGTCTGGCGATGGCCCAGACGATTCCCAGCTGCCGGATCTCTCTCGGCGTCCCCCAGAGGGTTCTTCTCTCTAGGCCTCCCCATCTCCACAGGACGTGGCTCCCACCCTCGCCTGTTGACAGAGGGACAAGAGATAAGGGGCTTCTGCTGGGTGGCTTCTCCCCAGGCTCACCTACGGATTTGGGGTTAGGAGCTGGTGATAACCTGGACTTCCTCCTCCGCCGTAAGGGGCTTCTCCGCTACAGGCACGCCCCCAACCGGATTTGAGCCTCCCAGGGCCCTCGGGGTTTAACGTCCTGCAAGGTCCCCCCGTCAGGGCATGGCACCACCGTCGGGTCCTCTGTCTGGCCCTCTGTCGGGCCCGCTGTCGGGATCCCCATTGTTTTGTTATACGACACCTCAAGCTCCAGCATAAAACCCATCGGGTTACACCCCATCAGGGTTTCATGTGCCATGGTACACTGCTGCCTACCTTCCGCCGGGATACCCGTTGACGCATTATCGCATGCTGGGTTTCCTGACACCTGGCTTTGCCACTGGCAATCCCCCGGCTTATCAGCCTCCACCACCTCCACAGCTTCAGACTCCAGTGGATTTTTGGTCCATGCTGCAGTCTTGGTGGTCAGAGACCAAGGCACAGCTCGTGTTTCAGAATTGGGCTGTCATCAGCCTCCCAGGGAGCCCCCTAGGAGCCCAGACGTGCAGCGGATGAGGGAGATTCCAGCTCCTTTATCACAGCCGATGCCGGTCCTGTCGAAGGATCCAGCATCAACCTGGTCTCTGGAAAAGCCAACGCCGGGACCATGAGATTCTGCCTACCATGATTCTAGGTGTTCGGACTCGGATCAGGATTCCAACTCTGATTCTTCCTCGTCAGCAGGTTCAGGCTTCGTAACCCCTCCTATAGAGGAGCTCCAGCCTAAGGAATCTCCTAAATCACCCCCGGAGGATCCTTCCTTTGCAGGCTTCCTCCACAAAATTGCGGAGGTCTACGACTGGAAATCGGATGACCAGAATCCCAAAAGGCAGCACCTTGCAGAGCACCTGGACATGCAGGCGGTGATCCCGGTCCTTAACCCCACCCTGGCTAGAGCCACATGAGGATCTGGCATCAACCATTTGGATGGTGCATCCCTCTATTCCAGCGGTAGCCAAGAAGGCGGACTGCACCTGTCGCACTCCAAAGGGGAAGGACCACCTCAGTGTGCACCCCAAGGCTGATTCGGTCATCATTGCGGCTGCTCATGACCGGTCCTCCAAGCCCCAACACATGAGCACCTCTCCTCTTGATAAAGAGTCTCGGCAGCTAGGCCAGTTTGGTAGGAAGTTTTACTCCTCCTCCACACTGGCTATGAGGGCTCTAAACTATGTAGGTAACATGCTGGTCTACCAAAAGTCCTTGTTTGCCCAGTTTGAGCTGGCCATTGAAATCCTCCTGGACTCTGAGTCGAAATCCATATTGGCGGATTCGATCCATTCTGCTAAGGTGGCCTGCAGATATTCCCTCACAGACATCCACATTCCGAGCATGCAAAACGTCCTAGCGGACAGTCTCAGCCTTACCAGAGTAAGAGCCCATGAGTGGGAGCTCAGGCAAGTGGTGGTTGACCACATCTTTGTCCCGTAGGGTCGGCTAGATCTGGATCTGTTTGCCTCCCCATACAACGAAAAAACTACACAGGTTTTGCTCGTTTGCTCCAGGGCATGGTGCTTTTTGGCAAGATGCGCCATCTCTTTGTTGGACAAGGAGGTTCTTTTATGCCTTCACTCCCTTTCCGGTTCTGCAGAGGGTGCTGCTCAAGCTACGGGTGGAGGGGGCCCACATGGTTCAGATTGCCCCTTTTTGGCTTTGCCAAGTTTTGTTTTCTGCTCCTTCTGCAACTAGCAGTGGAGCCTCCGGTTCCCCTGCCTCTCTGCAATGACCTCCTGACCCAGGAGGAGGGCATGCTGGTCCATCCAGGGCAGAAATCCCTTCACCTTCACATGTGGCACCTCAGGATATAGACGCTTCGCACTTTGGAGTATCCTCCTGGGTGGCGCAATTCCTTGTTGAGGCCAGAAAACCGTCTACGAGGACCACTTATGCCATGAATTGGAAAGGTTTTTCCATTTGGGTAAATGCTAAGAGTTGGGACCTGTTCTTGTGTCCTGTTCCTTCGGTCATGGAGTATCTCCTGTACCTCTATGATTTGGGCCTGGGGTATTCTTCGCTGAAGGTCCATTTGTTTGCTGTCTCTGCCTGCCATACCATAGTGGATGGCAGGACAGTAGCCCAGCGGGAAGTTTCAGAAACTTTCTTGAAGGGTATTTTGCATCTCAAGCCACCGGTGCGCACTTCTGCGCCACCGTGGGATCTGAATTTTGTTTTAGGAAAGTTGACCCTTCCTCCTTTTGAACCGGCTGGTTCCTGTGATATGCGCTATTTGTCTTGGAAAGCGTTTTTCTTAGTAGCAGTTACTTCAGCTCGAAGCAGGTTTCAGCCTAGCTGTGCTTCAGGGTCTCCTGTCATGATCACTGTGCCTTTAGCAGACTTGTCTCCTGCCTCCCGTGTTTGTTTCTTCTGTTTCACACTGCTTGGGACTCGTTCCTCAAGGTGATTACCTACTGCAAGAGCCCTCTTGAAGTAAGATAGTACAGATATGCAAGAACTTACCATAACAGCAGATCTTTGAGACAGGCTCTTGCAGTAGATAACCTTTTTCCCTCTCTCCATCTCCCTAATATCATTTCCTGCTCTTTCTTTATGGGCTCATTCTGGGCTCCAGAAGCCTCTTGTCCTTTCTCCTGTTACACCTCCTCTGAGGTCTCTGGTGGGAGAGCTGAAAGGTGGGCGTGGGGACTGCCCACTATATAGAGTCACGCTGATGTCTGTCACGTGACTTCAGGTTGGCGGTCCCCCGTCAGATACTGCTGGCTAAAGTTTATGTGTGGTCATGACGCCAGGGGGTGCTCAGCCCTCAAGGTGATTACCTACTGCAAGAGCCTCTCTCAAAGATCTACTGTTACGGTAAGTTCTTATGTAACTGTACTTTCTTCTGCTAAAACATATCATGGGGTGGGGGGTGAGGTAATGTCAAAAATAGTTCACAGACTTTATGTCCTTTTAGTAAATAAAATGTGGAAAAGTTCAGCTATTTTAAAAGCATTCTTTCTTTTTTGCTATGAATGTATTTGTAAAGTGAATGTTTTCACAGCAGTTAATTACTTTTGAACCTCTCTTCTTAGGGCCAGCTTCCCTGCCACATTTCCCATATTCTTATGTAATTAAGGGGACAAGAAATATGTGCTGATTTATAGGTGTCTGTAACAAACCTGTTTTCAATAATCATGTCTCAAATGATCCATAGTTAACCGGACCTGAATAAAATGTTCATGTAAAAAACTGTGATGATCTTTGGGGGTATCTCAGTCATCAAGTCACACCATAGGAACTTCACCGTCGGTGAAGCAAGATCCACACAAAAGATTTCCCGCAGTACAACTGGGGCCGCCCATGCTGATCTCTTTTTTTATAAGAGAGTCCTTTACCTTGTTTATGTCGAGAGTTAATCATTTCACTTCTCTTCTCCATCGCTGCTGCTTCGGAAAGAAGATTGCCTCTTCAGACAACCATATCTTCAGTGCCTACTTTCTTAGGCGTGACCACGACGTCTCGGACTGTGAGCTCTGCCAGAAATGTAATCAGACCACCATTGGGTGATGCAAAAAAGTTCTCAAAAAATTCCTTATGGAACAACAGCTAGCCAGTTATGGGCAGGGGTCCTTGGGGATCCTGCCTTCCCAGTCACCGTTGGGTTAATCGAGCTTCCTGGTCACAATGACCCAAGACAAGTCCTGGGGGGGTCACAAAAATGACCATAAACAGGATTGCTCCCCCTGGCGGTGTTCCCGATCCCCAGTGGCCTCTTCATTTTCTTCTGGGGTTACTCTGTTGGCTGCACCTGCATCGACGCCTGTAGCTGTCCAGGCCACTGCTCCTACTAAGCCAATAACAACAGCACTGCCTCCTGCTTCTCAGGGTGGCTGGTTGTCGACCATCTGGTCGTCGGCCCCCAGTTCATTGATTCCTGGGTTGTCAACAGCCCCTCCGTCATGGCCTGATACCTCCCCAGGCCCATGGCTGTCTGCTCTTTGGACTCCCAGGCCCTGATGGATGGGTCATCATACTCTGTACCGACTATCCTTCCTCTGTATATGCACCAGTCTCCTGCCGTTGACCTCAGTGACATCCTGGCCAGTTTCATTACAGTCCTGATCTACCAATTGGGCTCTTACAGGCCTGGGTCCCCTGCACTGTCTACAGCCCCGTTGTTGTCGATGCCACTTCGACCTGCTGGGCGCTTCCTCATGGGCCGTCGTCGGTCCCTCGTTCATCGGACCTTGAGTTGGAGCAGGTCGACGTCGAGGAAGCGTTCAACTCTGACCTCATTCTATCTGAGGAAGAGGAGGAACCTCTTTCCTCTGACAGGTCCACTGCCTCCGCAGTGAGCGAGGACTCTGTCAAGCATAATCCCAAATCTCCTCCAGAGGACCCTACTTTCTTTAATGTTATGAAGCAGCCCTCCTCTGCCACCGGATTGAACTGGATGGAGCGATTCCACAATGCTTATCGCCCTGGCTATTTCTTTGGCAGTTGGATTATGTGGTTCTGGATCCAAACTGGTTGATTTTCTTTTACGCTTCGAAGAAACAGACTCCTCAGGGTCGGATCTCCTCTTGCCCGAGGGAGTATCGTCCAGGTCAGTGGGCACTCCCTCAGGTTCGGTAGGAACCGAACCGGGCTGGCCATCCAGATTAGCAGAATTCTCTGCCTCCTTTTCCCTGAGCCTACCCAACCTCTTTTCTAGGGTGGCTTTCGGAAAATGTTTACAGATTTTTGCAGTCTGAATCGAGGTGGTCAAACCCCAGACATTAAACACAAGTGGTGTGAGGGTCTGCCTTAGCAAAGGCATCCCCACACTCACCACAGTGTTGAAACCCAGTGGGCCCAGTTTTTTTCTTGGGTTTCTCAGACATGGCCAGGCTACAAACTTACCCTTTACAGCTTATTAGCCAGATAAGACCCTCCTATCAGTTACCAACCGTGTTACGGGTCATGGAAAAAAACGTATAAAGTTAAGGTTTTTTTTTAAACCGATAGGAACTGGTACCTCACACTAAACAGAAAAAATAAAGAAAAACCCTAAACAGTCAGTTCCGAACCGGACTGATCCACAGGTCTTTACAATTTCCACAGAAATATAAAAAATTCTACCCTATAGTCTACTACCTACAACACTTACTGTACTGCAGACTGGGATCTGAAGCCAAAAATATGACAAAATTGGTGATTAAACCAACGGATTCTTAACTGAACTGACTGTAGCGAAGGCGCAATCTCCGGAGCGACTGAACAGTTAGGCGGAGTAAACAATATGACGATTACACTTTGAAGTGCTGCACACAGAGGTCTGAAACCGAGCTCGAGCTCAACATTTTATGCTTCCTATATAGAGTTAACTCTTTTCTCTCTGGAGCAGTTCAAGTGCTGGGGCTAACTGCGTATGTAGGAATACAGCAGGGCTCCATTAGAAGAAGCACAATTACTAAGGTGAGTAATTTTTTCTTCTGGACTACCTGATATCTCTGTTGGACTCGGGGCTTCTGTACTCCTCCCTCATGGTGCACCTTTCCGCTGTCTCTGCCTTTCATGAGCCCATGGGCGATTGCACCATGGCTCAATTGGATGTGTCCCATACTTTCCTTAGGGGCATGCTGCATCTGAAACCTCCAATCCATTCCCCTGTCCTGGCTTGGGATTTAAATTTTGTTTTGGAGAAGTTGACTGTGTCTCTGTTTGATCTAGTAGCAACTTGCAAACTTCGCTTTCTTTCTTGGAAAGCGTTGTTTTTGGTTGCTGTTACTTCTGCTTGGAGGATTTCCGAGCTTCAGGTTCTCTGGTGTGAGGAGCCTTATTTGATTTTTCACAAAGACAGGGTGTCTTTGCACATGAATCCTAGGTTTCTTCCCAGGGTGGTATCTGTGTTTACCCTGAACCAATCTATCTACCATTCTGTTTTCCTGAGCATGGCAATCTAAGGGAAGCACTGTGTCATATGTTAGACGTGCACAGAATTTTGAAGTATTATCTGCTCCAAACTAAGGACTGCAGAAAGTCGAAGCAGCTTTTTGTTTTTTTCACCCCTGGAAGAGAAGGTATTCAGATTTCTAAACAATGTTTGTACAAATGATTGTCACATTGCATTGTGTTCTGCTACAACAAACATGGCAAAGAGTTGCCATAGGTGGTGAATGTCCACTCCACAAGGGGCATGGCTGCCTCAGTGGCCTGTTTCAAGGTGGTTAGTCACTGACATCATGCCTCTGGAGCCTGAGCAGGCTTCGGCCGGCTGTCTTGCATGGTCTCCTGTCCTAAGCTTTGGTTGGCCTTCCTCACAGACTGTCTTGCTGCACCTGTAACTGCTTGGGACTCGTTCCTATGGTGTGTCCTGATGACTGAGATACCCCCGAAGAAGACAGAACAGTTATGTAAGAACTTACCATAACAGTAGATCTTGAGAGGATCTCAGTCATCAGGTATGCTTCCCTCTTGTGGGGGGCTCTTGTCTAAGAACTGGCTAACTGGTGTATCCAGCCACTTATTTTGACCTGGGCACATCTCTCTCTCTCTCTCTCTTCTTCCTTGGTTCCCCATGACTCGGGTTTGCTCCCTTTGTCTCTGGAGGAAAGAACTGAGGAGGAAGTGGGGCCGCTCATACCTTCTAGGGTTGGTGACGTCGGCAGGTGATGTCAGTGTGGGCAGCCCCAGTGCTACTGCTGAACATCTTCCATGTGGGTCCTGCTTCACAGACAGTGAAGTTCCTACAGTGTGACCTGATGACTGAGATCCCCTCGAAGATGTACTGTTACTATAAGTTCTTACGTAACTGTTCTTTCTGTGTAGTTTTCTTTTTGTGGAGAACATTCTGCACAGTAGTCATTGTGGAACTAGGCATCTGGAGATCTTCATCAGGCTTATCTCAGTCATTGGATCACACTGGATTGAATGGAGGGTATAGTAAAGGACGTAATTTGTGAGCATATATCCAAAATGGGATTGTAGATGTCACTTGGCATGGGTTTAGGACTGGTTGGTCCTGTCAGAGAACTTGTTGCACTTCTTCTTCAATCCAGTGAGTAGTGCACTGGATATAGGATTGCCCATAGATGTCCTGTATCTTGATTTGTCCAAGGCATTTGGCACTCTGCCCCATAAACAGTTAGTGGATAGGCTAGTGGACATCAAGTTGGGCAATCATATTATTAAATGGGTCGACTCTTGGTTGGATGGGAAAATGCAAAGTGTGTGTTTGACAGGTCATTATTCACCTTGGACCAAGATTATGAGTAGGGTGCTGCAGAGGTCTGTACATGGCCCAACATTATTTAGTCTCTATGTAGCATCACTTCAAACATCATCTGATAGTTGGATCTGCAAGTTCGTGGATGATGTCAAGATGGACTCTATAGTTAATGACAGGCTATCGATCTTTTTCAAGCTGAAATAAATAAAATTGGAGAATGGGTCATACAGAAGGAATTATTCCTTAATCTTGAAAAGTGTAAAGTTATGCACATGGGAAGAAAGAACATTTGTTCTACATATTATTATTTATATGGAAAACCAATACCAGGCATAGATACGGAAAGGGACCACGGACTCCTAATTACAAATGATCTTTCACCGTCAGAACAATGTAAAGCTGCTGTTGGTAAGGGGAATAAGATCGTGGATTGCGTACTAGGTGACGTAAAGAGCAGAGACAGAAAGATGTTGCTTCCACTGTATACATCCCTTGTGCAGCCGCACTTGGAGTATTGCATTCAGTTCTTGGTGCCTCACAATAAGAAGGATGTTAGAATGATGGAGAGGACACAGAGACGTGCCACTAGACGTATTAGGCAATTGAAAGGTATTCCGTATGGTGAAAGGTTGAGGGAGCTGGGCCTGTACTTCCTGGAGTACAGGAGACTGAGAGGCAGTCTGTGCCTAATATATAAGGCTTTAGGTAGTAGTGATTTGTGGGAATGCATAGGCCTCACTGCAAATGAGGCTACTAGAAGTAGCAGGTTACATCAATATCAATTAAAAGGTGAATTCTATATGACCAACATGCAGGGCCACTGGATTAATCAAAGGGTAGTTAATGTGTGGAATAGGCTACCAAACGCGGTTGTGTCAAGTAACTTGCTTGATGCCTTCAAATCATCATTGGATAAATGTATGGGGGAGAGTAAGTTTACGGTTTAGGATGATTAGCCGAGTCCCAAGGGCCATTGGCTCCAGACTCGTACATTCCTAGGATTCTATGATGATTATAATATCTGTCAACCTGCTTACGAATTTTATCTTGATGCATCTTATGATTCTGTTTGCTTTGCTAGCTGCCGCCCCTAAAATAATAGGGCTCCAGTGAGATTTAAACTTGCGACCCATTTTTTATAAGACCTGTAATGACGGAGTATGGAGCCATATTACAGTGTTTCTGTGAAAATTCAAACCAAGAGCTCTGCTTCTTAACTCTCTGACGTATTAATTATTACAGGACTACTTGCGTGTTGTTTTCTAGTAGAGGAGGGGGGTGTTAAGAGAATGATGCTATGTCTGCAGTGTGGAAGGGTCCTAAATGCACCTGGAAGGGTGGATCCATGGGGAAGGAGCAACTGTTGTCTTCCTAACATTACAGATTATTTTTAGAATCTGAGGATTTCTCAAAACACTGCTCTGTGAAAACAAGCTTCCTCCTAACAGTTGGGCCAGTGACACAGCTTCCAGTAAGGGTCAGCAGAAACAGGCAATGGTAAAAATGGACAATATTGTGCAATAGTGCTAAAAAAAAAAAGGAAGAGAAATTCATTTGTTGCAGTACAGAAGTTGATGCATTACTAAATATTCCACTGTTTTACTTGCATAACAAGACAACACAATATGTCCAGCTAAATTAAAAATTCATTCAGCGAGTCTAATTAATCTGTACCTCATGTTGTGTGCTCCTGCTGAAAGCCGCTGTGCTCAGCTTCTGAAATGTGTATGTAGTGCATTTTTCCTCAGCTAACTGCAGCACCATATAGAAAAGTTAACTGTGCTATTATAAACTTCAGTCCATTTGTAAATTATAAACAGTAGTGTGCACATTTCAAACTGTTCATAAGAAAAATATCCAGATGCAAGTCGAGTAGAAAAGTTGAATACATTTTGCAGGTACAACATATAGCAATAAATAATTTATAGTCCAGATCAGGTGACACTGAAACTGCTGCTGATCCCCAGAAAGTGCAGTACTGTCATTTTACCTAGAGCTGTCTGCAGCCTACTAGCTCACTTTTACTTGTCTGATAGTATTGAGGTATGATTTGGTGTAGTGGTGCTAACAAGTGAAGGTGGACAGACATCATTCAGAGGCAGTTACCTTTTGGAGAGAAGCAGGGGACAATGTGTGCAGTTTTTACATCTAAATACAAAGGTTTCCCTTACTAAACAACAAGAAAAAACTTTTCAGTGAGGCACAGAAGCACAGTTTTAAAATGAAAGCAACATTTTCTAATACATGATTTTGTTGGTAGGGTGTTTTTTATTGATTGCAGCAACTCCAGACTTTGATATCAGTCATGCATTAGGTCTGTGTAGATGTTGACAATACACAATTAAAGCTATGTTCTATAAGGAAATATTTCAAGCACTAAATTACTGTTTTTTCAGTTTTAGATGTTTGAAATGTGAAGTAGGAGGTTTTTTGTTTTCTGTCTTGCAATACAAAGTCCATTAAAAATACAGCTAATAATGCACAAATTTAAAAGGAGGCAGTATGGCGCAGTGGTTTAAGGCTCTGAGCTGCAAATCCGGAGACGTGGGTTTGAATCCCACAGCCCCCACTTGCATACTGTGTGACCCTGAGCAAGTCATTTAACTTCCTTGTGCTCCCAGGTTGCACCTGTAAACAAGCTTTCAGCTTAGCCTAGAGGGCGACAGCCATGTGATGGCCGGTGTAGAAGCCTGTGTCGACTTCGGACCAGCCAACACCAGTTGTTGCCACATGAGATCCTCGTAGCATTGACACAATTTGCGCCGAAGTCTCTCCTCTTCCACGGAGGACGAGGATGAACAGTGGCGGTGCCACTTCTTGGAACACCCAGAATGGCATTTGTGAGTTCTCCTTGACCGATGTCCGAGACTGTCAACCATCAGGAGGACTGATGGGGTTGCTTAGAAGGAGCCGTGGAGACCCACAGCTCCTCCAGGGATTGTGAGGAGGTTCCCAGCGAGCTGGGTTTCCTCCTCGGTAGGTCCAGTCAGGACTGGAGTCCTGAACAAGGAATTGTCGGCCTCATCCAGTGACAATGGGTCGACAGAGTCGATAACAATTTCGACCAGATCATCGTTCTGCGTCTTAGCCGGCTAGCCTGACGGGGCACCCATGAAGCCAGCAGCCGAGGCCACAATTTCGACTTAAGTCGAAACTGGAGATTCCTGGGAATGAGATCTCGCTCTATCAATCCCAAGCACAACACTGACCAGACTTCTTCTCTTTCGACTCCTTGGAATCCTTTTTACAGGAATGGGAGCTGTGCAAAGTCAATAAGCCCCCCCCCCCCAGTCGGGAGAGACTGGCAAAACTCCTTGAAGGAGCCTGTAAAGGTAGAGCCTAGTTTGAGCTGTACGAAGACCACTGCTGAAGAGGACTGATCGGCAGCCCAAGCCACCTCCTCCTCGAAAGCCTTCATTTGCTCGAGCTGTTCAGTAGACTCCGCAGCCACGGAGACCACCCAACAGGCCTCTTTAGATTTGACTGGTGGGTTCCGTTTCTCCAGTCAGCCTAGCTGTGAGCGTGTGAGGCGATCGTTCAACACGTTCAGCTGGAACAAGCGACAAACGTCGCAACCCTGGATATCGTGATCGTGGCCTAGGGAACTGACGCACGTGGCGTGCAGGTTGGAGCAAGACATCTTCTGCCCACAAGAGCATCGGCAGAACCAGGCAAGGACTTGTCCTCCATTGCGGTCGCGATCGTAAAACTATGTGGAGAAACTCTAACGAGTTTGAGCTGAAGATTTAAGCACCAGGGCCTACTCAACGCGGGAGAGATAAGGAGGGAACTTGTATCGTCCAGCAGAAAAGAAGACCTGTAGTCAAGGGGTGGAGCAGAGAGATATACCACCTGGGTGGGTGGGAGGAGCCAGCTTTTAGACCTTCCAGCAAGATTCTTAAAGGGAAAGGACATGCCAAGAAGTGTGGATAAGAACAACATATCCACATCCCTAGAAACAGAGGATCTCCTCCTGGGGAACCGAGGAAGAACCAGAGGTTCCCGCCACTAAGTAAGGTGAAACAGAAAGTAAACCATCCTGGAGGAAGAGAGACAGAGAAGCTCTAAGGATAAGGGGGGGCAGAGGGTGGGACAGCATGGCCTGATGCAAGAGAGTCTTTCTAAGATCTACTGTTATGGTAAGTTGTTACATAACTGTACTATCTTCATTGAGGATATCACTTACAACAGGTCACACCTATGGAACGAGTCCCAAGCAATACTACAAAGAGACAGTCTGGGTGGCTGGAGGCTACAGGCCTAAGACAGGAGGCCCTGAAGCACAGCCAGGCCAAAGTCTGCCCTTCTCCTAGAGGCAATGACCAGACTGTAGTGTTTAGTGAAAGTGTGGACAGTACTCCAGGTGGCAGCGGCACAGATTTTGGCGTCTGATACATTCCTGAAACAGGCAACAGAGGTGGCCATGCCTCTGGTGGAGTGGCCACACACCACCCCAGGAAGTTCCTTACCATACTTCCTACAACAAAAAATAATGCAGCTGGCCAACTATTTGGACAGGCACTGCTTAGAAACTGGTGTGCCCTCTTTCACAGAGATGAAAAAAACAAACAGATGTGAGGACTTCCTGCAGTCCTTCATGCGATGAGCATTATATATGAGTATTCTATGAACATCTAAAGTATGGAGCAAGACTTCGCCTGGATTGGCATGCTCCAGAAAATAAACAGGCAGGTGGATGGTTTGATTCAGAATAAACTCAAGACACCTCGTTTGGCAAAAACTTGGGCTCATACAGGAGACTCACGCATCAGAGCCTGAAGCTCGGAAATCCTTTGAGCAGAAGTAATAGCAACTAAAAATAACACTTTCCACAACAGAAAGCATAGCTCACATGTCATGGGTGGCTCAAAAAGAGCCAAAGTAAGTTTTTCTAACACAAAATTTAGTCCCAAGGTGGGAGTGGATTACGGATGGGAGACTTCATATGAAGAATGCTTCTCAAAAAAGTATGGGACACCTCCAGTTGTGTTAACGTACAGCCATCAACAGGCACACAGAATCCTGAAATAGCAGCCAAGTCCATGTTAATGGAGCAGTATTGCAGATCCGAATCTGAGAGGGACAGCAAGTACTTTAGAATCTGATTCATTGGTCAAGTGAAAGGATCCAAACGATGGGAAGCCACCCACAGGGCAAAGCGCTTCCACTTCAAGGAATAAGTGGCCCAGGTGGAAGGCTTCCTAGCAGCCACCTTTTGGGATACCCCAAATCTAGCTATGGCTACATCTTCAGAAGCAAGACATGGAAGAGTCTGTAGTGATTTTAGGTCCAGATAGACCAGGGTGCCCTGCTCCTGTGACAGCATGCCTTTGCACAGGAGCAGGAGTACCAAAGGTTCCACTGTCAACTGCTGCAAGAAGGGGAATCAGATATGACAAAGCCAGAAGGGAGTAATGAGGATCAGCATCACTTCTTCCATCTGAAGTTTGATCAGCACCCTCTGAATTAGCGGGAAGGGAGGGAAGGCGTAGTTGAACCTCCCTTTTCAAGAGAGGGACATGTCTCACCAGAAAAAAACACGCCCTGGAGCGATCAAGAAAAAAAGTGGCAGTTTTACATTGAGTGGGGATGCAAAAAGGTCCAACTCTGGATGAACCCACCTGTCGAAACAGGTCTTTGTCGGAGGTCAGCAGTTCCCACTCGTGCACGCTGGACTGCAACCTGCTGAGTTTGTTTACCAAGATGTTTTAGGCCCTTGGGATATGGACTGCCAACAGTTCTAGACCATGGTTTAGAGCCCAGTACTGGACCCTCATCGCTTCCCTGCATAGGGGGTAAGAATGGGTCCCTCCCAGTTTGTTGATTTAGTGCACTCCACTGCACTAGCACAGGCCTCGGGGACAGGTAGTCCAGGAAGGCTTTCAGGCTGTATGGCACGGCCCTCATCTCTAGGATGTTTATGTGGAGAGAACTCTCCACCGCAGTCCAGGTACCCTGGGTCTGGTGAGGGCTCAGGTGTGCTCCCCATCCTATCCCTTAAGTGTCCATGGTGAGAATCTGACGAGGGGAGGTGATCAGGAAAGAAACACCCTTTGAGTAAATTGCTGGGTTCCATCCACCACTGAAGCACTTTCTTCATTGGCGAAGTTACTAGAACCTTCTGTTCTAGGTCATCAGTGTGTTGATCCCATTGGACTCAAAGTCCACTGGGGGATCAGCATGTGCAGCCTGGCCTCGGGAAATGGTTACAATGGCTGTAGCCATCAAACCCAGCAGCCGCAGGAATGTAATGGCTGTGACGTACCGGGTGCTGTGAAGCAGCTACGCATGTGCTATCAGGGACTCTGCCCTGTCTTGGGGCAGGAAGGCCACTTCCTGAGCTGTGTCCAGTATAGCTCCAATGTACTGAAGACACTGGCAAGGTGTCACGACTGACTTGGGCAGATTGTTCATAATCCTCAGTGCGTGGAACAGCTGTCTGGTATGCACTAGGATATGGAACACTTGCCCCTTGGACTCAGCCTTGAGCAACCAGTCACCAGGTAGGGGAAGACGTACAGACCCTCCCTCCTGAGGGCTGCTGCCACCACTGCAAAGTATTTAGTAAAGATCTGTGGCACAGATAACAAGCCAAAGGGTAAGACCTTAAAATGGTAATGCTCCCGCTGACACAGGAACCTGAGATACTTCCTGTGGGGAGCCCAGATCTTTATATTCCGGTATGCATCCTGCATGTCTAGGGAGCATATCCAGTCTCCCTTGTGCAGTAGGGGTAGCAGGCCTTATAAGGTTATAATCATGAACTTCTTGTACTGGATGTAGAAATTCAGGTTTCTTAGGTCCAGGATGGGCCATAAGTCCCCTGTAAATTTGGGGACCAGAAAGAAGTGGGAATAGAACCCTCTGTTCCTCTGGCTCCCGGGAACTGGTTCTATGGCCCTTTTTTGCAGCAGCATGTTAATTTCCTCCAGCAGCACTGGAATGTGGTTTGGAGGGTAGTTGGAATGCACTGGAGGTAGATCTGGAGGACACTCCAGAAGTTTCAGAGTGTGGTCTTACTCTATGAACTGTATAACCCAAGCATCTGTGGTGATCTCCTTCCACCTGTCCAGGTGGAGGCAGAAGTGACCGCCTACCCACTGCCTCTAGTAGCACTAGAGAGAGGGGGCCTAGTAAAGAGTCAAAGCTCCTCAGGTGGCACACTGGATGTGTCCTTGCTTTACAAGCAGAGGGTCAGAGGTTTGATTCTAGGTGAGGGAACGCATTTGCTATCTTATCAAGGATATTCATGAATTATAAGGGGGCATGATATGAAATTGGAAGGAGGCAGGTTAAGGGGTAATGTGAGGAAATTTTTCTTCACGGACAGGGTGGTAGACACATGGAATAGTCTGCCACAGGAGGTGATGGGAGCAAGCGCAGTGGAGGGATTTAAACATGCACGGGATAGACATAAGGATACCCTAGAAGCGGGAAGGAGAGGAGAAAGCTGCTGACCTAATAGGGTCAAAGGCCACAAACGGGGGGGGGGGGCACTAAAAGGCAGACTAGATGGGCCTAGCAGTCCTTATCTGCTGACAGTTTTCTATGTTTCTATGTCATGCTGAAGTGGAACCAGCAGTCTGGGCTGCACCCCCCCCCCCCCAGAGGGTGGAGGTAGGGGCAAGGGATGTTCCTGCATGACGCCTGCCCGACAGGTGGGGGCCTGACTTGGGTCTGTGAGAGCCTTGATGAAAAGGCATCTTCTGCCCACTTTTTGGCTGGGTATGGTATAGGGAGTGGACTGACCGCAGAGTCCTCCCTGAGGCCTGTAGGTCAGAAAGGATGTCCTGCACATCCGCCCCGAAGAACTTGTAGCCTCTGAAGGGGGAATTCAAAATGGACTGCTGTACATCAGAAGCAAAGGTGGGCAACCCTGAGCCAAGAATGCCATCTTAGGTAGATGCCAACTGCAGTGCTCTAGCGGAAGCATCAGAGATGTCATAGGCAGACCTCAAAAGGTGCCTATTCACATCTAACCCGGACTAGAGGACTTTTAGCAATTCCCGTGTCTGGAGCTCTCTTGAAGGGCCTGGGCTGAAGCTTTGGCCTTTTTACAGAGCATGCTCTGGAATTTGACCATATGGGTAATGTAGCAAATACTTCTGAGGGCCAGCGTGGAAGAGGCATAGGCCCTCTTGCCCATAAGATCTGACTTTCTGGACTCCTTATCCACAGAAAAAGAGTGCTGAGGTTTCTTAGACCCATCATGGGCAGCATTTATCACCACTGAATCTGTGGTTGCTGTATATAAAAAGGCTTCCCAGAGGGAGCCTGGTTCCATATGTCTGCCTTTCTGGGCATGGCAGAAATCATACTTGGCCTGTACCAGGCCGCCATGATGGCATCCTCCGATGCAGACAGCAAAGAAGGAATACTCAGAGAGTGAGAATCAGGCAATTCTAAATATTCAGCCAGATTCCTCCTAGTGGCATCCTGCTCCTCAGCATCAAACCCACACCTGACTGCAGCGGTTTCATGACTGCGATGAAGGAGAGGTCATCGGGGTATATTTGATAGAGGCCTCTCCCCTGAAAAAACAGTGAAGGTACAGTGGGATGGACTCCTAGCCCTCCCTTCCTCCTCATGTGGAAGGAGGTCAGGGGTGTACTCATTCTCATCGACTGGCTTTGAATAGGGTACAGAAGATACTGACGACCGGGAATGAGCAGGTCACATCAATGTGGATGGTGTCAGCGTGAGAGCGGGCCAGGAGGACTGACATGATGCATGAACTCCCAAAGAAGGACAGCATGGCTTGGACGTCGATGGTGATCAGCACTGGAGCACCTTGTGGTGCCAAGGGGGCAAGGGGGCTACAGCCTGAAACACTGACAAGAGAGGCTGAGTCACAGGTATCGATGCCATGGCCTGAGGCATCGATGGAGGAGGCTGGATCCCCAATGTCAATGAAGTGGCTACAGGCAATCACAGGGAAGGCAGAAAATCCGACGGCAACAGGCAATCGCTGGCCGAAGCAGGTCCAGCAGAACTCCCCGACTACTGCCCCTGAGCAAGAAAGGGTCTGAACAGCAGGGGCTGGAGCATCAATAAGGGTGTCAGGAGGTCTGACGTCAACGAGCCAACATCGGCCAAGGAAGGACCAATGGGCAGCACTGCCATAGCTGACCCTCTGGAGGAGAGGGTTTGGGCAGCAGTGGGGGTTGCTGCTGAGGTGGCTGATGACCCAGCAGAGATCAGCACTCGAAGTGGCAACAGATAGCGGGCCAGGGAGGATTTCTCCTTGCTCTTCTCCCTCTCCCAGTGCTTGGTGCTTGCTGTAGAATTTGTCCTGGGCCTCTGAGGAGTGGGAAACTATAGATGAAGTCGGTGACATGGAGGAGCTTCTTGCCTGGAGCTCGTTATCCATTTCGGCGACCTTCTGTTTCAAGAGGAAGCTCTCTAGGGCCTTCTGATGGCATCGCCAGGTGGCTGTTGCAGACCTTGCAAGCCTTAACATCGTAGTCTGCACCGAGACAGCGGACGCAGGCGTCATGGTCATCCTTATTTTAGATCTTCTGACTGCAACCGTAATATCTGAAGAGTTTCTCGAGCTTGGTCGACATAAACAGCAATGGAAATTACTTTAAGAAATAAAGTGATTAACAAACTAGGATGTGAAATAAAAAACAAAGTAGACATTAGAGACTAGGGGGTCGACTGAAGCGGGGGATTGTCTCCACGGAGTCCGATGTGAGATGGTCAATGGTGGGAAAAGAATTGAGGAAGGTGTAGCGCTGCCAGCGTTTATGTGGGAAGGATGCCGCTGGCATCTGACATTGTCATGAGTGGCCCCTAGTACACTGCTAGCTAGAAAGTTTCCATGTGGTCTTAGTGTGTGGTAGCTACATGTGGCCTGATGCAAGAGATATTCTGCCCACCCAGAGCCAGAAGGCATCTGAATTGGACACAAACAGCCATCTCTACCTCCTAATTAATGGCTTCCAGGCAGGAGCCAAGTGCATGGATTCCCAGCATGGTAAAGGAGTACACTTACTGTTGAGCTATTAAGAGGCCTGACCTCTAACTTTCTTATTTTTTTTTTCCCAATTATTTAACCATGTGAGACACACTAAGCTGAAAGCTTGTTTACAGGTGCAGCCTGGGAGCACAAGGAAGTTAAATGACTTGCTCAGGGTCACACAGTATGCAAGTGGGGGCTGTGGGATTCAAACCCACGTCTCCGGATTTGCAGCTCAGAGCCTTAAACCACTGCGCCATACTGCCTCCTTTTAAATTTGTGCATTATTAGCTGTATTTTTAATGGACTTTGTATTGCAAGACAGAAAACAAAAAACCTCCTACTTCACATTTCAAACATCTAAAACTGAAAAAACAGTAATTTAGTGCTTGAAATATTTCCTTATAGAACATAGCTTTAATTGTGTATTGTCAACATCTACACAGACCTAATGTATGACTGATATCAAAGTCTGGATTTGCTGCAATCAATAAAAAACACCCTACCAACAAAATCATGTATTAGAAAATGTTGCTTTCATTTTAAAACTGTGCTCCTGTGTCTCATTGAAAAGTTTTTTCTTGTTGTTTAGTAAGGGAAACCTTTGTGTTTAGATGTAAAAACTGCGCTCATTGTCCCCTGCTTCTCTCCAAAAGGTAACTGCCTCTGAATGATGTCTGTCCACCTTCACTTGTTAGCACCACTACACCAAATCATACCTCAATACTATCAGACAAGTAAAAGTGAGCTAGTAGGCTGCAGACAGCTCTAGGTAAAATGACAGTACTGCACTTCTGGGGATCAGCAGCAGTTTCGGTGTCACCTGATCTGGACTATAAATTATTTATTGCTATATGTTGTACCTGCAAAATGTATTCAACTTTTTCTACTCGACTTGCATCTGGATATTTTTCTTATGAACAGTTTGAAATGTGCACACTACTGTTTATAATTTACAAATGGACTGAAGTTTATAATAGCACAGTTAACTTTTCTATATGGTGCTGCAGTTAGCCGAGGAAAAATGCACTACATGCACATTTCAGAAGCTGACTGACACCATCCCTTCGCCCGCAGTGCCGGTGGAGGCCCTCCTGACTCTGCCAAAACGAGCCTCTCCACTGATTGTGGTGGAGCTACCACCTAAATGGCCTCCCTCCGGGTCTCCTGTCAAGGAGTCTCGTCCCGCTAAGGGCCTCCTGCATAGGCTGTCTGTCACCCTCACTCCTGACCATCCGCGGTGGGTCGAAAGTGACTCAGGTGGTTGGCCGATCTATCTGAACTCCTCTTAGTCCGAGGACTGCTCTTTGCACTTTTGTCCATTCGACAAGGTTTCGCTTGGTGGTCTCTTGATAGAGGAAGGTTCCACATCCATCATGGGCATTCTCCGTCTCATCTCCGAATCCATGGGGATGAAACTGGAGCCTGTTCAAAAATGGGCTCAATATCCCCTATTGGACATTCTGACAAAAGGGGATTCTTCGACAGAGGCCTTCCCAGTGGCTGAAGCCATTGTTGGTCCAGCCCTGGAGCTTTGGCAGCACCCTGCCTCCTACCTTGTGCCATCGGCCTGGATGGCCCGGACGTATGTGGTTCTCATCGGCTCCCTTTCTGGGTTCACAGAACACCCCTCGGCTGAGGGGTTGGTGACCGAATCTATGTTTCGGTACTCAGGCAATTCAGGAGACACTGATAGACCTCCGGATGAAGAGTCCAAAAGACTGGACCAGTCTGCCAGGAAAGTCTATGCTGCCTATTCGCTTGGTCTCCATCAGGCGAGCTCGGCTGTCGTCATAGCACACTTCTCCCATGCCCTCCTGGGCTCTCTAGATGAGGTGCTTCCTCATCTCCCCACGGACCTTCAGACTATGGTCAAGCAGGTCCGGGATCAGGGTCGGGCTGTGGCAAAACAGCAATTGCAGATGGTTCCTGAACATTATTCATTTATTCATTACAAATCATGTTTACTACCTTTGAGTCAGAGACTCATTTACAAAGGCACCTCATCGCGGGGGGGGGGGGTGCAGACATCAAGACAGTTATTACAGTGCACATTAAAACAGAGAATAACATTACAAGTGCAGTAAAAGCAACATTTAACATAGATACACTTAGGTTATGTAATGTATTAGTTTGTATGTTACTTAGGTTACATAATGTTACAAAATTGTGAGTTACACTCATGGATATAGTAGGTCCTCAGAGAAGACAGTGGGTTATATCCCTGTTTGGACCCAGTAGGGAAGGGGTAGGTTTAGGGAAGGGAGAGGCTGTCCAGTGGACGTTGTCGAGCCAGGGGGCAAGGTGGGCAGGAACCACAGGTTACAACAGGGGGTTAGTTGCACCTACAACAGCAGGTATTAAAGATATGGTTCCGAAGGGCTGTTTTGAAGGAGCCAATTTTTGGCAAGTTGGAGATGCAGCTAGGGAGGGAGTTGAACCAGGTGGGGGCTCGGTAGAGGAAGGATCTCTGGGCAAGAGAGGTCTTGATTCTGGGCACCATGAAATTGGCCTTAACAGAGCTACGGGTGGTGACGGACGAAGATGGCTGCAGTAGGGAGGTGGAGACCCCCGGGGGGGGGGGGGAAGAGTCCTAGCAGAGATTTCTTAGCGAGAAGACAGGTCTGGTAGAGCAGTTGCTCCCAAAGTTGAGAAGATTGGTGGCAGTATAGAGAAGGCAGGTGTGAGTTCGGCATGGGGGCACTGGTCAGAAGCCTACAGGCCTTATAGATGGAGAGTTGGATTTTGGAGAGAGCAGTGTTGTCAGCTGCAGCCGTAGATTGGCAAGCCATAGTCCACGAGGGACAAGACAGAGGAGGTGATGGCCAGCCTGAGGGCAACCTGAGGCAGGCAGTCCCTGTGCCAGTATAGCAGGCCAATCCGAGAGTTAATGGCGGCTGACAGGGCATTAATGTGGGTGTGGAAGGAGAGGGCGATTGCTCGAATGTGATGCCTAGGTACTTGTATGTGATCACTTGTTCTAGCGGGTGCAGAGTGCTGGGGATAATCAAGAGGGGGTATTTTAGCTTTATTTTGGTGGTGGGAGAAGAGCATTGATTTGGTTTTCTTTAGGTTAATGACCAGTCTGCGGTCTCTGAACCACCTTTCGACTAGTTGTAAACTTGCTGGAGGGATAATTGGAGGAGGTGGGATTGGGATGTGAGGCATGAGGACTGCATCATTGGTGTAGAGGAGCATTTTACTGGTACATGAGCTGGGGAGGTGTTGAGGTAGAGACTAAAAGTATTGGACCCAGGATGGAGCCCTGGGGACCTTGAGGCGAATGGGAAGAGTGCTGGAGAGGGAGCCGCTGATCTTGACATGCTGGGATCTAGCAGAGAGGTAGCTAGAGAACCAGGAAATGGGACCACCAGAGAAGCCAAGTTGGTGGAGAGAGTCAAGTAGAAGGGGATGACAGACAGTGTCAGAGGCCTTGGAGAGGTCAATGAACACTGCTCCTGTAAGGCTGCCAGAGTCGAGAGCAGCATGCAGGTGTTGGGAGAATTCCAGGAGAGCCGTGGTTGTACTTTGTCCTGGGCAGAAACCGTGCTGCTCTGGGCACATAATGTCATACTTGGTTAGGTATTCAGAGAGCTGGATCAACACCACTTTTTCAAGGGCTTCAGAGAGTGGGGGGAGGATGGAGATCGGCCGGTAATTGTTGGGGGTGGATTGGTCCCCACTCTTATGTATGAGTGTGATTTCAGGAGTTTTCCAAGCACTTGTGAACTGACCCAGGCATAGAGACCAGTTTAGAAGGTCAGTCGGGGGACTAGGACTTCATCCAAGACCATACGGAGGATCCTGAAGTCGAGGGGGTCACTGCTGGGGTTATTGCTGCCTAAGGCTTTTAGCAGGTGCGGCCTGGCTTCTTGGGGGGATAGGGTGCGCAGGTAGAATGGTGGGCGATGCAGGACCAGAGGGAGGGAGAGAGGTGGGGATTGGGTCAAAGAAGCTGCTGGGGAGGACCAAGCTTAGGTCAGAGAAGGCAGTGTTAAGGCAGTCGGCTACGAGGAGTGGATCTGTGGTGGGGGTGCCATTGATGGAGAGCTGAGATGGTAGTGGGGGAGCGGGACTTCCCATTTAGCTCTTTCATATTATCCCAGAAGGACCGGGCTGAACCCCAAGTGGAAGTGAGGGTGGTTTGGTAGTGCTCTGCCTTGGCCTGCCTAATGACCCAAGTGCACTGATTGCATTCTGCGTTGTAGGCCTGTCTCTCAGATGCCTTTTTAGATTCTACAGCAATGTACCAGAGATTATCTCTGTTTCTGAGTCTCTGGAGGAGGGCTGGGGTGATCCATGGGGCATTGCATTTTTTGGAGCGGAACCTGGTGAGGGGGGTGAAAAGGTCACAAGCAAACAAAAGGCATTTGTGAAGTGGTCAAGAGCTGAGTCAGTGTCAGGGGTGCGCTGTATAGGGGACCAGTCTAGCTGGGCTAGGTATTGTTTTAATTTTCTGAGGCCGCCAGGGCATAAACTGCGGCGTAGAGTGGCCTGGGACACTGGCTTCAGAGTGGAGGATGACCAGAGACAGAAGACTGGGGAGCGATCACTAAGAGAGTTGGGGAGGACAGTGACATCCTGGATTTTGTAGGGACGGTTAGATATAACATCTAGGAGAGTGCGGGTGCCAGTAGAGTGGTTGAATCTGGTGGGCTGGGTGACTAACTCGGACATATCCAGGGCAGCAAAGGAGTCCCTTATATGGGAGGCGGTTACCTGTTAAAATGGCGACTACATAATCGCGACTTCATTTCAGTGACTGTAATATGAGCGACTAGCTCATTTCGGCGATCACTCAAAAATGGCGACTAATGCTGAGTTTGCACTTGTAAAAAATAGCGACAGATACAAAGCCGAAACAGAGGACTGATGAGCCTAAGGCAGATGCTCCACCATCTAGTTCCCTGGTGTTGCTAGTCAATCAGTCTCCCTCCAACAATGTTTCAAGGGACCTAGCCACCATAAAAAAGGTGCTGTTTGAATTAGTCGCTGTGTTTAAAACAGTAAAACTGACTCTTGAGCTGTTAAGTCAACGAATCATGGACTCTGAAGCTTGCATCTTGTCCCTCGAGGATTGGGCCAATAGGATGGAACCTGAGCTGTTGGATATGTGCCAGAAGATTTTACTTTTAGAAGAGAAGCTGGAGGATCAAGAGACTCTGAGTAGGTGCAGCAATTTCATTATTTCAGTTATTCCTGAACAAGCCGGGGGTACAGATCCCATTTTATTTGTGCTTCAGCTGCAAGAAAAACTAGCTGGCACTTCTCCATATGGGACTACATACATGACTGAGTGAGTACACTGCTCACTGAAGCCGCTTCCAAACCCTGGAGAGAAGCCCCAGTTGCTGAACTTTCAAAATAAAGTTCATATTCTGTCTAAAGCGCAGGAGCAAAAACAGTTATGGTGGGAGGGCTCACAAATCTTTATTTTTAGTGACTTAAGCCCTGGGATCCAAGCAAAACAACAAGCTTACAGAGACATCAAGCATACCTCAAGGTCTTAAGGGAGGGGATGAAGTGCTATTTTTACATGGTAGCTAAATATTTGTAGCGCTATAGTTGATGCACGCTATTATTGCAGTCGCCTAAAAAAAGATGCCAATATTGCAGTCGCGATTTTATTTTCACTATTTTAACATGGAACCATGGGAGTCAGTGAAGGCAAGCCAGTTAACACTGAGATCACCTAGGATGACTTGCTCCACTTTGTGAGGGAGAGATGTGAGATAGTCAGTGAGGGACAGGACTGCTTGGTTTTGATTCCTCGGGGGTACGTAGGAGACGTGAGGAAGAGAGAGGACCTCGGCGGGGTCAGGTGTGATTTTTAAGGTGAGGGCTTGAGCTCCATAATCCAAGTTTGGGAGCTGGGAGATTGCCTGACCTAAGTGAGTCCCATACGGTGTTAGTGCACCAACCACCACGGCGTTTGCCTACTCGGTCTTCTCTGTAGATGGTATATCCAGGAGAGTGATAGCGAGTCGGGGTGATTTGAGAGTCAAGTCTCTACCAGTGCAGTTATGTCAGGTTGATGTTGAACGACCCAGCACTGGAGGGCAACAGATTTCTTTAGGAGACTGCAAATGTTTAAGGATGCAAAGCGGAGGCCAGTTGCAGTACAGGGTTTAGAAGGGCTGGAAGCAATAGGTCCTGGGTTTGGGTGTACATTACCAAATGATAATAATAGCAGTGTAATTATTCTGGTTAGTGGCCAGTGGCAATGGAGACCCTTGGGTCAACACTCAGGTGAGGACTTTAGAATCAGGATGCATGGGATAGATAAAGTGCAAAGGGTGGGAATGGCAGAGGAGAGCTGGGTCCAAGTCAGGCCTTGGAGGGCGGAGAGAGTGGGGGTGTTTGCAGGGTGGGGGTGTTGGGGGGTCACGGTTGTGTCGAGGGTGGGGGAGAGCCAAGTCACTATGGGGTAGTCTGGGGATGAGGTGCCTAGTGTGGAGGAAAGGTGCTCCAGTCTGCGTGAGGTCTGTACCAATCAGGTGAAGAAGAGCAGACTTAGTAATGGAGTGTAGGTACCCATAGCAGCTGAGCAGTAAAGGAAGAGTGCCAGGAGTAGTAGTAGAGGAAGGAGATGTAGAGCAGCTTTGGAATGGTTGGGGTAAAACCCCTTTAGTGGGCGAAAAAACTATAAGCTGCAAATGGGAAAAATCAGTATCAATCAGTAGAAGAGGGAGGGGCAAAGACAGATGAATAGTGATAGACTGATCACACAATAAGTGAAATGAGACAGGAACTATATTGTGTTGGATTGGGTAAGTGTGCTTATAACTGGGCTCTCTAGTGGCTAAAGGATATGATCTGCTAATGGAAAAGTCAGAAATTTACAGTTTGGGAGGGGCTGAGAATTAAACAGAAATAGTTTAAGCAGGGAATTCCTGAAGCAAGTTGGTGGTTGGGGAGGACACTGCAGTATGCTCAACAGGAGAGAGCAGTAGCTTCAATACAGTCGTGGAAGGGGCTCTGATTAACACTGGGACACAGCTGAAAAAAAAAAACGGGCAGGGAGGTTCTGAAGCAAGTTTTCTTTTGGGGGGGGGCACTGCAGCAGCCTCAATGGGACACCGAGGTCAAGGGTGCAGCCCACAGACTTACAGCTCTAAGAGAAGGGGCACAGCGCTCAAGGCAGATAGCAAAATCACAGTACCTTAAGACCTCTCTCAAAACTTAAATCAACTCTTTAAGAAATCTCTACATCAGACTAAACATTACTTAAAACATTATGGATTCCTGTGCCCATTTGGTGGCGGCCGCAGTCGCCATGCACTGCAGGGCCTGGCTGAGGGTCTCGACCTTTACGGCAGACACCAAGCACAAAGTGGCGGATGTTCCCTTCCTGTGCACAGACTTGTTTGGTCCAGGAGTAGATGGTCACCTTCAAAGCATAGAGAAGTCCAGTTCCAGATTGGACTCCATTGCTTCTGCCCAGAAGGAATCTCAGGGTTCCAAGAAGCAGAAGTGTAAGCCCTTTCGGCCTTCTGCCCCTTTGGGCAAGCAGCCCCAGTATCAATCTGGGCAGCAGCAGCAGGCTCAATCTTGGCGCTGTCAGCCCAAGTCATGTTCTGCAGCGGTCCATAAGCCCGGAGGGAAGGGTCCTGGCAGTCCCGGAGCCAGATCCTCCTCCTCCAAGCCTGCATAGTAACAGGATGGGGTGACCACCCCCATGCCCATCATGTCCACTCTGGGTCCTCCCGTGGGAGGCTGGCTCCACAACTTCTTTCCGCCTGGCCACAATGGACAGATGGGTATTGGAAGTGGTTGACTAGGGTCTACCTCTGGAATTCGAGCAGTACCCACCAAGCTGAGCCCACACCCAAGGGGAGGAGAAGGTATCTGTGGACACTTGGTTGGCTCTTCGAGACATCACCTGACTCCTCCGCAAGGAGGTAGTGGTCAGAGTTGCGGATCCCCCTATCAACCCAGGGTTCATTTCCAGGTACTTCCTGGTCCTGAAACGGATGGGGGGCTGTTGTCCCATCCTAGATCTGCACAACCTGAATCAGTTTCTCAGGTCTTGCACCTTCGGGATGGTAACTCTGTCTCAGATCATACCATCTCTTGAGCAGAACATGTGGTTTTGCTCCCTGGATCTGCAGGATGCATTCTTCCACGTCTCAATCTGTCCGTTACACTGAAGGTTCCTCCTCTTCTGGGCAGAGGGAGCCCTCTACGTGTTCCAAGTCATGCCGTTTGGCCAGTCATCAGCCCCCAGGGTCTTCAACATATGCATTGCAGTGGTGGCGGACCATCTTCCGTGTCGAGTGGTCAGGGTGTGCCCCTGTCTGGAGGACTAGCTCATAGCGGGTCCCTCCAGACAGGCGGTGTAGAGGTCCAGGGATCTGGCCCTCCAGACCTGCATTGACCTTTGCCTCCTAGCCAACGAGGCCAAGTCAGAACTTGTGCCTTCACAGGTGATTTGCTTCATTGGGGCAGAGCTTGACTCTTGTCGAGCCAGAGCCAGGCTCCCAATAGCCAGGGTGGAGGTTCTCTCCTCCTTTGCCTCATCATTTCTGGTTGGGTATTTGCATCCTGCCTGAGACTTCTTGCAACTTCTAGGCTACGTGGCAGTCTGCACCTCCGTGGTCCGATAGGCCGGGTGGCACATATGCCCCCTTCAATGGGAGCTGGCCAGCCAGTGGACTTAGCGACCTGGGTCATTTAGACCAGCTGGTCACTGTAACCCAGAAGATGTGGGACGCCCTCCAGTGGTGGACCGTCCTGGAGCATCTGCAGGAAGGGATCCCGTTTGTCCGTCCCGAGCCGACAGTCATCTTGACGACGGACACCTCTCTCATGGGCTGGGGTACCCACATGTGGGACCACAGAGTCCACTGGTTCTGGACCCCCAAGGAATCCCAATGTCACATCAACCTACTGGAGCTCCAAGCAGTTCAGCTGGTGCTGAATGCATTCTCTCTGTTCCTTTGGGGTCAAGTGGTTCGGGTCCAGACGGACAACACCACAACAAAGAAAGCAGCACACACTCCCGGCTTCTGCGCAGGGAAGCTCTTCACATCTGAACCCTTTTTACCTCCTCGGCTGGGGGGTGGTCCTATTGTTCCCCTCATTCTTCTGGCGACTTCCCAGCTGTTGCCCTGGACCCAGTCAGAGCTCATACCTTTTTTGCCCTACCATCCCAGTTCGAATCACAGCGGGGATCCATCCCGCACACTGTGGAGACCTGGAGGCCGGGGGGCTGAAGGAAGTTGGCTTAAGTGGGTCCGCCACAGTGCCATTAGCCAGCCATCACTCGCGATGGAGGATTAGTGTATTTTTCCTTAGTCCTCCCTGATGGCGCATGCGTGCAAAGGCGTCAAGGATGCTGCCGCACGTGCTCTTGCATGCAGCACATCCGATGCCAGCCCACACACTGATCATCAAGCCTGCACCATCCCTGGCCACCGCCAGGAGCCAGTGCCTCAGCGATACTCCCCACCCTCCCTCCCTCCCTGGAGGAGGAGAGCAGACATAGGGATGCTCGATCCTCCTCCCCTCTGCTGACCCTCTGAGACCCGAGGTCACTCCCGACCCAGGGTCATCGGCATGGAAAGAGGTAAGGCACCAGTGCCTCAGCCCTCTGTGCCACTGGGCCGGCTGAGTGTTAGGCTGCTTTTAATTGTGACAGTGTTCTTTCAGAAAACAGTCTTGGCAGCAAGTAGGAGCGAGAAAAGACCAATAATGGGCAAGTGCTATGAGGATTTTTGTTCATTTGCTTTTTTAATTTTAGAATTTTCTACTGGGAAGGGCTCACTGAGCCAAAGCTTGTTTCCAGGTGTGCCCTGGGAGCACAAGGAGGTCGAGTGACTTGCCCAGAGTCACACAGTTGGATGTGCGTGTCCAACCCAGGTCTGCTGGGTCCCCAGACTTTCAGTTTAGTGTTTTTACCATTCTTTAGGCTAAATGTTTCACTCATTTTGCTTATTTCTTCATTGGCAGGATTTCAGCAATCAGGGCAGCAGTCTCCGCTTCAGACTCAAGGGGCCCAATATTGGAAAAGGGGCAGAGCAGAGCGCAAAGGCTTGCACTGCACTTGCTCATTGCCCATGATCCCAGTGATGCTATATTCAGTCAGATATGGATAACGCGTTGGCGCTATCTGACTGATATAGGGGCATATCGGTGCAGTGCCAAGTCAAATAGCGCTGCCCCAACATGGATCCAGGAAGTTCAGCAAATAGAGTACCCAGACTTGATAGCACTGGGAGCACCCACTGCAGTATTCAGCCAGTATCTTGCAGGTGAGCCCATTGGGCATGCAAGGTGCAAAGGGGCCATATGCATGCCCATTATGGGCTTCTTTGCACAGGACGCAGTGGCAGGTTTGCGCCCCCTCTGTGGCCAGCACCACCCAGCCGATCTCCCCGTCCCCCTTAAAATGAATACTTCCCTGGTGTCCAGTGGTCCTCCCTGCCCTCCGATCACGGCCCCCGCACAAGTAATATATTCCCTGGTGTCCAGTGGTACCCTCACACTCCGGTCCACATCTCTGTAAGCTTCCAGATAGTCCCTGGTGTCTGGTGGCATCCCCCACTCTCCAAAGGCTCACCACAGTTTCATAAAGCATGTCCCTGGCATCTAACGGCCCCCCCCCACATTGGGTGCACCAGCCTGCCACCCCCTTAATAAAATCTCTGGCACCACGGAGATACCATATGGCAACTAACACAGCCCTCCTCTCGCCACCTTGGCCAGCTGCCGTATGCAGTGACAGGGAGCGCACATCCTGTGTACTGTAAAGGGAGCGTGCTTACTGTCTACAGCCTGCATGCTGCCTCTACAGAATGCAGGACGGGCACTTCCTGTCATTGCAAACAGCAGAAGGCCGAAGTGGGGAGAGGAGGGTTGTGCCAGAAGCCGTATGGGCTCTATGTGGTGCCAGTGATTCCGGTAAGGGGAGGTGGCAAGGTGGTGTACCCAGTGTGGTGGGGGGACTCTGGACACCAGGGACTATGTGGAAACCTACGTGGACAAGGATCAGAGGTTGGGGGGGGCACCAAAGGACACCAGTGACTGCATTATTCGTAACAGGGATGGCAATCGGAAAGTCGGTGGTGCCACTGTACATCAGGGAGCAGGTGTGCTCCCCCAGCCACCAACTCGGTTGTTAGCTACAGTGGGTCCACTGCTGCTCGGGTTGTCCAGAGTAAGTTGAGCTTTTTCTCTGTGGTAATTGCACTGCACAAGCACTAACCCTGTTGTGCAGCACAAATGCGCTTTGATATAGCACTACACCCGAATTCATGTCTTGCCCCTCTCTGCCCACAGGACACATTATGTTTAGTGCACGCTAACTTTTCTAGCACGTGCAACTGCCCCCCTTTGAATACTGCGCTCAGGCTCAAACCCCAGGTAAATGAGGTGCTATCACCTTGGCCACTGGGCAAAGTTTTGAATGTCTAGCCCCAGCTTTGGAGCAGATGTGTAAGACGGTAATGTGTCTGATACAACATACTGCAGAGTGTGGATCGAGTTTCAGCCAGATTGAGTTTATTTAATTAATTTTCCATATTCGTGTCTTCTTGAAAACAAATTCAAATGTCATTTTGTAATTTTTTTTTTTTTCATAGATACATGTTTTGTGTCCAGTGCTGTTTATTTGTGGGAAATCTCAAAGAGCCACAGATGCCTTAGAAATAACTTTTGAAAAACACAATATCTGGACAAATGTGACTTACATTTCTAACTACCTCTGTTTCTCTTATCCCTTTTATTTATTGTTAAGGTCATATGCATGCAGACAGGATAGATGTTTCTTGAGAGTTTGTGAGCTCCATATTGCTTCTTCCCAACCTGATGTCATAATACTCTGCTTGTGACATCACAGTTATCCCAACACTGACAGAAGTCTGTGATGTCACAATAAAGCATTATAATTCCAAGTAGGGAATAAGCTACAGAGGGAGATGAACTCTAATGGATTAAGATCTTGTTTCAGTAGTAATTTTTTTTAGTAATAAGTAATGGAGAAGTCTATAGAAGTTAATATGAAATACAAGCTGAACTGTGTCTAAATATTATATTTTCTAAAGTTTTCCCAAAGGCATCATCATATCAGCTCCTCTGTAAAAAAAAATTTCATTGTGATCAAAATCAATATGGACAATCCTTGCTGACTTTATAAGGCTATTAGTATTTTGGCCATGGTGATCTAATTCTGCATTAATTGTTGCTTCTGATTGGTTCCACATTGGGCTGTAGCTTGAGAACTACGTATGCTATCATGATCAGACGTGGTACAAGATATTCCTTAGTATGGCCTGTTGAACTCTTTTATTTCATGATGCTGTTAGAATCTCCACATTGATGAACTATTCTTTTTTTTTCTTCCAACTTTCTTTTATATAATTTCAGTTTTGCCATACAACAAATGCCCCCGGATGGGCAACAACAGTAAATGCATTTAAAACAAACAGTTACAATGGTGACCTCAACATTACCCTCTGGTGTGGGTGCCAGTTGATTTTGCAAGATATTCAAGTTAAACAAGAGTAAACCGCTATGTGTGTTGATAGTTTACAGAAAAGAAAAAAAAAAAAAAAACTTCAAAGAAACCATGGGTACAAACTGACCCAACTGGCTCTAACTAATACAGTTAATTGTTACTGCAGCAGACACTTGCAGGGTTTTAAATAATTGATTAGCAGTTTTTCTCTTGGGACAATGCTAACTGTACAGAATGTATTTATATAGGTTTTTTAGAAGTGTTATGTTTGCTAAACACAGTGAGGCAAGTGCTATGCATTTTCACAATGTTTCAGCACTTTTATGAGCAAAACGCTAGTCAATTTTTGGAGTTAAATAAAAACCCTGTACTTGTGCTCTGGGGAAAATAACCAATGTACAGCAACTAACATTTTTGTTGCATAAAAAATTATTTTGTGATTATCGTGTAGCATGCTATGCTGCAATATACGGTGATAAACTGCCTTAACTTGCTGCTCTGGCAGCATGTCCCTCTTCTGGGGTGCAACCATGATTCCCATTTCCCCATTTTCTTCAAGTCAGATTTCTGCTATTTTTCTTAAAATTAGAAATGCTGCAGATCACAGTGATAATCAGTATATCGTGATATTTTTTACACAAATATCATTGTATTAAAAATTTTATACTGTGACATCCCTAAATTCAGTAAGAGCCTGGATGCCTATTGAATAATTCATTACCACAAGCTACCCTCTCTACCGGATGCAGGTCACTACTGTTGATCGTATGTACTGAGATTGTCCATGCTTACTGTTCTCTGTCGCAATAAAAATATTTTTTAAAAATTGCTTCTGTGTGTCACAGTGGTCATTGGTGCCATTCCATCCTGCAGGGAACACAGAACAAAGGCAAGTTCAAGGCAGGAACCACCATATTCAAAACATGGCCCCGGAACACAACACTAAAGTCCAGTAGAATGTCCCCACACATAGTAAAATTAGAGGAATATATAAGACGATCACTGACACCGAATGTCCATTGAGCAGCTCACATTCTTGTATCGGAGCACTGACAATACTACTTATAATACTGACAACAGCAGTGATTCAGCCCCCATCCAAGGAAACCTCTTTATCTACACCGTCTTTCACATCACTTTGAGTTTTTTTTCTTGTTTGTTTCTGTGACATAATTTTAACATGGAGAACTATTAGGAACCGTAATGTATTGGTGATAATGTTAATGGACTGTTTAATAATTTATGTTTTAACTTATTGTATGTTTGTGTGATTGATGTACAAGCGCCTTGATCTCTGGAAAGGCACTTTTTATAAATAAACTTACTTTGCTTTGCTTTCTCTGCCTGTGTCCCTGGTCCCAGTGGCATCTCCCCAGCCCCATCTGACCTGCCTCATGGACTTAGGGGTCAACCACCACTTACACAGAGCCGTACTGGTGAGTGGCCAGCCACGTAGGATTGTGCGGTGCCTGCGGGGATGCCATGCAATCCGAGGCATTTTCATCTATTTTCTCCCCTGGGACATATGCAAGTAACATGCGCATGCTACTTCAGTGCGCATCCTTCCACAAAGACAATTTAAAAGCTGAGATTGCAAGACAGATCTTTTGTTCACCTGATCTTGAGTCTCAACCAAAATACTTGGACCCTTGGTGCTAAGAACAAGTCACCATGACCAACAGTTTAAGTGCCTTGACAATTAGTAGAAAGTAATGGATAAGCCATAAAGATACAGACCAGACTAAAATATAACCCCCTACAATCCATTCCTGAACCTGGGTCACTGGCGTGGCTGGAGGTAAGGCACCAGTGCCTCAGCCTTCCATGCCACTGGTCCGGCCATATCACTCTCAGTTTTAAGGATTAGGTTATCAGTATTTTGGGGGTCATTAAAAAGATATGGCTTTCATTTCCAGGTCAGTCTGAGTGTGGATGGTAAAGGTAATTGATGCTGGAGCTTTCACAGCTGCAGTTGACTCCGAATCCTATCAAATTACTTTCTTCTCATTCTGCTGCTGTATGAAAAATCAGGGTAGAGGAATATGTTGGCCTTCCCTTATTGAAGTTTTTTCCAGTGCTTTATGATCACTACGGACCAGGCACTATCCCCAGCTCCGGTACAAACGATTGGAAAAGTTTGAGGGGATGTCGGGACAGCAGCTGCCTGTCTCGGGGAACCCCATTAAGCTTTTTCTATTGAGAAGGGAGGATCATCCTCAGACTGTCCAGGACCTGGTGTAAAAACATTTATGCAAAGCCCAAACAGTCTTTGCCCTCCGCTGACTCCAGCAGGCACACATGAATATTTCTCTCCCAATACAATACTGATTCTTCACCGTCTTGAGATGTTCTCTCTCAAAAATGTGCTGTAGTGCCTACTGATTTCAAGATAAAGGTCTCAAACCTAGTAATAATTTGGTCAGTTGTGCCCATGTGATTATACAATGGGCTCCGAGAATCCATCACTCTGATTAGCTGACTGGCACTTTTCAGGCATTGTAATTCCTAGCATTACCAATGCACAAGGTGCCAGCCAGCCTAATCTCTGTTATCAGTCCGACCCCCAACCCTGAAACTTAAAATCCGGCATCTTGAGCCACCGGTAAACTGCGATTTTCAATCTCTGGCACAGGTCATCTATTTTAAGTGAAGTGTCCGCGCGCTCCAGATCTAAACTTCTATCCGGTGAAAATATCATGGTCTTAAGTGAGTGAACCTGCTTTTTGGTTTGTTGCCTCACCTGTCTGTGTTCTGTCAGGGTTTGTTTATGTTTTAGAATTGGCACTCTGGGCAGTCACTGTCTGTTGCACTGGGAGAGGTTGTTGTGTCTGACCCGTTAATGTGCGCTGCCAACAGTTATTTCTGATCTTCGCTCATGGCCGGCGGCATCATTATTTTCGGTCAGAAGACTATTCACTTTTCTTTGTGTAACACTTTATAGTGTCTGACTAGCAGTTTATTTGGAGATTCTTATTTTTTTTATATAGGCTGTTATAGAAAGTAGCGTTGCTTTCTGCTGTTACAAATGCTTATTTGTTAACAGCCTGCACTCCCTCTCCTGTACAGTCCCACTCTTGATCTGTGGGAAAAAAATAAATAAATTAGTCTCCCACAAATCACAGCCCTCTCTTGAATTGTGGGGGCTGCATAAGAATACATGACAGCAACTCTGCAGCCATGGTAACAGCCCTAGCAACCAAGGGCTATTTTTCTTTCTGGCGGAGTAACAAGTACAATAAAAATACATTTAAACACCAAAAAAGCCAGTTTTATTTTAATTTTTTTCTGTCTCAAAAAAGGGGACCATTGTATAATCGCAATAAACCACTCCAGGATGTGGGTGATGCTGAAGTTTACCCATGCCTGGCATGGTTTGGTCACTTGGCCTGCGGCCTCATGACCAAAACAACACCAGGCATGGGTAAATTCAGCATCACCCACACCCTGTCGTTTATTCCTTAAGTCTCCTATGTCAATACCTGAGGCGTTAGGGTGTCGGACATCTTGTTGAGGTCCTGGACTGTTTTTAATTATTGGCACAGAGTATTGTTCACTGTTAATAGTGATCTTCATCGAGGATATCTCCTCCATTGGGCCACATCTATGAAACTGTTAACCACTGGCATTAGGACCACCCGGAAACTTTTGGTAGCTGAGAGCCACCCATGATGACATGCAGCATCAGTGCCTATAAAACATGGGCTCCTTAGTTCTTTCTTCTGCCTTAGACCACTTGTTAGACCTGCAGAGAAATGACACTGTAGTTTCTTTAATATTTTCTAAGTTAACTTTACTTATCAACATTGTCCCTATTTGCAGCTGTGGAAAGAACCTTTATTTAGGTTGTTTACCTGAGGTTACAGGATCTGTGAGGATGATGTTCAGTACTATGTGTGTTTCCTGTTAGCTCCTCCCCCACAACATGAGGGTCTGTGAGATCTGCCAAGGATTTAATCAGACCACTAGGAGACACCAGAAAAAGACACTAGAAACATTCATGACCATCAAGGCCGTGGAAACCCAAGCAGAGGCTGTGGGCTCCAGGCCAGCTTTTCCCCTCATGCCTGACCACCACCAGAACACCTAGGCAGTCAGCGACACTGTCGCTGTCGAGGCCAGTAAGGATGATGGAGAAAACCAAAGAAAGGGAAGAATCATCACTGAAGCCCTCCTTATCCAGCCATCACCATAAGCATAGGGAAAAACATGATTTTCCATTGAGGTTGAGGTCTCCATTAAAGGAGGGTAAGTCCTCTTCGTTGTCCATTCTGGTGACATCGACTACAGCCCCCACCCAACTGTGTCACTGAGACATCAAGGTTGGAGCTTGACTCCAGCACTGCCATACCTACTATGGATGGTATTCTGCCTCCGTCAGTTTCTGTCCCGGCCATGATAGCAGTCATGAACCTTCAGCTGGGAGTCTGCAACTCCCAGGCTATACTATCCTTATTTTCAGAAATGCTGCTTCACCTGTTCCCATCTCTGCCAGCATTGGTGCATGTAGGCACATCCCCAGGGGCTTCCCCTGTTGGTACCATTGTTGGTGATGGGACTTAAAAACATGCCTGTAATTCCTTCATCACAGCCTCTACCTCTGTCTCTGTTGGCTGCCCCTGTTGTCATTCAAGACAGCCACTAGGTAGAATACAGTCCTGATCTGAGGGGGGAGCATAGGAAGTTTTTTTTCATTGAGAGGGTTGTGGAGCCATGGAATGCGCTGCCTGGGAGACTGGTGGAGGAGGGCACAATGGAGGGCTTCAAGAAGGGATGGGATAGGTACAAGGGGAAACTGAATCTAGAGAAGACCCTCTTGGGGCTGGGGGGGTGGTGAGGCGAGCCGCCACTAGGTTGCTGGCTTTTGAGCAGACAAGACAGACCATTTGGCCTATTCTTCTGGCTTTTAGTATGTTAGTATGATCTCCTGAACATGGAGAATGATTTGTAAGGGGGGGGGGGGAATACCCCAATGAAGGGATTCCTTCAAGCTCTACCCTCTCCTCTTGTGGTGGGGACTCTGGTTTATAATTCAGGATTCCTCCTATGGACCCCTCCCCCATTTCAAACTTTCAACAAAGAGATCCAGGATGTTTTGAGGTTTGAGGGCGAAGACGAAGACTCTAGCATACAAATTTTAATAGAGATCTTGGAGGTTACAGCTGCATCTCCTCCCTTGGAGAATGCTACTGTTGCTGCATGGCACAGGCCTAGCACTCTGCCTGCAGTTCCTAGAAAGGCTGACAAACAGTACCCTGCTCCACCCGTTAAGCCTTATTATTCTGCACAGCCAGAAACTGATTCTGTAGTAATCATGACTGCTTATGATAGCTTTAGGTTCCCTAGAGTAATGAGTACTCTACCTCCCAGAAAAGAATCCAGGAAATTGAATGCTATGGGTGGAAGAACTTATGCCTCTGCATACTTTGGTCTAAGAGTTGCAAATTATCATGCTTACATTATTAAGTATCAGACTAGCCTGTGGAAAGCTGCCATGACTATGATTCAGGTGCTGCTATAATCCTACAAAGGCTGAGGTCCTTGAAGCTGCTTCAGCTGGTTTTGATACTGGCAAACATCTATGCATTCAGCATATAATCCTTCTGATGCCTCTGCTAGGGCTGATGCCTCTGGCTTACAGGAGATATTCCTGACTCAGGGTGACTGGCTTTGCTATTGATGTGCAACAAGCCATACTGAATGCCCTTTTTAGGGGCTTCAAGTTGTTTAGGTCAGATGTTGACAGTACACTCAAGGACCTTCAATCATCCAAAATGACTTGAGGTCTGTAAAATCCTTGACTGCACAAAATACACAAGGGTGTGGCAGAGGGACATTCTGTAGGCCTACAGGCTGTGACTACCGTCAACAGTTCAGTGGTCGAGGAGGCAGTCCTCTTCCAGGTTCCCCACCACTGGTTGCCATTCTGAGGTGACCAAAGTTACTGCCCCCAATGCCTTCTGACTCCCTACTTCCTCACCCTCCACTGTTTCCTCTGGGGGTACAAGTTGGGGGAAGGATCTCCCTTCACCTCCCGAAATGAAGGTAGATTACCACAGACAAGTAGATCCTGGAAATAGGTCCTCCAGTGTACCTTCCACCCCCTTGTCAGTATCCTCCAAGTCACTTGTCCCTTCTGAGAGAGGAAGTACAGTCACTATTTCTAAGGTAAGCAGTTGAACCTGCCCCACCTAAGGAAATGAACAGGGGTTCTAGTCAAAGTGTTTTCTGGTTCCTAAATTAGTAGGAGACTGTGTTCTGTAATGGACCTCAGAGACTTAAATTCGTCAAATACAAAAAGCTTCGAATGGTGTCTCTTCAGGTTCTCATCCATCTGCTGTAAAAAGGGGATTTGCTCTGTGCTCTAGACATGAAGGATGTTTACCTTCATATCAGAATCCGAAATTGCCAGACAGTACCTTTGCTTCATGCTGGAGGACGGCCACTGTCTGTTCTGTGTATTGCCATTTTTCTAATCCTCAGCATCACGAGTATTTGCCAGATGCTTTGCAGTTGTGACAGCCCTCTGGAAGGAAGGGCTTTTTGTCTTCCCTTATCTGGACAACTGACTTCTGCAGGGCCTGTCCAGGGAAGTAGGCTAGTACACAGTTTCCAGAACACAGTCATTGTTCGAGGACCTGGGTGTTATGATCATCCTCCTTCTCTGCCATTGCCTCCAGCACACTGGTGCAATACTGGACATAATGGTGGGCAGTGCATTTCTGCCTGCAGGCAGGGCCAAGGCCCAGGCCCGTCTGGTAAATAGGAGCCATTACGTGTCTGCCTGGACAGTGCTTCGTCTCCTGGAATGAGCAGCTACCATTGTAATAGTCCCCTTGGCCTGCCTCCCTGTACAGATCTCCCATTGAAATACATTAGGTACAGTGGGTCACCTGACGGACAAGCTGGAACAGATGGTTCTCGTCATGCCTCCCCTTTGAAATTTACTGCTGTGGTGGATGGAACACCTGCACTTGTTGCAGGGTGTCACATTTTTCTCCCTGACCTGACACAGATCATCACAATGGATGCCTCCGTGTTGGGATGGAGTACATACCTGGACCAGTTCCAAACCCAGGAGTTGCAGACCAACCTGGACTCTGATCTCCACATCAGTTTTCAGGAGATGAGGGCTGTTCCTTTTGGGTTGTAGGCCATTGTAGAACACCTCAGTCCATGTCCCCTACTGATAAGAACAGACAATGTCAGTGCGGAAGGGGGCACTCACTCTTACCCACAGTGCGGGGAAGCAGTGAGAGTATGGTACTGGGCACTGTCTCATGGCCTTCGGTGGACAGCCATGTTTCTCACAGGAGTTCAAAATGTCTTAGCAGACAGGCTATGCTGGCCCCAGTCACAGTTATATGAGTGGGAACTACCGACCTCAGTGGTAAACGACCTCTTCGCAAGGTGGGGTCGTCCAGAGTTGGATGTGGTGCATCCCCACACAGCAAAAAAACTACCGCATTTCTGCTCACTTGCTCCAGCGCCTGAAGTTTTTTGGTGAGACACATTGTCCTTCTCCTGGAAAGGGGAGGTTCTTTTATGCGTTCCCTCAGATCCCGCTCATTCAGAGTATCCTTCTCAAACTGTGGGCAGAATGGGTCTTCCTAATACTGCTGGCTCCCTTCTGGCCTCATCAGATATTCGATTGCCTCTGCATCAAGGTCTACTGTTACAGGACAGGGTGTCTCTGGTCCATTGGGATCTGCGGTCCCTGCACCTGAACGTATGGCTCTTGAGGACGTAGCCGTTGTACATTTCAGGGGTTTCTCCCTAGGTGACTGATGACTGGCTGGCGGTTAGGAAGCCTTCCACAAGATGCACCTAGTCACTAAAATGAAAGCGTTTCTTCATATGGTGTGCTTCACGTTCAGAGGACCCATTTGGATATCCTATCAGTACTGTACTAGCCTACCTGCTGTCTTTATCCAACTCTGGTCTCCAGCAGTCGTCCATGAAGGTGCACTTGACTGCTATTTTGGCTTTCAATTCCCCTGTTAATGGGCACATGGTACATAAGTGTCCTGTATATTCCGTAAAGGAGATAGGAAATTGTTTTTACATATTTAACTGCCCTTCTAGCTTCCATTCCATGCAAGTTATGTATTTTGATTTGCTTTAACCGTTTGTTTGATAAATGAATAATCTGACTTTGGTGTGCCCTCATATCTACATAGAGATCCACTCTCCTCAGTAGGTACTGCTCTTTCTTTCCATATTTCTAAGACATTCCATGATATCAATAACACCATTTTATGCTGTTCGTCTAAATGGCCTGGAATGGTGCTGTTGATGTCATACATAGAATGCTCAGGCAGAATGAATGAGAGCAGCAACTGCTCTGGAGAAGGGGATTCAGGGTAGTTACAAAGGCAACACAATTAGATTATAAATTTAACAAAATAGGTAAAAAAGATATCAGAATATTGGATGGACACTAGAAGGACAACTGGAGGGCATCTAGAGGTATAAAAAAATGAACAGTTTCCTATCACCTTTAAGGGTATTCTGCACATGTGTCCCCAGATTTGTAAGTCAGTGGGACCTTAATTTCATCCTTGAAAAATGGACTCTGGCTCCACTTGAGCCTGATGCGAACTGTAAATTGTGCTTCCTTTCTTGGAATACTTTCTTTCCGGTTGCTATAACTTCTGTCTGGAGGATTTCCAACCTTCAGGCTCTCGTGCTTGAGCCCCCTTACTTGATTTTTCACAAGGACTGAGTATCCATGCTTACCAGTCTCCACTTTTTACCCAAAGTAGTCTCTGACTTTACACTAAATCGGACCATACGCCATCTCATGTATTATTCTGAGCATGCTAACAAAGCTGAGGCATGGCTCCATACACTTGATGTATAGAGAACGCTACATATAGTGTATAGTGGAATGGTGTTCTGTATAGAATTCCATCCCTTTCAAAATGCTGTAGTACCACAGTTCAAAGGTCATGGTATGTGATTCTACCCTACTGTGGTAGAACAGCATTCTAGAACCTATTGAGACTGCATCAGCCAGTTTCATTTTAAAAGTAAAAGAATTTACAAACACATATTTCACACAGTACTATACACTATAAAAAATACAGGACGAGCAACTCTGTGCACAACCCATGTGTTTTGCCACCTCAGGGTTCTGATTCCCATGGAGGGAATCAGAACCCCTCTGTGGCAGAACACACTGGTTGTGCATAGTTGCCCATCCAGTATTCTCTATTTCTGTCTCAGTTGCACTAAGGAGTGCAGAAAGTCCTCTTAGCTTTTTGTCTCATTTGCCCCTGGGAGCAAAGGGACAGTTCACACGAAACAATGCCGCTCCAAACAGCTGACTCACTATACTGAATTTTGTTACAGGGAGCATGGTATGGAACTTCCTGGTGCTGTACGTGATCACTCTGCACATGGTACGGCCACTTCGTTGCCTGTTTTTTGAATGTTTCTGCAGCAGACATTTGTGCTGCTGCCACATGGGGCACTGTGCATACTTTCACTAAGCTCTACAGACTAGACATCGTCTCACACAGACATGCTGGATTTGGGCTGGATATTCTGCAGGGCCTTCTGTTCTGATTGCATATCAGTCTTTGCCATCGTCCCTGGATACCTTTTTTTTTTTTTTTTATCATGAAATATTTTATTGAAATATTCGACCAATAAACATATAACAGCCCAAAGACAGCCATGAACATGGGAGAACTCACCAAACTAGCAACCATATACAAAACACTGAAGATGATGTGCACTGGGGAAGGTTCATATAAACAGTTAGAAAGAACAGCAACCACACAGTGGCTTAAAAACAAATTCACATATGACAAAAGAAAAAAAAAATCGTTACTACAGATAAGATACAGGTCCATATCAGTTACATTGGAGTAGACACTGTGAATCCCAGAGCCTAAATATTGTAAAAGGACAAAGTAACAAAGAAATAACAATGAACCATTAGCAGTAAAAAACAATCTGCTGGGAAGTGTCCCTGGGTACCTTATATACTGCCCAGAAATTGTTCCAAAGGGGTGGCCTAATGGATGAGATATCCTCACTGAAGCTAGAACAGTTATGCACTGTATTTATTTATTGAATTGTGGTAACCAGGTGAGCACACTGGAACCAGAGGTCCCTTTTTCAGGGGTGACCCGGAGTTCATTATAGGCATGAACTCATACATCAAGCAGGAACATAGAATACAATACTTCATACAGAAGAGGTTTGAAAAACAATTTGCTGTACCGTAACAGTAGATCTTCAAGATAATGTCCTCCACTGGGCCACAGCGCACCCACCCTTCTTGCCCCTTACTGAGGTGAAAACTGGCAAGATTATCCACTGCCTTATTGGAGGTTTCCATAAGTGCAGGGATGCTCAGATCAAAACTTTTAGGTGCTGCCCAGCCATGACTATAGCTGAATTTTCACTTGGCCTTGTTCACTACAATGAAATTAGCGCTCTTTTTGTACTTGCCCTTCTTGGAAATTTACTTGCCTCAGACAGGGGGCCATAGGATTTGCACATCCCTTCATAAGTGCCTTGCGTATTTTGTTTTCTAGTCCCATGCCTCTCTTTGTGTGCCTGGTATTGGTTTGAGTTCCTAGTTCTTAACTGTGAGAGGCCTTCTGAGCTTATCTCCAGTGGGGAACTAAGAGCCATAGGGCCACCCACATTTTCACGGGCGACACCCAACTAGCAAAAGTTTCCAAGTGGTCCTGATGCGGGCAGCTTACAGTTCCAAAGGAGTGATCCAATGCAGGGGATTCTCTCGAAGAACTGCTCTTTGGGTTTAAAAAAATAATCTGCTGCTACTGCAGTTCCTCTTGGTTTACCTATTTTATGCTACACAACAGCATACTGCTCAGTTCAAGCCCCTACAGCTGAACAGTTTGCACAAATTCTATGTATTTTAATGGTTTATAAGACTGTCTCCTGGGATCTTGATACAGATGCTTCTTTTCCTGTCAACTGCTCAGCAACGCTCATGCAATCATTTTCTTTTTTAGTTTACATAATACGTCCCATCTACCTTAAAGTTAATAAAGAACTTAAAGTATTTGTCTGCTGCTGGAACTTGAATCAAAACAAAAAAAAATAGTGTGCTGGAGATTTTATTTATTTATTTATTGAGGTGTTTCACCAGGAGAGCACACTGAACAACAAGTTGCTCATCTCACGGTGCAACCTGGGGGGAGGGGTTACATAGGGTTGTGAAGGATGATCAGTTACAATAGAATATGGGTAGTACAAACAATACAACATTGTAAGATTGTGTATCAGTTGGAACACAAGGTATTGTACAATAAACAGTAGTGGAACATTGGGTAAATTACAATACATGTCCAAAATCATACAAAAGAACAGCTGAGAAGAGTGAATCAAGAAACAGAGGATCGGAAACAGTGTTGAAAGCTTTGGCTAGGTTGACAAAGATGGCCGAGGTGATCAGACCATTGTCCATCCATGAAAGGATGGAGTCAGTAAGCCTGAGGAGGGAGGTGGTGGTTGAGTGGTTCTTCTGAAAACCAGATTGGAAGTGGTGAAGAAGGAGGAGTCGGAGAGAAAGGGTGATAGCTGAGAGAAAGAGCTAAATGTTCTTGAAGTTTGGCAAGGGTAGGAAGGAGGGAAATGGGGCGATATTTGCCAGGAGTGGATGTGTCACCACCCTTGGGGAGAGGAAGAAGTACAGCGTATTTCCAGGATGAGGGTACTTGGACAGAAATAAGGGACAGGTTAAGGATTTGGGAGATAGGATAAGCAATTGCAGGAGCAGAAAGGTAGAGAAGTTTATGATTGAGTTTATTTGGTGAGGAGCCTTTAGAGGTTTGACAATGTCTCTTAATGGTTTTAGGCATCATTTGCAATATTCAAACGTGTTAACCTGCAAGCAGTGTCAGCATCTCAGTAGTAGAAGATGGTGGGTGGCATGGTGGTAGGAGAACCACTGGGATCCAGAGCAGGGCTTGCACCACAAAACATATGAGGAGAGATTAAGGGACCTCAACATGTACTCAGTGGAGGAGAGGAGACAGCGGGGGGACATGATTGAAACTTTTAAGTACCTCAAGGGCATAAACAAGGTGCAGGTGGGGCACCTTTTCCAATGTAGAAAAAGTACTAGAACAAGGGGGCACAATATGACATTGGAAGGGGGTAGATTAAAAGGTAATGTGAGGAAATTTTTCTACACAGAAAGGGTAGTCGCTTGGAATAGTCTGCCACAGGAGGTAGTGGGAGCAAGCACAGTGGAGGGGTTTAAGCATGCCTGGGTCAGGCACAAGGGAAGCTTGAGAGGGGAGGGAGTGATGAAAAGCCATTGATCACATACTGTAGGGTCAGTGGCCACATACAATGTATAGGGCCTATGGGCAGACTGGATGGGCCTTCTGGTCCTTATCTGCTGACAATTTCTATGTTTCTATGAGTAACTGTATTACTATATGCTTCCTGGTCCTGGGTACTGGTGGACCCTGGCCAAAAGCTCTGCCACTGTACTTCAGAAGGGCAGATTTTGACCAGATGAGGGAAAGAATCGGGGGCAGAGGGTGTTGTGGATAAGATCGAGGGGTGGAGCAGAGGAAAGTGGGATGCAGTCAAAGGGCCATTGTTATATTAACCAAGTCATGTTTGAGGATGGTCAGCAAAAGTAGTAAGTATAAGAGAACAATCTGTTTTTTAAAGACAGTAAGGGAGGTGATGAGGGCCGAAAACAGAGCCCTTTACTTTATACTAGAGGATCAAAGGGAGAAGGGGGGGGGGGGATCAGAGTATGCTGAAAGCTGCCAAGAAGGGGGTCAGGCTTGCAAAGGCAGATAAAGGGCTGCAAATTACCAATTGTGTCAAGGGAGGGGAGAAAGAAGGCCAAAGTGGAGGTGGGGGATGGATGACCAGTACTCAGTGTGACAAACGTTTCTATAAAATATGTACAAAAAAATGACCAAACCCATGGTCTAATGTGTAATGGTAAAAATAATATACATGTTAATCATTTTTTGTAAACCTGTAATTAAAAATAAGGAAATACAAAACATGTGGCTCATAGAGAGACATGTAGCTTGCACTTCATTGACGTCTTTACATCTCGCATTTAGTGGCCATTTTATAGAGCAGACAGGGCAGGCTTTTTGAAATAAATACTGTGAAACTGCATTTATGTTCATTATATATGTGCAGTCGTAGCATTTATGTAAACATCAACCTTCCTTTACATCAAACACCATGATGCCATTTTTGTAAACTTTTTTGTTTTTGTAATATTAAACTTCACTCCCTTCTGCTCATCTCTGGTGGCTGTGGCAAATAAATAGTTTAGGTATCCTTTTACCATCTTGTTCTTTAGTACTCTCAGCTGTATAAGTGAGAAGTACCCAGACCCCACTGTAAGCAAGACATTGCATCTCTTTTGGGCTATCCTGGGTCAGTAACTTGTAAATAAATAATAAACAAAAACAAATTACTCTTTGCTGTGCATCTGTGCATTATTTATTGTTTTCACAACACCAGTAATGTTAATGTATATAAAAAGTTATTGCCAACTGTGAATTACAAAGCTGTAATTCCATCTAGGGGTTCTGGTGACATTATAAACCATGAGAGCAAAGCTTGAGTGGTTTGCAAATGTCACCAGAACCCTGAGATAGAAATACAAGCCTTTTAATTTTACTGTTGGGCTGTTTTACTTTATATGCTGTCAAACACTGTTAATAGGGTTTAAAACTGTCACATATGAATTATTTCCATGTTAGTAGAATGTGAATCAAGCAGGCATTGTTTACTTCAGAATATTTTAGTAAGTGGAACCTTTCAGACAGCTTGAGTGACACAGAATATTAACATGGCCATTCTTTTTTGACAGCACAACTGTGAATTATGGGATTTTTTGATATAACCTCTGTGAATTAGGACAAAAAAGTGTATGTCTACCTTTGAATTACAAGAGCTGACTGTGTATTATAAATAGAATAACAGTATGTCTTATAGCTTGGAGATTTAGCCTGTAAAAAACTTAAACAAAAGTAACTTTGATAAAATGCATTTCAAATACTTTATTACTGGTGATTGGTATCTGAATGATACATAAAAGTCAAAAGAATGGCTGGAAGTCTTCAGAACTGCACCTAAGATTTGTTCCAGTAGATGCCAGCAGAGCGCTTAGAAAGAAAGGAATAAAGGAAAAAAAAGACTCCATGGCAACAACTTCCTCAGTGTATTTTATGTTCTATTTATAGACACGCTAGAAACTGTTTTTGGTTTTTTTTCTCCCTTGGAGCCATCCTCGTACATTTTTAACACCTTTATTTTGGGAGGCTTCTGTGGATTCCTAGAGTATATATTCATTGTGAACATTGCATAACGCCACGTTTTAGCACTGTTAGTCACTACATGGACTGAGTTAGTCACTACATGGTCCTGCCAGTGCTGCTGGAAAGTGGGAGTGTTCTTTGAGAATGTTGGGGCCTGTGTTGTTTTTTCACTGAGGGAAACTCTCTCTTTTGCATGCTGGCAAGGTCTGGGAAAAGCATGCTTCTTGCACTGTATACTGACAATGCCAACCCCAGCTGAACCGTAAAGCACCTTTTCAACAAAAACAGGAATTCGAAACGGTGTTAAGCGCACAGCTTCAGAGAATCAAATTATTTATAATGTACACTTGGTTTGCTTGTGCACTTTTAAAACACAGTTTTTGGTGGCAGAAAAAAATGACAGTCGGCAGTCTTGAGGGACAGCGAAATTCTTAACTGTAATATGGTGTAGCGCTGCTCCATTGCAAGCAGTGCATGCATTGTTTCTGTGTTGCAAAAGGAGTTTAATATTTGTAAGAGAAACTAAATACCTGGCCCAGATTTGCCAAAAAAGAAACAAGTGATTCATTAATAGTCTACACTAAAGTTAAGGAGCGGCTGACACGATCAGGGCAGGCAACTTATACCACATAGTTGCCTGCCCTAGGAGCCTTTTTAGCTGTATTTTACTATTTTCTGTCCAGTAATTTTAAAAATATGCCCCTCGGAAAACCTGGCTTGCACTTCGTGTACAAGCTGGTTGATCACCGAGCACTGCAGCCCCGCCACCAAAACAGCATAATTATGACGCAGAGTCAGGAACGGGCCATAGCGCTGTCTATGGAACATGTATTGGAATGGGGAGGGCTTGCTAAATGCACTAAGATTATCTTTGCTGGCATAGTTACATGTATGGGGCTATTAAGCCCCATACATGTAACCATGCTAACAAAATCTGAGATTAAACCCCCATTCAATATATGCTCCATAGACAGCGCGTTCCTAACTCTGTCATAGTTATGCTGTTTTCAGGAGTGGGCTGCCCGGCTCGTACACGGAAGTGGCAAGCCGTGTTTTACGAGGGGCATATTTTTAAAATTACTGGACAGAAAATAGTAAAATACAGCTAAAAAGGTTCCTAGGGCACGCAACTACACATATGATTTGCCTGCCTGGAGCACACACACTGTGACAGTTGCTCTCTAAACTCTGCAAACCGTGTCATTTTATGTATAGATACATGTAATCACTGGAAAACAGTTTGTCTATTGATGCATCTTAAATGTCATTTTTGATTTGATTACATTACCGATGGCTACCTGCTGTTTTTATTTTCCAAACTACTGATTATTTATATTTTGCTATGTCATTATAATATTGATATTATGTTTGAAAGGATCTATTTAAAACTGTATTGAATTTACAAACATGGGTTGTATCTTCTCTTATTGAAACCTGCTAGGAAACCCAGTGAGGGTTAGTCCTATGTTCACCTCTTCCTCTTGGTTATCCAATTTAAATTGATAAGCTCCGAATTTATGCTCTACTAGCTGTCTTACTGTTGTCATTTACTGATGGATAAAGATAGTAAAACGGGGCAGGTTGGATGAGGGGTCTTTTCCTTCTCCCAAATCCAAGTGGATGAGGTTAAAAAAGAATTGCTGACCATGGATGTTGCCAAGGCAAACGGTATAGATGATATCCCCACTAAACTGTTAAGGTATGCTGCTCCCTGTATTGCCTACCCACTAACGTATTTATTTAACTACTCACTTAAAACAGGGGACTGTCCGGAGGCTGGAAGATGGCTAAGACAGTTCCAGTTTATAAAGGAGGGTTTAAGTTGGAGATGAGAAATTATAGACCCATCTCCTTGGCCCCCCCCCAAACCTCCAAAAGTATGGAAAGGCTGGTTTCTAGATAGTTGAAGAACTATTTGGAGGAGGGTGACCTGTCGAATGGGTACCAGTCTGGTTTCCGATCAAAACACAGCACTTAGACGGCATTATTGAAAGTGGTAGGGGATATCCAGATGAGTCTGGACAGGAGGAACTCAGTGGGAGCTGTATTTATCGATTTGTCAAAAGCGTTCAACATCTTAAAGCACAAGGTTCTCCTATCTAGGCTGTGGGAATTATGGGGTCAGAACAGAAATGGTTCAGTTCCTATCTTATGGGTTGAAAGCAAATTGTGGAAATTGGTGCATATAGATCTACTCTCCAGTCAGGGTGGGGGTGTCCCTGGGATCCATCCTGGGGCCCCTACTTTTTAACATTTACAGTCGTGACCAAAAATATTGGCGCCCTTGCAGTTTTTTTCTAATATTGCACCATTCCTTCCAGAAAATTGTTGAAATTAAAAAATATTTTGGTATCCACATATGTATTTCTTTGGTTTGCAGTGGAATAAAACACAAAAAGCAGAAAAATTTACTAAGTCTTAGCTTATTCCACACAGAAATCCTTAAATGGCCTGGACAAAATTATTGGCACCTTTTAGAAGTAGTTAGAAATAATTAGATTTCAAGCAGGTGATTCTCCTTCACTTTGGAATTGAACTCACCTGTGGTGAGTTGCAGGTGCCTGCAATATAAAAATCACTAATTCAACCAGTTTGAATAGAGAAAAGGACTCATTCTCCTATTGTGTGTCACTGTGTGTACCGCAGTGAGCATGGAGAAAAGAAAGACAGCCAGAGAATTGTCTGAGGAGGTCAGACAGAAGATTGTAGCCAAGCATGGACAATCTCAAGGCTACAAATCAATCTCCAGAGACCTTGATGTTCCTGTTTCCACCGTATGTAATGTTATCAGGAAGTTTAAGGCCCATAGCACTGTAGCCAACCTCTCTGGACGTGGCCGCAAGAGAAAACTTGATCGAAGATTGCAGCGCAGGATTGTTCGAATGGTGGAGAAAGCACCTCGGTCAACTGCCAAACAGATTCAAGCTGACCTTCAGACACAAGGTACGACAGTTTCAACTCGCACCATCCATCGCCAACTCAATGAAAGGGGGTTATATGGTAGGAGGCCCAGGAGGACCCCCACTGCTCAGAGAGAGACATAAGAAAGCCCGACTGGGGTTTGCCAAAACACACCTGAATAAGCCAAAATCCTTCTGGGAGAATGTCCTGTGGACAGATGAGACCAAATTAGAGCTTTTTGGTAAAGCACATCATCTCTATGTTTACAGAAAACAAAATGAAGCCTTCAAAGAAAAGAACACCTTCCCTACAGTCAAACATGGAGGAGGTTCATTGATGTTTTGGGGTTGCTGTGCTGCCTCTGGCACTGGGTGTCTTGAACGTGTGCATGGCATCATGAAATCTAGAGGTTACCAGGCCATTTTGGAGCGCAATGTTGAACCCAGTGTCAGAAAGCTGGGTCTCTGTCGAAGGTCATGGGTCTTCCAGCAGGACAATGACCCCAAACACCCTTCAAAAAGCACCCAGGAATGGTTCAAGACAAGATGCTGGACTGTTCTGAAGTGGCCAGCAATGAGTCCAGATCTAAATCCCATTGAAAACCTGTGGAGCGATCTGAAAACAGCAGTTGGGAGAAGGCATCCTTCAAATCTGGGAGAACTGGAGCAGTTTGCACAAGAAGAGTGGGCCAAACTGCCAGCAGAGAGGTGCAGGAAGCTCATCCATGGCTATAGGAAGTGGTTGATTGCAGTTATTTTGACCAAAGGCTGTGCTACCAAATATTAAGTCTAGGGTGTCAATAATTTTGTCAATGCCATTTCTTTTCATTTTCTGATTTAAAAGGATATATTAAATTCTGAATCAAAAACAAAGGTTCTGTAATATTAACAGAGAAATAAAGAATTGTGGAGACCAAATACTGTACTGTTGTTAATTTCAACTTATGTTTAGAGGAAATTGTAAGTTATTTGAAAAAGTGCAAGGGCGCCAATATTTTTGGCCACGACTGTGTATAAATGACATAGAGTTCAGTGATCCGGATGTTAGGTACCATATTTATTAAGATGATACTTTGATTTAAGTAGAAGGAAGTGCTTTAGATAGTATTACTTCTAAATTACAATTAGCTTTTTGTGAGATACAAACATTCTTCACTTCTCTAAATTTAAATTTAAATGTGAAAAAGACACAAGTGGTGCACTTTTGGGTCGCTGCTAGAGAATATCAGCTTTTGGATATTAGAACTAAAGTACAACAGGTAACTTGCTATAAATATTTGGGAGTGTGGCTGGATCACAGACTGAGATGGGATAGGCACATAGAAAACCTGCTGGGTAACCTTAGTGGAAAACTGTGAATGTTCTAAAGACTGAAACCCTACACGACTCTTGAGGTGCGGTGCAGGATTGTGGATATCATGGTCCTGCCTGTGCTAGATTATGGGGACTTGGTGTATGGGGGAGCCTCGGAATGGAGCTGGCAAGGCTAGATGTCATGTACAGTAGGCTTGTCCGCTTCGTCCTCAGTGCCCCCAGAAATACTCACCATTGTGATCTATATAGAGCCTTAAATTGGTGGTGTTTAGAGGATAGGAGGAATTGGCATCTTGCATCATTCATGGGTAAAATAAAAAGGAAACAACTGCCAGGATGTACTATGAGGGAATTTAAAGTCAAGGAACAAAGGAGGGGATTGAGGTCATCTCGGGGCATAGAATATGTTGTTCCGAGTTGTAATTTGGAGTTAGGAAGGTCATCTCCGCTCTATAGGGGTCCTAAAGCTTGGAACAGTATGCCGCTGGTCCTGAGGAGTGTGGACACTCATATAAATTTAAATTCGATAAAAAAATGGTTTATAGATTTAATACAAGTTTCAAGATTATGTTGTGCACATTAGTATTTAAGGACATATATATATATATATGAGTTCATAACATGTTGCCCCCTCAGTATCTAAATAAACACTTTAGTAAACATAAAACTGGGATATAAAGTGAGGGTGAGGTGATAAAAAGTTGTTCCTTCAAGAATCATATAAGCACCTTAGTTGAATACAAAAACGGGTTATAAGTGAGAGAGAGACCTCGATGGTGCAATAATTCTCTTGTTCTATGTAAATTTTAAGTCTTAAATTGTAATTTGTATTGTATTTTTATATGAATTAATATCGACTGTATGTATACAATGTATGTAAAGTGATATTTTTTTTATATGTTGTACTAGTGTTTTTGTTCTAAGGACCTCCTTGAAAATGAGTTGTTACTCAATGGAATTCAACCCTGTTCATATTGATTATGAATAAAATTTCACCATATCATACCATAACAACTGCTGTGTTTTAGAACTTGATTTGAGTAACAGGTGTACAACCACTTTTGGGTGAACTCAAATATGTTGCTACACAGTGTTTCCCCTAGAAAAAAAAAATTGAAAGGATAGGGGCATTTGTCAAGCAACAGAGGAGTTATTCATGTGGTTAGCTTTTTGAATCTTTGATTTTTCTCCGCAGTTTTTTTTTTATCCGAGTCCGTTTACTTTTCTTTCTGCATGTTTCTTTGTGGCAGTAGGTTGCCTTTTCTCTTTACTGTTTTTCTCTGTGGTGTCCCCCAACATGTTGTAATTGTAACAATATAGAGGGCTAAGGTTCACTTTTAACATTGGAGGAAGCATGGAGTGTTGTAAAAGGATGCGGGCTTTCTGGTATCCATTTGTCCATGATCTATGCAGCCCTTTGACCTAATAAAGTTATAGTGCAACCGTCCACATCTTTAGTCTCTGGGTCCATTGTTTACCTGTTTATCCATTTCTGAGACTATAGCCCTCTTTACACGGCGGCAGCGGTTGAAAATATCCGCTGCTCCTCGCTTGCTGCACTGTCTGTGGACGCAGCAATTAATTGTTTACATGGCCCCTTTTGTTGCACCGCAAGTTACGCCACAGAGTGGCTGTTACTTGAGTGGGGATGTGTTCCAGATTCCAGAAAAACAAAGTACCGCAGCGGACCAAGCGCATTATTGTGTTTACAGTGCAGGAAAATGCTCTTGATCCGAAATGGGTGCCCTGTCCTGCGCCAATCTGAAGGCATCCTGTGGCACTCTGGTGAATGTCCTCACAGTGACATTTGCAGTGCATCAACCACTGCGCATGGGTTGATGCGCTGCAAATGGTGTAGTGTAAACAGTACTTTTAACTTCAGTAAATACAAGGCATATCATGTGTTTCAGAGCTTATCAGTACTTTTCCATTAAACACAAATGCATGCATAGAATGAACTATAGCATACAACAGACAACTGAAGTATACAAATTCTAAACAGATGACATATCAAAAATTGATGGCCTCCACAGCCTTACTTTCCCAGTCCCTCTCCTTCCCTTTCCAGTGTAGTTATGACTGAACCCTATTAGTACCCGTCTTGTTGTGAGAGAACCGATCTCCCATGTAATTCCTCTGTAAGCTTCATAGAGGGTAGCCATACCCCTTGGAATTTGTCTGCCTGCAACCTTAGATCTGCAGTCAGTTTTTCCGACTGGTGGATTGATTTTATGATGGCCAACCAGTCATTAAGAGGTGGACAGGTTGGAGTCCTCCGATGTTATATAATCAGTTTGTAGACAGTACCACCAAAATCCCCATAAAGCTTTTCTGCTGGTTACTTCTCTTTCCCTGGGGTAGCCACCCCAAGACTAGGTGTGTAAAGTGAACTTCACTGGTGATGCCCACCATCTGTTTGTAACTGTGGCCCACCTCCTTCCAAAATGCATCTTAATTTAGGACACTCCCAGAAAATATGATGCAGTGTCCTCCCCTTCCCACATCCTGTCCTGCATTTGTCCTGGCTACTCTGTTTTGTCTTTGAGGGGGTTAAAAAGTACCTTCCCACCACTTTTTAGTGGTACTCCTTCCAGCTATTGGAGGAGGAGCTCCAAAAGACCCCCTCCTATATGCTCAACCAGTCCTTCGCCTCCAGTTGCACTTTATATCTCTAGTTCCAATGCCCTTGGGCCAAATACGGGTGGGGTATCTACGTTATGTCTCTAATATATGACCAGATTAGAAATATGTTTATTGGTGGCCACACTCATACTTGCGTTCTCTATAAGGACCACTAGGGGGTGCAGTTCTTCTAGAATGTCTTTGGTTTTTGAACCATCCCTTAAAAAAAGAGACCACTTCTAAATATTTATAGAACTTGGTTCTTCATAGTGTAGATTCCTCCTGCAGTGTATCAAAGTATTTTTATTTGTCACCCATGGAGAAATTGGGAGATTATAGAAAGACCCAGGGATTTCCATTGCTTAAAGGCTGTACCCATGGTGGGTGACAGGAATCCTCCACAATGGGTTATTTTAGTGAGTCTGGTAATCCCGTTACAGATTTAAAGGTCCTGTTTTACCCCATGCCAGTTCTTAAACATTTGGGTGTCCAGGGATTAGACTGTGGACTCTGCTGTAGTCTTTTGGCAGGAGTGGCAAACCAGACGACCAGGTTCATCCCTATGTTACTATTTCTGTCCATTGCCAGCCAAACATTTTCAACTATCTTTGATTTTTAGGTGATCCAGCACAAGGTCTGAGCCATTTGGTAATATATATTTTTAGGTTAGGCAGACAAAGTCCACCCTCTCCCTTAGGTCTGGTGAGTCATGCCATTTAACACTGGGTTTACTATTCTGCCAGATAAATCTGTGGAGTGCTTTGTGTATTTTACTCATTTGCCCTAGAACTATTCAGAGGCAAGATCTGAAACAGAAATAGCAACCTGGGCCTCATGTTCATTGTAATAGATCCCACCCTACCTGGTAGGGACAAGAACGGGAGTTCCCACCTTTTTAAGTCAGCGAATACTTCTGTTATCAGCTTCCCGTAATTCGCCTGGTATAGCTGATGCAGCTGTGCTGGGATTTGAATTCCCAAATAATGTATCTGAGATATAGGCCGGCGGATCTGACATAGGCCAGTGGATGTCCTATACCTAAATTTCAGCAAGGCGTTTGATTCAGTACCTCATAATGGACTGATATCAAAAATGGGGGAGATGGGGCTTGGTGGACAGGAGCTAAACTGGGTTGAAAATTAGCTTTTGGGGCGTTTACAGAGGGTTATGGTGGGTGGGATAATATCCTCCCCCAGGAAGGTAATCAGTGGAGTCATTCAAGGTTCAGTATTGGGGCCACTTTTGTTCAATGCCCACGTCTCAGATATATGGGGGTTAGGAATAGGTTGAGTCTCTTTGTCGGTGATTCAAAATTGGGAGCACTGGTGGATAGTGAGGAAGCGAAGGAGACAGTTCAGGGGGATCTGGATACCCTGGAAGGGTGGTCAAGGAGGTGGGGACTGAAATTTAATGCCGGGAAATGTAAGGTACTTCATTTGGGGGTCAATAACCCGGGCCATGTATACACCCTGGGGGGGGGCGGTCACACTGCAAGCAACATTGGGAGAAAGAGATTTAGGGGTGGTAGTAGACATTAAAATGAATAATTCTGAAAATTGTAGAAAAATTGCAGCCAAGGCAAACAGGATATTGGGTTGCATAGCCAGGGGAATTACGTCCAGGAGCAGGGAAGTGATCCTCCCTCTGTATAATGCCTTGGTTAGGCCACAGCTCTAGTACTGTGTACAGTTCTGGAGACCTCATCTGAAGAAGGACATAGCGCTGCTGGAGAGGGTCCAGAGGAGAGCGACCAGGATGATTCGGGGCATGGATGGGAGGCCTTATGAGGAGAGACTGGAAGAGCTTGGCCTGTACTCATTGGAGGAGAGGAGGGATAGGGGAGACATGATAGAGATTTTCAGTTATGTAAAAGGAATAATTAGGAGTGGAACCAGGGAGTTATTTAGGCTGAAAAAGGGGGGAGTGACCAGGGGCCATGGTTGGAAGTTGAAGGGGGGAACGTAGGAGGCATTTTTTCACTGAGAGGGTGGTGGAGCCATGGAATGCACTTCCTGGGAGGCTGGTGGAGGAGGGCACAGTGGAGGGCTTCAAGAAAGGGTGGGATAGGTTCAAGGGGAAACAGAATCTAGAGAAGACACTCTTGGGGGCTGCGGGGTGGTGAGGCAGGCACCCATTAGGTTGCTGGCTTTTGAGCAGACAAGACAGACCATTTAGCTTATTCTGCTGGCTTTTTAGTATGTTAGTATAACCCATTTATAGGGAATGCATGCTGTAAAGGCCAGTGTCATGTCCCTGCTTACTAACATAACTTTCACTTTTCCTATATTTATTTTAAAACTAGATGCCTTACTGTAGCTTGAGAGTACCTTTTCCAGCACAGAAAGGGTCCTAGTCTGGTCTTATAATTAGAGTGTATTGTCATCTGCCTAAAGAGATACGCAGTTTTCTTCGTCACCCACCACTGTGCCCTCCAAGTTCTGATGCAGTCTAACCTTGGCCGCTAATGGCTCACTGCGCAGGGCAAATACATTTGGTGAGAGGGGGCATCCTTGACTCATGTCCTGGCCAGTGGTCAGGAGGTATGATACTGTGTCATTTACTTTGATCCTTGCCTGAGGGTGACTATATAATTCTGCCAACCAGTAAAGAAAGCATTCCCCAAAGCCAAATTTCTGTGAAGTTGCAAACAAAAAGTCCCAGTTCAGCCTATCAAATGCTTTTTTGTTTTTGCGGTTAAGCGGTTTATGCTCTCCACCCTGATGCAGCTTCCTCCTTCTATCGCCTCCCCCAGCCTCGTCATCTGGCATCCCCAGAGACTTACCTCTAATCTGGCGATTTTCCCCCACGGCTTACCCCGTTGCCCCTTGTAATTTTTCCCCCTCATGTAATGTATTTAAGTCTGACATTATCTGACAGGCGTCTCTCTAAGACAAATCCAGACTGGTCTGGGCAAAAGAGCTTCTGTAGAACCTTATCTAACCTGTTTGCCAGTATTTTAGTTCGAATTTTGGTATTGACATTTAACAGTGAGGTAGGGTGGAATGACTCACACCTATTTTTGAGTTTACCCAGCTTTCAGAGGACTGTGATAAAAAACTTGTTGAAACCTCCCTTTCTCTTCGACTGCATTAAATAGATTTGTTAGAAGTGGAGTAAGGATTCACAAAATATCTTGAAAAAATTCATTGTTGAATCCATCCGGGCCCGGGAACATTTACTTCATATCTTTAATAACCAGTTTATCCAGCATTTGTTGGTGCTCATCCATTATTTTCGGGAGGTTCACACTGTCCAGGAAGTAGTGTACCACCCCCTCCCACCCCACCAAGGGTTATAGAGATCTTTATAGTAGTCCTTGAAGTGGTTCGCAATGTCCTTAGGGGTGAACCCCTCCTGCCTCCCACCCCTGTGAGGTAGCACTCGCTTTACATACCTGTCAGTCTTAGCCTAAAAGCCAACCTGCCCTATTCATATTTTCTCAGATGGAGATGTCCGAGTTTACCCTTTGTTTGTATATGTAACTTGGTCTGTAGTTCTTTCCTGGTGGCTTACTTGCATGCCACATTTCTGGCAATTTCATTAAATGTTGCCAAAGTTGTTAAGGTGCAAAGATTGGGGTTTACAATTGAACACTGCACTGAACCCTAACTATACTTGCACTGCCACACAAGTATACTACTTCTGGTGTCAAATGATGCAAGCACATTGTTTACCTTACTTTCTGTGTGGTTTGGTCAGTTCATGGAAACAGATAATATCTATGAAGACATTCTCACTTGTTGATATGTTTTAAAAGCAGAACATAAATTTGTCCTTGATTCAGAGTATTATAATCATTGAATTCAAAATATTTATACAATATTTAAGGATTTCTGTTTAACGTTAGGAGTTTGAGATATGATGTACTATTTTGGACCAAGGAGGCAGGGATTCTACACCCCCCCAAATAGAGAGCCAGCTGCAGTAGCATTTGTTTTTCTGTTTTATAAGAGGACAGAGAATTAGCTGCCTAATCCACTGGTGCTATGAGGTGCTTGCAAATTCGTGTCCCAGACCCCCCAACTGCGGATATGACAGGAATAAAGTGAAAATAAATACAATTCATTTCCCCTTTCCCATCAAAATACAAGTATACTTGCACTGTATGTATAGAAAGCTGTGTCTCCATTCAGATGGAAGTAGTACTGTAGATACAGTTCGGTAGTACTGTTTGCTGCCACAAGGTTGTAGTGTATGGTTGCGATACAAGCACTGTGAAACAGAAGAGAATTTTCTTATACTGCCTCAAGATCCATTTTACCGGAGGTCAGAGATGATTTTTACAGGCTTTAGTAGAGCAAAATGCTAAAAAAAAAAAGTGAAATGGCTTGGCTCACTTTATTAGTAGTGCAGTTCGGGAATCCCTATAAATTAGGATATGACTGCACAGCGTATTTATTGACCTCTACTTGTGAAGCAGAGGGAGCTGGGTATACTACGCACAAGTGCCAAACAATTTGTTACTAGACGCTGGCTCCAGAGACAGCGGTAGGAGTCTAAAAACATGGGGTCTATTTTGATTTACCAGTCTTAAAAATGTGGGTACAAACTGAATTTTATGGGTCGAAAATGTATTTTGCCTCAGACTTATGAGATGTCCCTATCCTCTGTCCTAGATTCCCAGTTTCACCAGATCCTCGCACCCACATTACCACTGATTCTTGTTGACTGCCTAAACTTTTTGATTTATACCATTACACACAAAATAGAAGCAAGTAAGATTTTTTTCATAAATCTTGGATAAGTTTTAATGGAGCTTCAGTGAAAAGCTGATGAATTAAAGCTAGTTTGTTTTTACCTCACCCCATACACAGGCTTTACTCAGCCCAGCAGCACATCAAAACTTTGTTGTTGTTTTTGTTTTGCTCAGAGACCCATCCTAAATGGGAACTACCCACACAGAGAAGGGGCTGTAAAAATTTAACTTTAAAGCATAAACTTAAAGTGCAACTATTTATTACAACAAAAAGCTACAAAACACTAGATTCACACCATTTATGTTTTAACTTCATTGTTTTCTTATTTGTTTTTTTCCCTGCTGTTGGTCTACTAAATATTGTAGATAATACAGCAAAATTATTTCACTGACTCTTTCAAAATGTATCTGACTTTCCCTTGCTAACTGCACAATTGCTGTTTGTGACTTCACAATCTGTTGTCATGGTGAGCACTATGATGTCATAAACTAAGGCACTGTGGGGTTAGTAGGAGACACAGATGTTTTCTGTGCAGTCTTTTTAGATGGACTACCAAGATGTGCTGTAAATCTTGGAAAGGAACATTGAAAATGAAAAGATGTATTCTCTAGTAAATTGTAGCATCTTATTTATGAACGCACGTGCTAAAGTGCAGAGTTGTTCTTTAAATAAGCACTTCTAAAGGCATTAGTTTCCACAGCGTTTTTGTATGCTTCATGTGTCTTACATTTTTGAGGCTCCTCACAGGGACTCCCAAGTCATGGCCCACCACAGTTCAGTGACTGCATGTTGAGGGAAACATATGAGCCCTACAGGGAGATAGCTGCAATAAATAAAGATCGGCACAGACGAGGCCAAAAGGCAAGGCAAGTTTAAGAAAGCTCAGTAGAGAGTCTGGAACACACAAAACACACAGGAATGAGAGGAAATAAAAGGGCAGTTGAACTGGGCTGGGGCAAAGGAAGGAGGGAGTTTTTTCAAATTGTTTTTAGTAGCAAGATGGTTTTTTTTTTAACATAGTTTTCTTCCAGGGCGCAGGCTGAGACCTCCATCCACCAGTGCCAAGCCCCGATTCTCACTCAGTGAGACACCACTCACCAGCCAGTCGAGGATCCTGAGGCCCTCCCGCGATATGCTGCTGGGTTTGCCCTCCAGGGATGAGTACATCTTCATCCACTTCAGCATTTCTTCACAGTGGAGGTGAAGACCTGGGATGATCCTTGGATGGTGATGGTCTGATGGTGAGCATGGAGGGCGGGCAGAGGATTCATCTGCCCATTCCAGCCTCGATTTTCACCTTAAGTTCCAACCTCCAGGAGTGTGCCATGTAAATGGGTGCCAGCAAGCTGACGCACCCGACTGACACCGGCATTTGCTCTAACATCCCCTCTGAACGCTTTCCCCTGCACCACCACCTGGGAGCAGTGGACCTGCAAGTTCCCCCACCCTGGAGGAAGAGAGCGTCTGCTGGGACACTTGATTCTTCTCCCCAGTGGTCTTGGCTTGTTCCCGAACTAGGGCAATAACTGTCAGCGAGCGGCAGTGCTACTGTATGCTGGCAGGCTGGCTCTTTAGCAAAATCGTCTAACCTAAATGTGGTAATGTTTAGTTTTACCTTGGCCAGCATCTACAGGGACTTGACTCGAAAGAAATTAACATCAGTACTTGAAAACGTTCTCATTAAACTCACTAAAAACATCTGTTTATGCAGCAGAATCACGGTTGTGGTTTCTGGTCCTTGGTGTATTTTGCTGTTCAGTATATCCACTGTCCACTTCCTCGCGGTCTGTAACAGGCCGCTCATAGAATGATGCTTTCTTCTTGTATACGCTTCAGTTCCTCACCCTCTCAGATGCAGCATTCGCATTTGCCCCCATTTATGTTTTTCAGCAGAAAGGTTAAATACACACACACACACACACACAAAATCAGAATACCTGCCTATGTCACCGAGATAGAAGCATGGTCACAGTGGGGCTACTGCTAAGAAAAAGAATATTAGGCGAGTCAAACAGCATGCATATCTGGCTATCTCGCAAGAAACCATGCAGACTGTACAAGTAAGTTGTGTCCTTTTTGGTGCATAGTCATTGCAGGAGTGTGTCTAAATGTAAAATTGTGTGTTTTTTTGCCCTTCTGGCACATGTTTTTTTTTTTTGTGTTTTTACATAATACAAAGTCATACATTGTATAGTACAGGGAGGTACATCTTATACATCTAATACATGGTAGAGATAATATTAATAATATCAAGAACTTGTTGTCATCTTTAAGCGAGGAAGCAGTTCCTTTACCTTCCAATATCATCAAATTTATCATCTGTACCCAGTATAAGTCAAAAAGACACCACTTACCCTGTTCGCTTAGTATTATTTCTATTGAGACTTGAGACCTCTTCCTACATATAACATTATCTAATAGAAGGGTTTGGCTCTTGTTATGGGGCAATGAATTATTTTGGAAACTTTAACTCCCTTATGGAACAAATTCCTGGTAATGTTCCAGTTGATAAGAGGTCCACAACCTCCATTTATTATCAACATTTTTCTGACTATTATTCAACCTGGCTGAAGTGCGTTCTAAGTTATATACCTCATAAGTCTGACCTTTCCATGCCTCTTTAGTAGGAATTCTGTCAGAGAGCCGTAGTCTAGTGAGTACCTTCTTAGCTATTACAACCAAAAAGGTAACCACTTTGTATTGCTTCCAATTTATTTTAATTTCAGACGGAGGGAAGTGGCAGTTAAGATGAAGGCTGGTGTACACCATTCTAAGATACCAAATATGTCTGACAGTTCCACCATAGTTTCATTCTAGTATCCCCTAAGCTGGGGACAATACCAAAATATGTGTGCATTACTTGCTTTCAGGCATCCGCATTTTCTCCAACAGGATCCTTGCTCTGGTCCCTGAATCTTAGCAGTGATATCTGGAGTTTTAAAAAAGCGAACTCTTGTCTTCCACGCAAACTTGTTGCCACTTCTCTACTTCAGTTGTGGCATCTAAATCCTTAGTCCATCTCTGTCTGACCACCTCTAAATCATCTTTGTTATATTGCTGTAGTGCTTTATAACGACTACTAATAATATGTTCTGAAGTTTCCCCTCTTAAGTGTAAGGTAATGAGCGACACCAGTCTCAAGGGGGATTCCCCTATTTTAACTAATGCATCTTCCAAAGGAGAAGGTTTGTCCTTAAGTACTAAATAAGTCAAGTAATATTTTGAAGGTAACTTATATATAGACCGTAAGTATGAATAGGAGTAAATTCCCAAGGGACCCACTATCTGAAAGACGAAGCATAGGGAGTATTGTTCCCATTCTCTTAGTGAATTTTGTTGATGCTAAGTTTGTAGTTTAGCTGTTACATAATATCTCTCAGTTATGGATAAAGTATATTTGGTTAAGTACATCCAGGACTTGAAAAATTCTCCTGTAATTTTTGGAAAGCGTGTTAGAGGTACACATTTTGTGGGGGTTTCCCATCAGGTAAGGATAAAATGGCTCCAATCTGTTCATAATCACCTCTGTATCTTTCCAGTGTGCCATGTAAGATGTAGATGCATGTAAGAGGGCTATGCGTGTTTGTGCGGCAAGTGCATAATCTTTTGAATTAGGAATGCCAAGGCCCCCCTGTGCCCTAGGACGTCGTAGTAAATTTCACTCGTGGTGTCCCCCCCCCCCAAATAAATCTGGAGATAAGCTTATCCCAGGATCTGAAGGAAGTCTCAGAAGGGGTAATTGGAAGGGTTTACAAGTAGAAAAACAGCCGAGGTAGAATATTTTGTTGTATAGTTTCTGCGTGATTACAAATTCCTAGGTACAATTGTGACTACTTGGACAAGTCTGCCGTGATCTTTTGGGATATTGGTTCGAAATTCACCAGCTCCAGATGCTTCATATTATAGGGAATTTTTATACCCAGATATCTTATCTCCACTCTCCGCCAGCGAAATGGGAATGCTTTTTTTAGGGTGCAGGAAGGGGTGAAAGCGAAGTTAAGCACTTCTGTCTTAGAATTATTTATTTGGTATCCTGAAACTTTACCAAACAGATCCAGCTGATTCCAAACTGCCGGCACAAAGGTTTCAGGTGTAGTTAGAGAAAGCAGGATGTCATCTGTAAAAAGGGTGAGTTTATATGGTCTCCCCCCCCAATGGGATCCCCTCTATGTTAGTGTGTTTTCTAATATTAGCAACTAAGGGTTGCAGATATAGTGCAAAAAGTAGAGGGGATAGTGGGCAACCTTGTCTGGTCATTCTAAAAAGGGGAAGGGGGGGGGGGAAGAGATCCATCTAATTTAAAGATAGGCTACAGGGGAGGAATACATGGCCTGGATCTGGGAAATAAATCTCTCCGGGAAAGCAAGTTTCCTTAGTGTGGCCCATAAAAAGGGCCACAACACCCTATCAAAAGCCTTCTCAGCATCAAGGCCAAGAAGGACTAAGGGCATTTCTCTTTTTATCGCATATTCGGTTAGCAGTAGTACTCTACGTACTGCATCATGTGCTTGACGTCTCCTAATAAATCCTACCTGATCTGGGTCAACAAGTTGGGATAGAAAATTGTTTATTCTGTGGGCTAAAATTGACATAAAAATTCTGTAGTCGCAGTTTAGTTTTAAAATCGGGCGGTAAGAGGACATCAAAGTACTATCTTTTCCAGGCTTTGGGATTGCAACAGTTTTGGCATATCTCCAAGGGGGGGGTACCTTCTTGTATCTCTCTATAGGCCGACAGCATTACAGGGATAAGCAAATTTTGGAATTTTTTATAAAAGTCATTTGGGTAGCCATCGGGACCTGGGGCTTTTTGAGATATAGTTAACTTAAAGATAGCATTTATTTACTCTCCTGTAATGGGCCGAAGGAGGGATTCTACTTGCTTGGTGGAGAGCCGTGGTAGTGAAGAGGCTTGTAGATATTCAGCTATCTGTTGGTGGGAGGGGGAGAGTTTCTTCCGAGTATAAAGTACGGTAAAAGTCAGCCATGGCCTCCCTAATCTCTCTAGGCTGCAGCAATAAACGTTTAGTCTTATGGTCGTATATTTTGGTGACCATCACCCTCTGTCTGGCACCTCTCAGTCGCCTAGCCAAATGTCTGGCTCCCCTGAGGCCTCCTTCTTGTGAATGGAGTTTTAAATAGTATAGTTGCTGTTCAATTTTTTTGATCAGCTAACCTCTGAAGTTTTTGTTTAATAGCCAATAGTTGAGGTTGGACTGATAGGTCTCCTAGGTAAAGTTGCTTTTGTAATTTAGCTAGAGTATCCTCCTGGAACATGTTTACACAGTCACTGTTGCCACCCTGCTTCTAGTGGCTCCCCCCGGCCCAGACAAATTTGGTTTCCGCTGCTTCAACAGTTAGCAGTAGCACCTTCTGTTCTGCTCCCTTTGTGAGCAGGACTTCTTATATATGGTGCACCCAGATATTTGATCCCTGCACCTTAATGCATGACTCCTGAGGACATACAGCCCTTCTGCTTCGGGGTTTTCCCTGCAGTAGCTGATGTTCTCTTGGCAGCTAGAACGCTGTCTACCTGGTACATTTGTTCACAAAAAATGGAAATGTTTTACTGTGTGATGAATTTTGCATGCCCTGGATCCCTTTACGTGTCAAGTTCCTAAAGTGCTGGACTATCTCGTCCCTTAAGGACTTAGGACTTGGGTATTCCTCTATAAAGGTCCACATGGCCATTGTGTTGGCATTTCGTGCCGTCATAGAGGGCAAGACCGTGGCCCAGCTGGAGGTTTCCTGTAGAGTCCTAAACGGTATCCTCATTATGCTCCCACTAATCTGAGATCCACTTCTGGTGTGGGACTTCTGAGAGAGGTGGCTATTCATGTACGACAGACTACACCTGACCAGGGAAGATGTAAGAGCACTGGGACAGAAGCTCGACATCAGTATTGGATGGTTAAACTAGAGGAGAGGGAGCTTGAGGCAGAGGAGAACCTATCATGGTGACACTGGCAGATAGGACCTTAGTTGTCACTCCCCCACAAACACAAACGGGTGCTAGACACAAGCAACAAAAAAATAACAATAAAGATAGGAAGGAAGGTTAGACAAGAATTGGCAGACATCCAAAGGGAAGGATAAGAAATACACTTCAGGGAGGGGGAGAGGGTAAGCATAATGACAACAGGAAAAGCAGAAAGAAGGGAGGCGCTAAAACTTGGAGAGCCATGTATACAAATGCCCGCAGTGTGGGTAACAAGCTACCTGACCTGTTGGCAGAGGCAGACCTGGACATTGTCGCTGTGACTGAGACATTGCGCACAGACAGCCAGAAATGATACAGTAGTACCAGGATATGCTCTGTTGTGGAGAGGCAGAGTGGGGAAAAGAAGGAGGGTGAGTAACTTTATATGTAAGGGAGGGAATTCAAGCCACCAAGGTACAAGAAGAGTTGGAAGCCACTGTGGGTCACACTAGAAGCAGGTAAGAATACCATCATTTGTACTGGAGTGATCTACGGATCCCCGGCACAAGGGGAGGAGCAGGACAGGGCATTGATGGAGGTTATAAACAGGATGGCAGCAGTGCTGCTAATGTGTGACTTCAGTTTGCCAGATATAAATTGGAGCACCAATACTGCAGCTACAACAAGGAGTAGTAAAATCCTGGATGCCCTGCAGCGGACATGCCTCAGACAGTTAGTGGAGGAAACTACCAGAGAGAAAGTAATACTGGACCTAGTGCTTACAAATGGGAAAGAGTTACAGATGTAGGGGTAGGCGACCATGGGTCAGTGACCACCGTGCGGTGTGGTTCAAAGTAAGAACAGTAGAAGAAGCAAGCCACATGAAGTCAAGGGTTCTAGATTTCAGGAGTGCTGACTTTGCGAAGATGAGAGAATATCTCCTGGAAGCCATGGCTGGTAGAGAAATGGGGGGGGGGGGTGTAGTGGAGCAGTGGGCATATCTCAAAGGGACCATAGCTTAAGTAACAAGCTTGTGCATTAGGTAAGTAAGTAAGGCAAAGAGAAGGAGAAGACCACTGTGGTTCTCAAGAGAGGTGGCTAGAATAGTAAGGGAAAAAAGGTTAGCATTTGGGAGGTACAAGAGTACTCAGAATGAGGACGACAAGAGTCTGTACCTGGAAAAACAGGGAGAGGCAGTGAAGACGGTCAGAAGAGCAAAGGCACAAACAGAGGAGACAATAGCACAAGATGTAAAAAGAGGGGATAAGACTTTATATAGATACATTTGTGAAAGGAAAAAATCCGACGGGAGGGGAGGGTCATGAGGCTGAAAAGGGCAGAGGGGGATTGTGTTGAAGAAGATACAGAAAAATCGGAAATCCTAAACGCACATTTTTGCTCTGTTTTTACAAAGGAGAGGGAAGGGCAGGTGCCACAGTTAGGTATTACAGGGAAAAAGGGAGGAGGCGTAGACAGCAATCCATTCATGGAAGAGAGTCCTCAAGGAATTATCAAAGCTGAAGGGGGACAAGGCTATGGGATACATCCCAGAATACTTAAAGAACTTGGGAGAGAGCCGTCAGCACCACTAGCAGCCCTGTTTAACAAATCGTTGGAAATAGGTGAAGTTCTGAAAGACTGGGGAAGGGCGATTGGGAACAGGGAAGAGGCGGGTAACTATAGGCTGGTCGCCTGACTCATTGGTAGGGAAACTGATGGAGTCATTCCTAAGAGAGAGGATTGTGGCATATCTTGAGGACAGTGGGATGCAGGATCCGAGGCATCATGGATTCACATGGTACCGGGTCAATATAGCGCTGCTGAATCAGTGCAACAATATCTGTGCGGTGTAAAACGCGGAAACATTTAGAGCAAAAGGAGTATAATAGTGGTAGGGAACTACCGCTACCCCGGTCACTAATTCCGGACTGGAGGAAGGGCTGAAGAATCCTCAGGTGCTGTGCCTGGTCGAGCTGCTCCCGTGGTGGGGTGGCTGAGGCATAAGCACCTGAGGCAGTGTAGACTTGGGAATCGGGGTTTGATTCTCTGTCCTACGATAGTTTTATTTTATTTTTTCAGCTGCCAGTAACTAAGATCCCCCCTCCAAGTTTCCCTTATCTCCTCGGTCCACACCCCTCAGAGTTAGTTATTTTAGCTTTGGAGTGTGGGGCAAAGCCCCATGTTGGGGTGTGGTGGCACAACCCCATAAACAAAAAAAATCTCAATGTCTCCATTCGTTTCTGTGGTGTGTGCTGTTTTTGTTTCGGTCGGTTTTTCACCAGCTTTGTATGCGGCACACGGCATTTTGGCTGCGGCATTGTTTGCCGTGCTGTTTTTACCATGATATTATGACCCCATGCCAATTCACATCAGTTCGGTCTCATCAAATAAATCTGATAGATTTCTTTCATTAGGTGACAAAGGAACTGGAACAGGGAGGGGCAGTGGATGTGGCCTACCTTGACTTCAGCAAGGTCTTCGACACCGTCTCACACAGGAGGCTCCTGAACAAGTTAGAAAGCTTGAGAGTGGGATCCAAGGTAGTAAACTGGATCAGAAACTGGCTGAGTGAAAGGACGCAGATGATAGTGGTAAATTGGGCCCAGTCTAATGAGAGGGAAGTGTCCAGTGGGGTACCACAGGGTTCAGTACTGGGGCCAGTTCTCATAAGCGACATTGCAGAGGGGCTAGAGGAGAAAGTGTGCCCTTTGCAGATGACACAAAAATCTGCAACAGAGTAAACACTCCTGAGGGGGTGGAGAAAATGAAAAGGGACCTTGGCAGCCTGGAGGAATGGTCGAGGGTGTGGCAGCTGAGTTTCAATACCAAAAAATGGAAAATTATGCATTTGGGACACAGAAATCTAGGTGAGGAATACATATTGGGGGGGGGGGGGCAGGTTCTGGCAACCACGGATCAGGAAAGGGACCTAGTGATGATCATAACTGACAACCTAAAGAGATCCAGGCAGTGTGAGAAGGCAGTAGGGAGAGCCAGCAGGATGCTGGGTTGCATCGGGAGGGGTATCACTGATAGGAGAGAGGTGGTGATATCACTGTATAGACAATTATTGAGACCGCATCTGGAATACTGTATACAATTCTGGAGGCCATATCTCAAGAAGGACGTAGAAAGAATAGAGACGGTTCAGAGAAGGGCTACAAAGATAGTACAAGGGTTGTATCAGATGGCATATGAGGAGAGACTGAGGGACCTCAACATGTATTTCCTGGAGGAGAGAAGAGAAAGGGAGATGTGATAGAAACTTTCAAATACTTCAGGGTTATTAACAAAGTACAAGGGAGTAGCCTCTTCCAGATAAAACAGGGTTTGAGAACAAGAGGCCATGATATGAAGTTGGAGGGAGGCAGGCTCGGGAGTAACGTGAGGAAGTACTTCTTCATGGAGAGGGTGGTGGACAAGTGGAACAGCCTCTCTGCAGAGGTAGTGGAAGCGAAGACAGTAGGGGAACTCGAGGGCATGGGACAAACATAAAGGAACATTGTCAGCAAAGAAGTAGGGGGAAGCTGCAGACCAAATGAGTTCTGAGATATTATCAGTAGGTAGAAGAAAAATGGGCAGAGTTGGTAGGCCAGGTGGTCCTTATCTGCAGTCAGATTCTATGTTTCTATTACTTTAATTTGGTACTAGAGACCCTTACTGCACCTTCTTTTGAGCCTGCAGCTACTTGTGAGCTGCGCTGCCACTCTTGGAAGACACTGTTTCTAGTGGCGATGACATCTGCTATGCATATTTCTGAGTTACAGCTTCTGGTTGTAGATCCTTCGTTTATTATTTTTCACTGGGGTAGGGTTACTTTACTTACCACTCCTCGTCTTCTTCTGAAGTTTGTGTCTAAGAACGCTAAATCAGACTGTGGCTTACCTCACTCCCACCGGAACTTGCCACTGTTAGCAAAATCAGCTTGTTCAAATCTACACTTAGATCCCACCTGTCCAGCCAAGGGCAATGCACCTGCCCTACTTGACCAACCCACCTGGTACAGAATTTTGACTACCTCACCAATTGTGCACTTATGCTATCATCCAATCCGCTACTTCCCCCTGCTACTCTCACCCTCCTCTACATACTCTTTCCCCCCTGTCCCAGTGCCACCCCCGCTCCCCAGGGGTCTATGCCCCTACCCATTTTTCTTACCCCCTGTCCTTCCATCCCCCCACCACTTTCCTGACAAGTGAGCTCAAGCCAGAGGTTCCCTCATGCTGAACACCTATTCTATCCACTCCCCTTTTCACTCTTGAACCTCCGCCCTTCCCCCACCCCATGTGCTTACTTCTGCTACATCTCTGACTTTGTCTGTGTGTCAAGGTACACTTCCTATCCCAGGTACTCTGTTCAGTCAAATTAGTGTTGTCATTGTTTAATGTTCATTGTTACTCTGTGTTTTACTATTGTACGTTCATATTTTTCTTCCTGACGTGGAACCTTTGTAAAGTTGAATCTCAACTGCCATACATTTGACCAATCCTCCAGCTTGCCCAGGTCCCTTCTCATTTTTTTGACCCCATCTGGTGTGTCTATGCTATTGCAGATCTTTGTGTCATCTGCAAAGAGGCACACCTTCCCCTCCAGGTCATCTACAATGTCACTTACGAAGACATTAAAGAGGACTGGGCATCGCTAGAGGGACGGCTGGGGGAGATGGCTTGAGCATCCCACAACTGCTTGTCTTCTTCTGGGGAGGGGGGGCCGCAAACTGTTGTTGGGTGACCGCTGGCAGAGGCCAGAGGTAGAGTAACACATCGGAACATTGCTAGGGAGCGAGACAGATGTCCACTTTCACCCAGACATCCCAGATGTCATGCTCCCAAGGGGAGAAAACGGGAAATACAGCTCAGTCCCACCGGATGACAGCTGTCCAGTCTCCGGCACCGCCAAAAGCCTCCAGTGAGCCATCCCCCCACCTCAGCAGCCTCCTGGTGGATGTGCCAAGTAACCTCCACTGGTGCCTTCCCCTCTCAGAGGAGGGGGATCCACTCGGTGAGTGGTTACGCCGGGATACCCGGGGGGGCAGCTGTGATGCGAGGTTGTGGGTGGAGGGACTCGAGTGAGGTCAGTAGGGGTTAGCCGGAGCCCCAGGGTGCGCCTGAAGGATTGGAGGCACTGGAGCCAAAGGGTGCAAAAAAAAAAAAAAAAGAGGACTGGGCCTAGCACCGATCCCTGAGGCACTCCGCTGGTCACCTCCCTTTCTACGGACTGAACTCTGTTCACTGCCACCCTTTGTGTCCTACCACCTAGCCAATTTCTAACTCAGTTAACCACCCTGAATCTGACTCCCAGGCTGCTTAATTTGTTTATTAGCCTTTTATATGGGTTGGTATTGGTATGGCTTGTTTCCAGATGCGTTTGCTGCTGATATTTGTGCTGCTGTCACTTGGAGTACTCTTCATACATTCACTAAACACTACAGTTTGGACATCGTCTCTCAAAGATGTGCCGGCTTCGGCCTCAGTGTTCTGCAAGGCCTCCTTACTCAGGATCATTAGGTTCTGCCTTCCACTCTCAGTGCTTGGAGATGGCTCAATGGAGGGAGATATCCTCAAAGAAAATAGAATGGTTACCTACTGTAACAGTGGATCTTCAAGAGAATCTTCTGCATTGAGCCAAAGCTCTCCCTCCTTCCTACCTTGTAGGATGGTGGGTAAAAATACCGCCTGCTGTTGCAAGCGGCATCTCCTTTGATGGCATTATGCAGCATCTGTACTCAGGTTTCTATATTCTCTCCTGTGTCCCTGGTAGCTTCAGTCTCTGCTGGTCGTATAATCCTCTGAGCTTGTCTCTGGAGGGAGGCCCACACTATATAAGCTTTGACAAGGCACGTCAACATGGCTACCCACAGCCAGCAAAAATTTCCAGGTGGTTCTGACACCAGTAGCTTATAGTTCCATGATGTGGCTCAATGGAGGAGAGTCTTTTGAAGATCTGCTGTTACGGTGGGTAACATTCTTTCCTAAGGGTGTGGATACAGTTCACTAACCACATTCTGGCTATTCCTCTGGAACAGTCTGATTCATCAGGTGTCTTCGAGCTAAGCTTCTCCCACCACCTGGACAGTATATCCTTCAGCTTTGCCCCTTGACGCCAGATCATTCTTTCTGCTAGAAGGGACAGGTCTCCTTCTTGTAGCTCTGCAGCATTCAAGGATTTCTTAGAAAGTTAGTACCTTGATGAAAATTACTACTACTTAAAAACTGTTTGTTAGTTTCTGTGGCTTGTTCTGGCTCTGCATTTGACAAAGAGATTTTGGCATGGAAAAGGGGAAGCCAACACACAATCTTAAGTTTTGCATGACTTGTCAACAGAAAATAAAAAAAAAAAAACGTGTCCTGCTTATGCAGCTTGGGAGGGCAGCCCAACATGGAGGGCTGTGACCTTTGTGAAGTGATGCTTCCAGCATTGCTGGAGGATCACAATGCCAGATTACTCCTCAGTCAACCTGCGGATTGTGATTTTATTTATTTATTTATTTAGTTTTTGTTAACCGGGTAGGTACACTAGACAAGTTTTATGCCTATTTTCAGGAACGACCCGGGAGAGTACAACAGGGTATAACAGGTACATCAATACAACAAAGCAGGAGAGAAAAACAGTTTTACATTTGATTGGAAGGTATACCCAGTTAACAGGTCTGGGGGGCAAGATACAATTGAGAAAATTAGATACAATATCCAACAGGGCAGGCAAAGAATAAGGTGTGTAGGATCACCATAGAGACAGGCAGTAGGGTAGTGAGTGAGATCGGGTAGCAGCACGGGAGAGGTGAAGCCATCTGGCTAGTGACAACCGGGAACTACGTGCTAGGGTGGCTTTAGGCATACACAGTGAGAGGCCAGCTTGAGGTGTTCCCACAGGGAGGTCCGGAAAAGCTTGTGGGAAGGGGCAGTGCGGACCCTTTCAGGAAGGGAGTTCCACAGCCTAGGTGCATGAGCTGCGAAGCTCAGATCACCCATGAGGGTGCGGGTGGCGGGTACATTTAGTAGACCAGGGCCCTGAGATCTCAGAGGGTAGGGTGAGAGGTCAGCTGGGGCGAGAAGCTGGGCCAGTTCCAGGGGGGTGCCGGAGCTGATTACTTTGCTCGTTAGGCACCCAGTGCCAAAGTTAAGGTGATTAGCCGGGGATAGCCATCCAAGCTTATCATAGAGTTCACAGTGATGGGTAAGGCCAGGCGGCCAGAGCAAACCGACAGATGTTGTTGTACATTGTGCTCCACTTGTTAAGGAGGACCTTAGAAGTGTGAGCAAATAGGTGGGAACCATAGCTGAGGGAAGGGAGTAATACTCCCCTGGCAAGAGCCAGACGAGCCGCAGGGGTAAGGTTGTACCTAGCCCTGTAGGCCAGCCCCAGCTTGCAGTTGACCCCACTACAAACGTTGTGGATGTGACTTCCCAGGTCCAGTTGGGGGTCAAGCGTCACACCAAGATATTTGAGTGATATTAAGGGCTGACTTAAAAGTCACAAGAAGGCCTTGGCAGCTGCCTGGTCCGCTGCTCAGCTTGTGGTTTTTGACAAGGCAGCAGCTGCCACGGTGAGTACCTCATTGGCCTCTGCATTGCTCATAGTTGGGGCCAGCATCAGAGGGTCCTTCACACAAGATTTCCATGAAATGTGTTGTGCCCTCCAGACCTTTGGGGAGAGCCCTTCTCACCCGGTCAAGAAGCATAAGTGCTGCCAGTGGAGGTCCTGGGAGCAGGGAGAGGTCACAAACCTTCCGCTTCCTTGACTCCTCCAACCGCATGACTCTGGTCAAGCACTTGACTGCGGTTGAGCTGCCTTCAGTCAAGGATGTGGTCTACAGCTCCTCGGTGCCCCCAGTTGGGTTTTTCAACCTCAGCACCAGTTGAACAAGCTGTCAAGATTTTTCTCAAGCCTGTCAACCAGCTGTCAGAGGAATTCAATAAGGAGTCAATCTCCCAGACCCTGGTGCTTCCCGTCCTCACCCAAGAGGATGTGGCCTGGTCAGTGTTTCCAGTCAGATCCACTCAGGACCAGCCTCCGCCAGCAGTTGTGTTTCCAAGGCTGATGCTTTTGATTATGGCTTGGCATGTTGTCTGCCATGACCCTCCAGAGGCTGCTTCTTGGCGCTGGCCCCTGGTTTGACAGTTGTGGTGGAAGCATGTTCGTGTGCTTGATCCCGCTTGACTGGGAGGGGCCACCATCAACATTTCTGGACCTCCTTGTCCTCAGGCAAGGAGAAGCATCACCACAGGATGTGATAGCACTACAAGGTGCTCCTCTGGCAGCAGTGAACCATCATGTGGCAGGGTAGAGCTCTACCCTCTGGACCCTTCGTCACCTGGCAGCCATTAGTCATACTTCCACCAGTCCATCCTCGGGCAGATGTCCCTGGTATCTGCTTCTCTACCCCTGAAGGTGGAGTTGTCTCCACCATGGCCTTTTGTGGGAGCCCCAACTAAGGACTCCTTTGCTGCAGCCGGCTTGCCAGGCTGGTTTTTGGTGATCACCCAGTCCAAGGACACTAGGGTAGTCCACCGTGGCAAACTGTTGAGAGCCTTGTCTGAGGAGTCCTCGGATGATTCTAAAGGGCCATCTATGTTGTCTTCCAGGATCAACACTTTCAACCATGCTTTGGTTGAGGATGTGAACACTGACCTTGGGCCAGTATCCTTTGAGGTTCTCCTCCACCTTACGTCTGAGTCCATGAATGTGCCCTTGGAGCCAGTTTAGAAGAGGGCTAAGTACCACTTCACTGACATCGTGGACAGGGACGAATCCCCAGAGATTGCCTTTCCCGTGGCTGAGGCCATCTTAGGACTGGCCCTGGAGCTGAAGCAGCATCCATCGTCCTGCCTGACATCCTTCACCTATATGATCCATAAGTATGCAGTCTCCACAGGGTCCCTTTTGGGCTTCTCAGACCACCCTTTGGCCAAAGGGTTGGTCTCGGACTCCTGACTTTTGGAAGTTCAGTGGCCAAGGGGATGTGGACAAGCCCCCTGACAAGGAGTTTGAGGCTTCACCACGTAGCCAAGAAGGTCTGCACCACTTCATCTCTTTGTCTCCACCATGTGAGTTATGCTATTCTGATGGCCATCTTTGGTCTCTCCCTTTTGGGAGTGCTGAATGAACTCCTGCCTCACTTCTCTTGCTGATAGGCAGCTACTGGTGAAGTTGGTCAGAGACCACGGGAAAGCACTGGCTAAATACCAGCTCCAGACAGCTTCATACATGGGCGATTATTGTGCCCGTGCCATGGCAGCAGCCATTGCAATGCATAGTAGGGTCTGGCTGCGACTTTACACCTTCACAGCAGATACCTAGCACAAGCTGGCCAGTGTCTCATTCCTGGGCACTGATCTCATTGGGACATCTCACCAGGATTGAGAAGTCTAGTGCCTCCCCAGATTTTGTGGCATAATCCCACTAGTACTCTAAGGCTCAGAAGCCCAACAAAAAGACCTTCCAGTATTGGTCCTTTCAACCACAGCAGCCTCAGCAGGGACAATACCAGGCCTGACATCTGACGCGGGGGTAGAGGGAATGATGCCCCTCCAGCACCAGCAGTCGTTGCTCTGTCCAGAGTTAACCAGTGTTGGGTCAGGCGGTGTTATCCTCCCAGCTGTCCAGTCCCTGATCCAGCTCCCAGTGGGGGGTTGGCTGCCCAACTTCTGGCCATGTTTGTCTGTCATTACCTCAGGAGAGTGGTTAATGGGGGTGGTAGGCAGAGGGTTGCCTCTAAATTCTGAGACTCTCCTGCATTATGGACACCATGCTTTTTGGGAGTCCTCCATGTTGCAGGACACGCTGCCCATCCTAAGGGAGAATGTTGTTCAGCTCCTTGCAAAAAGGAGCAATGGCCCGTGTCCCAGACACCCTGGCAAGTCAGTGGTATGTGTTCAAACAACATGAAGTCTTGCTATATTATGACATATGCAGTTTGACCCAGCCTTCGAACTGCTCCGGAGGTGAAAGAGTTAACTTTCCATGCCAGGCATGGAATCTTGAGCGCGAGCTCGGTTGAGAACTCTGTTGTTCTTCAAACTCAAACTGTCCGATTCTTTACTCCGCCTCACTGAACAGTCGCTCTGGAGATTTCTCCTGCTGCTCGGTTCATTTTCTCGGTTAAAAAGTGTAATTTCTCGGTTTTTAAACCGCATTTTGTTTATATTTAACCGCAACCGGTCGATTCAAGCTCTGTCTGTGGTATCGTAAGTAATAGATAGGTTTTATATTATTTCTGTGTGGAACTTGTAAACGTTATTATCGGTTCGGTTTGAACCGATCAGGTTGTTGTTAAACTTTATTAAATTGCATTTAGAGTGCGGTTCCCGGTTCTTATCGGTTCTAAAAAAAACTGATTTCATTACGGTTTTTTCCACCACCCGTGAGACGGTTGGGAACCGATAAGGGTGTCTTGCTTGGCGGATTGCCGTAAATGGGCAAGTTTTTGGTTAGGCTGGCACTATGTCTGAGAAACCCAAAAGAAAAACCGGGCCCACTGGGTTTCAGCACTGTAGTGTCTGTGGGGAAGCCTTTGCCAAGGCTGACCCACACACCACATGTGTTTATTGTCTGGGGGTTTGACCACCTCAATGCAGACTGCCAGATTTGCAAGAATTTCCCTGCAGCTACCCTGGATAAGAGAGTTGGTAGGCTCCAGGGCGAGGAGACCAAAAGTCCGCTGACCCAGATGGCCAGCCGGTTGGGTGCCAACCGAACCGGAGGGAGTGCCCTCTGACCAGGGGCGAGACTTCCTCGGCAACGGAGGGCTGACCTCGGAGGAGTCAGTCCCAGCAAAAGGACTAGAAAATCAGCAGGTGTGGAGCCAAAATTTCTTCTCCAACCACTGCAGAGATAGCCAAAGTGATCAAAATTGTCCAGTCGCTTTCTCTCTGTTCCAACCGAACCGCACCATCAGGTAAGCGGTCGGTTCGGTCGGTGCCACCGGTTCAAGAATATGATATAGAGGAATTTTATGAACCGGAGGAGGAGGAGGAAGATTATGAAGAGAGTGAATGTGATTTTGAAAGTCTGAATGTGTACATTGAACTGGACATCTCCCCAGACAGACCTTCAGGAGTGTCTCCCCCTAGGCTTTCTGAGTCCCCTTCTCATTTTATGTTTTATAAGAAAGTGGCTGAAACCCTCCAGCTCCCTTTGGAAGAAGCTGTGGATGAACAGGAGGAGCCTGACTATGTAGAAATGATGGATATCCCAGAGTCTAGGAGATTGTCTATTCCTTTACATAAATCTTTTAGGAAACAGACAATAACAATTTTAAAAGTCCCTCACACTATACCTCCTGTGGATAAAAAAATGAACAAGAGGTACACATTGTCAGGCCCTGATACGGAGTTCCTTTCACAACAATGCAGCCATGTTGGGGTAGTACAGGCTGCAGCCTGTGATGAGGCAAATATTCCCTTGGCTTCACACCCCCCTGACAAGGACTCCAGGAGGATTGATGCCATGGCAAAGAAACAGTACATGGCAGCATCCTTGGGACTCAGACAGGCAAATGATATGGCCTATGTGGCAAGATACCAGAAATCCAGATGGGATACTGTTATGGCTCTGGCGAAACAGGTCCCTGGCCAGCTTGCCAAAGAGCTGGAGCAGGTGGCTGCTGATGGTATTGAGGCATCCAAGGTGCAGTTCCATGCTGCAGTGGACTCTAATGATGTATCTTCAAGAGTCATGGCTACATCTGTGGCTTTTCGCAGAATGGCTTGGCTCAGGTGTACTAGCCTGTCACAGGATACCCAGGCTAAGGCCATGGATTTTCCTGTTGTGGGTAACTCTCTGTTTGGGGAGCAGACAAAGAATTATATGAAGAAAATGGATGAGTATAGGACCACTTATAGGAGTGCACAGGCCAAGGAAAGGCAGGCCACTCCTCAGAGGCAGCTTTCCAGGGGCAGGGGCAGGCCTTTTCACAGACCTTTTTACCAAGCCCAGGCCTCCTCTTCAGCCTATGCCCAGAGGGGGTTCTTCAGAGGGAGAGGCAGTGGGAGTGCAGCAGGCCTGCTCCACCCCTCAGCCTAAAGCCCCTGCCAAACAGGCACCCTGATGGGAGGGCCAGGGCCGATTCTCCATTACCTGTAGGGGCAGGCTGGCTTACTTCGTCCAGGACTGGGAGTCTTTAACATCAGACAAGTGGGTCCTGGAAGTAGTAAGCCAGGGACTGAGTTCTCAGCTAAAATTTCCAAAGATGAGAACCAGATCCTTTCCACCTGCAAATCCATCAGAGCTCTCGCTCTGGAAACAGAAGTCTCTACCCTCCTGGCTCTCAGAGCTGTAGAAAGGGTACCTCCCCTACACCAGGGCAAAGGACTGTACTCCAGCTACTTCCTTACCCCAAAGAAGACAGGAGAATGGCGGCCCATCCTGGATCTCAGATACCTAAACAAGCACCTTAAAAACCAAAATTCAAAATGGTGACTCTGGGAATTATTTTACCCTCTCTAAGGCCAGGGGACTGGCTAGCGTCCCTGGACCTCAAGGATGCCTACTTCCATGTTCTCATCAAAGCTCCCACGAAAGTACCTCAGATTCGAACTGCCCTCAGGCCATTACCAGTTCAGAGCAATGCCCTTGGCCTCACCTCTGCCCCAAGGGTATTCACAAAATGCCTGGCAGTAGCAGTTGCTCATTTAAGAAGGCAAAGATTGCCATCTTTCCTTACCTGGACGACTGGCTCATAGTGGGCCAGTCTCAGACAAGTCAAATACACCTTCAGGTTACCCAGCAGCTGCTTACATCTCTAGGTTTCCTTCTCAATCTCCCAAAGTCAGTTGTAGAGCCTGTTCAGCTACTCACCTTCATAGGCGCAGAACTAGACACAAAGCAGGCCAGAGCTTTCCTCCCTCTAGAAAGAGCAAAGACCTTGGTGGCTCTGGCCTCCTCCTTCACTCGGCAGGTCTCTTGACCAGCAAGGCATTTTCTGCAGCTCCTAGGGCACATGGCTGCCTCCACAGCAGTAGTGCAGGGAGCAAGATTTCAGATGAGGGACATTCAGTTCCATTTGAGAGCCTTCTGGTCTCAAGGAGAGATCCTCTAACCAAATTGATCCCAGTAACTCGAGACCTGATCCAGGCCCTACAGTGGTGGCAGGATCAGAGCAATCTGAGACAAGGGTTCCTTTCATCCCTCAATCTCACTCCTTCACCCTTACTACAGATGCGTCCCTCTTGGGGTGGGGAGCTCACATGAGCAACCTCACCACCCAGGGATTGTGGTCCCCTCAGGAGTCTCTGCTCCACATCAATCTGTTGGAACTCAGAGCAGTTTTTCTAGCACTTCAGGTTTTTTCTGCATCTGTTCAGAACAAAGTGGTACAGGTCAGAACAGACAACACCACTACAATGTGGTACATCAACAAGCAAGGGGGCACTCGGTCTTGGCCTTGTGCACCGAGGCAATGAAGTTGTGGTCTCTGGCTTATTCCCTGAACACCTCCCTCATGGCAGTTCACCTCCCAGGCAAGGACAATGTCCTGGCAGATGCTCTCAGCAGGATTTCCCAGGGCCATCACGAATGGGCTCTGGATCCCCTAGTATTGGAGGTAGTATTTGCCAGGTGGGGCACCCCTCAGATAGATCTTTTTGCAGCCCCAGACAATCACCAACTTCCGCTATTTTGCTGCAGGCCCCCAGTGTTGGGCTCAGTCCCTCTGGATGCCTTCCTTCTCAACTGGGAAGGGAAGTTTCTCTATGCCTTCCCCCCCTTCCCTCTCTTGTTCAAGGTGCTAGTCAAAATCAGATCTCAACCTTGCAAGATGATCCTGATTGCTCCAGATTGGGCCAGACAGCCCTGGTATCCACTCCTTCTGTCCTTAGCAGTCCATCTTCCACTGTGTCTTCCCAGGAATCACAATCTGTTAACCTGTGCCCAGGGGAGAGTTTGGTACCCGAATCTCATATCCCTCAACCTCAAGGCCTGGCTCTTGAAGAGTTAGAGTTTGCTGACCTACACCTTTTTCAAGGTGTACTCGATACCTTGAAAGCTTCTAGGAAGCCTTCCACCAGGGCTACTTATAATTCTAAATGGAAAAGGTTTTCCATATGGTGCTCTGGAAAGCATATTTCCCCAGAATCTGCTGATTTGCCCACAGTCCTGGATTATATGGTCCACTTAAATACTTTGGGGCTGAGGCCAGCTACCCTGAAAGTGCACTTGGCAGCTGTCTCTGCTTTTATATCAGCAGGAAAGCCCTCTTCTCTTTCTGCTCACCCTGTATTCTCAAGTTTTTCAAGGGATTGCTTCACACCAACCCTCCATTCAGGACCCTGCTCCCGCCTGTGATCTTAATGTTTGCAGTGCTCAGCTTGCACACACCCCTTTGAGCCTTTGTCTTCAGCAGAGCTTAAGTACTTGACTTGGAAAACTGTGTTTCTGGTAGCCATCACTTCTGCCAGACGCATAAGTGAGTTACAAGCTTTGTCAGTGGGTCTGATTTTATCTCCTTTCACAGAGATAAGGTGGTCCTCAGGACTAACAGGAAGTTCTTGCCTAAGGTGGTTTCAGATTTCCACCTTAATCAATCTATATCTCTTCCAGTGTACTTCACTGACCATTCCTCCTCTGGCGAGAGGAGGCTGACAGCTTAGATGTGTGAAGAGCCCTTAGTTACTACATAGAGCATACCAAGGGTCACAGGTTTGACTCCTCCAACTATTCCTCACTTATGGTGAGGTTGGTAAGGAAACCTGCCACTAAAAGATCCATTGTCAGGTGGATTGTCTCTTGTATCCAATTTTGTTATCAAAACTGGGTAGGTTCCCCTTCAGGCCTGAGGGCTCACTCTACCAGAGGTACAGCTGCGTCCTGGCTGCAGCCAGGACATCCCTATCATAGAGATATGTCAAGCAGCTACCTGGAAAACAGTTCACACTTTCACCAAGCATTGCTCTCTGGACATCCAGACTAGGAGTGATGCTCGGCTCATACAGCTGTGCTTCAGAGCCTATTTCCTAAGTAGGTTCTGTCCTCCTCCATGGAGTTACTGCTGTGTAGTCTGCATATGTCATAATATAGCAAGACTTCATGTTGTTTGAAGAAAAATTACTCACCTTAGTAATGTTGTTTCTTCTAATGGAGTCTTATTATGTTACCTCCCCTGCCCTCTCAGAACCTCTGCTTTGGGATGTGGGTGGGCAGTGCAGTGTTGACACTAGTAGATGCCCACCTTGTTTTCACCCCTTTTTGGGGTGTTTGGGTGTGTGTTTTATTTTTGGATCCCTGACTTGAGTCTTCGTTTGGGACCAAAATGGTTAATATTTTAGTAGCCAGTTGGCTAGTGTAGGTTTACAGCTTTCACACAGAATCTTAGTGAGTTTTGCTCGTAAAGATCTGACAGTTTGAGTTTGAAGAACAACAGACAGAGTTCTCAACCGAGTTCGCGCTCAAGATTCCATGCCTGGCATGGAAAGTTAACTCTCTCACCTCTGGAGCAGTTCGAAGGCTGGGTCAAACTGCATATGTCGTAATATAGCAAGACTCCATTAGAAGAAACAACATTACTAAGGTGAGTAATTTTTTCTTCTGGTACTTCCTGGTCCCGAAACGAACGGGGGGCTGGGGCCTCATAATGTATCTGCATAACCTGAACCACTTTACATGGAAGCACAAGTTCATGATGGTCACTCTGAGCCATATTACACTATTCCTGGTGCAGGGTATGTGTTTCTGCTCCCTGGATCGTCAGGACATGTTTTTCCATGTTCCAGTCTGTCCCACTGGCAGTACCTCTGGTTCTGTGCAGAGGGGATTCTTTATCAGTTCAGGGTCATGCCCTTCAGCCTCTCGGCCACACTTAGGGTCTTCACCAAATTTATGGCAGTGGTAGCGGCCTTCCTGTGGTGCAACTGCATCAGGATATATCCCTGACCGTATGACTGGCTGATAGCTGAGTCATCCAAGGAGGCCGCAGAGTAGTTCAGAGATCTGGCCTGCCAGACCTGCAGAGATTTGGGCCTGTTGGTCAACCTGGACAAGTCCGACTAATGATCTTGCAGATAATCAAGTTAATTGGGGCAGAACTAGAGCCCCTGCAGGCCAAGGCTTGTCTCCCTATGGGCTTGACTCAGAACCTTACCACCTTTGCCCGATCATTTCAACATGGGCACTCGCACCCTGCCCAGGACTTCCTGCGGCTGCTGGGTGCATGGCATCCATCACCAGCATGGTCTGTTCAGCACACTGACAGATATGTGACGTGCAGTTGGAGCTGGGCTGCCAGTGGTCGCAGCGCCTTGGTCATCTGGACCAAGCCAGTCTGGGTGACCTAGCCAATGTGGGATGCCACCAGTTGTGGCTGGTTCCTCAGTATCTGGAGGAAGGGATCTTGTTTGTTCGTCCAGAGCCAACTGTGATGCTCACAATGGATGTGTCTCTGGTGGGATGGGGAGCACACCTGGGAGACCACAGAACCCATGGTTCTAGTCATCCCGAGAGTCTTGTCACCGCATCAACCTTCTGGAGTTCCAAACAGTGCAGCTGGCTATCACAGAATTTGCTTCTCTGATCAGGGGTCAGGTGCTGCAGGTCCAGAAGGACAATACCACGATCATGTTTTACCTAAACAGGCAGGGCAGAGCTCACTTTCCCTGTGTTGAGAGGCCCTCATCACCTGGACTCTCGTATGTAGCCTAGGTGCAGATGTCCTGGTGATTCATGTCATGGGAGTCCACATGCAGTTGGCAGACACCCTCAGCCGGATATGAGAGTTGTCATACAAGTGTTCCTTGTATCAGAAGGTGGTAAGCCACCTGTTCTTCCAGTGGGGCATTCCTCTGGTGGACCCATTTGCTTCCTGAGAGAACAGGAAGTTGAGGCTGTTGTATGCCTGCTTCCCACAGTCCAAGACATTGTTGGGAACTCCTTTGTAAGGCCCTTGACACCAGGCCTCAAGTACGCTTTCCCCTCTCTTCTCCTTGATCCACAAGCTGGTGGTCTAGGCCTGGAAGGACAAGGCGCAGATAATCCTGATAGCTCCAGACTGGCCCAGACAGGTCTGGTATCTGGATCTCCTCAGTTGCAGCAGCAGGCCTCTGTTGCGGTTGCATCTTCATCAAGACCTGCTGACCAGATAATGGGAATGTCCTCCACCCGGACCTTCAAACCGTGCACCTGTCGGCCTGTCCTGAGGGGCTAGAATTCCAGGTCTTGGATCTCTTGGAAGATATGCTCCACATAGTGGAGGCCTCCATAAAAGTCGACTTGCTGATGCTATGCATTTAAATGGAAGAGGTTCTCCATTTGGTGCCAGGGCAGGGAGATTGTTCCCCTTTCCTGCTCAGTGGCGAGCATCCTGGAGTTCTGTTGTTCCCCCTCTCAGTCTGGACTGCAAATGACAGCCCTTAAGGTGTACTTGGCAGCCATCTCTGCATACCCGGTGTGGGCTGGTATGCCAACGGTGTCTCAGGAGAAGGTGGTTGGACACTTTCAAAAGACCTGGACAGCTTGTCCCCTCCAGTATGCAAACCACTGCCACATTGGGACTTACTGCTGGTGCTGGCAGTGCTCATGAGCAAGCCATTTGAGCCTATCTACGGGTGTGAAATGTCACACCTGTCATGGGAGATGGCCTTCTTGGTGGCTGTCTTGTTAACCTGTAGGATTAGTGAGCTCCAGGTGCTTACAGTGCATTCCCTTAGCTGGTCTTCCACAAGGACAAGGTCATCTTTCACCCTCACTCAAAGTTCCTCCTGAAGGTAATATCAGATTTTCACCTTTAGCCAGGTAATCTTCCGATATGTTTTAATGACCCATTTTTGGAGGCCAACTTCTGGGAGTCTGCCAGAATGTGGATAGTGAACTATATCCATGCCCTTAGAAATATAGTTTACTCTCCTGTAACTGTAGTTCTAGGAGTGGTATACAGTTCACAACCCACATGGCCTCCTCTGACAAGTGGCACACAGATCCCTGCTTCCAGCGTGCAAAGATCTGACGTCATGGGGTAGAGAATATACTGCCCAGGTGGTGGGAGGAGCTTAGCTTAAAGACATCCGACATATCGGACTGTTCAAGTGGAACTGCCAGAGTTTGGATGTGAACTGTATACCACTCTTACAACTGCAGCTACAGATGGGTAACCTATATTTATATACCATTAGCTGTATAGAAAAATGTATGTTTATAACGTGTCTGTAACTTTCCTATTCCTTGTTATATAGTCAACTTCCCTGCCCCCTGGACACACCTGGAAACAAGTTGTTTACGGCTCGGGGTGCTTGCGGCCATATGTTTTAAATGAATAAAGAATTATCTGCTGTGCAATATTTGGGCTATTAGATAATGTATTTGCACTTATGTGACGGTAGTAACATTCATGAATGAAGTCTTTTGCCAAAACATTTTATTTTTTTCTGAATGCCTGTTTGGCAGATATGTATCTGTTCTGAAGGTGCATATAAATTAAAATATTTTGGTGTACACTGCTTTGTGTTTTCTTCCTATGAAAATTCATAAGAAAATTTAAAAGCTGACCTTCGTCTAAACCACTTCGTCTGAACTCAATAAGTGCAGGAATTTTTTTCTTTCCTTCTTTTGAAGATTATTTAATTAGAGGTTTGCTTTTGGAACACTGAAAAGCTGCAGTCAATTAGTATGCTAGGTATCTGCTTAAGAATAATCTCTCCCACTTTTGAATAGTTTACTAAATTTAGAGCTGTGCCTATTCGAAAGAGAAACCAGAAGGTTGTTATATCAGATTTATTACAGTTTTGGTTGCTTCCAAAGCTTACTTTGTTACTCAAAATACAACGCTAATTGGATGATTGGTTATGAGGGTATAGGGATCAGAGAGCCATACATAAAGTTAGTCATGATGAGCATGAGATCTCTCATCATTCAGACAAGTAAATGATAACAAGTACTTAAAAAACAAAAAACAAAACAAAAAAATATATAGCAATTTATTTATTTATTGAAATGTTTCACCTGGAGGGCACGCTGAAGAACAAGTTGCTCGTCTCATGGTGCGACCTGGGGGGAGGGGCTACATAGGGTTGTGAAGGATGAATCAGTTACAATAGTATGTGGGTAGTGTCACAAACCCACTCAGCAGGTCAGGCCCTCTACTCCCAAAGTGCCAACCTCTGAGTGCGGTCTTGTGAACAGTGTAACAGACAAGGTAATCCTCTTGTCTGTTTTTGTGAGTTCAGATCAACCTTTGGTCTCAGTTCTGGAGGGATTCAAACTGTTAACCTCTTGCTAGCATGCCCAATGCACAGGCTCAGATATATCTGTCTTCGGGGGGCCAGATATCTTTGCCTATGGGCACCTAACCAGGTGTATAGAGATGAAGCCTTTAAAACTTTAATAAAGACCTCAGATTTAAAACTCTTCTCTTTCCAGTTTGATACCACCATTCAAGCTTATGTCTGTCTGCTATAACCATGTACTTTTCTTACAAAATAAAAAGAAGTCAAAGACAGACCAAGTAAGTTCTAAAAAGAACTTTACTAAAATAGTTAAAAGTATGTGAAACACAAAATACAGAACTCTTATATCAAAAGACATACAAATCTTTTAAAAGAAACAAGGTTTAAACAGTGTAAATTCCTACTTCAGTACTTAGTCTCTAAATACTTGCTTAAGTCCTTGCTCACCGATCTTGCTTGGTCAGAGTCTAGGAAAAATATGTGACTCTGTGAAGTAAAACAGGCTAAATTAAAAGCTGGCTTTTACCCCACCTCTTTGCAGGATGTCACCTAGCTCCTCCCTGTCAGGATATATGAAAATATATCTTGTACAAAAAAGAAACATTCTGCATCTTCAGCATAATTCATGTCCTTCAAATGACATTTTCTTTGATCTCATAATAAGCTTTTCCCTTCCAGGACGTGAAAGCAGCTTTATGATTTCGCACTTCTATGTAATAACCTGGGTTTTTCTCTTCAATGTCATAAACCTTTTTTTATGATTTCCCGCTTAACAAAATTAACTCAAACCAGTCTGTAATTAACTCAGAGAAACAGGATCCTTGATTAAAGTCTTCCATGTAACACATTGTGTCTGGAAACTGAGTGTGTGTGATACACGTGCTATCAGCATTTCTCTTAGTTTGCATCTGTCAGCTGAAAACGGGAGGGGGTTGATTGAGGTCACTTCTAGAGTATTATAATGTTTCAGCAGAGATAGTCATTAATACATTTTATATTAAAAAAAATATCATACAGCACTTCGAACTGGCTGTCTACGTCACAGGTAGTACAAACAATACAACACTGTAAGATTGTACAACAGTTGGAACACAAGGTATTGTACAATAAACAGTAGTGGAACATTGGGTAAATTACATGTCCAAAATCAGACAAAAGAACATATGAATGCACAAAACAGTAATAGTGCTATAGAACTATTTAGAGTGCATGAGTGTACCAGGAGCAGGCTTGAGGTAGTACGCAAGTGCTGTTGGAGTAAAAAGGATGGGGTTAGGTTGTGCACACTGGTGACCCAGAAGGGCAGGAGGAGGGGGAGGGGAGAGGCAAGAACTGAATATGAGAAGGGGTAGCCATTTGCTGATTTCCCTCTTCAGGATGTTGAGAACCCTGCTGGGGGGGGGGTGCATGGTAGGAAGGCAGAAACTGGGGAAAGGTATTAAGGTGGGTTAAAGCAGGAACAGCTGAGGGAAAGGTAATTGTGTAGGGCAGAGGTAAAGGAGCAGTTGGAGGAGGAGTGTCATATTTCAGGGGAGAATTCAGATTTTGGAAGCGATGGGCAAAACCAGTCTGACCGATGACGGTGGAGCGGCGAGGGACAGTCAAGGTGCGGGCGTCATTTGATCTGAGAGAGTGGGTGGGGGGTGGTGGAGTGGAGAGAGAGGATGAGAGAAAGGAGGGGAGCCTCCAGAACCAGAATTTGGAGGTTAGTTTGGCACAGTGAGAGAGGTATCTGTGAGATAGTGGAAGGAAGGTTAGAAAGCGATAGAGTTCACAGTGGTGGGAGCGGGAAGGGGAGTCGATAGCAAAGTGGCAGAAGGAGTTAGAGAGTGTCCAACTTGGTCAGGAAAGATTTGGGAGCAGCACCAAAGACTGTGTCACAGTAGTCAAAGATGGGGAGTATCATCTTCTGTACAGTTTTGCGCCTCACAGTCGGCGGGATGCAACTGCGATTCCTGTACAGAGCACCAAGCTTGGGGCGCAGTTTCTTTAGGATAGCATTGATATGCACAGAGAAGTTGAGGTGCTGGTCCAGCCAAACTCCCAGATACAAAATGAGGAGGTGTCCTCCAAGATGGTCCCATCAAGGGTGTGGAAGGTGGGTAGGGCCGGGAGCCTAGAGTCTCTGCCTGGTGCCAAGGGTCATTGAGACTGTCTTCTTGGCACTTAGAAAAAGCTGGTTTGAAGCAAATCAGAGCTGAACTTGATTGAAGTCATGCTGTAAGCTGGTTTCCACAGCAGCAGGGTTTTGGCCGGAACTGTACAAAACAGTATCACCAGCGTACATGTGGATAAAGAGGATGAGCAGGCTGTGGGAAGATTATTAAGGAAAATGGAGAAGAGTAGGGGACCAAGCACTGAGACCTGAGGGACACCAGTGTTGATGGGGAGATGGAATCAAGGATTCTCACTGACTGGGTCCTGCCAATGAGGTAGGATTTAAACCAGTTGGTGGCTGATGGAGCAAGGCCAGCTGAGAAGAGTGAATTAAGAAGCAGGGGATGGGAAACAGTGTCGAAAGCTTTGGCTAAGTCGACAAAGATGGCTGAAGTAATCAGGCCATCATCCATCCCTGAAAGGATGGAGTCAGTAAGCCTGAGGAGGGAGATAGCTGTTGAGTGGTTCTTCCGAAAACCAGATTGGAAGGGGGTGAAGAAGGAGGAATCAGAGAGGAATGGTGATAGTTGAGAGAGAAATAAATGTTCTTGAAGTTTGGCAAGGCTAGGAAGGAGGGAAATGGGGCAGTAGTTGCCAGGAGTGGATGTGTCACCACCCTCTTGGAGAGGAAGGACTGCTGCATGTTTCCAGGATGAGGGCACTTGGACAGAAATAAAGGATAGGTTAAGGATTTGGGAGATGGGATAAGCAATTGCAAGAGTAGAAAGGTAGAGAAGTTTAGGATCGAGCTCATCTGGTGAGGAGCCTTTATTGGGTTTGAGGGATAGGAGAGCATTAAGAGCTTTGTCAGGGGAGATAGTAGAAAAGGAAAATGAGGGAGGGGTAGGCACTGGCTGAGGTGAAGGGCTGAAGTTAGTAGGTGGCAATGGGGACAGGGAATTTAGAAGACGTGACGCACGAGGTGTAGTAGGCATTAAATTCATTGGCCACGGAGCCAGGGCCAGAAACTAGAGAGTTATTTATTTTGAGAACTGGAGGGAGGGTGGGGGAGAGAGAGCAGGCATGAACTACCCTCCAGAATTTAGATGGAGAATTAGTGCTAGTCAGGAATGAGGAGTTGAAATGATCAGACTTAGCCAGTCTAGTAGCTTTAATACATGAACTGTGTAGCATTCTGTACTTGGCATAGTTGTTTGGATGTTTAGTAGATTTGTGTTTTCTCCAGGTCCGATCACGCTCCCTGAAGCAGGCCAGTAGTTTGGGGGTGATCCAGGGGAGGTGAAACCCACGGACTCTGGTCCATCTGAAAGGAGCAAAGACATTCCAGGTGGCAGTGACTTTATCCTTAAAATAGTCAAGTGCTTGGTCAGCAGAAATGGTAGTGGGGGGGGCCCAGTTGGTGGAAACGAGTGCAGAGCTGATTGGGGTAAGGTCTAAGGATTTAAAGGACTGGAGCTGTATGATTTTAGGGGGAGGTTTGGGGCAATGAACCTTGCATACAATGAAAATGGGGTTGTGGTCACTAAGGGCATCGGGGAGGAGACCAGATTTAATGACACGGTGCGGGTGAGTTGTGAGTGCCCAGTCAAGCAGGGTGTGGTTTTGGAATTGGGGCGTGTGGGCTCAAGTATAAGTTGAGTGAGGTTTAGAGCAGCGACACCATTGCGTAGCTTGTTTAACTTGGGAGACAACCAATTTCAGGGATTTATTTAACTCTATAAATTGATTAGCGTTTTGCTCATAAAAGTGCTAAATCTTTGTGAAAATGCATAGGTCTTGCCTCACTGTGTTTAGCAAACACAGCACTTCTACAAAATCTATATAAATACTTTCTGTACAGTTAGTATAGTCCCAAGAAAAAAACTGCTAATCAATTATTTAAAACCCTGAATTTAGATTCACGTCACCCATTATGAAAAGTTCACCAGATTGTGAGAGGGAGGTGATATTTGCAAAGAGTTAAGTCATGACCGAGGGTTGAATACTTGGGTGGCAGTAGATGCCAGCCACAAAGACTGGGATTGAGAAAGGAAGGGTAATGCAGGTGACAAGGGCTTCATAGGTAGCTGGGATGGATGTAGATAGGGTGGTAGTAAACTGCAGTAAGGACAGGATATACATGGCCACTCCCCCTCCACGACCCAATCGATCTTCTCTGGAGATGGAATACCTAGGGATAGCAATGGCACTGTCAGGGGTGCTTTTTTCAAGCCATGTCTCAGTAATAATTAGGATATCAGGGGTATGTGAAATCATAACAGTTTGTAGGAGTTCGATTTTAGGTAGCAGGCTGCAGATGTTCAGGTGGAGGAGCTTCAACCCGTTAGGGAGGGTTGTAGTGGGAGTGGGGTTTGGAGACATGTTATTTGGGTAAGGAGCCAGGGTAGGAGAAGAAATAGGGCCAGGATTTGGGTGGATGTTTCCTGATGAAAGAAGGAGGGCAAGGATGAAATAGTGAAGTGTAGGACTTTTGTAATTGGATTAGGAAATACGTGAGGGAGGAGAAGAGGGAGAGAGGGGTGGAGAGAAGGAGAGAAGGAAACGAAGAAAAGCAAAGTGACTAGGAAGTGAAAACAGAGATGCTGGAGAATAGTGGGGAAAGTGGGGTCTGCTTACAAGAGGAGCTGTAGGGGTGATTGACAGAATGAAGGAGGTATCTAGAAGGGAAGGGGGGAGAGAGAAGTGGCAGTAGGTGTAGAGGGGGAGACTGGGATAAGGGTAAGAACCAGGAAGGGTGTGAATAGGAGGGAGATGAAAACCATTCTAGGTAGGGTAATAGAGGCTGTGTACAGGCTTATGGATTCAGATCACATCACTGAATGTTAGGACGTTGATAATTTGCTTTGGGTATGAATGACCCAGGACTAGGAGTATTAGGGGAAGAGTAGTGGGTAGAGGATTGCAACCTACTTTTGCTGTTGCCCTCTAGTGGCTTTATAGTATAATTTGCAAATGGCAAAGTAGACAAAAAATTCAAATCACTGACAGGCCAGTGCAGGTTACGCAAATGGTGCTCTGCACTGAACTGCTCACAGAAGTGTGCAACTGAGTGAATTGGCAAGCAAAAAGATCAGGACTTCTCTACACAACTGCTAAAAGGAAGACACGTCAAAGGTCAGTGTTTCTTTGCAGTCTTATGCCCTAGTCCAGTGGCTATCCAGTCAAAACTGCACAACCGTAATAGCACGGTAATGAATCACGCATACATTACAGCACAGAAAACTATTGTGCAGAATAATTTCAGTCCAGGTACAAAATAGTGCATTGACATGCGCAATGTCATCCATTGCTACAATGGAAGTTAAGTTTGTGACGAGCCAGAAGGGAGAACTTGCCTGCTTAGATGGATTTCTTTTTCAAAGGGAACACAAGACAGCTTCAAAATCATACTTTAAATGTCTTGAGTATGATAAAGGTCATTGCTCTGTCAGACTTCATTTGAATGGGACAATAGTACTGAAGAAAGTAGGGGAGCACAACCATGTCCCCGATCCTTCACTGATTGCAGTAAAGGAGGCAGTAGCAGGAATAAGGAACGGGCAACGATTACTTCAGAAACTACTCACCAAATAGTAGCTGGAAGTGTATCTGAATTGTGCCCCTCAGTTGCATCACAACTCCCTGCCATGTCGTTGCCAAAATGCACTGTGTGGCAACACATGAGCTGCTGCTTGCCCCGCCTGAGGCTGCAGATGCTGCCTCCTTAGTCCTGCTGGATGATCTCTGCCTAACAATGAAAAAGGAAAAATTCCTCCTTTTCGATTCAGGACCTAGTTATGACCGTGTCTTTATTTTGTCTATCTCACAGGACTTACAGCACTTGAAGAGCAGTACTCATTGGTTTGCTGATGGCACTTTCAAAAGTTGCCCAAGCATATTTCAGCAGCTTTATTCATTTCATGCAATACGCAACAACACAGTTATACCACTTGTGTATGTTCTGATGGCGAACAGAACATCTGCCACATATTCCAAAGTGCTTACTGAGCTGAAAAATCTTTGCAACGATCTCCAATCTGAAACTATAATGCTGGACTTTGAATTGGCCACAATAAAAGCATTTAAGCAGGCATTCACCACTTCCGTAACAGTGGATGCTTTTTCCATGTGTCAGTGTATATGGAGAAAGATACAGTAACTGCCCGATGTGTGTGCGCAGTATGTTTCAGACCTTAACTTCGCTATACATATAAGACATCTACCAGCACTTGCCTATATCCCTGTGGACGATGTTATCCCTGCATTTGAGGAGTTAATGGGCACTGAATTTTTTTCTAGATAATAGTGACTTGCTGTTCAACTTGGTTGATTGTTTCGAAGACACCTGGATAGGTCGTCCCTTGGGAAGGGGTGGCCAAAGACGACCGATGTTTGCAGTACCATTGTGGAACTGTTTTGAGGCGGTGAATCAAGATCTACCCCGAACCACAAATTCCGTAGAGGAATGGCACCGAAAATGTAATTATTTTATAGGTGCACATCATCCCTCAATATGGAAATTCATTCAAGTACTGAAAGAAGAACAGCACTGCAGCACCATGACAATGGAGCAGCTCATAGCTGGTACTGCTGTTAGTGTGACTCGTAAGAAATATAAAATACGGCTAAGCGGATAGCCACTATAGTTGAGTACAGCCTGCGTACAGAGGCGGAGTACATTTGCGGTATTGCCTACAATTTTCAGCTGCAAGCATAACTGAGTTTTCATATGTGGCAGACAGTGCAACTCTTTAAGTATTCTTCAATAAAGTTTGGGCTTTTAATCTTCCCCACTAAGTTGCACAAGTACAAAGCACAAGCACAATCCCAATAAGAAACACAAACACTTGAAACACCCACAGCTCGAAAAGTATGATAGTGTAGCACACTCACAGTGGTTTGCTGGTGGATGTTTTCAGATAAACAGTGGTTACCTGCAGGATGGTGACATAGGAACTAAAGAATCATTGTGGGGTAATATTACAGTGTGGGACACTGGTGGGAAACTGGTGTGCAACCTCCTATAGAGTCATTGCATCTAAAACCTGGATTGGGGAGTGAAAAAAAAAAGATAATCGTGAGTAATCATGTGTTTAAAATCAGCGCTGTTATGCTAAAGCACTAAATAAGACATGCGCTATATTGTAGTCGCTATATAGGATCGCTCTATTTTGACATTAACCCAGTCCAGTGATTTCAGCACTGGCTTCAGCGTTGGGCTGCAAACCAGTGTCAGTGCTCCGGGCCATCTGGAGCCTTTCAGTTCCCAATGGGAGGAAGGCTCAAAAATCTTCACTTCCTTGTTCTGGGTCCAGGACCAGATGTTACCTTATGGGCCAAGGAGGAGCGTGGGTAGCAAGCTACTTCTCGGCCTGTCCTAGGCAGGCGGGTTGCTTGTGGAAGGGAATCCTGTAGGGTGTTTATAGCAAATTTTGAGGTGTCACCCTTCAAATGAGGTGTTAAACAGAGGTGCTTTCTATCCGTCTCTGGTGGCCCTTCAGGTAGAAAGGAGTAGGGAATATTTGATTTCTTGGTCAACATTTCCTTTTTCGATAAGCCAGTAACTGCAATTTCCAACTATTGAACTGTTTTTATAATTGTCATTAAGAACATTCAGACCACAGTGGCTCCTTGGATGCTGCCAGTTACATTTGGTACATTTCTTACTGTAATCCTTGGTGAAGACCATCTTTTGAATACGCTTTGAGATTTCAAGCTTTCACTTGGTCACAAGAAAGATAGAGACTTGTGGATGTAATTCAGTGATAGGGGAAGGGCAAGTTGGGGCACCCAGCCCAACTCCAACTGAAACATTATAAGGAAAAATAATTAAAACGCATTTCATTTTCAGTAAAGGGTTTGCTTAGATGCAGCTGATTTGGCATTGTTGGAGCGTTGTACTAATATGAATAACCACATTGAGTTTTTGCACAGAAAAATTGGGGGTGGGGGCATAGCTCCTCCGTCTTAAATTTTTAACAAAAACCTAAGTATCAGCTGGATCAGGGGCTCCTCCCCCATCTCATTTTTTCTTTTAATTTAACAAGTAGTGTGTTCATTGTTTTATACAATGATTATTAGGGCTCCACCAACGCTGGTTCCAGTAGCATAGCGTAGCAAAGCGTGTGGAACTAGAGCTGCCCCATAGTACTGCATGATAGGACAGCGTAGTTAAGGACAAAGAAGATCCTTAGTCCTCCTCTTACACCATTGGTTTACTAGAGTAACACTTTCAGTTATACTTTATAAATCATGACGTTATTCTTTGCCAGTCAGGATTGTTTATTGCAGGGTTTTAAATAGTAGGTATAGCATAAAAAAACACTAAACAAAACAGGGGGTAATGCTAACCATTTTCAGAAATGCTTAGCAGTAGACTGCTAACAATGTTTTGAGTGAATCCATGACACAGTACACAACATTAATAAAACTATATACAGTATATTTTTTTAATTTTGCTAATCAGTCTGTGCCAATTGCTATGCATTATCAAAACTGATTAGCACTTTCACACAGCAAACTGCTAATCATTTTTTTCAGATTATTTAAAACCCTCTATTGGGGAAGCAGTATGGTGTATAGCACTGAACTGCAAGTCTGGGGAACTGGGTTCGATTCCCACAGTCACCACTTGTATACTGTGACCACGAGTCAGTCACTTAACTTTTCTGTGCTCCATGTATGCACCTGAAAACAAGCCCTGGCGTAGTGCGTCTTTCCTGGCCAAAAATGGTAAAATAAAAAAATAATAAAATGTCTAAACAATAAACGTACTCTTAACCATTATAAATCATGTCTTTTTTCTTTGCTGTAGAAGAGGTCCTCCCATCCAGCACTTATTCCAATAGAAAAGAGGTATTTTCGTGCATCAGACTGTGTGTGTAATAATTCTGTTTATGTTCTGCACTCCTGCTACCTTTTTTTCTAAACTACTCTTCAGTCCTGATTCTGGCATCGATAGTGAATGAGCAAAATGAACTGTACAGTAACCACAAAGCTCTGAAATATCCCCCCCTCAAACCTGTTTGCTAGCAGCACTGCACCAAGTCATAACAAAAAGCCATTTCTCATCAAAAGCAGCACCTGGTTGTTTTTCTGTTTCGTCTGATATTTCTGTATTTAGTTTTTGTTTATCAGGTAGGTGCACTAGACAATAACAGTTGTCTGTTTTCAGGTATGACGTGGAAGAATACAGCAGAGGCGGTCAACAGTAAGGAACAAGGTATAACAAATGTTCAATAAAAACACAACGTTCAGTATGTAACAGACAAAAACAAAGTGCTGGCAACAAGTAGTATTGGAAGTAGCACACACGATTCGAAGTCCTGGGGTCATAAAGTACCAGATTCAAGAATGATCAAATGGAGCAGATTTCAGAGATGTTTAACACCGATTGGTAAGGGATGGTGCAGAGGAAGGTGTGGAGACCAAACTGTAGCAGCCTAAGGGCAGGAGCATATTGATGCCTGGCTTAGAAAGGTGTGATGTGCTTTCTTAAAAGCACGATTGGATGTACACTGCTGAACCTTGGTAGGGACAGAGTTCCAGACTGTTGGAGCAGTGAAGGAGCAGGACATTTCACTGAGTTTGGTCTTGATTTTAGGTATGCTTAATGATACAGGGACATTTGACGTAAGAGGATAAGATTGTTTATCATGCTCGAGAGGGACACGTGGGATTGATTGGTCACAACTGTGCGAGTCAAGCTTCCCATGGTAAATTTTCACAGGGCTGATGGAGGGAGCCATTGTAGACTGGAGTATAGGTCACAATGGTGTGTATACCTGTTTGTGGCCAGGGCAAACCTACAAATGTAGGCCACATCACATTTTTGCAGAGTGGTTTTGGAGGCAGAGTGGTAGACTGCCATCCTGTACGTACCTATTTGGAAAGTAGGATGCCTTGTGCAATAGCAATATGGGCTACAGGTCTAAGGCTGTCTCTGACTTTATAGGAGAGTCCCAGTCTGGTGTTGACTGCCTTTCATGCAGCAGAAATGTATTCTGAGAAGTCTAAGGAGGTGTCAGGTGTCACTCCTAGATAATTTAAATGTAGGGACTGTAGTAAGACAAGTTCCATCAGTACATTCCACTGCGAGTGGGGTATTGCACATTTTTAAACTAGGGTCTGAGCCAAAGTGCATGGCTTGTGTCATGGAGGTATTTATACAGATCTTGTTTGAGTGAAGCCAGGATTGTATAGATTTAAGGTAAAAGGAGAGGTAACAGTTTAGTTCAGGGATTCTGCACGAGCTAGTGAAGAGAGCAAGGGCATCAGCAAAAAGGAGTGGAGTGCATTGTCTAAGACTAGTATGGATAGAATTTATATGAATGGAAAAGAGGAAGGGCCCCAGGATATGGAGCCTTGAGGGACCCCGACTGTAAAGCAGCAGGGTCCGAAAGGGTATGGCCAAGTTTAGCTCTCTGATACCTGTTACCCAAGTAATTTTTCAACCAAGGCAGGGCAGCAGAAAAAATGCCCAGAGCACTTAGTTTATCACTTAATAAGGTTTGGTTGACTAGGTTGAAAGCCTTGGTAAGGCTATTGGTTAAGCTGGCCAAGTCAGAACTCAACCTCTCACAGGTTATCACCTTAATCGGGGCAGAGCGTGACTCCCTTCGGCCTTAGCCCAACTCCCAGTGGACATGGTGGAGGATCTTACCTCCTTTGCCTGCTATTTCAGGTTGGGCAATTGTGCCCTGCCCAGGACATCCTGAGCATGCTGGGCTACGTAGTGTCCTGCACCAGTGTTGTCTGTTGGGCCTGCTGGAGGATGTGCCCCCTGCAGTAGGAGCTGGCCTGTCAGTGGTCTCTGTGCCTCAGTCACCTCGACCTGCTGGTCTTGGTAACTCAGCCAGTGTGGGATGCCATCCAGTGGCGGCTAGTCCCAGAACATCTGCAGAAAGGAGTCCTTTTTGTCTGCCCAGAGCAGACGGTCACTCTCACGACTAACGCATCTCTGATGGAATGGGGAGCCCATCTGGGGGACCACAGATCCCACAGGCTGTGGATCCCTAAGGAGTCCTGATGTCGCGTTAACCTTTTGGAGTTCAGTGCACTGGTTCCAGCTCTGACTGCCTTCACTCTGGTGGTGCAGGATCAGGTTGTTCAGGTCCAGGCGGACAATACGATGACTACAGTGGCGTGAAAAAGTATTTGCCCCCTTTCTGATTTTCTCTGTTATTGCATATTTGTCACACTGGATGTTTTCAGGTCTTTAGACAAAATGTAATATTAGATAAAGGGAACCTGAGTGAACAAATAACACTTGGTTTTTTTTTTTGTTTTTGTTTTTTTAATTATTTCATTTATTTAATGAAAACAGTTAACCAACACCAACTGGCACTGTGTGAAAAAGTAATTGCCCCCTTACACTTAATAACTGGTTACGCCACCTTTAGCTGCAATGATTGCAACCAAACGCTTCCTGTAATTCAATATCAGTCTTTCACATCGATGTGGAGGAATTTTAGCCCACTCTTCCTCGCAGAACTGCTTTAATTCAGTAACATTGGTAGGTTTTCGAGCATGAACTGCTCGTTTCAGGTCCTGTCACAACATCTCTATTGGGTTTAGGTCTGGACTTTGACTAAGGCCACTCAAAACTTTAATTTTACTTCTTTTCAGCCATTCTGATGTGGACTTGCTTTTGTGTTTGGATCATTGTCTTGCTGCATGACCTTAACTACGCTTCAGCTTCAGCTGACGGACGGATGACCGGACATTCTTCTTAAGAATTTTCTGGTATAGAGCAGAATTCATGGTTCCTTCAATTATGGCAAGTCGTCCAGGTCCTCAGGCAGCAAAGCATCCCCACACCATCACACTACCACCACCATGTTTGACTGTTGGTATGAAGTTCTTACTGTGGAATGCTGTATTTGCTTTACGCCAGACACAATGGGATCCATGTCGTCCAAAAAGTTCCACTTTGGACTCATCTGTCCATAGAACATTTTCCCAAAAGGCTTGTGGATCATCCAGGTGCTTCTTGGCAAATGAGAGACGAGCATTTATGTTCTACTTTGGTTAGCAGTGGTTTCCGCCTTGCTACTCTCCCATGAAGCCCATTTTTGCCCAGTCTCTTTCTGATTGTGGAGTCATGAACACTGACCTTAGCTGTGGCAAGAGAAGCCTGCAGTTCTTTGGATGTTGTTTTAGGATCCTTTGAGACATCCTGGATGATTTACGCTGTGCCCTTGGAGTAATTTTGGCAGGCCACCCACTCCTGGGAAGATTCACTACTGTTCCAAGTGTTCTTCATTTGGAGATTATGGCTCTCACTGTGGTTCGATGGAGTCCCAGAGCCTTAGAAATAGCTTTGTAACCCTTTCCAGACTGATAGCAACAACTTTTTTTCTGATCTTTTCAGGAACTTCCTTTGATCGTGGCATAATGTGCTTGTTGAATCTTTGTGCTGGCAATGTGACTGTGATGGTAAGGGTCAAAATAAGTGAGGTTTATATTGAGCAGGGCTGGCTGTAATCAAGCCTGGCTGTGTTCAATCAGCTGACTCTAATTATCCCTTTAATTGGGTTGATTTAACTAGGGGGCATTTACTTTATCACACAGTGCCAGTTGGTGTTGGTTAACTTTTTTCATTAAATAAATTAAATAAGTAAAAAAAAAACAAGTAGTGTTATTTGTTCACTCAGGTTCCCTTTATCTAATATTACATTTTGTCTAAAGACCTGAAAACATCCAGTGTGACAAATATGCAATAATAGAGAAAATCAGGAAGGGGGCAAATACTTTTTCACGCCACTGTATGTACTCAACAAGCAAGGTGAAATGAATACCCTCCCACTGTGCCAGGAAGCTCTCTGCATTTGGACCCTCACACGCCGTCTGGACGCCGATCTCTTGGTGAACCATGTGATCGGTGCCTCCAGCCAGCTGGTGGACGCTTTCAGCTGAGTGGGCGAGATGTCTCATGAGTGGTCTCTCCACCAGGAAGTAGTTGATCGCCTCTTCTGCCAGTGGTGCACTCCCCTGGTCAACTTATTTGCCTCCCGGGAGAATGCAAAGCTGAGGCTGCTTTGTGCCTGCCCCCTTAGTGCGGGACGCTGCTGGGGGGTTCCTTCGCAAGGCCCTAGACCCCAGACCTCATGTATGCCTTCCCTCCCTTTCCCCTCATTCACAGAGTGCTGCTTAAGATTCGGAGGGACAAGGCATGGATGATCCTGGTGACTCCGGACTGGCTGCGCCAGTTCTGGTACCCTGAGCTCTTCAACTTCAGCAGCATGCCTCTGTGGTGACTGCCTCTATGCCTGGATCTGAGCTCATGCTCTTTGGGGGGTCTTTGACCCAGACCTTAAGTACCTGCACCTGACGGCCTGGTTCATCAGCGACTAGAGTTCCAGGCTTTGGGTCTCTCCAACGAGGTCCTCCATGTTGTTGAGGCCTCTCGGAAGATGATCACCCGCCAGTGCTATGCCTTCAAATGGAAGAGGTTTTCCAGTTGGTGTCAGAGCAAGGAGCTAGACCCTCTGTCCTGTCTTGTGGTGAGCATCCTGGATTACCTGTGATCCCTCTCCCACTTAGGCCTACGGTCGATGATCCTCAAGGTGCACTGGGCAGCCATCTCTGCATACTGGGCCTGGGCTGGTATGCCAACAGTGGTGCAGGAGAAGGTGGTTAGGTTTTCAAGTACCTTAACCACTTGTCCATGCCGGTGCATGAGCCACCACCACCTTGGGACTTATTGCTGGTCTTGGCAGTGCTCATGTACAAGCTGTTTGAACCCATGCAAATGTGTCACATCTCCCACCTGTTGTGGAAGACCACCTTCTTGGTTGCTATTACCTCCGCCAGAAGGATCAGCGAGCTCCATGTGCTCTTGGTGGAGTCTCCTTATTTGTTTTTCCACAAGGACAAATTTGTCCTCTGCCCCAACCCGAAGTTCCTTCCAAAGGTTGTTTTGGAGTTGCACCTTAACCAGGTGATTAACCTCTTGGTGTAGTTTACCAGTCAAACCTAGGAGGCCAAGCACAGACTCCATGCATTGGACCTGAGGCAAACGCTCGCTTATTGTAAGGAGCGTATGGCTGGAGTTCGGGGAGAGGCTTGCCAGCTCTGTGTCACCTACGCTGAAGCTGCACCTGGCAGACCAGCAGCTACAGTAAATGGACGATTGGCAGGTGGATAGTCTCCTGCATTGACCTCTGCTATAGGGTGGCTGGTAGGGAGTCTTCCATTAGGCTTAGGGCTCATTCTACCTGACATACTGCTGCCTCGGTGGCTGTTTCCAGGGATGTCCCTGTCCAGGAAATCTGCAGGGTTGCTACCCGGATGTCAGCACACACCCTTATCTCCCATTGCCACATTGACCTTAAGTCATGCTGGGATGCTAGTTTTGGTGCCTCGGTTCTCCAGTTTCTTTTCCCACAGTAGGGATGTGTGCCCTGACCCCTCTCCTAGAGAACTGCTAGGAGTCTGCCAGAAGTGTGGATACTGCACCATATCCACTTCCCTAGAAATGAGGGTTACTCACCTGTAACCGTAGTTTTAGGAGTGGTATGTGGTGTACATCCACACAACCCACCCGACCTCCCCAGGCAAGTGGCACACCGATCCTTGCTTCCAGCATGCAAGATCTGATGTCATGGGGTGGTGCTGAGGAGGATACTACCCAGGTAGGAGGAGCTAGCTTGAAGACCTTCCAGCGAGATTTAAAGAGGAAGGAAGTACTGCCAGAAGTGTGGATGTGCACTATATACCACTCCTAGAACTACGGTTACAGGTAAGTAACCCTCATTTCTAGAGAAGTGGATATGGTGCAGTATCCACACTTCTAGCAGTTCTCTGGGAGAAGGGTCAGGGCACACTCCCCTAGACTCTGAAGTCTACTTGCCCTGCTCTCATCCCATTTTTCTGCTGAGCTGTGACCTGACTGACACACACACACACACACACACACACTGCTGTGTTACATCCCGCCCCCCCCAAAGCAGCCCAAACAATAATTGTGTATACCACTCAGGCTGAAAGCAAGGTTTGGTAAAAAAATAAGATAGCTATTAGCTGTTGTTGACTTGTTGCTTCTCAATTTAAATGAGTGTAGAAGACTTACCCACTGTCACCAGCCATTGGTTGCTGCCCCTAGCCTGCCCGGCCAGGCCCTGGAATGAGGAATCCTCGTCTTCCTCTTGTGCGCGCTGGGTCTGACCATATAATCTTCTCCTCGTGTTCCAGAAGTTGAGCTTAATGTTAAATAAGCACACTGACGTCAAAAGCCAGTGAATGCCTGCTGAAGTGCCGATTGCTGACTCTGAGCAGCGGAATTCAGAAGCAGACTGACGATAAGTCTTGATGACATTGATGGACTGGATGTCCTCCTCTCTCCACACTAGTGTCTGATGTCTCCACTCCTTCTTGAATGATCGGGCGCGTGCGACCCAGCCGCGATGTCAGTTAGCGTGGTGTGGCTGTGGCCTGACTTGCAACCCCCTCATGACCTCCGCTTGTCTGCTCCTGACCCCTGGCCAAGACTCCCAGATCAGGATGTACTGAGTGGAGGAGAAGCAGGAGACTGTCTGTAGCTGGCCAGGTACTGTTTTTCTGCACTGCTGGCACAATTCTTCAGGGCAGCACACCAGGCTGGCTGCCAGGGAATATATTGATAATCGGACTGGCCGAGCCCCCCTGAGCCACTGGGCCTGGGACAGTTGTCCTGGCTGTCCACCCCCTGTCAGCGCCCCTGCAAAGTTGTGCTTGGGTAACTTATTTTTTTTACAGTTAATTTATTTTCAGATGCCTTGGTCCCTGGCAGCATTGCATCCAGTCGGATCCCCCAGCCCTGTCCCCCGCTCGCAGCCTACCCGCTCAAGCTGCCTCACGGCTCCCCCCCCCCGTGGTGAGGTGGCAGGGATCCTCGACCCGCCTAACTACAGATCTGGTGCTGGAGGGGTTACTGCCAATTGCGGGGGTGGAGTCTGCGGGGACCGACCATCATTCGTGCAGCACCAGTACCTTATTTTTCCTCCAAGTAGTTTTAGTCCCTTAAGGTGAGGCATGCAATGATGCCACAAAGAGTGAGCAGCCATGCTTCTGTACACGCTTCTCTGAGCGTCTGCCTCTTCTCCCCTGCTCTGTAGCTTTTCAGTGCGCCAGCCCCTAGTCTCCGCCAGGGGCAAGTCAAGCACTGAAAGCTGGTCTCCCACCTCCCCGGAGAGGAGAGCAGGCCCTACGGATGTGATCCCTCCTCTCTCCTCGACCCCTGGCGGCCAGTGCTCGTTCGAACATAGGTCGCCGGCGTAGTATGAGGTAAGGCGACCAGCACCACTGGGCCAGCCAGGGTAACTTATTTTAAAAAAAATTTTCCAGCCTGGTCAATGTAGTCTTCCAACTAAATTTCCTATTTCATCTGAAGAGTTGAATAACCTGTTTCCTAGTTGACAGAATATTCAATTACATAAATATTCATTTTCACACTATTAAATCGCATGTCATGGAGTGTGAATAAAAGCTAAATGTGCAAAGATAAAAAGGATGGAGGAGGTGAATAAAAATACAGTACATCTGAATTAGAGAAAGTTTCAGTTTAGGACTGCAAAGCATTTAATATTAAACGTCAGGGAATTTATGATGGTATACAATATAGTTAGTTCAAAACTTTGGTTTCAGAGATGGCTGATGTAAGTTTACACTTTGAAAAGTAAAGTTCTAAACACCTGATAGAAACTTTGGTATACTTAAACCTCCAGTCTTTCTACATTTAAGGTTCTTCTGGATAGCAGTATGAAAATATATAGCTGACTTTGTGTTGTAAATAGAAGTACAGTACTTATTCATGAGGCCAGTATGATTTCTTATTGGCTGTTGTGTTTCTCTCCCAGAAACACCTGCAGCTTAAAGCAACACAACCTGACTTGTGTTTGCTTCATTTTACTTTTTTTAAAAAGTAGTTTGGGATTATCACCCAGGCTGAGGTTTATCTCCATTGGCACATCGACAGCCCCAGCCAGATAGTAATCCCCAGTAAACACCTGCTTGTTTAGATGTTACTGCTTAAGTTAGATAGTTATGATAATAGTTAAGTGTTGTTATATTTGGCTGAAAGACTATACCAGTATATTCTAGTTTGCACAGCTTGTAACTTTTGAAAATCTTTTTTTGGAGGCTGCTTTTCCTGTTGGAAACCATTGTATTTTGTCATACTGTCATTTATTAGTGCAGTATGCTTTCCCAGTTAAATATCAAAACAAATTGCAAGAAATCATAATGGAGCCTTCATTCCAATTTATTTTTTCTTGTAAAGGGATGCTGCCAACCCCTTAAAGCTTCAGAATGTCTCCATTTTAACAAGTACTGGTCGGAGCCAAATGGCTGCTAATGCTTCAGCCTGATAAGGGTATAGAATCAATGCGCGGCTTAGATTGCAAGTTATTAGTTGTATTGGCCATTTAAAAATCATTCCTGTGGTCCTTCTTTTCACCTGGGTTGCAATGTTGTATCAGGCTAAGCAATGGATGGTTTGGACTTCATATGGGGTTACTGTAAGTAATGGGTTAAAAAGCATACAAGTATGGGGTGGCGTGGCTAGCTGCTCAGCCATTCAGACATACTTTCAGGGAGCTCCCTACGAGACATCCGGTAGCTTTACTTCATACTTTTATGTCTATTGGCCTGCGATTCAACCACATTAATTCCTGTTGGTGTGGTACTCAACCAGAGTGATTCCTGAGCCAATGGATGTAAGAATGCTACAAAAAAGTTAATTTCTTTGTGCCTCGTGGTGGGTCCGCAAAGGCTCAGACAACATCTGTGGGTTAAGCACCGACTGAGTTGGAGAGGGAAGACTCTCGTCCTGCATCCCTAGAATCACTGCAACTGGCAGTGGTAAATCTCACCAAAATCGTACAACAAACGGATAAAAAGATGGAGAGCTATTGCGACCGTATGACCGTAGTCATGGAACAGAGGGCGGATGGCCTGATGTACACTGTACAATCTGTGGAGAAAACATCAGACAAGGCTATGGCAACAGCCATGACTTGCGAGAAGGAGCAAGCCTGTATGAGATCTCAGCTGGAATATTTGGAAAATGCGGTCAGGGCTGCCAGTGTTTGCATGCTTGAGGTGCCAGAAGGGACTGAAGGGGAGGATTTGCTCTCCTTCGTGACAACATTGATAATTGAGACTTTTGGCATTGGAGTGCAAGGATTGATTACCCGGGCATATAGAGTTACCCAACGGAGAGCAAGTGGCAAACAGGAAGGAGCACAGACAATCTTGGTGGTCACAGCATCGGTGGCGATCAGGGACCGGATCCTACAAGCTACCTAGATGAAGAGAGGAGCAGACATTAATGGTTCATGAGTTTTGCTATTCCGAGACTTATCATATGCCACACGCACTAAGTGCAAGAGTTTCTTTGCCATTAGATGCCACCTCTGGGAGCTGGAAATACCGACGAGCATGTTGATGCTGGCCCAACTCCATGTTACTGTGGGCCATAAAGCCTATATTTACACTGATCCCAAGGAAGCTGGTAAACTAGTGGGCAAACTGGAGACAGAGAGAGCGATAAAAGATGGAGATGTTTCCTCGGACTCCAAATCCAGTGGGGCAGGTGACTGAGATTTTGGTACAAAGTGATCCTTTTCCTATGTTCATGTTTGATCAGTTTATCTTTGGCGAGTTTATGTTTGATCAGTTTATATGAGTTAGTCTTGCTTTTGTATAGACCTTTATGTTCTATGTGAGTCTGTTATTATTGAACTCTGTATTTCGTATGGCAAATATCAAGTGTTTTCCTTACATGTAACTAATCCCGGGTCGCCCCTGAAAAAGGTACCTTTGGTCTCAGCAGGCCTACCCAGTCAACAAAATTTGGTAAATAAATACATCTGGCTTGCCATAATCTCTGCCCTATAAATGTGTAATTGCTTTGATCAGGACTTTCAGCAAATACTTATTCTTAACAAGTTCAGATTGAAATCCAAATAATGTCAATTCTGTTAGAACCTGTTGCAATCTGTCTTTGAGTGCATTCTTAAGACTTATTTCTTAACAAGCTGAAGTTACAATCGAAGTAATATTAATCCTGCAGTAACAAATTGTAAGTTGTACTGGGGTGCGTTCTCCTTAATTTGGAGGTTTAAAAGCAAGTTGGGGTGGCTTAGGTTTCCCCTCTATCTTTTAATGCTGATAAAATGGCCGCACTGTTTTAATTTTACTCTCCTCATGATGTTCGGAGCTGTGCTTTCCCACCAGGCAGCCATTTGTTATGGAGCTGACTTAGAAGGCAGTATCATCTGCAGACAGTGTACAGTGGTGGGCAACCTCTGGATTGTCCGTAATACACCCCACCCTCTAAATAACTAAGCACAGTTGTTTGTCCTAGCTTAGTTTGCACATGGTAATGGTGATAATAATGATAGCACTTGCTGTTATGTTCAAATGATGGGGGCATACTGAGAGGGAAAATGTTATTCTGTTAACATAGATTTACCATAAAGTCTTAGTAACCATTTTCAGTATTCCTGGTTTTTTACTAAGTGACTGTAAGTTTAAGGCATTGGCAGCAGTAGCCAAATCGATTAATCTTCATGTGGTTTTGCTTATTGGTATGGGTATCTCCCCCAATCTTGTATCATGAGGTAAAAGTGACTCGACTACACTAATGTCAACCTGTCTTGTGCAATCTGATGATTGCACTGTCCCGAATATAACCTTATACTGTTTTTGTATAGAATTATAAATAAAAAGTAAAAAAAAAAATACAAGTATGCCTCCGTGTAAGCAGATATATATTTGTGTTTCTAGCTAGGGAACAACAACAGAAAGGAGTCTAGACCAGTGCTCGGCATCGCCACCAAAATGGCCACTTAATAATGTTTAAGCTAGCCAAACTCCAGTTAAATTTCTTCATGGCTAACGTAAATGTTACTAAGTGGCCATTTTATTTTGCTTTATTTAGAATTTTGATTGATGGTCAAAGCGGTAACCTAAAGCAAAAAGTTAAATGTAGTACAGTCATCTCGGATCCCCCATTTATTTTTGCTTAGGCCAGTCCCATGCGTTATTGCCCTGAAATGATCTGAAAACAATTATATTATTGCATGAAATCTGTCCCAACTTGCCCAAATCCTCCCTTCCTCTTATTCCCTTACCTTGCACTTCTGTTCTGTGACTTTTGCAGTTATGTCGTGAATGCTGCATGTTTCTGAATGAACCTGTAGATACCACCGTCTTGCAGCACCACTCTATATGACTGTAGGGTTGCTGCTTTCTGCTGTCAGGTGTCCAGTGCAAGGGGAGACTTGGGTGTGGCTCGGCTGTGCCAGGAGAGCATAAAGGAGGTGGAAATGGGCAGCTGAGAGCCGACACAAGCCTGTCCACCTAACTGAAACACCAGCGGAGCCGGCACTCTTAAGAGCTGCTCCTGTGATGCAGCGAGAGAGCATGGTGGCACTGGGGATAGGGGCAGCCTGCAGCACTAGGAGCTGAGCCTACATGAGAGCTCCTGTCCAATACTAACACTGACACAGATGGTATTCTAGCAGCAACTTTTATGGTGTAAACAGCATGGTGCCACTGGGGATGAGGAAACTGGAAACCAACATGATCCCTTTCTTCCAGTTCAGACACTGGTGGAGTCACTTCTGCTATGCAAACAAAGCACAGTAACATAGCACTGGGGACAGGACCCTCCCAGTCTCAAAACTGGAGTGAGTCAGGCTCCATATCAAGAAGGTCACACCTGCAATGTCCTCACTCCATTCCTCTGTACTCTGTGACATATTAGATACCCATATGGGTATCTAATATATCACAGTGCAGAGGAATGGAGTGAGGACCCTGCAGGTGCCATCTCCTTGATAGGTAGCCTGTTTCACTCCAGCGTTTGGTTTGGGAGGGAGGGGCACCCACAAATGTTAGAAGAAAGACACCACACACTTTTCTGAGCCATGTGGGTGAAGGGCTTTCCATAGGAGGGAAAAGGTGCAAGTGCTTGAAACATGACTGGCTGTGGATGATGATGATGATGATGGTCGTGGTGGGTGTGTGTGTGTGTGTACGCGCGTGCGCGCACGTCTGACTTTGCTGAACTTTTTTGCTGCAAGATCATGACTGCTTCCCCATATAAAATGTAGTGGAGTGCCATTGTATAAAAAAAGCAATATGAAATAAAATTGTATTAAATATTTGGAGAGCAGTTGTGTGAGTGCTGGTTATATAGATCCATGCCTTAGCACAGTATATAGTAAAAAATCATTGAAAGTATTTCCGGCTGGGCACACTCATCGACAAGTGGTGTACGGCTTTGTTATATGACATAGAAACATAGAATTTGTCATAAGAAAAGGACCACTTGGTCCACCTAGTCTGGCCAGATAGTCTCTGCCTAGTCTGTCTCCTGCAGACTCTAACTGGTTTTGACCCTCCCCTCCTCCCTGCCTATTTACTAATATTCCTCTATGTCTATCCCACACATGCTTGAAGTCCCCCTACATTTTTCGCCACCATCACTTCTGCTGGGAGTCTGTTCCATGCTTCTCCCACTCTTTCAGTGAAGTAGTACTTCTCATATCCCTCTTAAACTCTCTCCCCCCCCCACTTCATCAGATGCCCCCTGGTGCTCTTCCTCATTCAAAAGCGACTCAACTCCTGCACACTGTTCACCCCTGTGAGATACTTGAAGGTCTGTGTCATTTTCCCTCAAGCTCTCCTCTCTTCCAGTGTGTACATGTTGCGATCTTAATTCTCTCTCCTTCTATCGCTTTTGGTGCAATCCCTGCACAATTTAGTTGCCCTCTTCTGGATCGCCTCCATCCTGTCTTGTTCTTTCTGAGGTGTGGCCTTCTGAATGGGATACGATACTCCAGGTGTGGTCTCTACAGCAAGCAATACAGTGACAACACCACCTCCCTTCTCCTGCTAGAGATACCTCTCCCAGTGCATCCCAGCATCCCACTGACTATATCCATTGCTTTGTCACACTGCCTTGCCACTTTGGGGTTATCATATCTGAGGATTTCAAAGTCCCTTTCCTGATTAGTGACCGTCAGTACCCCTTCCCCATCCTACACTCAGATCCTGGGTTCCTGCACCTTAAGTGCATGATTTTGCACTTTTTGGCATTGAGCCCCAAGTAACTGCCATGCTCTTGACCACTCCTCAAGTTTTCCAAGATCCCTACACAATTTTTCCACCCTATTACAGATTGTTGTGTCATCTGCAAAAAGTCATACCTATTTCCTCTGCTACCACAGTTAACGAAGCCTTGTAGTGCATCCAAGGCCACTTTCTTAACATCTGGAACAATCACGCACCCTTTAAGCACACTCGAGTACGTGGAAACCACCTCCCGTGGATCACACTGGAATTGATATCATGTTTGAGAGCTCGTGACCAGGCTTGGAAGGCTCACAAAGTCTCTAAATCAAAAACTGACAGTGACGGATATCGAGCCCTCAGAAATGCCTGCTCCAAGGTTCGCGTAGTCCGAATACTTTAGATCCAGCTTTGATGAGCACATACGTACCCTGTCAAAATTTTGGAAAGTCATTAACTCCCTCTTCTCTCTCCCCTCTAAATCCCAAACTCCACTCATCTATGTCAATAATGCCCTTACGTCTGCCCACCTCTCAGTTGCCACTGAATTCAACTCTTTGTTTACCTCATGTGCCGCTCCTCTACTAGCTTCTCTTCCTCCTACCCAACCAGTCGTGTCTGTCTGCAATAACTCACTCCCAAGCACCCTCCCTAGTGACCTTTTCTCCTTCTCTCCAGTCTCACCTCGTGATACTCTAAATGCTCTCCTCGCTCTCCATCCATCTAAGGGCTCCTCACCTGGTGGCCTGGACCCCAAATTTCTCTTCCCTCTCCGCTCATGCCATTTGTTCTCTACTTTCTGCCTTACTAAACCTTTCCTTCTCACTGGCCTCTGTCCCTGACTCATGGAAGCACATCGTAGTTCTCCCACTACCCAAGGGAGGTGACCCTTCTTTGTCTGGGAACTATCAGCCAATCTCTCTCTTACCTATTCTCGCTAAGCTTCAGGAGCACCTGGTCCTCTCCCAACTCTCCTCTTACCTCTCTGACTCTGCCTTTTTCACTCCCTACCAATCTGGTTTTAGGAAAGATCACTACCACTTCCTTATTTAGGCTCACCGATTCCATTCTCTCAGGTATGGACAGTGGTCTAATCACATCTGCGATCTTTGTCAACCTTGCGTAGGCTTTTGACGCTGTCTTCCACCCTCTCCTCTTTGATAATCTACAATCTGCTGGCCTGTCTGATTGAGCCACAAACTGGTTTAACACCTACCTAACAGGCCACAAACAGTCAAAATTGCTGATTCCACCTCCTCCCAACTTCATCCTTGGCCCCCAACTATTTTCCATATTCCTTAATGACCTCCCGTCAGTGTGCACCTCCTCCTCAATCCATATGTATGCTGACGATACTGTCCTTTTCTGCTCTGGCCAGTCACCAACTGATGTCACTTCCACATTTCAGCATGACTTTGAGAAAGTTCAGCAATGGTTAAGCTCCCATCAGCTTTTCCTCAATGCCAAGAAAACAGTCTCCATGACCTTCATCACTAGGCAGAGACTCTCTAGGCTAACTAAATTGCCCTCCTTCAACACCCTTGATAGCTCTACTCTAGAGAACACCTCCTCCTTTAGGTATATCTGGGTCTGGCTAGACCATCCCCTAAACTTCACTGGACACGTAGACTCCATCCTGAAAAAGCTGTGCCCCAAATTAGGTACCCTTTACAGGAACCAAAGCTGCCTACCTCTACAGGCCAGGCAGGAGATAGTCCAAAAAGTGATACTTCCCATCTTTGACTACTGCAACATAGTCTACAGTGCCGCACAAAGTCATCCTTAACCAGTTTGGACATCCTTTTCAATGCTTTCTGTCGTTTTGCTCTGGATGTCCCTTCCTTTACCCACCACTGCGATCTATATTGCTCTCCAGCTTTTCCTTCCTTGGAAAACCACCGTCTAGCCCACTGCATAAAATTTATCTCTAAATTGTGGTTTGATACGCTTCCTTCTTACCTTGCCTCCTCACTGTCTTCCTGCCCCACTCTCCCTCAGATCCAATGACTCCTGCACCCTAGCTATACCATGATGCACCACCTGTATAGGCCAATCATCATTCTCCTATAGGTTCCCTAAGCTCTGGAACTCAATGCCTCATCAAATCAGGCACTCCTCCTCCCTGTGGTCCATCTTGACCTCCCTTCTCAACTTCCCCTCTCCATCCTGCAGCTGCTCCTAACTTCTCACTCCTCCCAATTTCCCCTCTGGCTTCCCCATCTCCTTCCCAGCCTAGCACTTAACATGAGGAGTAACCAATGTACTTTATTGCACTTCCTTGTCCGCATTGTATGTATTAGTCTGCAGTGCTGTTAATTTGCTCCTCTCACATCAAATCCCAATGTTTATCTAATGCTACTGATGTATTGTTTTTTCACTCTGTTGCTTTTCTGTTTTATATTACATTTGGAAATGTGGTGTTGAGTATTATATATATGCTTTTCTATAATACTGCATGGAAATGTGCTTTTGATTACTTACTCCCATGTTCCCGTTCCCCCAGGATGCTCTGTGAGATGAGCAGTTTTATATTGTTCCATGTGCCTTTCCTGGTGAAACTTTTCAATAAATAAAATAAAATGCCTTCCCATCCAGTGCTTCTGCAGCGTCATTTATGAAGACACTGAAGAGGACCAGTTCCATTATAGAACCCTGTGGCACCCCGCTTTTCACTCCCCAGTCATTAGAGCAAGTGTCATTAAGCACCACCCTCTATCTTCTGTTAACCAGTTATTTTACAACATAGTACCTTTTTACTGTTTTACGTAATGGTAGTAGTATTCCTGTTATAGTAGGGACATTGGTTCTATCCTTCATTGTAAAGTCCTGAGGTTACTCAATACTAATGGCCTTTGCAGGCAATATAGCCTGCCTTTAGGAGGCAGTATAGCAGAGTGGTTTAGGGCTCTGAGCTGTAAAACCTGGAGACGTGGGTTTGAATCTCACAGCTCACACCTGCATATTGTGCGACCCTGAACAAGTCAGTTAACGTCCTTGTGCTTCCAGGTTACACCTGGAAACAAGCTCCGGTTTAGTGTGCCTGTCATGGTAAACAATTTCCCTTTTCCCTTTCCTGTCCTGATCTGTGTCCGACTCCATGTCCCCTGCAGTAGATAACACTGGTCCTAAAGCAGCACCAATGTTGATATACAGAGGCAGTAACACAGAATCCTCTTCACAAGGCTGGATCTGGGTTTTCAGTCAACTTATTTTGTTTAAATACTAAAGCCGATTAGTGTCACATGAATCCAGTGTACCGTTAGCATCCTTGGGACAGATGCCAGTCCACAATGTAAAGAAAGTGATTATGTTTTATACTGTGTCTTTCTTTTGTGCTGTATCCTAGAGTATTTCTTGAGCCACAAATAGTTGCATCAACTAAGCCGATGAGGGAGCAAAAGAAAAAAAACTGAATGATACCATTGCTTCCTGTAAATGTGATGCTTTAGATCCCTACATGATCTATACCACTGCAGTACTGTTGTGATGGCTGCCAGCCCCCCACTGTGTTTTTCCTTTGGGGTGGTCAAACATGAGTTCACCTTGGTTTTAGCCACGCTTCGCAGACTGCTGACAAGTCTGCTTTAGTTTTGCTAAGAAACTTAAAAAAAAAAACAAACAAACATATATTTCTCACCCCAAGGGTACTTTAGTATACTTGACAATAGCAGAATATCAGCTGGGTTCTGCTGCCCCAGACATGGAGTCAATTCTGGGAATTAGCCAATGAGAAACGAGTTAAAGGTTGCGCTGTGTGTGAGAGGGCAGAAGCCCAGTCAGAATTATTTCTCCACTGACTAAGCAACACTGCCCTGGAGCTCTCTCTCCTAAAGAAAGTTGCTTCAGTTAAAACTTTCGTTTTCTTTATTTTTGTACTGTGATTCATATTTTATTTACTATTTCTAACAGTTTTACTGTGTTTTTCACGGTTCGCTTTTGTTTCCAGGGAACCGCAAATTCTGTTTCAACAACGGCTTTTCTCGAAGGTTCCCACCTTTCTTACTGAGGTAAAATTGTTTGCGCTACAACAGAAAACATTGTGCTTGTACTCTAAATCCCTTTATCTTTTACAGGTTTCCGTTTTTCACGGGGAACAGACCCTTTTCTATGCTAAAACATTTCTGTCTTTTTGGGAACCCCTTGTTTTTATCATGGCTCAGTGCCACAAAGGAACCCTCTATTTTTACATATATTCCCTATAGGGAACTACAGTTTTCTGAGATACTGGCAGGTCGGAATAACCTTTAAGTAAAGACTGGACCAAAGAACTGCTTTAATACCCTCGGATTCTCCTAATAGTGACGTAGGCAGACGGCCACCACCAGTGTTTGTTGTTTAGGTTCAGTTTATTACTGTTCAATTCTTCATGCATTGTTTCCTTTTAGAGGGCAAAAAGGTTACAAATAAAGCCCTCTCAGTGTGCCTTCAACATAGGTCCTCTGGGACCCTCTAGTAAAAAAAAAATATATATCTTTATTGCCAAGCAATAAAATATAAAAAATCACTGCCCTTCCCACGGAAAGGCAAAGGGAGACACCAGTGACGTAAAGAAAGACTAATTCTGCTAAATAAATACATAAGCTTCGCATATATCTTATACAGTGTGTGTATAAACAAATATATAAATCAAACTAAGCAGACCATAAGTGACCTCCTGAGTGCCCAGCTGTTTCTACTAGTCATCTTTCTGGCCCTGCGTCAATCCAGGGCTTCTTTTATGATAAAATGTATATGTATATGTAAAATATAAGACGCAGAGGATGAATCTATGGATTCTTTTTTATCTGCTGTCCAAGATACTTATACTGTGTCTTGGCCAGGACGACTTTTTTCCTGTCATTTTACAACTGTGCAACTTATGGTGGGCACCCTGGTCCTTATGTCCAAGGAGACCACAGTTCATCCCAGGAGACCACAGTTCAAAGAGTACATACAGACCTTTTAGACCTGATAGGTCTCCCTTCCTCTAACAGACTGTTCTTGCCATTTTATGCATTTCTAACAAGGGCAACTTCTGTGGAAAAAAAAGAGGGATTTCAGCTATATAATTTTATTGCTGAATTCCTTTGTGAGTATCCTGACCCATGAGTAAGTGGTATAGCTTACTGTTTTAGCAAAGCCACAGTACTCTCTTTCCTCCATATCACGAGTGAAGGAGTCAAGAAAGCTGTCAGGAAGTCATATTTACAGCCTCTTTGCTGCTTCACCCTTCTATATACATGGCCTATGCAGTCCACCATAAAGAACTTCTCTGGAGCCCTGTTCAGTCATAGCTCAATAGGGTCCAGACAGAATTGTTGATCTTTTCTGTACTCTGTATAAGTAGTTACAGTCCCATATGGTTTTAAACATTATTGTTTCTACTTCAACAACTAAGATGCTTGTGCTGCTAAGGTTCACTGTTCTTCGCAGAACACTCAGACCAAGGCTATGTTTCGACTGTGACAATAATCCTCTTTTCAGGATACTATGTATCTTTCATAGAAGAAATGGAGGAATACAAGATCACCTGTCAAGCCTCTAGTGATGAAAGCAAGGTCCCTACTTCCCTAAACCCTTGAAGCATGGGAAACAGAGGCAAGGGCTACTTTCCTCGGACTCCTTTCCTTAGGCCATTGCCTATGGATTATTCTCGAATGAGACCTCTTGATTGTAATGTGCAGGTACACACACACACACACACACACACACACACAGCAGGCAGGCTGACCTACTGTCTTCACAAATGACACCGCATTACCATGGATAAGTAGATGCTAAACGTGGTGGGTTTAGGCTTTACACTACAGTTAAAAGTTTCTCCTCCAAACCAAAGTTTAAAAAAAAGAAAAACATCTAACCTCAGAGGATCAGTTGTTGTTGGGGTTAGAGGTGAAAGCATTTTTATCTGCGAAGGCAATGCAGAGGGTGCCCTTTTCCTGGTGGGGGAAAGACCTCTATTCCAGCCATTTTCTTATGCATATCATAGTCGAGCAATGACAGCCTATTTTCAACCTAAGGTACCTAAACAGGCACTTGCTGAAACTAAATTCAGAATGGTCATCATAAACCAGGTGATCATTCTCTACATTATTGAGACTGGCTAGTCTCCCTATATCTCAAGGACACCTACTTTCATATCCCCACGAGGCCGTCCCACAGAAAGTTTCTAACATTCAGTTGGCCATCAGGTCATTGCCAGTTTGCAGCCCTATAATTGGGACTCATTTCAGCTCCCAGAGTCTTCACTTTGTGCCTAGCAGCAGTTGCAGTTCACTTAGAAGACAAGAAATGTCTGTCTTCCCCTATCTAGATGACTAGCTGATAGTGACCAAGTCACCACATCAAGTTAAGGAAACTTACAAAAAGCACTTTGAGTGTCTGGGCTTCCTCATTAACAAAGAGAAGTCCCACTTCGAGCCAGTTCAAATTCTGGACTTCATTGGAACTGAACTCACCCTGCAAGGGGAGGCCTCCTCCTTCCGGACAGGGCAAAAACATTCCTGAATTTGGTCAGCTCTTTTGTGCAAGGCTAGCCAGACATTTCCTCAGACTTCTGGGCCACGTGGCTTCTATGACAACAGTGATCCCAGGTGCCGGATCTCAGATGAGGGACTTTCAGTACCTCCTCAGGTCTCACTGGTCTCAGAAGAAGGACTCTTTTTCAAAGCTAGTACCAGTTACGAGAACACTCCTTCAGGCTCTTGACTACTGGAACGATAGAGAAAACCTCAGGGAAGTAGTTGCTTTTTAACTAAAGCAACCTTCCAAGGTGCTTACCACAGATGCCTCCCTCCTAGGTCGGGGAGTCCATCTGTATGATCAGTCCATAAGTGGCACATGCACCCCCAAAGTATCCATTTGCCATCTCAACCTGCTCAAACTCAGAGCAGTGTAACTATCCATCAGAGCCTTCGCCCCACATCTCAGAGGCCACTCTGTTCAAATCAGATCAGAACAGTCAACACCACTACTGTGTTCTACGACAACAAGCAGGATGACACAAGTTCAGCCAAACTTGGCACAGAGGGAATGAGAATTTGCCCTCTCGGCCATGTTCTGGACATGTACCTGTAGGTCATACATCTCCCAGGCAAAGACAACACTTTTGCAGATGCCTTGAGTCACATCAGTCAGGGCCTCTAAATGTGGACCCTCAACAAGTAGGTCCTAGCTACAGTTTTCAGAAGGCAGGGTGTTTTCAGAGGTGGATCTCTTTGCATCTGGCATCAACCACCAGATTCTGCAGTACTTCTGCAGGCCCCCAGCCCTGGGTACCATGCCAGTGGATGCTCTTACTGTATGCCTTTCCTCCCTTCCCTTCAATATACAGAATTCTTTTGAAACTCAGGGATCAGCCATCTACCATGATTCTGGTGGCCCCAAATTGGGCAAGACAGCTGTGATATTTATTTCTCCTTGCCCTGCCAGTCAGGAAACCCATTTGCCTACCACTGACCCAAAGTCTCCTGACTCTTCCTCAGACAGGGGTAGCATACCCCAACATACAGTCTCTTCATCTCAAGGCCTGGTACTTGAGTTAGTTTCCTGATTCTCAGTATTCTGAACATGTCTTAAAATTACTTTGTATGGCTAAGAAACCTAACACTGACAAAATGTATGCTTATAAGTGGAAGAGGTTTTCATTCTGGTAGAAGTATGAAGGGAAAGACCCTCTTAGAGCTAATCCACTTACCCTTCTGGACTATTTGGTACATCTTCAGTCAGAAGGCCTTAAGGCCTCATCCCTCAAAGTACATCTGGCAGCCATTTTGGTTTATCTTTCCACTGGGGAAAAAAAAATCTGTCGTTTCCCAGCCTATCTTCAAAATGTTTTTTAGAGGCCTGCTACATCTTCAACCCCAGCTTATGGAGTCAGTCCCTCCCGGGGATTTGAATCTCTGTATAGCCAAGCTCATGGAGCCACCCTTTGAGCTCATGGCTACTTCTGACCTAAAGTACGTCACTTGGAAGACTGTCTTCCTGATTGCCATCACCTCATCCAGAAGGATTTCGGAGCTGCAGGCCCTGTGTACTGAACCAAACTACATCATTGCCCGCAGGGATAAGGTGTAGTCCTTAGGACAAACAGAAAATTTCTGACCAAGGTGGTCTCTGAGTTCCACTTTAATCAATCTATCACACGTCCTGTCTTTTTCACAGGAAGAAATCCACACCAGGTGAATGCAAGCTACAGCTTGAATGTGAAAAGGGCTCTGACCTACTGTTTGGAGCATACCAAGCAGTTCAGAGATTCTCATACTCAGCTTTTCCCTCAACGATGGTGAGGTGGGCAGAGGAAAGCCAACTACCAAGAGGACGATATCCCGCTGGATAGTCTCTTGCATTCAGTTTTGCCACAGCAAAGCTGGCAAACAGCCCCCTCTGGGCCTAAGGGACCATTCCACCAGGGGCACTTGCTGCCACAGTGGCAACTGCAAGGGATATCCCCTTACTTGATGTCTGCAAAGCAGCCGCATGAAAGACTGTACACACATTCACAAAGCATTACTGCCTTAATGTACAGTCCAGATCAGATGCCAGATTGGGCACAGCAGTGCTGCAGAGCCTTTTTCCAAAGTAGGTTCTGTACCCTCCTCCCAACTGCACTGTTTTGTGGTCTGCTATTGTCAAGCATACTAAAGGACCCCTGGTGTGAGAAGAAAAAATTACTCACTGTAGTAATATTGTTTCTTCCAAGGTGTCCTGTAATATGCTTGACCTCCCACCCATCCTCCCCTACATAACCTGACTGGGGGGTGGCTCTGCTTTTCGCAAATTCTTAATGGTTCCCTCTAGTCAAATGCAGTCTTTTTTCTCACAGTGAGTGTTTTTTCCTTTTTTACAGTATACTCTTGAAAATTTTTTGTTTCTGTTGCCTTAGTTCATTCTTGGGGGCCTTGTTTCCCCCTTTTCAGCTTTGAAATAATTCTGACTGGGCTCCTGTCCTCTCACGCACAGCACAACCTCTAACTCATTTCTCAATGGCTAATTCCTAGAATCATTAGCATTGACTCCACCTCCAGGGCAGCTATTTCTAGCTGAAAACCCACAGTTTTATGATTGCTTACGCTCTTTTAAATTCATTGATGTTTCTTGTTGTTTTGTTTCCTTGCTTTCTTAGAACTGAAATGCATGCAAATGGTGTAATTATGCTCAACCTTGTTTTTGTTTTGTTTTTCAATCCACCTACACCCCTCCAGCTCTGCATCTTCGGTAGCACCATGGAGTCTACCCCTGCATACCACCTTACCTTGGTCCGTCGCTGGTTCCCCATGGAGCCGCAGTTTATTCCCCGGGTGGGGATGAGGTGGGGCCCCTACACCCCGACACATCACATTTCGTCAGTCCTAGGCAGCCAGGCAGGTGGATGCACATTAGGGCTAGCTCCAGGAACTCCATCTCCCCAGAGCTGGAAGGCCTTTTCGCACGTTCTAGTGGCATCGTAAGACGTTGATATCCATGACATCGTACCTCTTGCTACGTAAGCCTCAGGTGCATGCTGATCCCCAGACCTCCATCCAAGGCCAGCCGAGCACTGAGGCGCTGACATCTTGCTAAGCCTCCAGCCTGCGCCAGGGGCCTGCAGACACCGAGCTGCATCCCCACCTTCCCCCCGGATAAGGCGAGCAGTCGTTGGATGCTCCAACCTTCTTCCCCAGGTCGCCGGTGGAAATCCAACTGCTGCGTCAGCGGGCTGGCCTACGCTCAACCTTGTTTTGTTTCAAATCCTTGATTTACTCTTAATGGCATACTTCCTGAACATTAGGAATAGCCCCAAACTGTGCAGCCATTCATGATGCAATAGTATCCTCTCCTCTCCTCCCACTGCACCATGAGTAACTGGACTGCATGGGGGTGTTCCTAAGTCCAGGAAAGATGCAGCAGGAGTTGATCAAGGACTATAAACAAGCATGTTTTTGTGTGGACACATTAGTATGGTGGGCAGTCTGTTTTTCACTTTTAAAAAGAAAAAAAGGAATCAGACTGTCAGCTTCATCAGCAGTCTCTTTAGAATGTGACAAATCATAATGTGTTTTTAAACTAGAGACAATTTGAGCCCTAAAGAGGTTGACGGTGTCCTTTTAAGATAGAAAAACACAAGGTACAAGGGATTAAAAATTAACCCCATAAGCTTCCTTAACCAGTCTAGTTGTCCAGGTTCTCTGGAAGCTTACCATTAGGTGGCATTAGAATAAAAATGTGAAAAGTCTGGTGTCATCGATGGTATCTTTATGGCAGCATCCTTTTGTCTTCAGTAGGATCTCCCATCCAACATTATTTAAAAAAATTAAAAAGTTCAGGGAACAACAAATACAACAGAACTTTTAAGTATTTTTGACAGTGTTCAGCTTATTTTATATTTTTTCCATATTTGTAATTTGCAATGATTTAAAGTATTGGAAAAAGGGTTGTTTGGTTAGTGCTTTTAGAGAGCAAAGCATTCTGGTATACATTTTTTTGAGTCTGACAGAAAAGGGAAATTTACAGATGGGGAGTGAGTTGTTAGCAACAACAAGAAAAGGAAGCTAACCGCTCTAGGCAAACTAGTGATCCACGAGAAATGTAACATAGTAACAAAGTACAGTACATAGTAACAGTAATTTAAGGCTAGAAGGGACTTCAGGTCCATCATGTCCGTCCCGCTTGCCTCATGAGCAAGGATAAAATTAAAAAAATAATTCTTTGCAAATGTGGGGCTTATTTTTTTTAACTGTACTATGCAGAGCATGTGTTGTTTCCCTTGGTGAACATGAATGTGTTCAGGCTGACCTTGAAGGGCCTATACTGTCTTCATAGTCACTGTCTCCACTGGTCGAATGTTCCAGAGCTTCACCCTCTGGGAGAAAGAGTGGCTGTTAATTTTTCTCCTGCGTTTACTTCCTCTGTGCTTAACTGTGTGTCCTAGCATCCTGCTGGAGGATACCAGATTAAACAGCTGTGTGTGTTCAGTCTAGTTGATAACCGTGGAGCATGCATAAGGCTTGGGATTGTACCCCCTCTCAGCCTCGTTATTTTTAGGATAAGGATATTAAGGGCAAAGTTGGCCCAGTGGCGTGGAGGGCTGAGGCGCTGGGTGCCTTACCTCCTCCCATGCCTACGACCCAGGTTCGGGAACGAGCCTGGGGCTCCAGGGGTTGGCGGCAAGGAGCTGGATTGAACGCTGCAAGGCAGCTCTCCTCTCCAGGGAGGGGGAGGGGGTTTCCCTGCTCTTGGCTGCCACCTGGTGGAGGCTAGGTGGCATTGCCAAGTCGTAAGGAGCCAGGCATTATTGTGCAGCCGTGTTATAGGGTTCTGGGAAAATGGGGGAGAAAAACAGAAAATGGGGTACTGGGGGAGGCTCGGTGAAGCCCTGTTTGCAGGGTGGATTGAGATCCTCTGAGGGAGGACCATGGCTTGCCTGTCCCTAGGGCCCTGAGAGAAACTGCTACATGAAAAAAGATATTAAGGGCCTCTAGCGTCTCCTTATAGCATTTATCCTCCATACTCCTGATCTTTTTGCAACCCTACATTGAACCCTCATGAGTGACAGAGACAAGCTGGAGGCAGTGCACCATAGAGCAACCAAAATGATTAAGGGCTAGCTGTGCAGATCCTGTGAGGATTGGCTCAGGGCACTGAACATGTATGTGCTGGAGGCCAGGAGGGAGAGGGGCATCATGCTCGAGACATTCAGGTTCCCGAAAGGAATAAACAAGCTGTACTCAAGAAATGGAGGAACACAGGCACGTGAATTTAAGCCGGGGACTCAGGAGAGAGGAAAACTTTTCCTGTCTTCTTCAGGATCACTCTTTCATCAGGCCACACCTTTGGGAACTATACTTGTGTTAGCTCTAGGACCAAACAGAAGCTTTTGCAAGCCAGAGGTGCCCAAAACAATGTTATGCATCAGTGTCTGTATAAACATGGGAGGTCCCATCTCTCCTTAGTGCCTTTCCCGCTATTGATTAAACTGGCACCTACTCACAAAACAGCTGTTACCTGCCATTGTTTATTCTTTTTCTAGTAGTAAAGTAAAGCTTCTGTATGCCACTGAAAGGACCATCCAACTTAGTTCAATATTGTGATGATGGAGAGAAGATTTACAAGGATGATACACACAAGATATGTATCTACTGTTTAGGTCTTTCTCACAACATACAAACGTGAGATTTGCAAGGGCTTTACCTCCGCTACCTGGCGATGCAGAAGAAGGAGCGCCATAAAAGTTTTTATTAAAGAAAACTTTGGCAGAGATGGAAATACAACTACAGGAAAAGTCCACGTCACCTGACCTGTTGACTGAATCGCGGCCCTCAAAATCTAAGGAAAAAGTGTCACCGGGCGGTCATAAGCATCAGCACTGTGACGAGGACAAGGCTTCCCTGACATGCTGTAGGTCGCCGTTTCAGCCAGCAGGTACCTGCTGGTCTTCATCATCGTCCACTCTGGTGAAGGGGACAACAGCACCTCCAATCACTGGCCAGACACCAAGGTCAGGGTTTGTCTTAGGCACTACCAGGCCTATTATGGGTGGTATGATGCCACTGTCGCTGGATCTAAACCCGCTGTCAACTGCCACAGTCTCGACCCCTAATAACAGATGTCGTTGATGCACAAACAGTGCTGGCATAGTTCTCAGAAATGATTCGTCGCCTACTACCAGGCCTGCCTGACCAGCCTGAGCTAATGCTGACGGGAATCTCCAGTGCTCAGAATCTGTTGATGCCACAACCCAGCACTATACAAAAGGGACCTCCTCAGTCACCGCCAGTGTTGCCAGCGCAGTCCTTTATACCAGTCGTCGAAGGGGACGTAGTGGAATATGACCCAGATCTCATAACGGGAGATTATGAGGAGGAGGAGGGTTATGCTGAGGACCATTATTTACCTGGTATTAACTCCACTTTATCTTTTTGTAGTGAGGAATCTGTGTCGAATACCCGAAGGTCACCACCAGAGGATCTCTCTTCACAAGCAGTGATGCTGAAAATGCAAGCTGCTATTGGCTTCACTCTAGAAGATGAAGATTCTGCAAATAAACATTTGTTGGAGTTTTTGGAGGTGCCAGAATCCCCCTCCATAGTCATTCCTTCACTACACCCAGTATCTAGCTCTAGAGGATGCCACTTATGCAGCCTGGTATAGGTCTAATGCTATACCAGCTGTCCCTAGGAAGGTTGACAAGATGTACCCTGTACCTTCTAACAAGCCTTATTGTGCTAACCAGCCAGAAACGGGATATGGACTAAATGTCGCCGGAAAAAACGTTGTGGAGTAAATGTGGACCAAATGTCGGGGGGGGGGGTGTAACTGGACAACATCTTGAGAGACTGCCACGATGTTGTTTGCTGCGCCTATTTCCTTCCATGGCACTGACTGGAGACCACTATTCTTTTGCCCAGCGCTCCCTTGTTCTTGCTGCTGTGACCATGCCATTCATTGCTCACTCTGCTACAACCTTCCCTCTTCACGCATGCAAAAACGTAAGTGAAACTTGCAGCCAGACAGTCTGACAGCTTGGCATTGGGGAATACTCTTCTTCACACAGGCACCACTATTCAACTAGTGAAGTAGTGCATCAAATAAAAAATAAACAAAAAACTGCTCGGTCATACTAAAACCATGCTTGGTCAACCGAAAACACCAGAACAGTTGACTACTACCTGCAGTTAGCTCCACCCACAAAAGGGATTGCATGATTGATCATTCCAAAAACTTTTCGAGAGCATGTTATAGGATGGTACAAACTCCATTATGAACTAGAGTAAACTGAATAAGCACTGAGCTGTTGTCATGCTATTTCATGGAATATTAATGCGATTAGCATGGCAGCTTGCCAATAGCTAGGCGCTCATTCCAAGAAGCACAACCACTGCCTTCAGTTCAGAATGCAGTTTGTACCATCCCAGAAGGATACACTAAAATTTGCTCTCAATAACTGTTTGTACACTTGTGAAAAGGATGGCGTGGATGATAAGTTGATATGGAGATGTGAACAAAGTAAATGCAGAGCGTGGCACCACACTGGCACTGTCACTGTTCCTCCAACAGAATACAACCATGTATCTGTCCAGAGGTCACGAAAGCCCAAGCGGAGATGAAAAGACAATCTGAATAAAGTGAGGAGCCGACATGGAATGTTGATCCCCATAGCCTTCAGAATGTATTATTAAGGCATGCTCATTTATTGCCGTCCCAAGAGATGCTTCAGCATGATGTCTGGTGTCATCAGCAGCATGGCAACACAAACGACAATGACCTGAATATTTTCACTCAAACAGTAAACGATCAGCCATTTCTACATATCAGCGAGGCCAACATGCTGATATTCACGAGCGATGATGACTTAAGAGAGCTGGTGGAGAACAAAGACTGGTTTTGTGATGGAACCTTTTCAGTTGCTTCCAAGGAAGACGACCCGTTGTACACATTGCATGCACTCCTGAGAGGGGTCAACCATCCATTTATGCCCTGCTGCTTGGCCGTAGCGAATTATAACCAATTATTTTTTTAACCACATATAGCATCTCACAGGAGATCAATTGTAGCCATCTAGTGTAATGACAGACTTTGAGTTGGCAGCAGTCAGCATCCTAAGACAAGTATTTCCCAATGCTGAGCTGTCTGGCTGCAATTTTCACATGTCAAGCAATGTGGCACCATGTACAAAGCCATGGTTTTCCACAGCGATACATCCATGATGAGGACATCTCACAGTGGGTTGGATGCATCCTTACACTTGCCTTTGTTCCAGAAGATCGGGTCGAAGAACTATTTGAGATGATTCAGGAAGATGCAAGCTTTGAGGACTTGGAGCTGATCCTCAATTACTTTGAGAACAATTTCATTGGTCGTTTAGCCTGCAACCACCACAACAGACGTCAGCTGACGTTCCCAGTCTCTTTTTGGAATCAGTTCCATAGAGTTATGCAGGACCTACCATACACCAACAATGCAGTCTAGGCATGGTACAGAGTCATGTACATGCACCGTTATGATCAACCATCCAGCGTGTGCAAGGCTGGCCCAAAACCTTCGCCAACAGCAGCATGCCGTTTCCATACAGCAACGTCTGCTCAATTTGGGCCAGGTCTCACCAAGGAAGAATAGAAAATATATTCAGGCGAACAAGGCATTTAAAACCGTGTGCAATGACTTTGCTAACCACCAACCAAAACAGTACCTAATCGACATTGCTAGCATTATACAAATAAATGTTGCATGATGTTATTTTGTAGTTTTTACAATGAAGTGTTTCTATTTTCTGTGCATTAATTATGATGCATTCCATTGAATATATGTGGACATTTTAAAACTGTCCAACATTAGTGGCTTGATTTTAACTAATTATGGAATCAATTAAAAAATATTATTAAAAGATGGGTTCCCCCACACGTTATTTTTTTACCATGAAATTTTACTGCTTTTATTACCAATAAACGTTGCCTTGTGTGTGTGCTAATTGGACTGAACTGAGTAGCATAGCGACCTTTTGACCAGATATTTTGCAATCCTCGTAGCAATCCTCGGAATGAGCTGGCATCCTTTGAATGATCATTGTGACATTCTATCCGGCAATATATTGACCAGCAACATTTTGCCCTGTTGACATTTTGTTTGCCGACATTTTGTCCCGATTACATGTCTGCGCCATTTTTTCCACACCAGTATGTCCGGTGACATTTTGTCCATATACCGACAGAAACTGATTCAGTGATCAACACAGCTGCCCAAGACTGATCTAGGATGCCCAAACACATGAGCTCCCTCCCTCCTGACAAGGAATCCAAGAGGTTGGATGTCATGGAGAAACATACTTATGCCCCTGCATTACTAGGATTGTATATTGCAAACTACCAGGCCCACGTCATAAAATACCAGAATACCCTCTAGAAGAGTGTCAAGGCTTCAGCACAGGCCCTACCTGAGAATAATACCAAAGCAGAGTTAATGAAAACCTTAACTGCAGGGGCTGAGGTGGGCAAGCATTTAATCTGCTCAGCATATGATGTTTCAGATGCCTCTACCAGGGCAGCTGCCTCTTGCATTTGCATGAGAAGATACTTATGGCTTAGAGTAGCTGGATTTGTGAATGTTGGACAACAAGCAGTATTAAATGCCTCTTTTAGAGGCCATAAACTGTTCAGGTGTGATGCTGTAGTGGCTTTAAAAGGCCTCCAATCATCTAGGATGACATTAAGGTCAGTTAAATCCCTGTACCCCACACCAGGTGGGGTAAGGGTTAGGGTCATTTTTGTCCACCACCAGCTAGAGGTGTCAGACAAAGCTACAGGCAACAAGGACAAGGTAGGGGTGCTGCAGCCTTGCTGGCTACTCTTCCCCCTGCTGCCCAATCCAAAGCACCTAGAGGAGGTGGAGCCAATGACATTTCCCACATCAGTTAAGCATGACTCGCAGCCATACACTCCCAACCACCATTGCTCCAGGGGTGGTTGTAGGGGGTCGCCTCTCCCTTCACTTGAACCAGAGAAGGGAGATCAATACAGATGAATGAGTACCAGACATTATTGCAAAAGACCATGCTCTGGAGCTTCTGGATACCCCCTCTAGATCATCTGCCCCCTATCTCCACTTATCACCCGGGACACATGTCCCTGTAGAGAGGAGGTACAAGCCTTGCTTCAAAAACAGGCCATAGAATCTGTTCTGTCAGGCAGAGGAAGAGAAGCTTCTATTTCTGATACTTTTGAGTCCCCAAGTAGACAGGAGACCTGAGGCCTGTTTTAGACCTGAGAGACCTAAACTTCTACATAGAGTACAAGAAGTTCCGTGTGGTCTCTCTACAGATTCTCATTCTCTTGTTGCAGACAGGGGACTGGATCTGTTCTCTGGATATGAAAGATGCTTTACTGTCATATTAAAATCGGGAAGAATCATAGAAAATATCTGAGATTCATGCTGGAAGGGGAGCATTACCAGTTCAGAGTCTTGCCCTTTGACTTGTCCTCTGCGCCTTGGGTCTTTACATAGAAACATAGAAACATAGAAGTTGACGGCAGATAAGGACCGCAAGGCCCATCCAGTCTGCCCATTTCTTTTTCTACCTTATAAATGTGCCATCGGCCTTTGCTCTGTCAGTGACCTATCTATTCATAGTCATTTGTATTGCTCCCTTATGCCTATCCCATGCCTGTTTGAAGCCCTGCACTATATTCATAGCCACCACTTCTTGTGGTAAGCCATTCCATGCATCTACCACCCTTTCTGTGAAAAAGAATTTCCACATTCCCCTTAATCAGCCTCCTCTAATCTCATGCTGTGTCCTCTTGTCCTGCTATTTTTCTTATATTTAAACATGTTAGACTCTTTCACCTTGTTTATGCCCTTAAGGTGTTTAAATGTCTCGATCATATCACCTCTCTCCTCCTTTGCTCAAGGTATACATATTGAGCTCCGTTAATCTGTCCTCATATGTCTTCTGATGCAGTCCCTGCACCATTTTGGTTGCCCTCTCTGGACTGCCTCAATTTGGTTAATGTCCTTGTGAAGGTGTGGCCTCCAGTGCTGCCGCAGTACTCCAGATGGGGCCTAACCAATGTCTTGTACAGAGGGATTATTACCTCCTCTTACGACTTGTGATACCCTACTAATACACCCTAACACCCACCTAGCCTTACCTACTGCTTTAGAGGTCTGCTTGGATGATTTTAGGTCATCAGTGATGATGATGCCCAAGTCTCTTTCTTCCTTTGTGACTGCTAGCAACTCCTCCCGCCTATAAGTGGCTTCCAGGGTTTCTCTTCCCTATGTGCATGATTTTGCACTTCTTTGCATTAAATCCAGTTGCCACTCTTCTGACCATTCTGCTAGTTTATCCAGATCTTCTCATTCTGCCCACCCCATCTGGATCATCTACTCTGTTGCAGATCTTGGTGTCATCTTCAAACAGACAAGCCTTACCCTCTAGTCCATCTCGAGTCACTAATGAAGATGTTGAATAGGACTGGCCCCAGGACTGATCCCTGAGGTACCCCACTTGTGACTTGCATCTCTTCTGACTGTATACCATTTACCACCACTCTCTGTTTCTGCCAGTCAACCAGTTTGCCACCCAGTTGACCAACTTCTGACCCACCCTGAGCCTACCTAGCTTATTTATCAATCTTCTATGTGGAACAGTGTCAAAAGCTTTGCTGAAGTCAAGGTAGGCGACATCAACTGCTCCCCTTGGTCCACCACTCTGGTTACCCAGTCAAAGAAATCTATGAGATTAGTTTGACAGGACCTTCCTTTGTAAATCCATGCTGTCTTGGATCCTGTGCCCCTATGGATTCCAGGTGTTGCACTATCCTTTCCTTAAGGAGTGCCTCCATAATCTTGCCCACTACTGAGGTAAGACTGACCGTCTGTAGTTCCCCGCTTCTCCCTGCTACCACTCTTGTGGAGTGGGATCACATGAGCCCTTCTCCAGTCTTCTGGGACCTCTCCTGTGCTCAGAGACTCACTAAACAATTCTGCTAATGGCTCTGCTAGTTCCTCCTTTAGCTCCTTAAGTACCCTGGGATGTATGCCATCAGGTCCATTGCCTTACCTCCACCGGAGCTTAGCAAGCTCTGTGGATTTTCTTTTGTGAAGGAGTAGTGCTCACCTCCCTCCCCCTGTGTCCATGATGCTGAGCTGTGGGCCCTGCCCACCTTCTCTTCAGTAATTACTGAGCAAAAGTATATTTAGGATAGATGCCTTTACAGGGTCCTCCTCCTCACATGCTCCCTTTTCTCCCATTGCTTAGATACCCCTCTGGACTTTCTCCTTTCACTAATGTATCTATAGAAAGTCTTGTCACCTTCTTTACTGTTCGTGCTAGTGTTTCCTCAGTTTGGGACTTTGCCTGCCTTACTGCCTTACCTGCTTCCCTTAGGGCAGTTTGGTATGCCTCCCTATCTTCATCCGCTGTGTTCCCTTATATTTTCTGAAGGCCAGCCTTTTGGCTCTGACCTTTTCTGCTACTGTATTTGAGAACCAAGTGGTTTCCTTCTTCTTTGCACTTCCTTTTCTGTCTAACACAATGGGATGTTGCTTCAAGTATTGTATCCTTAATGCTTGCCCACTTTGCCTGTACCTCCTCACCTGTGTTTCTTTTTGCCAGGGCTAGCTTAACTCTGTTGGCCATCTTATCAAAGTCAGCTCCTCTGAAGTCCCATATTTTGCCTTGGAATGGGATGATTTAGATGTAGTAGCCAAATTGAACCATACCATGTGATGGTCACTGGCCCCAGGTGACCTTCTACCTGGAGATCTGTGATCCCTTCTTTGTTAGTCAGTACTAGATCTAGGATAGCCCTGTCTCTTGTGGGTTGCTGTACCAGTTGTTTGAGGCCCTCCCTGCAGGGAATCCACTATGAGTCTAGTTCTGGCAGATGTTCCTGCTGGTATTGACCAATCTGTATCTGGCATGTTGAAGTCTCCCATTATCAGAACCTCCCTTTAGCTGTCATGTTTTGTATATCTTCTAACAGTAATGTGTCTATGTCCTCCCTCTGGTCTGGGGGCCTGTAGACAACCCCAGTTCTTATGGCTGTCCCATTTCCTGTTTCCAGGGTGACCCACAGTTCTTCTGGCTCCTTATGTGTATTCTGAATTTCTGTGTAGCTTTGATATTTTCATTAACATACAGGGCCACTCCTCCCCCCCTTTTTGCACCTCGGTCTCTTCTGAACAATACATGACATTTACCAAATGCTTGGCAGTGGTAGCAGCATCCTTCCGCAGGGAAGGCCTGTATTTGTTTCCATACCTGGATGATCAACTGTTTACAGCCTACTCCAGAGAGCAACTAATGCACACCCTGGCTCGAACCAGGACACTGTTCGACCATTTAGAGGTGACGGTAAACTTACCAAAGTCAGTATTGACCCCTTGTCAAAGACTGCAGTGCATAGGGGCGGTACTAAACACAGCTCAGGGCTGTGTGTTCCTGCCTCTGGACAGAGCGGAATGCCTTATAGGACAGGCATGTGTGACGTACCACAGTCAGTATATCCCAGCTAGGACTCTTATGCCTTTTGGCCCTAATGGCGACACCCATTGTAACAGTGCCAGTGGCTCGTTTGCATGTGAGGATCCCACAGTGCTCCTTACAAGTTCAGTGGGACCAGTCAACCAACGACCTAGGCAAACAGGTGCTAGCCACATCTCCTTTGAGAATGGCACTTACGTGGTAGATGGACTGCACCAACTTGCTGAATGACGTACCATTTCTGATTCCAGCCCCAACACAGATTCTCACTTTGGATGCCTCGGGATCTGGGTGGGTAACACACATGGGCCCTTACCAAACGCAGGGTACCTGGACCTAGGTAGAGAAACACTGGCACATAAATGCCCTGGTGATAAGGGCTGTTCTGTACAGTCTCCAGGCATTTCAAACACATCTGACACTAGGTCCTCTGTCAGTACAGACAGACAGACATCAGTGTAATTCATTACATTAGCAAACAGGGGGGACTCATTGTTACCTGTGATGCAGGGAAGCCATGACAGCATGGTCTTGTGCTCTGGAACGCAGCCTAGAACTCTCAGCCATACATCTTCCAGGTGTGCAAAACACCTTGACAGATAAGTTAAGCAGGCCACTGTCCAGAGTACACGAATGCTGACTGCTGACCTCAGTAATGGAAGATCTCTTTGAAAGGTGGGGTCGCCCAGAGATGGACCTTTTTGCATCGCCACATGATGCAAAACTGCTGCATTTTTGCTTGCTCGCTCCAGGGCCTGGAGTTTTCTGGCGAGACGTGTTGTCCCTCTCTGAAAGGGAGATTTCTGTACGCCTGTACTGCTCAAATTGAAGATGGAGGAGGCAACCTTCATCCTCACTGCTCCACTATAGCCTCAGCAGATTTTGGTACCTACTACTTCAACAGTTAGCAGTGGAACCCCCAGTACCCCTGCCGCTGTTCAGGGGCCCATTGTCAAAGAACTGGGGGTCTGTGGTCCATCTGTACCTGAAATCCCTACATCTGCATGCGTGGCTCTTGAAGACATAGCCATGGCTTTTTTAGGGGTATCTACCGAAGTGGCTGATGTTCTGTTGGCTGCCAGAAAACCCTCCACCAGGCGTACTTACGCTGTGAAGTGGAAGTGGTTTACATATGGATCACTTCTAAACACCTGGACCCATTTACTTGTTTGGTCAGTGCAGTGTCGGAATACTTGTTGTCACTGTCAGACTCCGGTCTTCAGTATTCCTCACTCAAGGTGCTTTCGGCTGCTCTTCTTGTCTTCTCATTCCCCTGTGGATGGTCGTACGGTTGCCCAACTAGAGGTATCCCGTACCTTTCTGAGGGGTTTGTTACATATGAACTTTCCTATTAGGAGTCCAGTGCTGACTTTTTACCTGAATTCTGTGTTAAAAAAACTTACTTTGTCTGCTTTTGTGCCTGCCATGAGCTGTGGCTTCTTTTCATGGAAAGCATTATTTTTAGTTGCCATCCCTTCTGCTCGAAGGATTTCAGAGCTATAGGCTCTAGTGTGTGAGCCTCCCTATTTGATTTTCCTTAAAGACAGAGTGTCTTCACGTACAAATCCTAAGTTCTGACCAAAGGTGGTATCTGAATTTACTTTGAATCAAGCCATCCACTGTCCAGTATATTTCCAGCAGTATGTCAATCCAGGGGAAGCATTACTCCATATTTTTGTTGTGCATAGAATTCACAGATATCACCAAGGACTGCAGAAAGTCCTATTGGCTTTTTGTTTTGTTCACTCCTGGGGAAAAAGAGGGCACCCCTGTGTCTAAAGAGCACCTGTCCAAATGGTTGACACATTGTTTACTTTCTGTTACAGGAAGTATGGTAAGGAACATCCTGATGTGGCTCGTGGTCATTCTACAAGAGGCACGGCCACTTCTGTTGCTTGTTTATGAAATGTCTCAGCTACTGAAATTTGTGCAGCTGCCACTTGGAGTACTGTCCACAACTTCTCTAAGCATTTGTCTGGACACTGTCTCGCAGACGAGCAGGTTTTTGCCTGGCTGTCTTACATGGCCTGCTGTCATGAGCATGTCTATGTCCATCGGCCCAGACTGTCATTTTTTTTGTTGTTTTTTAATACTTATTTTATTGTCAGTACAATCAAGTTAAGTACATTTCAGTACACATTAATACTTCATCTGAACTTTAGTGTACATTGGGAGTGGCTACTTGTTCAGCATATTATTCAGTTAAGTGCTCTCTAGTCCCACTTTTCCATTATCATCAAAAAGAACTAAACTAGTACATACAAATTACCAATACAAAACAAATTAACCTTTTTAGTATAAACATAAACAGTCCCGGATGTGGTCATAACAAACCTTGATTTAATCAGTAATTCTAATACCATAAAAACAATAGTCTGAGCTCAGTAAGGTGGAGTCAGGCTTCTCAAAATTGGGGGGGGTCCCTTGTCCCCTGTGGTCAGGTTATAGCTAAGTTTCCTACCAGCCATCATAAAGTAACCACCAAGTCCATCTTTGTTTATATTTTTCGGGTTTCTGATTAAAGTTAATTGTTATCTTTTCCATTCTATGAATAGATTCTGTTACTTCTCCCCAGTCTTGTACCCCCGGGGGTCGTGGTTGCCGCCAACTCCTAGTGATGGCTTTTAACACTGCCGCCACCAGGGTTACCCACAGATATTTCACATCCTTGTCTGTCAAGTTCAGGGGGTATAAGGCCCAACACCAGGTGTTCTGGTCCCAGCTGGGTCTGTATCATAAATATATGGTTTAGATGGAGGATCACCTCCCTCCAAAATGGGGAAATAAGTGGGCAGGACCAGAAAATATGGGCCTGTGTAGCATGGCTGTCCCCACAGTCCCTCCAGCAGACAGATGTGGTCCCCCCTGTAGAATGTACTTCCTGAGCCGGCGCCAAGAAGTACCTGGACCTCATTTTCCAGCAGAAATCCTGCCATGTCAGCGAGCTAGTTGTTAACCATGTACTTCTCCATATTAGAGACCATTGTCTATTTGTGATGGAAATCAACAAATCTTGCTCCCATCTGTTTTTCAGATATTGAGAGGAGTTACCCATATCCGACATGTATCTGGTGTACAATAATGAAATAGCATGCTCTGCTCCTTGAGGGTCCCATATCCTTTGAAACAGACCAATCTGCCCCGAGTCAGGTTCTTCTAACATTAATTTATTGATCTGTATGTTCAGGTGATCAACTGATAATATCTAATTCTATCCATCTGTTTTAACCCGTATTTCTCCTGTATTTGCTTCGAAGGCAAGTACTGTGTTGCCCACCATTATTTGGTAAGGTGCACAGAGGCCTCTCTTAGCTTGTATGTGATACCATCTGTCAAGTGTGGCTGGTGCAAACTGATGGTCGAAGGCCCACCATCTGTATCTCCAAAGTTGCCTACGTGTAGCTCCCCAATTTATACCCCTCATCTAACCCTCAAGGACAGCTTTTGTGCCTGAGAAGCCATTTATTTCATCTGGACTCTGAGGCCCAAATAGGACCACTTGCAAGGGAGGGACTGCCCTGCTTCCAGACATCTAGTCTCTTCCAGTGTGCATTATATACACTCTTGCCCCAAAGCAGAGCAATCCTCATTTGTGCCGCTATCCAATAGCCCTGTAAACAGGGGAAGGCAAGTCCTCCCTCTGCCTTAGGGAGATACAGAAGTGATTGTTTCAGCCTAGGTTTCTTACCCTTCCATAGGAAGGAAAAGAACATACTTTGCCAATTTTCCAAATCTGTTCGAGGCACTTCACATGGGACACACTGGAACAAGTATAGGAGGCGTGGCAGTGCATTCATCTTCAGAGCTTGCACCCTAGCACATAACGACAATGGCAATAAAGACCATCGCTGAAAGTCATTTTTCAGTTGGCCTATTATAGGTGGGTAATTCAGTTCCATTAAGTATGCATTATCTTTACCCAACTTAATCCCAAGATACTTAATCTCCGTCTGATCCCATAGCATCGGGTATTTAAATTTGGTCTCCCAATCCGGGGTATAAAAAAAAAAACAATCTTTTGATTTTGGTGTTATTTAATTTATATCCAGCTTGTTTTGAAAATTCTTCTAGTTGATGGAATATAAAAGGAAGAGACATCTCTTGTTCTGCTAAATATAGAAGAACGTCATCAGCATATAGGGCCAATTTATGGGTTTGCCCCCCCCCCCCATACTAATCCCCTTTATTCCAGGGTTCTGTCAGATACTTTGGGCAAGGGGTTCGATAAAAAGGGCAAATAGTAATGGAGATAGAGGGCATCCCTGCCTTGTTCCCCGGCCCAATCTAAAAGCCTCCGAAAGATGGCCATTTTCTCTAACGTGTGCGTGTGGTGATTCATATAGCTTAAATATGGCTGTTATAAGTGGCTTCGGGAACCCAAACCGGGAAAGGACCCACCCTTGGAAGAGGCCAAGACACCCTATCAAAGGCCTTTTCAGCATCCAGGCTTATCAACAGAGAGGGGAGCTTTTGCAAGTTGATGTGGTCAATTATATGGGTTGTTCTACGCAAATTGTCTTAGGCCTGTCTGCCTGGTATGAAACTTGTTTGATCTACATGTATTAGAGAGAGAAGGTATCGTTGTATACGTCTAGCTAAAATGGAGGCCATGATCTTATAGTCTGTATTTAATAGTGATATTGGATAGTAAGAGGGGCATCTGGCAGGGTCCTTTCCCGGCTTGGATATCACCAAGATGACCGACCTGGCTCAGGATGGTGGTGCTGGGCCCTCTTCCACCAACACTTCCCCAGATACCCTTATCAGCATGGGTTGAACCCATTCTCCAAAACATTTGTGGAATTCTGCGGGGAGGCCATCCGAACTGGGACATTTATTAACTTTCAGCCGTTTGATTTCGCCCTTTACCTCCTCAAATTTGACTGGTCATAATAGAATCTCCCCCTGTTCCTTGATTAAACCTGGTAGCTTGAGTGTCCTCAAAAAAGTCATGTATGCTTTCATCCCCCACATCTATCTCTTCCGTATACAGCTTTGTGTAGTAGGTCTTAAAGGTATCTGTAATCTCCTGGATCCCCTGCACCATCTTACCTAGTTGGGGGTGCCATATTCTTGCTAGTGTTGCCCTAGCCCTCCTTGCCTGTAGTCTGCAGGCTAAGAGCCTCATGGATCGGGGCCCTCTGTCATAATATTTCTGTAGGAGAAAGAGTAATTGCTGCTCCACCTTATAGTCTAGGATTCCCATCAATTCTCTTTTACATTCAAGTAGCTGTCTCTTACGCCCCTTGTCATATCTCTATTTCTGTTGTCCCTCTAGTTCTTGAATATATTGAGTGAGTGCAAGCCTTCTAGCTTCCCGCTCCCTCTTTTTTTGGGAGGCTAATTGTATGAACTTACCTCGCATCACCGCTTTTGCAGCATGCCGTCTGATTGCTTGCGAGGTATCCTGGCCCTTATTTTCCCTCAGATATGTTTTGTATGTCTCTATAATCTTGTTCTTAATCTCCTTATCCCTCAGAAGTGATAGGTTTAGGCACCAGAAAGTGTTACGGCGCACCTTCCCTAAGTCTAATTTTGTATATATGAGCGCATGATCTGATAATAGGAAGTCTCCTATCCAGGAACATATACCCTGTGCACTTCATTTTTGGGAACCAGGAAGTAGTCCAGTCTTGAGTACATATTGTGTGCTGCTGAAAAAAAGGTATTGTCCCTCTGCCTACTATGTAGGTGCCTCCAGATGTCCAGGAGACCCATTTCCCCTAATACTTTCTGAACCTTTCTAGCTATATTATGGGGCTTTCCCCTTACCTTCGAGGAGGAGTCGTCCATGTCAGGGTTCAAAAGTATGTTCAAGTCCCCCCCCACATATCAGCACCCCCCTCTCCCCTTTCCAATAGTGTGGTCAGAAACGTACGGTATTCAGATAGTGCTGAACCAGGAGGGAAGTACATCGATACTAGTGTCACCACATTACCCTGGAATTTGCCCTTTAGCATCGCAAAGCGTCCCTCCTTATCTACCCTTGAATCCAATTTCTCAAACGGGGTCCCATTGGGGACCAGCACCGTGTCACTGCGTCTGCCATTTTTGTAGGATGCAGCAGCCATCTCTCTAAATCCTAGTTTTAACAATTTGTCATGCTCCTGCACCGACAAATGGGTCTCTTGTAGAAACAGAAAATCTGTCATGGCCTTCTTTGCCTGACTCAGAGTCTTACTTCTCTTGATAGGATTCGTGAGCCCATTGACGTTGTAGGAGCAAAAAATCATACCCCTACCCTCCATCATGGAAGTAAAGTGTTACCCTTTTTACTTTAAACCCCCCAAAGACTCCTCCTCGAAGTTCCCCCAGCCCAGACTCCATCTCTATAGTACCTGACGGTTCTTTGAATAGATTCACATCCCATAGACAGTACAAACACATAACAGTCATAAGCAAAACGTAGTAATCCATAATGGCCAGCCGGGCCTGTAACCAGTAAAATTTGAGCGACCACCAAGGTAGCAGACCCATATTTTGGGTCTCTCTTTCTTACCCACGCCCTATCAAGGAGAACGTAAGCTCAGAGGGCTATCTAGCATCCCCGCCATGGAAGAACCCCTCAGGGAGCTCTTGTGTGTTATCTACAGCTCTGTGCTTATGTCTGTGACCCTGTGTTTTGTAGGTCATAAAAGCTTTAAAATTAGGAGTGTCCAATAGTTCAAAAACCACTAATCTTTGTATGTTGGGCAGCTTCAGTGCCAATACTCCTCCCCCCCCCGACAATAATGCTCTAGGTTATGTAGGTCAGGGTTGCATGCGTCTGGTAATTGGGCCCCCCACAGAAGCAGACAACCCCCAAGAGAAGAACGAGGGAACCACAGTACGGAGGCCATCCAAGAACAAACCAGCACTAGCCCAGACATGCAGCATCTACATCCCCGTGGCCAGCGATAGTCTTATATTTATTATTTTGGTTATCCTGATTTGTTACAGCTTAGCTCCATGACCTTGGTCATCCGAAGGGGGTATCCTCCGCTGTCCTATCCGCATCTAAAGCCAACCTCCAGGGTATTACCTTGAAATTGCCGCAGTCTCACAGTTTGCCCCCTCTCCCCGAGCAGACTGTCAGTTTTTGATACTGCTTGGGATGTTCCAAAGGTGTGTCCTGATGAAAAAGATATCCTTGAAGAAAATAGAACAGTTATGTACTTACCATAACAATAGATCTTGAAGAGAATCTGTTTCATCAGGCCATGCCATCCCACCCTCCTTCCCCTTTAGGGTTAGGACACCGAACTTCCTGCATTGAGTCATTCCCTCACTGCCTTTCTAGCACCCATTGTCACCTGGTATGCTGGGTGGTGTCCTTATCTACTGATTCCACATAGTGAGGTCCTCTGATCATAATCTCCAGTGGGGAACTGAGGAGAGATGTGGCCACCTAGACACTGACATATGTCGTCATAATGGGTGACCCCTGGCTTGTAGAAGTTTCCTTGTGGTCCTAGTGCTGGTGCAAGTATAGTTCCAAAGATGCGACCTGATGAGAAGTTCTGTTGGTTATCTGCTGTTACAGTAAGTACATAACTGTTCTTTACAGAGACAGTGGTTGAGTCATGGAACTGCCTACCAGCAGAGGTGGTGAACACAAAAAACATTAACTGGTTTAAGCACGGCTGGGACAGGGTAAAGGGCTTAATAGCTACTTAGATGTAGCAGTTAGTGTTGGGGGGGGTGGCAAGGAAGAAAACTCTGTCTAGACAAAGTAGAACAGGATAAAACTGGACAGATTTAGCCCACCTAACCTTGTCCCCACCCATTCATACAATGCCGATGACTGGGCTGCTATTACTAAAACATGATGGCACTTAAATTCATTGAACCTAGCAAATTATATGGTGACTCCTGGCTCTTCGGGGTGCGGCCTTGTTGCCCCTAGCCCCTTTTCCTCCTCTCCTCTCTAGATTTTCATCTCCCCCTTGTCCGCCCTCTCCCCTACCTCTTCCTATGCTCTGACAAAGTCTTATTCAGGCTGCTTTTTTTCCTCTGCTAGGGGTACACTTTGGTGAGTCTGTCATGTGAATTTCAATGCATGTGATTTCATGAATACCTGATAATGTAATTCGTTGTGTCACTCGGTTCTCCTTTCTGCATATGATGTTTTTTCCTGGTCTTGTTAAATCACAAGTTATGTATTTGTTTCATTAATTAGTATGCTCACCCTTTGTGTTTGTACTTTTGTCTTGACATTGACCCTGTATGCCTGTAACCTTCTTTGTAAAAGAGCCTTCAGTGCTCAAAGGTAGTGATCCGAAATGTGAAATAAATAAATAAATAGAGTGGATGGTCCAGTGGTCCTTTTCTGCTGGCCTTGTCTGTGTTTCTGCTTCTGTGAGAGCTTCCAGTGTCCTTTTTGTGTCGAAGAGAACTGAACTGCACACTTCACTTTGCAAAGTGGCAGATTACTTCCCCTGCTCTACTGGTCACTTCCATTTTGATGAACCTCAACATTATGCCCTTTTAACAGCAGTCCCACACTGCTTATCCTGCTTCAGCCCCTTGTCTTTTATGACCCCCAGATGCTTTTCCTCCTTGACTGTAGCAAGAGGAGTCCATATAATGTGCATGTCCTGCAACTGTTTTTCCTGCCACATTGCCAGTCCCCTTGCTTTTTTATCTACATTGCATTGGAGGGGAGGCTCCAGGAGTCAGACCAATCACCCAGCTTGTTCAGATCCTTCTGAATTTTGTCAGCATCCTCAAGGGAGTCCAGCTCCATGGCCATCTGAGTGTCATCCGTGATCTTAAATTGCTTGCTATAGAACCCAGATTTCCAGACTGTTTCTGAAAATGTTAAACAGCAGTGGCATCAGCATTAATCCCTGAGGGATGCTACTGAGTCCACATCTAAGCAGTGCACTAGAGTGTGTCTCATGTATGCTGTATGCTGCATTGGCAAACTTGCCCAGAATCTTGTCATGTGCCACAGAATCAAAGGTGTTGCTGTAATCCAGATTGACTACATACATAGACCTGCCCCTCTCTACATCCCTGATCGGCCACTTGAAGAAGGTGATCAGGTTCGTATGGCACAATCTGCTGTCTCCAATAATGCTTTCCTCAACCTTTCCCAATACTGATGTCAGGCTCACTGTTCTGCAGTTACCTGGGTCTGACCTTTCTCCTCCTCGAAGCTGGGGAACACATTGGTCTCTTTCCAGTTCTCTGGCACCACACTTGCCCAGCCAGACTTCTGAAAAGTTACAGCAAGTAACCCTATCATATAAGGGTAAAGAGCTCATGAAGTGACCCTTTGTTAAATGTGTGAACTAGTGATACTGGCAATTAAGAGCTTTTGAGACAGAAGGTAGGTCGTAAAAAAAAGGATTAACCTGGAATCAAATATGTGATTTATTCTGTTACGTGCACAAAGAAAAAAGGATTTAGACACCACCTTATACCACAGCTGACAAAGAAACTTGTAAAGAGCATTCCTTTGAGAAGACTGTACAAATAGTTGTAAATCAAACCTGTTTTTACAATAGCAAAGGTGTTAGAACCCCTATTGTTTCCTTCAGTCTCCTGATTATACAAGTGTGATGTGGGGCGGTTTTTCACTGCAATCTCTTATTTTATATTCCTGTTTATTGTTCCAGGTAATGCTGGTATGAGATTCTATACAAAGCACTAAAACTTTACTTTTAAAAATAGTATAACATTTGTGTTGGCCCTATAGAAATTCCACTACAGTGCTGCACAAATTACCGTATAGCCATTTTTAACTTCATTTAACTTGATCATTCATACTGCTGCCATTTACAGGTTTTTCCAGTTCAGTACCGCACAGTCACAGAAGAGGTGACTTCTGCTGTGAAACCCTTAGAAATGTGCTGCTTCATATTAACAGGAAACTGAACAGCAGCAGTGGTTGAGTGCATTGCAAACAGGAAGTTTGTCACATGTACATCTTTAAGCCACTTAGTTAAAAAAACAAAACTACGCTCCACTTTTTACATGTTGAAAAAAACTCAAATGTGTAAATGTTGAGTAATGGCTCATCAGAAGGAACTACACTATAACCAGTGCACAGGTTCAGCTTCAGCTCGGCAAAAACTGGAGGGTTTTGCCAGTCGATTGTTTCACAGACACCCTAAGGGTGCTGTTCAAGATCAGAGAATAACGCTGGAAAGTGAGAGCCCTCAGGTCTCTGAATACACACTCCTGTGGGACAGATGGAGTAAGTGTTTGTCAAAACTACATGCTGAAGCTTTTGTATTATTTAAGTATTAAGAACTGTTTTTTTGTGAAATGCAATGTTTTAGCCTTTTGGTACTTGAAGAGGCAGTATTTGGCACACAAAGAAAACATGTTTTCTTTTTCTCCTTTGGTTTTCAAAGTCATCTTTCTCAATGTTGTAAGAAGAAAAGGAATTGAATAGTTACATAACCCTGAAGAAAATACATTATGTCGAGCTAAGAACCCAGTAGAGTTAGGGCATTATGAGTTTTACTTTCCATCCCAGTTTTAGATAAGAGTTATCTTCTTAGGCTTGTTAATTTGCTGTCTGCTTCTCTACTAGCTAAATACTAGGGTTACTGTCTGGGGGTTTGTGCCATTTCATGTTTCCACTGTGTAATGCAGGCAGACTGGTACATCCATGCAGGGAATGCCAAGCCATGCAAAAGAAAAAAAGGCACCAGTGATACTGAAAGATCATGCAAATACAGGGTATTAAATAGCTGGTATAGCATCAAACTGCTACTCAAAACTGGGGGGAATGCTAACCATTTCAAGAAATGTGTAGCAGTAGGCTGCTGTCCATTTTTTTCTGAGTGAGTCTATGGCACAGGAGAGTACATGTATAAAACAGCATTTTACTGTTAATTTTGCTAATCAAGCATTTTACTGTTAATTTTGCTAATCTGTCTGTGCCATGTGTTGTGCGTTTTCACAGTTGATTAGCACTTTCTTTCACTAATATAACCGCTAATCAATTTTTTCATCTTATTTAATACCCTGAAATGCAACTGGAAGAAGCCTCAAGTATATTTTAATATTAAAGGTGAGTTCGGTATTTCTCTAGCAAATTTAACATTTGGTAGGTTATATGTTGAATAGCTATAACCAGCTTCAGCAAGAACCAGCCACTTAGACCGGCCAGGTGATGGGATATACTGTATATCCATAGTGGGTACTGTATTATTATGTTTGTACTGTATTACTATGTTTGACACTGTCATCGTGAACTTTTAAATAACACCATGTCAGGACACATTGCCATGGAGTTCACAAGAAGTGTCTTCTGTCTGGAACACAGGATGTTAAGTTAGGCTGAATTCATTTAACCTCTTTAACCAGGAAAAACTCACTGGGAAGAAAACATCCCATTTCCTTAAATGTCTTGGTGAAATCCTGGATACACTACAGAAAAAAATATTTATATTATTATAATTTACTTTCATACAGTCACAGTCAGAGGTTCGCTGGCAAGACTGATTATGCCAATGTTACTGGGAGATTAAGGAGAGCCATAGCAACTTTTGGGTCTGGGTAATTTTATTTATGAAATGGCAGTGCACAGAGTAAGGATTTGATTGACTAAACCACATCATATGGCCACTGCACAGCTAGTTTAAAAGCGAGGGAAAAAAAGGAAAAATTACAAAAGAAAGCCGGGAACACCACACCTCTACTGGGGCTGCCGCCACTGGATACAAGAACAAGAAAGAAAAGAACTGCCACACTCATCAGAAGGTTTAAATGAAAATTTTTTGTAGCACAGCTTCAGCAGGGGTCGAAGCCCCTTATGTAGGGCGATGCTTAGGGGAGACAGCTCTATGTTTGATTTAAATTCTCTGCTGCAAATAAATATAATTTAAATGTTCTGGTGAGTGTACTGGTTCTTTTCTTTTTTTACCACGCAGCTAGTATTTGGTTAACTTTAGTGGATATTTTTTAAGCTGAAAAAATCTTATTCTTACATTTTTCTGTTTATAAGTGCAATAACCCCCTCTATTGAGTGTGGTACAACTGATCTTACCCCACTTCCCAGGTGGTTGAAAGCACTCTGCTGCACCTCATGACTCACATGGGATATGCAGTAAGATTAAGTTCTGTGTCTTACTGCTGACCCTGGCATGGGCTATTGCTTATTTAGTTAACATTTTTTTTCCATATAGTTTTTCTGGCTCCCCAAGCCCGGCAGGCAGCTCTGGTCCCTCCCTTGGAGGGATATGGTCTCTGGCCACACCATTCCCCGACCCGACACCCTCCTAAATCCTCCACGGGTTCCCCCTCTGCAGCAGGGCCATGGTGAAGGGGTGCCAGCTTTACCCCCACCCCCGGAGTGAAACCAGACATCAGGGGGCCGGCCGGGCACTGGTGTGGCCATCATGGAGCCTGCCGGCTCCTTTTTCTCCCGTTCCCCCCTCCCTGCTGACGTAAGGACGCCGGTGAGTGCCTTCATGACCCGTACTGCCCTTCGGCCACCGCCAGAGGGCAGTCAGCGAGTGGGACGAAAAACCCCCTCGAGAGAGGAGAGCGGCCCTCCAGACGCTCGATCCTCTCTCACCCCTGCCGACCCGCACTTGTTCCCAAACCTGGATCACCGGCGTGGCACGAGGTTTAGCGACCAGTGCCTCAACCTCCAGCGCCACCAAGCTGGCTCTTATTTAGTTAACATTTTAGAAGACTTGTACTGTTTACCATGTTCAAGTGATCATCAAATTTTAGATGCATTGTTTCATGTTTGCTAAGAATTGTGATGTTGAAAGCCAAATCAGTTTTATATTTTTTTTTTTAACCAAGCTTTCTTTCACTCTTATAATGAAGGATATTGTTGGTAAAATCTACTCACTAGACTGCAGTATGATGTGCAGCCCAGCAGAGCTGAGTTTAGGACTTTCATGGGTATAGGGGGCACCTGAATTTGCCACCACTGAAAAGGAGCGATGATCAGAGGGTATGGGAAGTCAGAAGATCCCTTCCCCCACATACACACATCACTGCTGACCAGACCCTGTATGTTTGTTTATTCATTTATTTGTTTACCGGGTAGGTGCACTGATCCAAAGGACAGTTTTCAGACACGACCCGGGCCATAGAGATGGCACGAGAGACATTACAGACAGGTAAATTCAGACAATACAATTTACATACCTGATGAACTACAGACAAATTAATTTACATACTGATGGGTACAGTAGTAATATACAAATAGCAGATTGTATTGGATTACATTGGAAGCAACAGATGATATACAAAGTACAAATAAAGTGCAAAGATACATAGGTACCGGGATGTGTACCTCAGGACTGGAGGATGGCTCATGTGGTGCCCCTCCACAAGAGTGGCCCCAAGGATGAACCGGGAAACTACAGACCAGTGAGCCTCACATCCATCGTGGGTAAGCTAATGGAGACTATCCTGAAGGAGAGGCTGGTGGCCCTCCTAGAGGCCAGAGGACTACAGGACAGCAGACAGCATGGCTTCATATGTGGCAGATCCTGCCAAACCAACCTGGTGGAGTTCTATGACTGGGTAACTAGGCAACTGGACAGGGGCATGCAGTGGATGTCCTGTATCTGGACTTCAGTAAGGCATTCAACTCGGTGCCGCATGGAAGGCTGGGAAGGAAGTTAGTAGGCACAGGGTCGGGTGCAAAGCTGGTGAGATGGGTAGGAAACTGGCTTCAGGGAAGGCAACAGAAGGTGGTGGTGGGTGGGGAGCTCTCACACCCAAGGGCAGTGACGAGCGGTGTTCCACAGGGCTCGGTGTTGGGACCAGTGTTGTTTGGGATATTCATTGCAGACATATCATGGGACATCAAGAGCAAGATCAGTCTGTTTGCTGATCATACCAAGGTAGGCGCGGTGGTGGATGACCTAGGGGGATGGCAGGTGTTGCAGGATAATCTGGCAAAGCTTGAAACCTGGTCAGACACCTGGCAACTGGGGTTTAATGCCAAAAAGTGCAGGGTGCTGCATTTTGGGATGAAGAACCCAAGGAGGAGTTACCAGCTGGGGGAGTGCAGCTAGCCCAGACAGAGGAGGAGAAGGATCTGGGTGTGCTCATTACAGGGTCAATGAACAACTCAGCACAATGTAGGAAGGCAGCTGCAAGGCCAACAAAATGCTGGGTTGTATTGCAAGGGTATATCCTTGAGGAGGGAGGAGGTGATTCTGCCACTGTATAGGTCATTAGTTAGACCACACCTGGAGTACTGTGTGCAGTACTGGCCCATATCTGAAGAGGACATTAATTTACTGGAGGGGGTGCAGCGCAGGGCGACAAAGATGATCAAGGGGCTTGGGGACTTATCATACGAGAGGAGGTTGAAGGAGTTGAACATGTACTCACTGGAGGAGAGGAGGGACAGGGGTGACATGATTGAAACCTTTAAATACATGAAAGGAATAAACAAGACGGGTACAGAGGGGCTGTTCAAAGTAAGGGAGGGGAGGGCCACCAGGGGCCATGATATGAGACTGGAGGGAGAAAGGTTTGGGAGGGAGATGAGGAGACACTTTTTTACAGAGAGAGTGGTGGCTGGGTGGAATGCGTAACCTGCAGAAGTGGTATCCAGTAGAACAGTGGACTGCTTCAAAAGGGGATGGGACAGGACAAGGGGGAGGGTTAATGACGGGGAAGGGTGGAAGGGAGGGGCAGCTGCAGAATAATGGGTGCTAGCTGCACATTCGAGCAGACTTGATAGACCTCTAGGCCTTTATCTGCTGGCAAATTTCGTATGTTCGTAGGTAGCAAAAATGAATGACATGTAAAGTGCAGAGTACATTGATGACAGGTTAACGGTAGTCATTCTGAAAATAGTATATCGGGGAACTTAGGACAGTCCTGAAACTTCATGGTCAGGAAAAGAGGAAGGACTCGCCTACACAAGGTCACCTGTGCCGGCACTGACAATTGGATTCAGACTGGAGCCAGGTTTTGAAGTGGACTTTAAATGAGGCATATGAATCCAAGGAGTGGAGGGAGGCAGGGAATTTGTTCCATAGGGTGGGGGAGGCGATGGAGAAGGCATTGCTACCCTGGCAGGTGGAAACCCTGGGAACAACCAGTGGTGGGACGGTGGACTTCAGAAGGGTGCAAGAGTGGGATTTGCGCTTATGTAGGGAGTAGTAAGGGGACAGATCGCCACTCCTGGTGGTGGTGTCTACTAAGCATCCTTGTGCGTAGTTGTACCTAGCTTGTAGTGGGAGCCAGCCCAAGGTTTTGTACAAGGTGCAGTGGTGAATGGAGTAGGGGGCTAGCAACGCGAACCTACAGATGATGTTGTAGGCTGTACTGAGTCTAGCAAGGTGGTTAGCAGATGTTTGGGAATAGATGAGGGTGCAGTAGTCAAGTAGGGGAAGGGGATTATCCTGGGATATGGCAAGGCATGCCTCTGTGGTCAGACAGTGTTTGCGTCAGTAGCCTACCCCCAGTTTTTGCTTGATGTGCTTGACTGTGGTAGAGATGTGGGCAACAAAGGGGGGGGGGGTCCAGGGTGTCCTCTCCAGAGGACATTTTCCAGAGGGGTGCCCTCTGGAGATATAACCATTAGTACAGAATTACTTTTAGTTTGTTTTGATAGATTGGGTTTGGAACCCAGGAGCATGGCTGTAGTTTTTTTTTTTTTTTTGCATTTACCAAGAGTCTATTGGTCTGGAACCAGTTGTGGGCTGCTCCGTAGTTTCGAGTGAGTGTGCTGGATAGGGTGGTCAGGGATTTGTCACTGTGGTAAAGTATTAGGTTGTCTGCGTATAACAAGGCCTCACAGGAGAGGCAATCAGCAGGTAGGGAGAGTGAAAATAGTAGAGGGCCCAGGATTTATTTTATTTAGTTAGTTTTTGTTGACCGGGTAAGTGCACTAGACAAATCCTGCCTATTTTCAGGCACAACCCGGGGGAGGGAGATACAGATGAATGCCAACTGTCCTTGAACCAGATTAAGCTGTTGGTGGTAATTTTAGTGAATGAAGGAAATTTGGCCAGGACACCGGGGAAATTCCCCTACTCTTTTCAATAAGTGCCATGGGATCTTTAACATCCACCTGAACTACCACCAATCCAAGCAGATGGGACCTCGGTTTAGCGTCTCATCCGAAAGACGGCACCTCAGAAATGCAGCACCCGTCTCATGCTGCACTACAGTGTCGGTACTGGGATATTAACCCAAGTGCCAGATGTGGGAACTGAACCCACAGCCCTCTGATCTCCCGGCCTCAGAGGCAAGTGTGCTACCTACTGAGCCACGGACACTGATAATCTGATGGAATCCTGGGGGACCCTGGTGGACACAGCCATCGGTGAAGAAGTGGTGGGCCCGTTGCTAACTGGGTTCGACCTGAGAGGTAGTTTTGAAACCACAATGCAGTGTCTACTGCTTGCTTTTGTGCCTTTTAGCCTGAGCCAGGCACTGGAAGGTCATGTGGATGCCTGCAATCAGTTGGCTGCAGGCTCTGGAACATTGACCACTCCTTCGCAAGTTTGTGCTTTAATGGACTCACTGAAACTGTGTGAGCCTGTATTTATTACTTCCAAACAGGAAGGACGATCTGAGGGGTGCAGGCAGTTGGAAAAGCCACCAACTCCAACCAGACTCTGAACATTGGCACTCTGCAGTATGTGCCAGACAATAGAGTTTCTTGTGATTGGCATTCAGGCTTTAGAACATTGTCCATGCTTAACCATTAAAATTGTTGGAAATTATTGCTCCCAAGCATGATAGGTACTTTATGACTGAACGGGTGTCACGGCTGGAAGCTGCCCAGCTTCAGGAAAAAAACAAGTGGGCTCCTGAGGGATCTTAGGCAGGGTTCTCTCGCTCTCTCACCAATATGCAAAGGACTTAAACATTTTGAGATAGTGTGCCTTTAGGCATCAGTTCTCCCACAGGGGATCATGTGATTCTTGGCAGCCAATCATGCTATCCAGAAGTCTTGCTAGAGCCGCCTCAACTACTGATGGAAGTGATTGGGACTCAGGCCAGTTGGGCTTGAATGGACATTGGGTCTGGAAGCCACCTGACCTGAGGAGCAACAGGTGGGGTCCTTTAGGATCTTGGGCAGGAGTCGAGTCTCCCATCATTGTGTGCAGAACTTCACAAATTTTAAAATGTGCCTCTAAGCAGCAGTCCTCCCATTGGGACCAGTTGACTCCTGGCAAAAAATCAGGCTGCCCACTGCTTCCCCTACCAGCAGAAGCAATGAGGACTGTGGCCTGAACAGATTTCTGGGCTAAATGCCATCTGCCTCCAAGAGGAACAAGTAGGGTCCTGAGGGATATTGGCAGAAGGTGCTCTACACCACCAGTGCTTAAGGAACTTGCAGGGGATCACACGTCTTCTGTCAGCCAATCAGGCTTTGCAGGAATCACACCAGAACCACTACCACTACTTGTAGGAGTAAACAATATTTAGGTTGGTGGGGCCTGAATAGTCTGGCCAGGAAGCCACCCGCTTTCAGGAGCAACAAGGGATGGGGTCCTTAAGGATCTTGAGCAGAATCCTTCCCCCTCCACCACCAAAAGATGTAGAAATTTTTAAATGTTGGTCCCTGACCAATACTCCCACAGGGATCATTTAACAGGGTTTTAAATAATTGATTAGCAGTTTTTTTTTTCCTTGGGACAATACTAACTATACAGAAAGTATTTATATAGGTTTTCTGGAAGTGTTGTGTTTGTTAAACATGGTGAGGCAAAGAGCTGTGCAGTTCCACAAAGTTTTAGCACTTTTGTGAGGAAAACGCTAATCAATTTTGAGAATTAAATAAAACCCTGTTTAACTCCTGACAGCTACTCAGGCTGTCCCGGGCAGTGGGACTGCCCTGAGCATGGCCCTCAAAGCTTATCTCTGCAGCTGGTCTGCCATGCAGTTGGCTGGAGTGGATCAGCTTGGGAAGTCGGTCGTCATTTTGTTATACTGCCCAAGTGTGATGTCGCTCCCTTGACCTGCATCTCAGCATTTCTCCAAGTGACTGCTCGGAAGGTATTTGGTACAGTGCTTTATCTTTCAGTACTTTGTGCTTCTGCTTTAATACCTGTTCATTTATTACTATTTATAACAATTTGTTAGCAACTAAACCCTGCACCTCCTACTCTTTACTCACTTTAAGGGCTATAGCTTGTTTGCTGCCCTGGGACGTTGCCACTTTGAAATGGCTACTTGGGGACTCTACATCAGTCTGCTACATAGCTGTGTTTTACCTGGCTGATGGTATACTTATCCTAAATCCACACCATGACAGGGATATACTACGACAACTCAAAATGCAAAATCCTGACACCCACCAGTCCAAGACCGACATGGCACTTACCTGACACATTAACATCCCGAAGACAGAAAGACTGACAGTGGACTTACGCCGGGTTTGTGGTCTGGCATGGCGGTAGGCCCCCCCCACCTCCCCATTGCGGGGGGCTCCCCCTACACCCCCAAATTATTAGAACCAACTCCTAGTCCTGCAAACTCCACTGTCGGGCTTTCCATCATCGGAATGTTAATGTGTTGGGTAAGTGCCACGTCGGGATGTGAGTCTCGGGCTGGTGGGTATTGGGATTTTGCATGTCGGGTTTTCAAAGTGATGCCCCATGACAGGGAGGGATCTGGATATTATGGTTAACCCTCACCACCACCATATTAGAATACACCTCCTGCAGTCCAAATACTAGGGCTAAGGTACAGTTTTGGTATCAGAATATGACTGCAGTGTCCAGAATTCAGAGGGAAGCGTAAGTATTGTGTCCCTACTACTAGGTTTGGCAGATGACATAGAACCCAGCACAGGCCCTCCCTTTACATACGATGAAAATGACTAGCACTGATCCACAGTGGGTATCCACAAAAGGCCTCCAGTGTGTCCATATCAGTGCCTGCAGTTTACTACCTACAGAGGTTGAACTAGAGGGCGTGGTTGTATCGTTGCCATCCAGAGGAACTTACCATCAGTAAAACATGGTTAAAGCCTAGCATCCTCAACTCAGAAATTTACCTCTGCAGTTATATCATCAAAAAGGACAGACTGCATAAATTTGAGCTCGCTCATCAGTGCAGTGTTAGAGCAACCGCTTACGACACCAGCAGTCCAACTTCGGGAATGAGCCAGGGTCATCGGGGTCCGGTGAGGGCGTGTAGTACTGAGTGTCCCAGAAAAATGGCTGCTCCTACTGGGAGGTGGGCAGCTTGCTTTTGCTGCAGTACTGCCACCTGGGTGGCTGTAAGTGGCAGTGCATTTGTGAACAGTTACATGGGTAGGAGAATGCAGGCTGGTGATGCACTACGCATGTTTGGTCCATGTGCACGCACAACCTCCCTACTGCCGTGCTGTGAGAGTGGTCTGGAAATAGGAAACTTCAGGAACAGGCAGGAGGAAGTCCTGCCTACCACAGACCCTCACCAGTGGCTGTGGTCCTTCCTTTAGAATCTGGAACTACAGTGCAGCAGAGATGCGGTGCTTCGCCTCCCCTACCATGGGGGGGGGAGAGTAAACCTTGGGTGGGGGGGCTGGAGTGACGGGTAATTCGAAGAAAAACCAGATGGTTCAAGCTGGTCAGTCCTTCAGGAAGGGGGCCATGTTGGAGACCGGGGCATAAATTTAGTAACAGAAAAAAAGTATGTGTGTGTATATATATATATGTGTGTGTGTGTGTGTGTGTGTGTGTGTGTATAGGGTGTCTTACTTGCAAGCCAAACTCTTTCTTCTGGCTAAGTGGTCTCTCTCTTTTTTTTGTTTTATAATAAAATGTTTATTAGGCACGAGGACATTTATACATTATACAAGACATTTTACATAGATATATTTGTTCAGTTTATATAATTATATATTGGACTTAAAAAAAAAAAAAAAAAACTCTCACCTAGCATCAGGACTAATTAATCACATGAACTAGACAAGTCTCATTTTAACATTTCTCCAGTATTGATTTGATTAGCTTAAGGGAACAAAGTCTGAATAAGTGCTTAACTGATACGTAATCCATTTTCTCCATTTTGTATCAAAGACCTCCACTCTATCCCGTACTCTGGCCGCCATCCTCTCCATCCTATATATCTCTCTTGTTAAGCTTAGCCACTCTCCCTGAGTTGGCAACCTATTTGTTCCCCGTAGTCTGGTTATTACTAAGTGGTCTAACTCTGCTTGTGAATGGTTAGTGGTAAGGTTCAAACTAGGTTATACAACAGTACTGAACCTCTGTTGTGCCTGCAAAACCTCACATGGTGGTGTACAAGGCCTATATGGCACAGTTGGGCTATAGGGAGATATTGATATTTGGAGAGTTAATCACCCCAAATTTTTTAAATCTATCTTGGTAGGAGCGTGTCTTCATCAAGATATTACAGACAACAACAAGTCGGTTCAGTCCTAAAACTCTAAAACACACATTGCTTTAATGGATTGTTGTATCATGATTAAATTGGCAGGCTTGATATCCAACACTGCTGGTGACCATCACCTTGTTGTCTTGGTAAGGAGCAATAGATTTCTAAAGCTGAAACCTAATGTACATGAATTCCGCATCTACTCTGATTTGGTTACTTGGGACTTTGCTAATGATCTACAGCTTGTAGACTGGTCCTTCCAGAATGTTCTACCAGTTGTAAATTGCTCTCTGTTACTTTATAGGTAAATTTACTTACTGGATGGGCGAACATACTCCGTTTGGCTGAAGGAAAGTCAGACGGGGTTCCACTAAGTGGTTAACCAAAAACATACTCTCTCGTTTAAAAGATAGGGACAATGCCTGGAAGCAGCCTCAGCTCATTAACCTGAGTATGCAGATTAGTTTAATGCACAGACAGAAAACAAATCTTTGTACAAGAGATATAAAGGTAGCCAAAATAAAAAAAATTAATAATCAGCAAATTAACTGTAATGGTAACGTACAGGCATTCTGGTAAAATATAAACAAACTGTTATCCACTGAAACAAAGTAATCTTCAGGTACTCGTGGATGGCAGGATATGCTATATCTGATGCAAATTAAATTGCTACTGCTTTCAACTCTGCGTTTACCAGTTGGGAAGGTTTATCTAAGAACCTCACTGATGCACCAGACACCGATAACTGTTGAATTTAGACCAGAATCTCATTTTAGGACTGTCCCCCACCCCCAGTCCTGTGACTGTTAAATAAAACTGCAATTGATAAATCAGAGGGTAGTGATGGTCTACCTCGCAAATCGTTAAAACTGGCTATCATCATTCTTGCTCTTACCCAGACCCACTATCATTAAAGAACTAGTGTAATGCAGTATTTTCTGACATGCCATTTTCTGCAAGTTACTGTATTGGCATTACATTGTGACTGGCTCCACTGTATAGCACCCGCCTCGACTCTGATTACATCTGTGAATCACAAAACTGACTTGTTGTACAAGGTGAAGGACTACCTAACTGGTGAAGCTAAGCTTACTTTTGCTAAGTCTCATCTCAGTCTGTTGATCATTCATCTACAGTCTATGTTCAGCATCTGAATCCAATAGAAAATGTGTTCTTTACACAATAATTACTAAATTTGCTCTCTCTGGCCCCTTTACAAGGCATCGCTGCAGTGTGTATAATAAATTAGAATGGCTGTCACCTGAACTTAGAAGTAAATTTATTCTTCTGAATAAGGTCCATCAGCAACTACGCAACGATGAGCAGACCCACCGTAGTGACCTGTTCCTTCCACTGTCAAAGTATCTTCAATTCCCAGTCACAAAACATGAGGCTGTTAAAGAGACCTTTCAGAAAATTAGCAATGGGAGAACATGCTTCTAAAGTTTCCGCTGCTAGAACTTGGAATGACATCTCCACAGAACTTAGGGAAATAGTACCCAGTCCAGTTTAAAGATCAAGCTAAGGAATTTCCTAAAATCCCAAACTGTGTGTAGTTATTTTGGATGATATGTGATGTGTGATGCCTGTTTAATTAAGCAGTAAGACACGAAGGGGTGTTGGTTGCTGTCACAACCACACGCCTGGGGTGTAGTAAGGCATGAGGTCACAGGCCAAGTGCCTTCAGCCCCTAGAAGTGTGATTTTGACACACAGCTGACACTCTGGATTGTCGTAGTGCACTTATAAAATGGGGTTTGTGTTAAAAAGTGAGAAAATAACTGAAACATTTTAAAAAATCAGTAGTTCTGTGTAAAATATTACCTCTGCAGATGGGCTGTCACTACAGGATGCTAGCCTGAGTTGCACTGTGTGATCTGCTATGGTTTGTGTGTTTTTTATGTGCCTGTAATCCTCCCACCTCCCTCACCTGCCATGGGGTGTGTACAGGCTTGTGCACTTGTAGGTCCTTTTTGGTCCTGTAATTAACTGGTTAATTTTCTTCTGCCCCACTGGTGAGAACTCTGTAGATCAGAGGTCGCTCTTGGTGCGAGGGGGTATAAATATTGGCGCCAGCGAAGCAGAAGAGAACCCAGGTGAGAGACCAAGCAGTGAGAAGGGATCCATGAGGAAAGCGGTGCCGATTCCCTGCTCTCAGCATTTCCAGAAGTTTTCTGAGGGTTGGGGCGACTGTGAGTACGGCGAGGGACCACTCAGCAGCCATCAGCCTGGTCAACGGTGTGGCCCATGCTGTGTCCTCTGTATTGTCCTCTCTGGCAGGGCACAAAGAAATCCATGGCCAGAGTGAAGGAGGTTTTGATAGCAGAGAGTCTGAGCCCTGAACCAGGGTGCAGTCTGCAATGAGCAAGAGAGAGAGACAGAGAGAGACTTGAGAGGAGAATTTGGAGCCTGAAAGAAGGAGGGAGAGCAATGACCATGAAGTATAGATGCCGACCTTGTTATGGCAGCTCTGATGCTACAGTGGGGATGTTTGCCCATGAAGCTGGAGGGTCAAGTCATTCACCAGGGCCCAGGTTCTGTAACCGAAAAGTATGTTGAGAGAGAGAGGGAGAGAGATGGCACTGAAGTTCAGAGATGCCAACCTGGTTTGTCTCAGTCGCGGCGGGGATGTCTGTCCTATGCTATATGGGGGAGTCGCTAGCTATGGCCTAAATTTTGGACTGAAGAGTGGGGAAGGAGTGGTATCCCCATTACTCCTGGCTGCTGCTGAGAGCCCGTGGAACAGCATAGGATTGAGTATGGGGATGAGAGGGGAAAGAGGAATTTGAAGTCTGCCTGCTGCCTAAGGTTAAGGGCCATTTCAGCCCCGATTTAACGCTGCCTATGTAAAGGGACTACTCTGCCCTAAGGAAAGCAGCCCAGAGTTAGTAAGATCGTATCAGCCACAAGAGACACTAACAGTTTTCAGTGACCTACGCGGTCAGCACTGCAAATTAACTGTTCCAAGTGTGTGTTACCTCCTTGGAGTCTTTATCAATTAAAAGGAACCCCTCATTGTTATTTTTCTGTGTGGACCTCAGTCATTTCTTCCGAACTATTTATGGCTACTAATTCAAGCTTTATTGCACCCCAGCACCAGAAGAAACCTGCGCCCCTGCCAGCTGACCTCCCAATCGGCACCAGCCATCCCAGTAAAAAAAAAAAAAAGACTTTGGTTTCTGCAGTGAGTGCTCCTCCCCTCATATTTACCATCTGACATACCGCTAGACCCCAACGGGGGCTTACATGTGAACTGTCTCGTGAATCAATCCCACCCCCCAGTTTTGTTTAACTTTTTTCTTTACATTCAGAAGGAAACAAAATCATCTTGTTTTACTTTGTGGGCTTGAATTAGAAGAGACTGGCTTCAGGTGTTTTACTTCAGTGACTGAGTGGACCAAGCTAGGTAGTAGTGTGAGTGAAAGAGAAACCAGGGTCTGGAACTGCAGCATCTAGAAGCTGCTCACTGATATGTTCAGTAATTGAGCAACATTGGTACTGGGACTTTTTAACCCATTGATTGTGCTGTCTCAGTCCAGTGGGTATAAACAAGTTTCAGCCAGTCAGGATGCAGGATTTTGAGTTCCCATTTTATAGTGTCAGATAAGTCTTGTTTCTTGTCATTCTGATTGTTATGAAGCTTCCAGTGTGTACTGTACTGTACTGAGTCAGCTCTCGGCTTGCACCTGAAAATGGGGACTTGTTTCTCCAGTGTGCCTACCCAGTCAACAAATGAAATTAAATAAATAAATACCTTGCCCAATCCAGCTGCGTATCTTTTACTTTAGACCATATGTACTACCACTGCACAGTTTTGAATGGAGCACCATTTTGTTTTTGGTGCAACCAATGACATCTGTTTTGGCCCCCTCCCCCCCCCCAAAAAAAACAATATTCGTTCTTCAGATCCCTCAACCCCCGCTACACACTTTTTTTTTTTTGTATTTGATTGCCTTTAAAAGACAGTACATCTTATGCCAGACATCAGCATATGGTATCCAGATCCATTCAATGGCACAGGTTTAACAGTTAGTCTAAACAGTCTGGTTTGTGAATATGGAGGTATAGCTAGATAATATTAACAGCAAAACATTTGTACTTAAAAGCTGCACCTTACCAGAGCGAGGAATCTATCTAAACATGGTAAAATCCAAACAGAATTTTAGTATCAAGCCTAAGCTATGATATGATCCTGTACCAAACATCCCGCTTCAATATGGTTACCACGCCATCGCAGCAATGATTTCACAAGATCAGTATCAAGAATTACAACAGTCCATGTAATCTTGAACAGTAGAAGGAGAACATATCATGATCTTTCCTAAAATAGTTCCGTTATCAACTGTATTAACCAAACCAACCTTGTGACCAGGGTACTGGCCATGGAACTAATACGTGAGCTGTCTGTATTAATAGAAACTGGAGGCTGTTTGTACTTACACAGTCAATATAGGGGATCTTCTAGGCCAATACACTGAAGGCTTGAACAGTATTACCCACTGGGCTGTGCCACGTGGCAAACACCATTGCTATAATTCTATAAATCCCAACATAAAGTCCTGATATATAGCAGTCCATAATTATCTGGAGCACTTAATAGCTCTCTCAAAATTAATTGCATATATATAAAAACATAGAAACAGAGAAATTGTTGGCAGGTAAGGACTGCTAGGCCCATCCAGTCTGCCTGCAGGCCGTATACATGTATGCATCCACTCTCCCTAAGTAGTCAATGGCTTTTCATCACTCCCTTCCCGCCCAAGGTTCCCTTTGCTTGTCCCAGGCATGTTTAAACCCCTCCACTGTGCTTGCCCCTACCACCTCTTGTGGCAGACTAGTCCAAGTGTTCACCACCCTCTCTGTGTGGAAAAACTTCCTCACATTACCTCTTAACCCTCCCCCAGTTTTATATTGTGGCTCCTGGTTCTGGTATCTTTTCTATATTGGAAAAGATCTTCCACCTGCACCTTAAAAGTTTCTATCATGTTGCCCCTTTCTTTCCTCTCCTCCAGTGAGTACACAAAGGTCTCTTAGTTTCTCCTCATATATTTTGTGGTGCAAACCATGCGCCATCTTTGTCTCCTTCTCTGGACAGCCTCCACCTTGTTTGTCCTTACGCATGTGTGGTCTCCAATACTGCACGCAGTACTCCAGGTGAGGCCTTACCAGTGTTTTTATACTGTGGCATCACCACTTCCTGCCTCCTACTAGTAGTACATCTGCCTGTGCACCCCAGCATGCCACTGGCTCTCCCTGCAACCTTTGCACACTGCTTTGATACCTTAAGGTCATCAGGTATGATAAACCCTTAGGTCCCTCTCCTCTTTGGTGATGGTGACATAAACCAAGAATAGCAACATTTTACAACAGGAAAACATCTGAAGCCATATAAAGTCCACAGCTGCACCTCTACCTCTTCAGAGAGCTCAGTACTTATTTTTTGGCCTGCCGCTCATGTATCCTCCTACAAATTAGCCTCCTCTCATCCCTACACTATCTTCAAACTCCTTCTTAGTCAACTCAACACATTTTCCTGCCTCCACTACATCGGTGCACTGTTATGTATGGCCTTTGTTGTAAATATGGAAGTAGGCGGGCATAAGCATTGTATAGCACATCCACATTTTATAGGTTTTGCCTGCATGACATCAACTTTTTTCCTTTTGGAGCAAGTGACATATGAGAGAAACAGAAACATGTGCAAAGTATGGTCTCTGGAATCGGGTGCCCTCCTCCCCAGCAGCCCCATGGCATCATCTCTCCCCCGCCCCCGTGGTTGGCCATGCCCTGCTAGAGACTGAATCCGCAGTTGGGGGGGGGGAGGGATCCTGCTTGGTGGGTGCTGCTGGGATTAACTACAGTTTCTGTTGTCCCGTCCCTGGAGTCAGTGGCATGAATGATGCATGCATATATGCAATGGACCTGCGCATGCTTGAGCCATGTCAATTGCACCCTCCCTTTCTGTCCGTGTGAACTGTGCCCCCTGTGCTACCACAAGGGGTGCCTGTGCAACGGCGCAGTCAGTCCTCCCTACACAGTGAGATTATTTACTAGGATGCTTTCTCCAAGGTCACCGGTGTCAGGAGAGGTAGTGTTACCACTGCGCCAATGGGCCAGCCCCGAAATCCTGTATGCTTTATGAAATTGCTCAGCCAGTAATTCCTGTTGTTGGTTTAGGGCTCCTGGGGACCTGTTCTTTAAAAATTACAGTAAATCTCCTTCACTCCACTCAGGCATCCAACCAGTCTGATGTTGGAGGCCCTGTTGGCATTTTACAGGGCCTCCGATCTACACTTAAACTGACATTTTCATTGGCCATTCTGAGCCCTCAGTTTTCACAGCTTGCTATCTAAGCCTTTGTAAAATTGTTTCAACTTTAGTGTTGATAGCTTGCATGGAGGTCACTAATGATTGCCTGAGTGGTTCATCTCCCACTCCTGTTAATGACACTACTTCTGTTGCTGCCTGACTTACAGAAGATGGCTCAGAGTTCGATCCACCAGAACCTCCCTTGTTCATGTGCACCTTAGTCAAAAAAGGTATCGTTCTGATCCTTAGAAGGTATGTCGAATGTAGCCAAATATTTCAGTTTCAGTTTGTGAAATATACGTTTTTTTTGTGTAATTTCGTTCTCAGATGTGCAGTGCTACTGAGAAATGCATCTGCTCAGTAAGTGTTCTCCACAACACCCCCCCAGCACTTTATTTCTCATCTAGCTCAAATTTACTGAATAATATTTTGGCGAGTAATTTAATTGTATTATATTACCACATGAAAAGGCTCTGTACTGCAGTGTTTGAAATAAAACAAACAAAAAATGAATCTGAAGAGGTACAGGGAGTCTGTGTGCCCCCTTCCCCCAGTAGTTGGGATGGTGCAGTGACTGTGGAGCTCACCAGTATGTAAAACAAGCCAAGTAGCCTGCTCAGTAAAATGCCTGCCCCTTTGAGAACGTCCTATCATTTTTATAGCATATCACTTTTACTTGATTCTCTGGTAAAATGCTGCTGTTGATTAGTAATTATCATTCAGATTTTTATAAGTGAACTATTTATTGATCTTTGTTTTGTGTTGATATTCCTTGAAGTACAGTATTTTGAAATGAGGCTCATATGAAGCATCCAATTGAAATATTTTGGGGCAGTTCTTTTTTTTTTTCCTCATTCGTAATTTTTGGTCTTTTTTTACATTTTTGTTCCCTTCCCTCCTAGGGTCATGGCGTACACATGCGTGTATGTGTGTTGAGGCGCACACTCATGCCAGGATCCGATGGCCCCTTCTGCCCCTCCCCAGACTTGCATCGCCACTCCAGCCACCTGCGCTGCCCACCAGACCGCCACCTGGTGGGAGCGGGACTACGACAGAGTGGGCATCCACCTCTTTGGAGGGGAGAGCCATAGCTCAATCCCGCTGCAGCCCTCCCCCACCAAGCCAGCTCCCCAGCGACCTGAGGTCGTTCCCGAACACGGGTTGCTGAAGTAGTGCGAGGTAAGGCGCCAGCGCCTCAGCACCACCAGCTGGCCCTCTTTGCTTTGTTTTAAGACAATTCCCAGCAAAGGGGGAATCATTTGATAGGGACTTCTGGAGAAGTAATGGATTCTGAATATAGCAATGGCGTAGAAACATAGAATTTGTCAACAGAAAAGGACCAGGTGGCCCATGCATTCTGCCCAGATGTTCCCTGCCTATTCAGTCTCCGCAGACCCTGTCTGGTCTCTGACGACCTTCCTGCTTCCCTTCCTCTTTTCAAATATACCCCATGTTTATCCAATGCATGCTTGAAGCTCCCTCCATGTTCTAGCTTTCACCACTTCAATGGCAGTCTGTTCCAGGCATCTAACACCCTTTCAGTGAAGAAATATTTCCTCACATCTCTCTTAAACATCCCTCCTTCAGCTACATGGCATGCCCCCTGGTCATGGTGCTCATTCTCATTTGAAATAGTGTCCCCGCCTGCACTGTTTCCCTGTGTAAGGTGCTTGTAGGTCTTGATCACCTACACTCTTTCCTCTCTTCCAGGGTGTACATGTTAAAATCCATCAGTCTCTCCTTATAGGGATTTCCATCCAAACCCAGCACTATTTTAGTTGCCCTCCTCTGGACTGCCTCCACCCTGTATATGTCTGAGGTGTGGTCTCCAAAACTGGACACAGTACTCCAGGTGGTGTTGCACCAGCAAGCAATACACTGGCAACACCACCTCCCTCCTCCTACCGGAGATATCCTTCCCTATGCATCCCAACATCCCAGTTGCCTCACCTACTGCCTTGTCACACTGCCTGCCACCTTGAGGTCCTCAGCTATAACCCCAAGCTCCTTTTCCTGTCCAGTGACTGCCAGTACCTCTGCCCCATCCTACACTCAGCACTGGAGTTTCTATGCCCTAGGTGCTTGATTTTGCACTTCCTGGCATTGAACCCCAGATGCCATGTTTTTGACCACTCCTCTAGCTTCCCAGGACCCCTGTGCATCTTCTCCACCCCCTTCTGAGTGTCCTTCCTATTGTGGATTTTGGTGGCATCTGCAAAAAGGCATACCTTCCCCTCCAGTTATTCTGCAGTGTCCCCTATGAAGACATCGAAAAGGACTGATTTCAATACCGAACTCTGTGTTACCCGCTGGTCATTCTCCCATCCTTGGAGTGAGTGCTGCTAACCAGCACACACTGCCTGCTTATCTCCTATCCAGTAACCAGTCCTAACCCAGTATACCACTTTGGCTCCCACTCCTAGGCTGGTCAGCTTCTTTATGAGCCTCCTGTGTGGCACAGTGTCAGAGGCCTTGCTAAAGTTGAAATAAGCCACATCTACTGCCCTCCCTTGATCGATTTTCCTGGTCACCTAGTCAGAGAAACATATCAGATTTTTTTGGCACAACCTTTCGCCCATGAATCCATGCTGCTTGTGGTCTTACAGCCCATTGGATTCTAGATGCTGTACCAGTCTTTTCTTTCAGTAGAGTTTCCATTAATTTGCCCGCCAGTGAAGTAAGACTGACCAGCCTGTGGTTGGTAGCCTTTTCTCTGCTCCTACTCTTGTGTAGAGGGATGACGTCAGCCCTTCACAAGTCCTTTGAAACCATTCCTGTTTCCAGTGAGGAGTTGTGAACTGTTGAACAAGGCTGTCGGTGGGTCAGCTAGCACCTCTCTGAGTTCTTTCAGCAGTTTGGAGTGTATCCCATCCAGTTCCATAGACTTATCCACCTTCAAGGTTGCAAATCCTTTCAGGACTCTTTCCTCTGAAAATGGACTTGTGCCCACCCCCATGTTCTACGTCTTCCTGGTGGTCTGTCCCCTCCTGCCACCAGTGTGAAGACAGAGCAGAAGTGTCTGTCCGGGTATTTATTTTGTTTATGTTGACCAGATAACTGCACTAGGCAAACAAATACCTATGTTTAGGCATGACCCAGGAGATTACATACACAAATGTGTTACAAAGACTATTTACAAGGCAAAACATTTAGAGTGGCAGGTACGTTAAAATATGTAACAAAGGCTCCACCATCCCTATCACCCTGCAGTTTTTAGACGTATGTTTAGTTATTTTTTCTGTGTCTTCAATGTGGGTGAATAGTGTTTACCTTTTTACAGTACATTTCACAAAGACTAAATGAATGATTGGAGGGAAGCTTTAGTTTGCAGACAAATTAAAAATGGCTTTATTACCATTTCTTAACAAAAAAAACGAAATCCTTAAATGGAAGGATGCACAAGTCTGGGGGAAAAAAGCTCTGTTTAGCATTCTAACACTAGCAATCTTGAGATCAAGCCTCGTGGCTGTTTCAGCTGATTAGCTAAAAATCTAAGTTATATAGATGTGCAGATCCTAAACTAGTAGGCCAACATAAACAAGTCTTAGAAGTCGTAAAGTTTTTTTTTTTTTTTTGTGTGCTACTGTGTGTATTTTATGAACTGCATCATGAGTGAGGGCACAAGAGCGAGAAACATGATACACAGAGAACCATGACTGGGATGTCAACATACCAGGGTACACAATCTTCAGGAGGGACAGGGAGGATAAAAGAGGAGAAGGAGGAGTAGCTCTCTACGTAAGGGAAGGGATCAAAGTAATGGAACTAAAGGGTAAACAGGGAGGAGAGAAGGCACTGTGGCTCACCTTGGAGACAGGAAATGGCACTACAATCCACACAGGTATTGTTTATAGACCCCCGTCTCAGGTGGAGGAAAGGGACAAGGAAATTATAGAAGGTATCCTTAGAATGGCAGAGAAAGGGGAGATATTATTGATGGGGGACCTGAATGTGCCAGATGTTAACTGGAGCACATTTGCTGCAGCCACATCCAAGAGCAGGGTCCTTCTCGATGCCCCACAGGGGGGCATATTCCTCATACAGCTAGTGTTGGAACCCACTCGGGAGGGAGCAATCTTAGACCTGGTACACTCAAATGGGGACGAAGAGGGGATCTCAGATTTAGAAGTGGGTAGCCATCTGGGAACAAGCGCTCACCAAACAGTGTGGTTCTCGATAAACACAGTCATAGAGTTAAGCCATACAGACAGGGAGGGTACTATGATTTAGGAGGGCTTACTTTGGCAAAATGGGAAGGAAAGGAGGGGTGAAGGAACAATGGGGAAAATCAAAACTACCATCACAGAGGCAACAAGCCTTTGTGTGAAATAAATAAACAAAGCAAAATGAAGGAAAAAACTCACTATGGTTCTCAAAAGAGGTGGCGGCGAAGGTTAGGGAGAAAAATATAGCATTCAGGAAGTAAAAGGAATCACAGAAGGAGCAGGACAGGGAACTGTATCAGTTAAAGCAGAAGGAAGTAGGGAAGGCAGTCAGAATAGCAAAGGCCCAAACAGAGGAAAAGATAGCCAACTTGGTTAAGAAGGGGGATAAAACCTTTTATAGGTACATTAGGGAGCAAAAAAAGACCACGGGAGGGGGCTTAATAAAGGGGAGGAGAGGTGGGCAGAGGGTGACCGTGAAAAGGCAGAGATCCTGAATGAATACTTTTGCTCAGTATTCACAAAAACGAGAAGGAGGAGGTACCTAAACTAAACTGTAGAAGCACTCTGGATTGGGGGATAGATACCAGTCCATTCACAGAAGAAAGGGCCCTGAAAGAACTCCTAAAACTCAGGGTGGACAGAGCAATGGGGCCTGACGGGATTCACCCCAGAATTCTAAAAGAACTAAGGGGAGAACTAGTGACACCACTGACTACCTTTTTTAACAAATCATGGTAGGATGGTGTGGTACCTGAGGACTGGAGGAAGACGGTTTTATTCCCCTTCACAAAAGTGGGAGCGAGGCAGGAAACTACAGACCTGTTAGTTTGACCACAGTGGTAGGGAAAATTATGGAATCACTTCTGAAAGAAAGAATTGTTGACTACCTAGAGATCAGCGGGGCACAGGACCCAAGACATCATGGATTCACAACGGGAAGGTCATGTTAGACAAATCTAATAGATTTCTTTGACTGGGTGACCAAAGTAGTAGACCAGGGAGGGGCTGTGGATGTGGCCTACCTAGACTTTAACAAATGTGAGGGATATGGGGGTGGGAGGACAGGAGCTCAGTTGGGTCAAAAATTGGCTTTTGGGGTGTTTACAGAGGGTAATGATGGGTGGGATACTCTCCCCCCCAGGAAGGTAATCAGTGGGGTCCCTCAAGGTTCAGTATTGGGACCACTCTTGTTCAGTGCATACATCTCGGATATAGGGAGGGGGGTTAGGAATAGGTTGAGTCTCTTTGCGGACGATTCAAAACTGGGAGCACTGGTGGATTGTGAAGAAGTGAGGGAGACAGTCAAGGGGGATCTGGATACCCTGGAGGGGTGGTCAAGGAGGTGGGGGCTGAAATTTAATGCTGGGAAATGTAAGGTACTTCGTTTGGGGGTCAAAAACCCGGGCCATCTATACACCCGGGGTGTGATACTGCAAGCCACATTGGGGGAAGGGATTTAAGGGTGGTAGTAGACGTCAGAATGAACAACTCTGAAAATTGTAGAAGAACTGCGCCAAAGCAAACAAGATACTGGGCTGCATAGCCAGGGGAATTACATCCAGAAGGAGGGAGGTGATCCTCCCTCTATATAATGCCATGGTTAGGCCACAGCTCTAGTACTGTGTACAGTTCTGGAGACCTCATCGGAAGAAGGACATAGCGCTGCCGGAGAGAGTCCAGAGGAGAGTGACCAGGATGATTCAGGGCATGGATGGTAGGCCTTATGAGGAGAGACTGGCAGAGCTTGGGCTTTACACACTGGAGGAGAAGGAGGGATAGGGGAGACATGAAATAGGTTTTTAAGTATGTAAAGGGAATAACCAGGAGTGGAACTAAGGAGCTGTTTAGGCTAAAGAAGGGATGAACAACCAGGGGCCATGAGTGGAAGCTGGAGGGGGGAAATTACAGGGGGGAGCGTAGGAAGCATTTTTTCACTGAGAGGGTGATGGAGCCATGGAATGCACTGCCCGGGAGGCTGGTGGAGGAGGGCACAGTGGAGGGCTTCAAGAAGGGGTGGGGCAGGTACAAGGGGAGACTGAAACCAAAGAAGACCCTCTCGGGGGCTAGGGGTGGTGGTAAGGCGAGCAGCCACTAGGTTGCTGGCTTTCGAGCAGGCAAGAAAGAGCATTTGGCCTATTCTGCTGGCTTTTAGTATGTATGTTAGTATGTAAAAGATTAATAAACAAGTTGGCCAGCCTTGGAGTGGGTCCCAGGATGGTAGCCTCGGTAAAAAATTGACTGGACAACAGGACACATAGGGTAATAGTAAATGGAGTCCACTCCAAGGAAAGGGAGGTTACTAGCAAGGTACTGCAGGGTTCAGTACTGGGACCAGTTCTCTTTAATGTCTTTATATGTGACATTGTGGAGGGTCTGGAAGGAAAAGTATGCCTCTTTGTAGATGACACAAAGATCTACAACAGGGTTGATAACTCGGGATGGGGGGTGGAAAGGATGAGAAGGACTTGGAAAGGTTGGAGGAATGGCCAAAGTATGGCAGCTTAGATTCAGTGCAAAGTAATGCACCTGGGAAACAAAACCCAGGGAAGAGTATACAGTTTTTTTGGGGTACTAACAATAACAAAAATGGAATGGGACCTGGGGGTAGTTTTATTAGATGACCTAAAGGTAGGCAAGCAATGTGAAAAGGCAGAAAGGTGGGCTGGGGGGATACTGGGATGCATAGGGAAAGGCATCACCAGTAGAAAACAGGAGGTTGTTATCCCTCTGTACAGACAGTTGGTGAGACCCCATCTGGAGTACTGCATGCAGTTCTGTAGACCTCATCTCCACAAGGACATAGACAAGATGGAGGCATTCCAGAGGAGGGCAGCTACAATGGTGCAGGGTCTGCACCAGAAGCCATATGAAGAGAGACTAAAGGAGCTTAATATGTATACCTCGAGGAGAGGGGGGACATAATAGAAACATTCAAGTACCTCAAGGGAATTAGCAAAGCCCAAGAGGGTATCATCTTTCAGAAAAAGAGATGTGCAAGAACGGGGGGGGGGCAAAATTTGAAGATGGGGGGATGGCTCAGGGGCAACGTCAGGAAGTATTTTTTCATTGAGAGGATGGTGGATGCATGGAACGGCCTTCCTGATGAGTTAGTGGGGTCAAAAACAGTGGGGGAGTTCAAGAATGCATGGGACAGAGATAAGGCAATTCTAGTGGAGGGTAGTAGGAAGTAGGCTATTGGTTAATTAGGATCTGCAGCTTATCCATTAAGTAGGAAATGGGCAGACTGGCTGGGCCAAGGGTCCTCACCTGCCTTCAAAGTCCGTGTTCTCTTCAAGTCCTGCCCCCGCCACACACACACAGACAGAGAAGGCAGTGTGGTTTAATTATTATAGAAAATTTAAAATTTTGTGATCACAAATTCTAATCCCCCACTACTGAATTGATCTCACAGTACTCCAGTTAACCCACTCAGCTCAAACCTAAGCAAATCAAAATCTCCCAGTGCTCTAGCCCACTCAGCTGCAAAACTGGGTAGAAGCAGGACTCGTTTGGAAATGGGGTGTTGCAGGGCTGTTAGTTAACCAGGAGCTGCAGCTTATCCGAAAGGTAGGGAAATGGGCAGATTGGGCGGGCCAAGCGGTCCTTATCTGCCATCAGAGTCTGTGTTTCTATGTTAGGGCACAACCAAAAATGGTGAACTACTGTAGGCAGTTATGGTTTGCTGTGAATTCTTTTCTGTGTCCTGATGTGTATTTAAATGAAGGTCGGTGCTACTCCTTGGTCTTGATTTTTCCTATCAGAGTAGAAGAAAGATATCATGATTTTAGCAGTAAGTGAGCTCTAAATAATCCCTTAGGGTAGGCATCTGACAAGTGAATTTCCTCTTTTGTGTTTGTTTGATTGTTTCTCTTTCAAGAAAATGATACTGATAAAAGAAAACTGCATGACTAACTTGTGGGTAGTGGCCAAGGGCAAAAACAGAGATGCAGACAGCGCTTCATTTGTTTGGAACTTTAAAACATTGTTAGACTGTCTGGCAGTTTGCAAATAGGTCTTGCCTGGAGGATGGGCTTGAAATGTCCATAAAATAAGAGTTTGTTATGTGAGACCTCTGCCTCCATCCCCATAAAAGCAGTAGCATGTAGCAGGGCGTGCAGCATCACCGTCTGTCAGGGAGTGGAACTGGGAGAATTAAACATTAAAACATTTATTTATTTATTTATGTCTTTGATAACCGGGTGGGTGCACTAATCCAGTGGACCGTTTTCAGGCACGACCCGGGCCACTAGCATGGCACAGTAAGTAAGGCATATACAGGGAGCAAGACAGTACAACAGGCATCCCAGTTCAGTGAATAAAGCAAGGTACAGAGGGACAATACATAAACTGAATTATAGTAAGGTACAGTAAACAGGTTAATAATCGGGTAAATACACAATTACAATCGGGTAGTACACAGTTACAAGATAACAATCAGCAGTAGGTAAGTGCTATGTCATAGTCAGAAGGGGGAGAGTGCAGAGCCAGGGAGGGAGACGGTGCCTTCATAGGGGAGGTTAAGACCCCGCAACAGGGAAGGGGGATTTAGGAGGAAGGGGATGCCCACTTTACCCAGGTGGGCAATAGCATTTGGCTTTTGACAGCAGCCAGGCCTCGAGGTGGGTTTTGAAAGAGGGTCTTGAGTCAGTCGAGTGGAGTGACATAGGGAGCTTATTCCATAGGGAGGGGGCAGAGAAGGAAATGGCTTTACTGCCCGTGGGAAGAAGAGACTCTAGTGACTTCCAGAGAGGGGATGGATGAGTCTCGGAGGCACCTTGATGCCACTGGGCCCATGAGAAGGGACGAGAAAGGGGACAGGTGGCTGTCTCCGAGGGTATTGTCTGTTATACAGCCAAGGGCATAGTCAAACCACCCTTGAAGTGGGAGCCATCCTAGCGATTTGTACAAGTCACAGTGATGTGTAGAGTAAAGACTGGCGCACAAAACGACAGATACTGTTGTAAACTGAGTTGAGCCTAGAGCGCAGCACAGAGGACACTTGGGAGTAGATGGGGAGCAGTAGTCGATAAGGGGGAGAAGGTTGCCTTGTGGAGTTGCTAGGTACGCCTCTGAGATCATTAACTGTTTTAGGCGGCAGGCAACCCCTAGCTTCTGGTTTACCCTGCGCACAGTGATGTTGACGTGTTCTGTGAACTCAAGGAAGGGGTCCAGGGTAACACCTAGGTATTTAAACCTGGAAACATTTTGGGGGGGGGGCTTCTGGTGTGAGCACTGTGAGGGAGGAATTAGACATGGATACCTTGGAGATTAACAATTTAGACCCGAGTAGCATAGATTTTGTTTTCTTTTCGTTAACCAAGAGTCTGTTAGAGAGAAACCAATTATAGGCAGTACCATAGTTGATGGTTAGAATGGAGGAGATGTTCATAAGGGACTTGTCACTGTGGAAGAGAACAAGGTCATTCACGCAGAGAAGCACTTCGCAGGAGAGGCTCTCGGCAGGTAGGGAGTTTTTGAAGATGGAAAATAGCAGTGGGCCCAGAATGGAGCCCTGAGGGACTCCTGTTGAGACAGGCAGGGCAGGGGAGGAGGCTGGACTGATGTTAACTGATTGGGACCTACCTGTGAGATAGCTCTGTTCAAATTCTGTTCACAGAAAAGGACCTTTAGGCCCATCCAGTCTGCCCCTTGTTCCTGCCTATTATGTCACCACTGACCTTAGTCAATCATAGGTGTCACTCCCGTTCCTCTACCTAATGTGCCTATCCCATTGATGCATGATGCTCACCACAGTCTTTGTCCCCACTACCTCCTCTGCCAGGTTCCAATCATCCACCACCCTTTCTGTAAAAAGTGTTTCTGTACATCTCTCCTAAACTTTCCCCATCTTAGCTTCATTGCATGCCCCCTTGTTCTAGTGCATTCCTTTCTCAGAAATAGACCCTCCACTTGAACCTTATGCATGGCTGCAAGGTACTTTTAGGTTTCAGTCATGTCCCCTGTTGCTCTCCTCTCAAATTCTTGCAGCCTTTCCTCATATGGTTTCTTGTGTAGCCTCTCTCACCATTTTGGTTACCCTCCTCTGTACTGCCTCTACCCTTTTGTGTCCTTACAGAGGTGCAACCTCCAGAACTGGACACAATACTCCAGGTAGGCCTCTCCAGTGAGCGATACAGTGGCAGCACCACCTCCCTTCTTCTGCTAGAAATCCCTCTCCCTTTGTACCCCAGCATCCAGCTAGCCTTTCCTTCTGCTTTGTTAAACTGCCCAGCTACCTTGAGGTCATCAGACATGATGACCCCTTGGTCTCTTTATTGCTTGGTGACTATAAGCTCCACTCCCCCCTCATCTTGTACACAGCCCCTGGGTTGCGCAGTCCTAAGTCCATAACATTGCACTTTTTGGCACAGAAACCCAGCTGGCACTCTTGTTTCATTTGAGATGAGTGGAGCAGCAGAGATGGATGATCTCTTCTACTTTGAGGGGAGAGCAGCATGGGGGATGAGGAGGGGTAAAGCGACCATAAGGAACTGGAGCTTACGGTATTACCCTCACAAAGTGTGATGGAGAGAGGGTGAGATGAGATGCACAGTTATGCATGCTATATAATGAGTTCCTGAATCCTGACTAGCAATAAAACTAATCTCTTGTTATGGAGTCTGATTTATTGTCCACCTGCATTTGAGGGGATGGTGGTGGCCTGCTGGTTAGCTGAAGATGTGCAATGATTGTCTTGGGTTGAAAATTATTGCTTGCATGCTCTACAGCAGGGTTCCACTTCAGGCTGATGGTTCTGTTACAACAACAGAAAATAATATTGAACATAATAATAAGCACCATGCTTCTGGATGGTGAGAGCAGTCAGGTAGCAGTATTTCATGCTGCAATTTAATGAGCTCTTTTTTTTCCTTCTTTTTTTGGAATGCTGTGATGTAGATGAGATTATTCATGATAATGACAAGAAATAAGTATATGTTAAATGTGTGCTGCAGTGAAATCTTAACTCTTTAAAACACAGGACAAAAAAGTTGAGTGCACAAATGCTTCAATACCCTTGTGGGTGTTTAATGGTTTATAATAGTAGCTGGTGGGATACAAGTCAAGTGTTAATTTTGGTCTGATGTTGTTGCCATGGGAACTCTTGATGCTTGATGTAATTGAGAACATCTTTAACATCCTGGTGTGCCTACATCCTACATGGCATTTCAAGTTGTCTTAGAAGTATTGGTGATGCTGCATGGCTGAGGAGGCTGAACTTTTATCAGAGTAACGGTCCTGCATAATAACATGGTGTTGACTATTGACTTCTGTTGTGTTAAGCTGTATTCTAACACATTTGGAGCAATTATCCTATTGGGAGGACAGCATTCCCTTGAAAATCTGAGTGTGCTATAATTTCCAGAGAAAAATGGATATGCACTGAATATATACTGTATCATCTACGTTCTGAAAACCAGAATCTAAGGATTCTTTTCTAAGACCTTACAGTTTATCAATGTAGCTTTGTGGGCGGCATGTTTCTGAAGAGCAGCTTTTCATCATGAATGGTATGTACATTCAGATACTTGCAGGTATGAACTATGTACTATATTCTTTTCTACTGTAGTGTGGTTTTATGATTTGTAGATAGCGACACACTTCCTTTTATTTGTATTTTGGTATTGAGTTCTCCGAAACATTTTCAAATTTTATATTGTGCATTTTCAACTTTGCACAACCATTGCTAAGGCGCAAAGTCACTTTTCTGTGCTGTTAAAAATAATGTGCAACTAGGAGTGAATAGCAGCTGTTACCTAGACTGCTTAACTCTGTTATTTATCTGATCAGCATTAAGTAAGCTGGGAACAGGGGACTGAGTGCAACATGATCAAATGTGCGGTGTGTGCAAAGTGCTGAAGTCCAAATTGGACCAAACAAGATGACTGGTCATCTGAAAGACACACACACACACACACACACACACACACATTCACTCCTGTAGAAGCCCATAAATGCTCTGCAGTACATTTAATATTATGTAAGATCAGTTGGATGTCGTTGTAATATTAGCACACCTGTAATATGTGGGAGCCACAAAGCACCTTGACAACCTGACCTATATCTCATGGTAACAGCATGGCCCAGAGTGGATTAGTAGATTAAAAGCAGGACTTTTTGGTTACTTTTTTCCCTGGAAACACTGATGACATGTGGCCATTCTGTTATTTATTTATTTTTTTTATATATTGTGTATGTATATATATAATCTATTCACAGACAGAGAGAGGCATAGAGAGAAATAATGGCAGTGTGTGATGTACAAGGAAATTATACCATTGGGGAGGCTAACAAGCTTATGAAGGCTGTGAGTCAAAGGCCAAAGGGCGAGTGACTTTATGAGCTTGTTGGCCCCCAAGATGGTATTATTTCATAAATGCATCAAATATTGTTGTCATTTATTATATAATACTAACATACAAAGATGCCAGCAGAGTAGGCCTAAAGGTAAATAGAGTCTGTTTGAAAATCAGTACCCGGTCAAGCACTGTAATACATAAGGATGGTGTTTTTAATGCCTGAGATTCCTTTTGCAATCATTTCTAGGTTTATTTGTGAGTTTATGGTGGTAGTTCAGTGTTTTTTCTATTGTGTAGTGTTGTTCTGTAGAGTAGTGGACTTTTATAGTGCTTCTTGGTCATTGTTTAGTGTTTTGCTGTAGTGTAGTGTTTTTTTTCTGTTGTGTACCCTGCGCACACGTCTCTTTATTGGTTTAAAATGAAGAGTGGTAGTGGCTGTAGGTCCTTCAGTGCTTGTGGTCAGTCTTCAGGATGGTGGAACAGCATCTGCAGATGGGAGTGCCATGGCCTTTGTAGTCAGGAATGGCATGGTCTTTGCAGTTGGGAGCGGCATGGCATCCGATATGTAGAGCGGCATGCATTGTGCATTCAGGATTGGATGATCAGTGAGGATGTAACTGGTTAGGAGGCGGGAGCAACATGGAAGTGGCAATAATATGGAAGGTTTGACAGCTGAAGTGATTGCTGGAACGTTGAGGAACATGGCTGCTTGAGTGATGTTGGAGGGAGGTGGTTGATTAGGGATTGAGTTTTAGGCTAGGTCAGGTTATGTAGTAGGGCTCTCAAGGATGCTGGTGCCCGTTACGCATAGATTTGGTGTCAGGATGCTTGGAAATTTTTGAAGAAGTTTCCCAAGATGCTTACTGTACAAGGCCCCAGGAGTCCCAATGGGCGGACACAATGCGCACGTGCGAATCACATTTTTTTCCCTTTAGCAATTCTGCTGAGAATTTCTTTATTAACAACAAAACAAACTGTATGACAAGAAAAACTATTGTCATTGCTGTCATCCTGACACAGGAATTACCTGAAAGGTAAAAACAAGCATGGTAGATAAACACACGATGGTAATTATACTTTCCAGACTTGCTGCATTCATGTCAGTGCACCCCCCCCAGAAATTTCATGAGTACTCCTAAATTTTAGCTGTGGACCCCCATTTTATTTCCAGAAAGTCCAGGACCCCCAAACAAAAATCCTTCTTGAGAGCTCTGTAGAGTCTATGTATTTGCGCTGTTTTATAGGAGGCTGTATTTGTGAGTGGTAGTAAGGTATATGTGCTGGATGTTGCATGTGTTAATAAGGTTATAATAAGGTGCTTCAGTATGTTTGTCGGGTGTCAATATGTAGAATATGGGAATGAACTGTTGAAATTGGCTGCAAAATTTTGCAGATGATTCCAAAGTGGGAGGAATATTTGAGACTAAGGATCAGTCCGACTCACTACATGAAGACTTCTACAACATTAGTGGCTGGAAAACTAGAACTGTAATGATGGTAAATGTACAAAATATAATGTATTGCACCTTGGAAGTTCTAATAAATTGAGTGTCTATTACAACACTGGGAAGAGAGTTATACCAAGTATAATATATATATATATAATAGATCTAGGTGTACAAACAAGATCATTTTAGTAGTACAGCCCAGAGCAGAGAAGCAGCAAACAAAGCATATAGGATCCTGGGCTGTAGCAGGAGACATTTTGTAGGTAAAAGCAAAACCATGATAATGCTGATTTATAGAGCCTTGGTAAGACCACACTTGGACTATGCTAGTCAGATCTGGGCAACATATAATACAGGACATATTAACTCTGTTGAAAGACTTCAGAAAAGAGCAATGCATATGATGTGGGGATTAGAAACTAGAAGCTATGAGGCTAGATGGAAGGAATCAGGATTGCATCACTTCACTGGAGGCAAAAAAACTAAGATCTCTTGCTTCTGTATGAAATGAGTAAGGATAAACAGTTACATACCAGCCTTGGGCTAGAATATCAGTCTGAGAACAGAACCAGGGAACCTAATAGAAAATTAAAAAGAAACAGATTTAGGACTGTAAACAGGAGTTGCTTTTATACAAAGAGCGTAATTAGAGTATGGAAAACATACCCAAAAGAGATAAGAGACAGTGAAAATAAAAACAGTTCAAGACTGGGATAGATAACTACTGTATATGAGGGTTCAGAGCATTAAAGGGACACTGTCAACCCCCTTTTGTCTCAAAGTGTTCCTAGTTTAAAAAACTTGTTTTATGAGTGTCGGCATTCTGAAAAGATTGATTCTTTTTTTCTTTTAAAACAGTGAAAAACAGAATGACCACCATACTGGTGTTACCACTCAAAACCAGATTTGTTTACATTCCTTGATCAATTCTGGCTGCATCTTTCCTGGACTTGGGGACACCCACAATGCAGTCTAGCCACTCATGATGCAGTGGGAGTTTAAGAGGCTACTGCATTAAGAGTGACTGCACTGTTTATGTGTGTTTCTAATGTCCAGGGAGTATGCAGTAAGAACAGATCAAAGCTTGGAAACAAAACAAGGTTGGTTATGCATATACATTTGCATGCATTTCAGTTCAAGGGGAAGGGATGGGGATGTAAGGTGGAGTATGGATCATATGTGACTAGACGTGGTCAAAATGGCATGTCTCAAAGGGCAAGTGGAATAGGCAAAAGGGGCACATCTCAGGGGATAGGTGAACCATATGGTCACTCTGGAGGTGAGGGGGCGGAACAAGCAACGTACGGGAAGCACTCTGTAGGGAGGGGGCTGCTTGAGGAGCAAAGAGGGAAGGAGGGTAGAAGAGAGCAAAACGGGGCAAGCATCACATTTACAAACCGTTTCACCCTATTATATCTGGGAGATGTTGTGGGGGAGGCTGATGGTGGGGGAGAGCAAGAGGACAGAGAAGGTTTGGTCAGTAAGCTGAGGGGGGTGGGAGACAGGAGGGTGCTGGAACCATAGGAAAGGATGGAGAGGGAGGGACAGGAGCCTAGATTGGGGAAATATGGTAGATGGAGGGCATTGAGTGAGGATAGGGTGGAAGGTGGCAGAAATGTGGTCAGGCCGGTGTCCAGGTTGGGAAGTCAATCGGGGCAGTAGAGAGGTCAGCTTCAAGACAAGTTTCATCAGAAGAGATGGAGAGTAGGGTAGAAAATTTCAGCTGATGGGGTGGGAAGTGTAGGTCGGGGGATGCAGAAAAATTAGTGGAAGGTTGCTCGGGTGGGGGATTGGAGGATTGTAGCTCAAGAAGGGTGATGGGGGTGGAATTGGGGGGGCATTCTTTGGCCTCCCAGGAAATTGGGGAGGTGAGGAGCAAATTGGCAGTCACAGGTAGGAGTATGGTAGGGCTAGCATATGAGGGTGGCCGCCAGGCTGATGGAGTTGGGAGGAGTAAGCAGGGGGTTGTCGACAGAAGGAGGAGCCTGGATTGATCTAAATGGGCTAATAAAGATTCCCAGGCTGAGGGGAGAGGCAGGAGTAAGCAGGGGTTTGATGATAGGAGGAGGAGTCTGGAAGGATCAAAATGGGCTAGCAAAGTGGGGGATGGGGTGAAGGTGATACTGCTGGGGGATTCCATGACAAGGGGTATCCAGTGGGAGGGGTTGGGGGAAAATAAAAGCCTGGTCAAGGCTAAATGTATGCCAGGATTATCCATACACAAGGCCAAATTCCATCTATACTCAATAGCACTGGAATGTGGGGGATCCCCGGACTTCCTAGTACATCTGGGGACAAATGACTTGGAAGGGAACACTGCGCTAGAAATACAGGCTAGGTTCCGGGAACTGGCAGAGTTTGTCACTCTATAGGAGCAAAATTTCCTTCTCTGAGATTCTGCCGGTACCAAGGGTAATGGGGGAGAGCAAACTAAAACTTAGAGGGGTGAACCAGTGGCTTAGGGACCGGTGCAAGGCAGAGGGGTATGGGCTGGTGGGAGACTGGGGGGATACTTGGGAGGATAAGGGGCTATATGCCAGGGATAGATTACATCTCAATCTGGAGGGAAGGGAGATCTTGAAAATAAAACTTGCTGGTTTTATAGGAGAGAGGTGGGGTTTAGACTTGTAAAGGGGGGGGGGGTCAAATAAAAGATTGGCCCCAGGGAAGCTGTTTGTGGGTCCAGGTCTGGGCAGTTGAAGAGTGAGGGGGAATGTGATGCTAATCTAAGGAAAATTTGGCAGAATAAGGACTGCGCAGGGCTGGGGGGATTGGATAGGGAGGAGAGGTCGGGGTGGAGGACAGTACTGATTTATGCCAGGAGCATAAGCAATAAAATGCCCGAGTTACAGGCTATGCTGGCTGAGGGATTAGCGGACGTGACGGCAATTACAGAGACATGGGCTACCCAGAGAAATGATTGGGACCTAAATTTGGAGGACTATAAGATATTCAGGAAAGATGGAGTGGGAAGAGGGGAAGGGGTTGCGCTGATAGTCGGAAATGATTTTGTCGTTAGTGGAGTGGAGGAGGCTGAAGGAGGAGTGGAGGCAATTGGGGTAAGCTTGCAAACGAGGGGAGGAAAAAAATTGAAAATATGGGTGGTATACAGGCCCCCTGCAATTGAGGAGACTCAGGAGGATAAACTGGTTGAGAACATCAAGGGTCATTGTGACCTTGGTAAGGGTAGGGTGGTGGTCATGGGTGACCTTAATATGCCGAGGGTGGACTGGTGCACCATGACATCCTCTGTAGCCAGGGAACAGCGACTGATGGACATGTTTCAGGATGCTTTCCTGGTCCAGCAGGTGGGGGAACCTACTAGAGAGGGGCAGATATTGGATGTTGTCCTAATGGACAGTGATCAGATAAGAGGCCTGGCAGTGTGCAGTCCACTGGCAGGTGGAGACCATGCCACGGTCTGGTTTCTGCTGTATATAGGGGGTGAGGAAAATCGTACTAACACAGCAGTGGTAGATTTCAGGGTAGCGAATTTCGTGGGCAAGGGTAGGATTCTAAGAGAGAGGTTGGACAATATTAGGCTGGACATGGATGCTGGAAGATTGTGGGAGACCATTATAAAAAGGGTACAGGAAGCTACTAAGTACTGTACAAAATTAAGGCGAAAGCATGGTAGAACCAGTAAGCCATGTTGGTGGACTAGGGAGGTGCAGGAGGCAGTGAGGGATAAAAAGGCCACTTATGCACGTTTTAAACGCTCAAGGGGGGACAAGGAGCGAGGAGAGTATGAAATATCAGCCAGGAGGGTCACCAGAGTGGTGAGAAGAGCCAAGGCAGGGATGGAGCATAAACTGGCTAGGGATATCCCGGGGGTGAAGGGTTCTATAGATATATAAGAGAGAAGCGAAAAGAGGCTGCAGATCAATAGGATTAAAATTATGAAAGGATCGGCTCAGGAAGCAGAGGAACAGGCAGAGGTGCTAAATGAGTACTTTGCTTCAATCTTTGCAGATGGGGACAGGAGATCCGTACAGGCTGATGGGAAGGAAGAGCATTCAGCTAAAGTGAGAAGTTGGTCTGAGACCAGAGGACGGAATGAGGCTGAGGTACAGATAGGAACAGACCCAGTAGGGGTGGGGAGGTGGAGTGAGGGGGAAGAATGGGGGGAAGAAATCACAGTGGATAGGGTGAGGGAGGCCCTTCGGAAGCTAAAGACTGATAAGGCAGCGGGGCCGGATGGGCTACACCTGAGGGTTGTGAAGGAATTGGCAGAGGAGCTGGCAGCTCCACTGGCTGCACTCTTTAATACCTCTTTGCGGACAGGATGGGTGCCCCAAGACTGGAGTGTGGCTTATGTGGTGCCTATTCATAAAGGGGGGTCTAGAGAGGATATGGGGAATTATAGGCTTCTTAGCCTAACGTCTGTGGTAGGCAAAGTAATGGAGGGCTTTATCAAGGAGAGGATTGGGAGGCAGCTGGAATGGTTAGGGCACCAGGATGATGAACAATATGGCTTCGTTCCGGGGAAGATTGTGTCAGTCCAATCTCGTAGAGTTTTATGACTGGGTGATGGGGGGCCTTGGACAGTCATAGGCCGGTGGACGTCCTATACCAAGATTTCAGGAAAGTGTTTGATTCAGTACCACATTATGGGCTGATAAAAAAGATGGGGGAGATGGGGATGGGAGGACAGGAGTTCAATTGGGTTGAAAATTGGCTCTCAGGACGTTTTCAGAGGGTAGTGGTGGGTGAGATACTCTCCTCTCCCAGGAAGGTAATCAGTGGGGTCCCTCGGGGTTTGGTATTGGGGCCACTCTTGTTCATCGCCTACGTCTCAGATATAGGGAGGGGGGGTTAGGAATAGGTTGAGCCTCTTTGCGGGTGATTCAAAACTGGGAGCACAGGTAGATTGTGAAGAAGCGAGGGAGGTGGTCCAGGGGGATCTGGATACCCTGGAGGGGTGGCCAGGGAGGTGGAGACTGAAATTTAATGCTGGGAAATGTAAGGTTCTTCACTTGGGGTAAAACCCGGTCATGAATACAGCCGAGGGGGGGGGGGGTTCACACTGCAAGCCACATTGGGAGAAAGGGATTTAGGGGTGGTGATAGACGTCAAAATGAATAACTCTGAAAATTGTAGAAGAACTGCAGCCAAAGCAAACAGGATACTGGGCTGCATAGCCAGGGGAATTACATCCAGGAGGAGGGAGGTGATCCTCCCACTGTATAACGCCATGGTCAGGCCACTGCTCGAGTACGGTGTACAGTTCTGGAGACCTCATCTGAAGAAGGACATAGCACTGCTGGAGAGGGTCCAGAGGAGAGTATCCAGGATGATTCAGGGCATGGAGGGGAGCATTATGAGGAGAGACTGGATGAGCTTGGGCTTTACTCACTAGAGGAGAGGAGGGACATGGGGGAGATATAATAGAGGTTTTCAAGTATGTAAAAGGAATGAACAGGAGTGGAACCAATGAGCTTTTTAAAGTTAAAGAAGGGGGGGACCAAGGTCATGAGTGGAAACTGGAGGGGGGACTACAGGGAGGAGCATAGGAAACATTTGTTTACTGAGAGGGTGGTGGAGCCGTGGAATGCATCGCCTGGGAAGCTGGTGGAGGAGGGCACAGTGGAGGGATTCAAGAATGGGTGGGACAGGTACAAGGGGAAACTGAAACTAAAGAAGATCCTGTGTTGCGCTGGGGGGGGGTGGTAAGTCGAGTAGACATCAGGTTGCTGGCTTTCGAGCAGACAAGGCAGACCATTTGGCCTATTCTGCTGGCTTTTTAGTTTGTTAGTATGTTAGTTCTGGTAAAAAAGGAGACAGACAAAACAAACTGCAACATCAATGAATTTTAGAGAAGTCAGGCAATCATAAAATGTAGAGTTTTTAACTAGAAATAATATGATGAAAAACAGGTTGACAGTGTCCCTTTAATTGTTGCAACCACTAAGAAGTGGGAGGTAGTCATGATGGACCCAGGCCTTATTCTGCTCTAAAACTGCAGTATTTACTGCAGTAACCAAGTGTTCTTTAGATGTTAATTAAGTAGTAGCAGTTAATTGGGTAGGTGTATGGCACTTAATTGGATAGGTATGTGGGCCTGGCACTCAACTGGGTATGCATATGGGGGAAAAGATGGCTTTTTCTAATGTAAAGAGGTTCCATCCAGTCATATTCTGTGTGTATATGTATATGTATTTGTGAGAGTGTGTGTGTGTGTATATATCTCTCTATCTAGGTCTATCTTTACAACAGTAAAGCACAGCCCACACATTGCAGTAATTTAAAACACTGCTATTGCAGTGAAGCCATGTACTTACTGTTAATAAAAGAAAGTAGGCAACACTGCCTAAGCAAGCATGATCCAGCTTCTCAGTCTTCCTCTGCTTTTGTCAAATATGTGCCTTTGGTTAGTGTGCTTTTCACAAAATCTTTTATTTTTGGGGGGTTTTAATTGTTTTTCACTGAAACAATACAAAGCAATCCATAGATGGGTATTACAGAATAAAACACCATATTTAGTCAACACAGTATTTTCCAGTAGACACACCCTGCACGGGTGCAACATTAGGGATTTGATACATCTCTGGCAGTTGAAGCCAAGGCATAGTCCCTGCGCCATTGGTAGTTTACAAAAAGCTGATCCCTAGGGTGGAAAATGTCTTGGACCAGTAAGATCAATTGCAACTGTGTACATAACCCAATGTCTAGGCTATGCAAAACACATGGTGGCCCTCAGCAAAATGTTTCTTGTTTCCCTATCACTTTGACCAACACAGATAAATTTATGAGGCTTCATGTCATAACATTTTACAGTGGTAGAGTCCGTTAGCATTACCTTGAGCTAATATTCACTACTAAAAAAATATTTTGCACAGAATGAACTAAATACAACACTGAGCTTCCCTCTCCTCTTTCAGGAAAAAGCAGGGATGGTTGTTTCTCTTTCCTGTTGCTGGTTGGAGGGCTGTTGGACCATTGGGATCTTCCCTCTAGGCTTCAGTAGAGGCCGGAAGTAGACTTTTGACAGAGAAGCACAAGACACAGTTTGTCACAGTGATACTGCAGCACAGGCATTAGGAGTCTGTTTTATATTTTCATGTTCTGGGACAAATGGATCCTCTCTATGAACCCTGGGGGCAGCCTTCATTACAGGATGTGTCTGAGTGTTAGAGAGTCCTCCAGTCTGGATCTACTCTGCACTTTTTAAAGGAAAGTCGTTGTCATGCCAGCCTCCTGCCCCTGCAAGGCTTAAGTGCTTTTGTATTGAAGCGCATGGTGCAGCACCGCACCTTTACACATAATGGAGCCCCACTAGCGTCCGCCATACTTCCGGGTAGCAGACTTTTTGCAATTAAAGTAAAGTGTGTTGCGGCAGGAGAAAAATGCCACAACATACTTAAAAGGCTTAACTGGAGGGTAAGCCTTGTGGGGGTGGGAGGCTGGCATGATGACAGATTTCTTTTAACTGGTAGCCATTGCAGCTGTATGGCCGGGGAGGTCAGATAATTGCTGAGTTGCAAGCTGTGGACTTCCATGCACTTTTTAGCTGGTGGCCATTTCAACTGCATGGCTGAGGGGCTAAACGGTTGTCTTGTTACCAGATCTGGTGACCACCCCAATCCTACCCTGCTGGCCTGTGCCGGTGACAGTTGTGATTGCATGGCTGGGAGCCCTCACATCATCATGTTGCAAAGTTTGATACCTCCCCCCATGCACACTCACATTCCCCATCAGGGAGAGCAGCAGCACTGGAAGGACACGCTCCGATGGGGACTTTGGCAGCAGCCGCAGTTGGGAGCTGCACAGGATGAAGAAACAGCCAGTTTTCCTGCAGCAGAACTGTGAGTAGATGGGCACCGGAGGAGTGGAACTCATGGCTGGCTGAGGAGAAAATGATCCAACTGCGTCAGACTGCGTTCAGGCAGCACAACACATGTGCGAACCTCCGGCATGTTTTGAGGCAGCGTGATGCTCATGCAGACCCACAGGGCCTGGAGCTGCTGACCAGATACCTGGCCACCTACACAGGGTGATGACACCTGACTGCATCACTCAGTTGTTGGGCAACACAAGTGGGAGACTTCCCACCATGTTGTGAGGCAGTGCTGGAGCCATCTCCATGACCCGCTCTTCTTTGAAGCTGCCGAACAAACTCTGATCTTGACTGCTGTCAGAGTTGCTCCCCAGCTCACATGACCTCGGATGCAGCCGATTTAGCTGTCTGCCTTGTCGCTACATTTGGTACTGTCACAAACTTTTTGCCATCAACAGGTTGGGAGACATTTCAGTCTGGCCAGCACAGTGACAGGCTGGTCTCATGGATCCCTTCCTAGGCAAAGTGACCAGTCATACAAAGTTTAATGACCTGTGCCTTTCAAAACTGGTGTCTCTAAGAGCCAGCACCCTACGGCAGGGAGGTGACCAACCAGCAAGGCTTTTTTTTTTTTAAGAGCTTCTGCCATCAGCATCTTGTATTCAGGTCGCTCTTCGAAGTCTGGAACATTGCAAAAGCACACGTTTCAAGTACCAGGGGGCACCTAGACAACTCTCGGGGTCAGGAAACATATCCCCTCTCATGTCACAGCAAGCAGGTATTCATGTCCTCTGGAACCCTCTAAGAAATTAAGGGATAAGCCCATGGAGGGCTAATCTGGTTGGGGAGAAAATGTTCCAGTGACCAGTCAACTCTGTTGGTCACTTGTGTAGTTCACCCTGTCTGCGGTGTGAAGCACCAACACAGCCGTATTCACCTCAGGAAGCAGAGGGGAGCACTGTGCAGGCCACATAGTATTGGGATACGAATGACCAGTATGGCACTGGACATACCAGCGAAGCTAAACGGAGCATTCGCAGAGGGTCCAGCGTGCTTCAGTGCTTAAGATCCACTGGTATCACAGCTATTGGGTTCATCACCGTTTTCACAAGAAGAAAATGCAGAAACAGCTCTAGCTCCTGTCAACTGAGGTCAGTGACGTAGGAAGTGAGTCCTTGGCTCCAGTCAGGAATGTGGTGGACACAGCCACACGGACGATCTTGACTTTTTTTTTTCCCCTCATCAGGAGGATCCTGTCCAAACTCTGCTCGAGCCTATCTGATGCCCCTCTGCAAGAACAGTAGACCATCAGGTTGCTGAAATCCACACAGCAAAGTACAGCCTTCTCCGGGGCTAGAAGTAATTATTTGTGGATAGCTGTCCAAGGGACAGGTGTGGTATTAGTTTTAACTGCCCCACAGAATTTGTACCTGTCTTTTTGATCTTTACAAATTTTACATTTACAGGTTTGCAACTTAGGACTCTTAACCACTGCACTGTACTGCCTCCCCTAAGTGGTTGTCCACTAATCTCCAACTACCCCTTCTTTCTGCCTTGACTGTCTGCCTATACTTTTTCCTTTTTTTAGCCCTTACAGATGGCTTTTAATTTGCCTTACCCAGGCCCCTCTTAGTTAGTAGACAGCCCAGAAAGGGTTTTTAATTTGCATCTTCAAAACACTGCAGCCTGTGAACAGCAGCTCATCTTGAAGTAGCAGTACAAGTACAGCAGCCCATGGAGAAATGAGGGATGCAATGCAGAAAGCAAAAGGAAAACAGGCAACTGCTCATGCATGATAAGGAACACATGCGTAGTGTAGTACTAACGGCACTGTTTGTATTTCTGCTGCTTAATGAAACTGCCAACCGCACAAAGGAGCCAATCATGTGACATTAGGTTGAATGCACATCTTTCAACTTGTGACACCATGATGTAGGCGTCGTCCATAGCCCAACCTTACAGGTGGCAACATCACTTGGGTTATATTGCTCACTGATGCTTTTTCACTTGGTACAGTACCTGTCCCAGGGACAGGCAGTGAAATTAAACCAGCTGTCCTTGGGGAAAACTGGGTTTATGGGACAGGCAGATGGATGGTTATTTTGACCCCTGGCCTTCTTCCATTCTAAAGGTGATTGAAGATTTCCTCACTGAAAAGTGGCATGGACCAGAGAAGAAACATCCTGTACCAAACGTGCCAACTGATTCCTAACATTTGACCAGGAAAGGACTGTTACGTGGTACACAGGCCAAAAATAGCCAAAGATATTGTTCTTGACTAAAAACACAATCATTCCATTGGAAGGAGTGTCCGACCTATGTGATGGGGGACCGTAAGGTGGCTAGCTCAGCAAAAGTTTTCCAAGTCATGGCAGCCTTGCTGGAAGCTGCAACAGCGACCCTGTTCTTCGCAAGAGTCACCTTATCCTTAGCAATATCTCATACCTATAATTTAACAGAGTACCCACAGAAGACCTAGTAGCACCTGCAAATGCTTCAGCCTGTGGGTCTGGCATCAGCTAGCTATGGAAACGTGTCAGACGAGACCATACACTGCTCTGCTCAGGCTTTGTTTTTTCCTCGAACCTCAACTCAAAGCCAGCTTTAGCTTAGAACGTGACAGACAGATGCTGCCTCCTCCAAGATTGTCTGGTGACCATTCCGTACACTGTTGGGGCTCCACTAAAAGAAGCAGTAAACGGTTTGGGAGAAACAGCAGAGGGTTCGTGTTCCACAGTCCAAAGCAGACATACATTGGTTGAAACCTTTTTCATGGCCAAACCACCTACAGCAGCTCAGGTCAGCAAAGCATGGGATACAACAAATTAAGATCATGGTTCACTTTGGGAACCCAGTGTACCAGCTGGGAAGGAGGTAACAGTAACCATAACTCAGGTGGCTTGGCAAGAACATTTTCGCTGTGAGTCACTCTGGTCCCATTCTCGCTTAGGAAGAATGCCCTGCTTCTCCGGGGAATGGGTCCCCTCTATGACAAACAGGCAGATTGAAGGCAGTGCTGGTTACACCAGAATTAGCTGGTGAATATCTAGAGGGCGTAAAACCAGTAAACTTCCAAGGTCCAGATGGCATCTTACCAAAAGTAATACTGGGGTTAAAAAGAGTTCTGGCTGGACCTCTCAATGGTATCCTTCAGGACTCCTTATAAACCAGTATAGTACTAGATGACCACTTCCATAATACCATGGAATTCATGATAACCGTGACATTATGTCATGGTTATCATAACATCAACATTTGATACCATGACATCCCCATTACTTACCATGGGTAGGGTTAACATTCCAGCTATCAAGCTTGGAAGTGTGTCCATTCTAAAATTGGATGTAGTCAGTGCCATGTGGCTGGGGGGGACAAGATTGATCTCAAGTCTCGTCTGTCATCACAATTCTGTGCAGGAATCTTCCAGGAGGCTTCCCAGCATGCTCCTCCATGGTGAAAAAGTATATAGTATGCAGATCGCCAAGCATGCAACTCCTGTTGCATTAAAAATCATTAGAAAACTCACTTTTTATGTGGACCCATGTACCCTGAATATCCATGCACCCACTGAAATGGCTGGAGGATGACTCTGACAGTATGATCTTAAGAGATCTGGCATTATTATGGGCAGACTGGGTGGGCCTACTGATCCTTATAGGCCGACAGTTTCTATGTTTCTGTTTGCTGACAGCCGTAATAAACACAGGTACTGTGAATCTACAAGGCAGAATGCTTAGACTGTATTAAGAGTTTGGGAATGTTTTTCATATAGTTTTCGCCCTCCACAGCCACCACACACCTTTTGTTGAGCACCCCCAGTCCTGTCTGTTGCTCCCCCTGCCGTCTTATCTGGCGGGATGTACACAGAGCAAGACCCGTGGAGTGCCAGGGCCATTACATATTGGGCATGTTTTTTTTCCCGGTTTTCTGCCCTTACTCCCCAGGGCCATGGCAGACACGGTTATGCATGCACTCCAGCACCAGTAATCCTGCTCAACCCACTTTGCCTAGCACCACCCCCATTTGCTCGCTGTTACCACTGAGCCTCCACTTGGTGGCAGCCAAGAGATGGAAAGAATCCCCAGTCCAGGAGAGGAGAGGAGCTAGGCAGCAGCTCAATCCTCTTGCAACCCCTCCCTCCCACCGCCGACCCCCAGCAGCCCAAGCTTGTTCCCAAACTCGGGTCACCAGCATGGGCAAGGTAAGGTGCCTTAAGTGCCTCAGCCCTCTGAGCTACTTGGCTAGGGGAATTCTCATTTCGAATAAACAAAAAAAGAGCAAGGGTAGGGATCCACATAATAGTAACCGATAGTACTGTATTCTAATTGGTATTGAACAAACTCCATTTCGCAATAAATTTGCATTTAAAACAATATTTTTTATTGCTAAGGGCATCTACATGAAAGCACAGTTTTTGTCTCTCAGGGCCCTGCTTGCGATGATTTCTCCCTACCAGAGCTCATAATCCTCAGCTTCATCCTGACTCTGCGGTATTTTTAACAGTAACAGATTGTCATGTCCCAAGTGGGGGATTATGACTTTAGCTCAGAAATCAGTATCAGGAGTAGATTAAATCAAAGGGATAAATATCATGCTTTCATGCAAAAAACAGTCAGTGATAACCTGGGCTTTTGTCTGTTAGCATACAGGGGTGCACAATTAAACCCTGGAGCCTGCACTAATCTCAATAAAAGATAGCGTTTGTTCCAAGGCCACAGAACCCTGTTACAGTAGGCCCCTCTCCCAGCTCTCCACAGTCTGTGTCCCCCCATCTGTCAGCACACCTCATATTTCTGATGAAATCTATGACCACATGAGCTTTGTTCTACTGGTTCTATAATGTTACCAAAAACCCTCCATGTGCTTAGTGTCTTCTTATTCATAACTGCCTGCTTAATTGTTCTATATGTAACACACAGCCTGGAGAGTATTATTCCCTTATTAACAAGAATCAGAATACAACGGGAAAATTTATTCCAGACACCTACCTTTTTATAAATTTTAAATATTAATGTAGGTGAGAATAACACCTTACAGATAAAAGATTTCCGCCTAGGCTGAATCTAGGTACATTTAACAAAAAGCTCAAAGAAAAATGGCCCTCGCAAAAAGGAAGACTACCCTTCTAGCAAAAACAATAGAGAAGAATTTGTGTGGTAACCTGGATTCCTTGCAATGTCTCTGAACAAGTTACCTGAACTTGGTGTGTAACTGTCTTTTAATTTTCATCAAATACTAGGACAGAGAGCGGTGAATTTGAGGAAATGTTGTCAAAAATGTTTTGGTTAAGCCCGTCTGGTAGTGAAAAGGTAGCGCTACCACTCGCTATTCTGGTGGCCTGAGCTCAGGAACAGATTTGTGCCATCCAGGGAGGGAAGATCGAGTGCCCTGTCAGGGAGGGGGCAGTGCACCCCGCTACTTGACTGTGCACTACAGATGGCGCACATAGAAGAATAGAGGGGCGGCTGCCAGACATAAGCATGCAAAGAGCAGCATTCAGGAGACACAGAGGGAAGAGGATAGTGAGGAGTACCAGCAAAAACAAAGGGAAGCAGGGAAGGTGGTGAGTGTCGCTAAGGCACAAGCTGAGGAAAGAATAGCCAGTGGGGTAACAAAAGGGAACACAACTTTTTTTTAAGTATGTAAGTGACAAAAGAATGACAAGGGGAGGAATTGTGAGGCTGAGGTGTGCAGAGGGAGTCTGTGGAGAGGATGATCAGGAAAAGGCAGACATCCTGAACAAATACTTCTGTGTCATCACAGTGGAAGGGGAAAGAGATTGGCCACTTATAGGTACAGAACCACTAGCAGGAGGGAAGCAGACCAGAGTCCTGAAGGGACTTGCAAATCTGAGGGTGGTCAAGGCTATGGGGCCGGATGGGGTACATCCAAAGGGTATTGAAAGAACTCGAGAGGTACTGGCTGAACCGCTGGAAGGCCCTATTCAATAACTCACTAGATACAGGGGTGGTCTCAGAGGACTGGAGAAGGGCAGATGTAGTCCCGCTCCATAAGAAGGGCAGCCGGGAAGAGTCTGGAAACTATAGGCCAGTCAGTCTCACTTCAGTAGTGGGGGAAATTAATGGAATCACTTCTAAAGGAGAGACTGGTAGATTACCTTATATCCAGCAGGTTACATGACCCAAGGCGGCACAGATTCACAGGAGGGAGATTATCTCAGACAAACCTGATAGATTACATAGATACATAGATACTGTCGGCAGATAAGGGCCTATGGCCCACCCAGTCTGCCCATTTGAGCTCATAAGATCAGTAAGTTTTTCTAGAATTCTGTTGCCCGTTACCCCTGACCTCCAGGATTCCCGTATGTCTGTCCCATGCGTTCTTAGATCCCATGATTGTTTCAGCCCCCCCCACCACTTCCTCAAGCAGGGTGTTCCACTTGCCCGCCACCCTTTCTGTGAAGAAATTCTTCCTCACATTTCCTCTGAATCGCACTCCCTCCAACTTCATCCCATGCTTTCTAGTCCTGGAACATCTTTTTCGCTGGAAAATAATTTCTTTGACTAGGGGACCAGAGAAATTGATCGGGGGGGGGGGGTGGATGTGGCCTATTTAGCCTTCAGCAAGGTCTTCAACACCATGCTACACAGGAGATTCATAAAGGAAAAAAAAATGAGAAGCTTGAGGGTGGGAACCAAGGTGTTACACTGGGTGCATAATTGGCTGACGGATAGGTGACAGAGGATGGTGGTTAATGGCAGTCACTTGGGGGAAGGAAGAATGACCAGTGGGGTTCTTCAGGGCTCAGTATTGTGTTCAGTCCTCTTTAATGTCTTTATGAGTGACACTGCAGGAGAACAGGAAGGAAAAGTGTGCCTTTTTACAGATTATGTCAAGATCTGCAACAGTGGAGAACACTTCAGAAGGGATGGAGACAATGAACAGAGTCCTGAAAAAGCTCAAGGAATGGTCAAGGGTATGGCAGCTGGGTTTCAGTGCAGAAAAAGTGCAAAATCATGTAAGCTGCATGCAGAAACCCAAGAGGCAGCATAGAGAATGGTGGGGGGTACTGACGGTCACTTAACAAAGAAGGGACCTATGAGTAATCATAATGGATGACCTTTAGGTGGCAAGGCACTGCGATAAAGCAGTAGGGAAAGCCAGTGGGATGCTGAGGTGCATTGGGATGGGTATCACTAGCAGAAAGAGGGGAGGTGGCGTTACCACTGCCTCCTATTTGACCTAACTTTCACTCCCAGCTGGGCATGTCCCCTGACTTCCTGGCTGAATACTGACACAGAGTAGTTATTCAGTCCCTTTGCTTTTCCCTGCTTGGTCAGTGGTTCTTCCTTTCCAAATGATTAGTGGCCCCACCTTACCCCTGACTCCCCTTTTGTTCCCTGTGTATTGACAAAAAGCATGTATTCTTGATCTGTTGCTTGCTGAGTAGTGGAGATTACATGGTCAAAATAGTAAAGACTGGGGAGCCAGTGGATATGAGACCATGAAAGGGTTGTATTTAAGGTGACAGGGGGAAGACACTTCACCAAAAATAATGCCACGACCATAAACTTCAGGAGATCTGATTCTGATATGTTGTTGGTATGGTTTTGATGAATTTGATGACTGCACCACTGAGTGAGAGTACTAATGCCAAGTGTAAGAGCCTTTAGCAAAATATAATGGAGGTAGTGATTAGATATATCTCTTTGTGCAGGGTTAGGCAGAGGCCTCCATGGCTGTCCAAAAACAGCAGGAAAGTTAATAGATAAAAAGGGCATGTGGTAACTGGAAGGATTCTGGTGACAGAGCAATGGAAGTGGAGTACAGGGCACTACAGAAAGAATTCAGGGTCAAGAATGCCCAGGCTGGTCTGACGACTGGACTGCAGGGGACAAAAGGGGAATAACTACATTTCCTCTTGTCCTTCCCATGCCTGACATGCTGCATAAGGACAGTCCTTGACAACTGACAAGAAATTCTCTGCTTTCTCCTGGGCATTTCTCATTTCCTGATCAATGTGTCAGGTAGGTTGAACTCCCTCATGAGAACCATGGGACCCACAGTCATTGCCCTTTTTATTTCATTTGTAAACTCCAAGTCCTGCTTTGCTACCTGCAATCTGTAACATACTCTCAGAATTGTTTTCTCTCTCTTACGGATCCTAATTAGTCACAGGCTTTCTGTAGGGCTGCCATCCCTCCTCGCTGTCTTTCTTTCCTGCTTTAAACCTGTCCTTAACAAAAACGGCCTGTCCACCCATCTGACTCTCCCTATCCCTCCTGAAGAAACTGTACCCCTCAACCTTTTCATCCCACCTTATTACCTCATTGCAACAGGTCTTCTTGAGTCCTACTACTACACTGTAGCTTGCCTCAAGAAGTTTACTTTCCATTTCATCCATTTTATGTCGCACTTTGCTCGTTCATCAGGTAGCAAAGGTCTCTGTTTCTCTCCCTCCTTGCTTTTGACTCCCCCGTAATCGCCAGGGGCATGGATCTCTCCTACTCCTTTCTTTACCACCCTGTCCTAGTTTAAAGGCTCCACCACCACTTTGTCTATCCTATGTGCCAGCATTCCCACTTCTTCTGGGCTCTTATGCAACCTCTCCACAGTGTACAGGCTTCTCTTATCCCAGAATGCCTTCAAATGTCCGAGAAACCTAAATCCTTGCTCCTTTCACCAAACCCTAGCCATACATTTAACTGCCTAATCTGCTGCCTAAGTGGTTGTGGGTGTGGCATTGATATTATCTCGGAGAGTAATATCTTTGAGGACTTGCTCCAGAGGCTACAGCCTGGATCCTTAAATTTAAATTGAAAGACCTCCGGTCTGCCTCTGTCTACATCATTGGTGCCAACATGTACCATGATGGTTGGTTCCTCTTCCCCCTCCCAAATGGGCTTGTCCACCATTGTCATGATGTCTTCAGTGCATGCACCAGGTAGGGAAATGACTGAGCAGTCTACACAGCTTCAGTATCCTAGCACTCCACCCACCTTGCTAACATACCTCACTATAGGCTCCCATATCACTACTTCCTTCCTGCTACCCTGACTTGCTGCCCTCCCTTGGACATTCCTGTACCCTAGGAGCCCCTGTGCTTGAGTCTCCAACAGTAGACCCTGCCACCCTGTGGTCACCATCCACCTTCCTGGCCAGTGGGTGGTACTGTTTTTTGATGGTCACAGGTGGTGACCGTTGTCTCGCCTCAGGATCCCATCCCTGTCCCCCAACCTACCCTAACCCAATCCTTATCTCTGACACCTGGACATATCTTCCTGTTTCCCCTCACGTGGGTCACAACCTATGATGCCGCCCACCCCTGCACCCTGGAGTGCTGTTAGATGGGCCTCCCGCTGCCCCATTCCTTCAGGCTCTTATGCTGGTCCTTCCATCCACCCAGGCGGCTCCAGCTCCTCCGCATATCACCCATCAGACCCATTCAGATGTGACCCGTTAGGCACCCGCTGTGGCTGACTGGACTTCCTGGCGGGCTGCTGATCCGGGGACCATAGCCGAGTGGCTAGGAAGGGTCAATGCAGCAGATGGCCTGGGGCGTATAGGAAGCCTACCTGAGGCTGTCATCCAGGGCCGTGGTCAGCCATTTTCCCATTAACTGGGTCCTTACCCAACTCCCTGCTATGTGACGCAGGCAGCATCCTGGGCGTGGGGGGTGTTCAGCGTGTGATCATCAATGCCAAAACACCTCGCAGTGCCACCACCACCAATAATCACCACCAAGGTGTGTCCACCCTGGGAGGCTAGCGGGGAAAGCTCTGAATGCCTTCCCTGCTGGCCTCTGCTCCTGGCACCTGGGTGCAGTCCCGGGTCGCCAGTGTACCAGTACAATGCCCCATCGCTTGCTGCCATGAAGACATTTTTTAACTGGACTTATTTAAATGTATCTTAGTAAGGGCATCAGTGTAGAACAGGTTTCCTGCAGAGATGCATTTGGATACCAAGCAATTTGGAAATTTGTTCTCTACAGTGTGTATCCATTTTAGTGCCTGCACATTGCTCTTCTCCCCAACTACCTCTCAGGTATGGTACCTCCAAGTGTACTAAATGCCTGATTTCCTCTAGCTGACCTGGTACTTGGCTGAGAGGGCAACTGCATGACACTGAGGAGTCCCTACACAATGTAATGTGTGTCTGTAGTTTGTCATGCTCAGCCTTGGTTAGGATAGTTCTACAAGCCTGCTTAAAAGGCAGCTGTTGCTCTGGTTAAAGCAGAAGTATTTCTTAATTGGCACAAAGAAAAAAATCATCCTTTTATTTTCTAGCAGTAATGTATTCCTGGCTTTGCTTTATTATCTGTGTATTAATTCCCTTAGATATTTTTCGTGGTTTTTTTTTTTTTTAATGCTAGTTTTATAATTAAGGACTCAAATGAGTAGATATGGCTGAGTATGGACACTTCTCTGTTTAGGAATTAAGAAAACTGGATGGGCTGGGGCACAGAGCGAGCCAGCTTCCAGATGGGAAGTGTCTTCTACTTGCTCCTCGTTGTTGCTCAGTAAAATCTAAAATTAAATTCTAAAACATCTGAACAGCCTCTGTTCAACCGCATTTTTGAATTCCTCATTATTTTAACTGTGGAACGCTACCTCAGATTGCTGTGGGGTTTACAAAGAATCAGCAGAATCGGCAATTGGGAGTTCCAGAGCTGACTACGCGCAAGTTACCATGCCTGGAGAAGCAGCAGACCAGGCGGGAACTAGTCTTTTGGGCACGACTGCTGATCTTCTGTGGCAAGTCATGCTAGACTCCATGAAAGCCATGGATGCAAAAATCAAAAAACCTTATCCAAAGTGGAGTCGCATGATGTTGCCATCAAAAACTTGGTTGGCTCAGTTGCCGAGGCAGATAAATGATCCCTTGTCACACTTACCAAGGAAAACACCCAGCTCTGGGGCCGCCTAGAAACTCTAAAGAAAGTCATTCGGTCTGGCAACCTATGTTTGATAGGGGTACCGGAGGGAGTCGAAGGCACACATCTGCTGAGCTTTTTGAAATTCTGGATGACTGAGACACTTTCTGTGCCGGAAGATGTTGGCTGGTCTCACCTGTGGTATGCTTACCGAGTTAACCCTCTGGTTTGGCCTGCTGCTACCAATCAGTCATGTACTATCCTGCTATAGACGACTCGATCTGATTTCTGGGATGTTCTCCAGTTGGCTGCCCAGGCAGCAAACCCGCTGCTTATTAATGATGATCCGAATGTTACATTTTCCTGGACTTGTCTTTCCAAACTTGTACACAGAGAAAGCAATTTAACGCAGTGCACCAGAAACTTAGAGCCTTGGGAATTGTTTACTCTTTTTTTGTTACCGCGAGACTTCGGATCACATACGGTGGCAAATCTTGGCAGTTCTTCGACCCCAAGGATGCTGGTTGTTGGCTCAAGAGGATGGAGTCTGAATTTGCTGTGCAGCCTGTCTCGGAGCCTGCAGCTGGGGAGTTGGAGTCCAAAGATGGTCGAGTACTGTGAGACTTAGTTGGGACATTATCGTTTCCTAATAATGTTCTTTCATAGCAGTGTTGCTGGGTTATTTGATGTGGGGGGGCAGGGCATCAACTTATTGGTAGCCTTTTGTAGCAGGCCTTTCGATTTGCCACCCTGTTACAAAAGATTATCTTCTGCTATTTGTTGGTAGCCCTCATTAGCATAACATTCGCAGTGGAAGTCACTCGGGGTGCGTGAGATTTCCGCCCGGGGCTCTGTCGCCATTGTGGAGCGAGTGGATCTTTTTAATTAAAATTCCAGGGCACCAGGTAATGGAAAAAATTACTTTTATGTTAAAAGCTCTAATTGGGCGTTTCTGCAGCCGCTGCTGCACTTAGGGACTCTTTAGGAGTTTCCTTTTAAAGTTATTTTTAGATTTCACCATTGTTACTTTGCATACAGTTACTCTCTTGTTTTTGTATTCTGCTCAGTTCATGTATTGAAGCTGGGTTGTGGGGAGTTGAAGCCTACTTTTCCTGTGTAACTTTATACTTCTACTGGTTTATACCACTTTCATAAGTGTGTCTACTTTCCTGGTGATTCTCCTTGGATACAACAATGGCCATTGAGGCGGCTGGCATTATTGGGACATTTTAGTACTTTTACTGAACTTCCAGTTTTCCCCTATTCCTACTGTACAAGACAGCAAGATGTGGATTTGTGCATCCAGTTAATTCCTTTTATGGTATTGTTGCTGTATTGTTTTATTATCTCTTGCATGAGAATGTAGTCTGTTTTGTCTTTCTATTTGAAAACAATAAACAGAAAGAAAAAAAAAAACTGGATGGGCTGCTATTTTGGTTTTTGCTAACAGCAGACTTTATTATCTTAACCCTGAAGCTCCCAATAGAATCAGAACATATTTATTTATGTTTTTGATAACCGGGTAGATGCACTGATCAAGTGGACTATTTTCAGTCACGACCCGGGCCACAGGAATTCTGGATGATATATCAGTCCATGGCACAGCAAGGGTAAAAATTTGTTTTCAGTACTGCTGCTTTAAGCTTTTTCAGCCTCCCCGGAGTAATACCTTGCACAAGGTTTTTTTTTTTTTGCTTTACAGTGTATGTGTGTGGTTTGACAAAACATGCATAACCCAAACGACGTAGATATTTACTCTCCTCATGAAGTGTTTCAGACCCTGCATACTGCTGTCCTCCCACACCCCCTCTCCATTGTGCTACCTTAAAGAGTACAGAGTACCTGGTGTCCCTTGATGCTGACCTGGTACTTGGCTGAGATAGTGACTATATTACGGGGAGATGTACTAACAGGATAAATCATGAGTCTGTCATTTGGCATTCTCATTTGGGGCTGGAATGACTGTGCAAACCAGAACAACTTTTCTGTTTAATTCTATTTATAATTTGTGACCAGAAAAGGCATACTGACCTGTGACAGTGAGGTGTAGTTTACATGGGCCTGTTTCACTGGCCAGGGGAAGGCTGTGCAGTACACCAGAGAAACTCTCCTGGTCTTCCAGTAAGTGTCATATAATCTCAGACTTTCTCCTGAACTACCAGAGAAGGGCAGAAGGGATCTTAGTTTAATGCCTTATCCGAAGGATGGCACCTCAGTGGTACAGCACCTGCTTTGAGTGCAGTAGTAGAAAGTAGCCCAAGTTTCTTGTATTGGACTAGAACCTACAACCTTTCAATCTTCTGACCCCCCCCAGACAAGAACGCTACCGAAATAACTATTGTTTGTTCTGGTTAAGTTTTGTCAACCTTCTCCCTCACAGAGATTTGCATTCCTTCGATGCTGTACACTGGGTTTGAGGCTATAGAGTGTGTGCTTATGGTTTAGAGAGACCTGCATAAACAGAGACACAATCTGTATATTTGTTCTCTCCTTGCATCTGTTTTGGATCCTGCACATTGGTCTTTCCCTCATCCATTTCTGGTGTGTCCCTACACTTTATTTAGCTAATAAATTAGGTTCAGTCAGCCATTGGTGTATGCCACTCTATCATTTTTTTTGTATTCCACTTTCTTCCAGCACTTTGCCATCAGCTTCCTGCCCCACACCTAACACTGCTCCCACTAAGCTGATTATTCCTTCTCCTCTTGATTCCTCGCACCTATCCCATTGTTTTGTTCCCCTCTAAATTTGTGCTCAGTGCCCATTCTTGTTAACTCTCCTTCCTGCTCTCTCCTTTTCTCTTTCCACTCCTATGATTCCATTCCTTTACTATCCTTCACTCCTAAACCACTGCTGTATAAAGCAGTTTCTCCTGCTGTCTCCCCCTCTTCTGGAACATGCACCCTCTGGTTCACTTTACCTCCGTCTTTCTTGACTTATTCACCTATAATTGCTCCTGCAGCTAACCCTCCCACAGTTCTTTCCTTTCTCCCTACAGTAATACTGTACCTTCCCTCTCTCCCTCTCCTTCTACTTCTTTGACCCACTTGCTTGTTATTCACTGCCCCCACTGCCTAGCTTTCCCTCCCTCAGTGTCCAGTCACCCCTGCCCAGTTCCTTTTTCAGGAGGCCCTTTTGCTTCTTTGTGCCCACCCAGTGGTGAAGCTGGAAGTCTAAAGCCTTGCAGCATTTTGGCCAATTGTTACTTGAACCAGTTAGACAAATGACGAAATTCTTTGTCACACCTTGACCTGAACTGTGGAACATCAGTAGCAATGTGACTACTTTTGTAGCAGACTACAGAAATGCATGGTAAAATGCTATTTGGCTAGTGACAGTTTATGCACTGCCCACCTCTGGTACCCTTTCCTAGCTACTGTCCAATCCCTGTGAGCCCACTTGTGGTACCGACTCCAGCAGCAACACTTCCTATGTTGTTATTATTGCTCTGTTTCTGCGTTTATTTTTCTGTTGAAAGAGAAACATCCACTTAAAAATGCCACACACCATAGTGTGGGGCAGCCCCCCGATTAGGCGTTCTGCCTGAAAATAAAATGTTTATCTTAAGGCATGCTTTAGTAGTGTAAGTTTATTGATCCTGCCGTCCCTCCCGTCATCATGTCACTGCAAGTGCGGCTTGGGGCGTATCCCAAAAACACTCACGGCTGACGTCGGAGCGGAGGATCAGCTGTGGGGGAGTGAATACTGTTGCTGCATGTATGGAGCTATTAATAGGTCCGGTTTGGTCTTTCCCATTCCCCATGTCACACCGAGACCAGACTCTGGCCAGCTTATACTTGGTCTCAGTGTGACATGGGGAAGGCTTGGCTCCCTTCAGCCCGTTAACTATTCTTGCTTTACACTGTTTCTGTTGCCTGCTATATTGTAAAATTGTATGCAGTTGATCTAGCTTATTTGTACTTGTTCGACTATATTGTACTTCTTTAACTTCATTCCACTGGAACTCAGTCATTGTATTTGTTATGTTGCCTTGTAATCTCTGTCACTGACGTGGAACCTTTGTCAAAGAGCGCTAGTGCTTAAAAGTATTCATCAAAATCTTCAATAAAAAATAAACAAGCCCCATCCCCACTGTCCTCCACCATCTACCATCATTGTGGGCTTGCTTGTAGTCTGGGCTACCCCCTACAGATTTCCCCCTGTGGCAGAGTCAGGAGAGGGAGGGCTCCCCCCCAGACACATCCAGTATTGTCCTGCAGGTCCCAGCAATGGAGCGGGGTAGGGGACAGTGCACAGGGCTACATCCATTCCTGCTGCGCTGCCATTTTGCTGTACTCCACATCAACATGCACATGGAGAGGCACATGAGCATTGCAGAGTCAGGCAGCTGTGCCCCTTCTTGCTGCACCTATCCCTCACTACCACCAGACCTCCATCTGGTGGCAGTCATTTGGCGGGGCTGGCATTCCACCAACCCCCCGGTAGAGGAGAGCAGACCTGCGGATGCTCTATCCTCTCCCCCTGGCTAGCCCCCAGTAACCCAAGATCGCTCTTATTCCTGAGTCACCGGCGTGGCAGGCGGTAATACTACCGCCATGCCACAGAGCTGGTTCTTATTTTACTATTTGTGAACTACCCTATGCTCTGTATGTGTCACTATCCCATTGTACCGATTTTGAATTTACCTGTCCTTACCTATGCTGACTTTTAATTGCCACTTTTAACTCTTGTTAAACTCCCTGTTCTGTATTCCTCTTCCTGTGGGTCACACCTGGAAACAAGCTTTGACTTAGTGTGCCTTTCTTGGTGACAGATTTGTACTGTACGTAATAGAATACTGATTAGGTCAAGGGATTCTAGGACTTCATAAACCACAAGAGCGATGCTTGTGTGGTTTGTAATGTCACCAGAATCCCATGATAAAATGACAAACCTTATTACTAATGGTTTTCCATATGTTATTTTTTGTAATATATGGAACTCCGTGAAGATTTCATCTCTTGATACTGTTGATCTGATGTCAGAACAATGTATTGTGTCTTTCTGCCGTCAGAACGATGGTATGACTTGTTGATGTTCCTGGTTCCATTACAGATGAGTAAAATAGAATCTTCCCCCCATATGCCTCTTTAGTATGACTTACTACCATAGCTTTTAATTAGATTGTTTTTTTTTAAGTGGATTTATTCCCTATAGATGTGTTATTTCATCCTGTTATGTTACTATTCTTTGTAGCTGGGTGGGTGGAGGGGGGTGCTGCTTCCAGAATGTTCTTTTATCCCCTTAAGTATTATGCAGACCTCACAGCAAATTAAAGCTGTGGTTCATCGATACAGGACTTATAGCTGTGGGCAGTTTCATAATAATAGGTCTGCTTCCTTGATGGCTGTTGGGTTCTTTATTCAGGTATATGCTTTTTATGTTTTGTTTAACACCTCTTGGTGTGGTTACTGAAGTGTGTGGGTTGAAGTAATACTTGCATAAATTAACACATGTGGTGCTTTAATGTACTGTTTTTTTTCTTTGTAGTGCAGTGTAGCAGGAATATGAGTACAGAATTTTATTTGAAACTCAATAAATAAAAAGTATCCTTCCCCCTAAAAAAAAGAGCGAGAGATACAAAAACTACTTCTTGGCTACAGTGGAGAAAGGAGCGACTGGCTGGGCAGAGGGGTCGCTGGCAGCACGTGACCTAAGAGGCGTGGGTGGCAGTTCAGGGGCCAAACAGCTATATGAAAAAAGAAACCGGAAGAGAGAGAGAGAGAGGTGTGTGTGTGTGTGTGTGCATGTGCATGTGTATGTCTGCATGCCTCTGTGCGTGTGTGTGCTTTTGTGTGTACTTCCCCCAGAATGAAACAAAATTATTACAGCCAGTTCTTGTTCTCACTAGCAAGCTCTTGTTTACCGTGGGTCGAGTACTGTTTTCTCAGTCTACTAAATCCATAGTGTATGAAAGGATTCTGATTTGTGCCTGTCGCATTGTATGTCAGAAAAGTTCACGTTACAAAAGTTCTTTGTTTGTAAATCTGTATTGTGATTGTTGGAATGAGTGCATCTTGCTTTTGATCTTTTGGAAATGTGTAAGAGTTTGTTATTTAGGCAAGCCTGCCTGCACATGCAGGCATTTCCTGAAGATTATCATCTAACTGGGGGTGTTGATGGTCTAGACATGAAGACCCAGAAAATACCTTCCTGTAAGGCTATTATTGCAATTATAAGGCTAATTGCTTTGTTAGGTAAAGATTTTTAAAGTTTGTACTTATTTGAATTAGTTTATTTTGGTTTCGGTTTGAGAAGGTGCTACAAGGGGAGTTTTCCTTTTTCAAATAATTTAGGAATTTCAGGTATTTCCTTTTTTCTGTTGAGAGGCTTTAAAGTCTGTTCCCGATATCAGTATTTTGCAGTAGACAAAGTTGTAGTGTTGTCCAACATTTCCTTTTTATTTTTTTGTGACTTTTGCAACTAGTATAGTAGTGTAACACCCATCTGGCCCTTCGTTGTAGCAGTAGGACTACTGCTCACGACGCTGGCAGCCCTGGGTCAGGAATGAGCCTGGATGTAGCCGGCCCATCGGCATGGCAGTAGCGCTACTGCCCGTGACACTGGCAACCCAGGTTCTTGAACAAGCCTGGGTCATCGGGGGACCACCCAGAGGGAGGAGGTGTGAACGTCTTATAGGACACTCTCCTCGCAGGGGGGAGGGCTGTCGCACTGCCCCATTACTGCCGCCTGTGGATGCATGGGTAGCGGCATGGGACTCAGATGTGCTGGGATGGGGAGGGGCGGCTGGCCCAGGCACTTGGCTGGGGCGTGTGCCAGCATGTCTACAGCCTGGACTGACGTCCTTTTTGCCAGTGTTCTCAGAGATGGGATTTCGGGGACAAAGGCAACAGCAAAAACACAAAAACCCAGCCCCCACTGCCACGCAGCATGATCCCTGACAGCTGGAGGGGGGATGGAGCACGGATAGTTGGTAAAACTGCCACTGAGCCCCACTGGCAGTAGGAGATAAAATATGTTTAAAAAATATATATATATATTGAGCCTGGATCACTGTAGGGAGGAGGATCAAGTGTCCCAGAGGGCGTTATCCTCCTCTGGGGAGGGTGGGCAGCTGGGCTTGCTGCAACACTGCCACCTGGGTGACCACAGGTGACAGTGCAGTTGGAGTCACTATGTGGTTTGGAAGAGGCAGGCTGGTGTCATGCTGCACCCTAGTCTGCTAGCATCTGGAGGGCTGGAACGAACAGAAGTGGAAATGTCCACCAGCTAGGATGAAATGCTGACCATACAACACAAAACTGCCCAATTTCCGCTCGCTAGATCCAGGGCGTGGAGTTTTCTGGTGAGACGTGTTGTCCCTCTCTTGGAGTGGGAAGTTTCTTTATGCCTCCCCCCCGATATCCTCTAAATCAAAGGGTGCTCATCAAGTTGCAGATGGAGGGGGCCAGCATGATTCTAGTAACTCCATTCTGGCCTCGGCAGATATTGTTCTCCCTGCTTCAGCAGCTTGCGGAGGTGCCTCTGGTCCTGCTTCCCCCTCTGCAGGAACCTGCTGACCCAAGCTCAGGAGACCCTGGTCCATCCCATCCTCAGGTTCCTCCATCTGCATGCTTGACTCCTGAGGACATCGCCATCAGTAGGTTCAGAGTCTTGAACAAAGTGGTGGATGTCCTTGTGGCTGCCTGGAAGTCTTCCACTCAAGCCGCATATGCCATGAAGTTGAAGCGGTTTGCCATCTGGGCTGCCAAACATAGTTTGGACCCTTTCACCTGCCCGGTGAATTACATCCCACACTACCTGATCTCTCTGTTTGACTCAGGTCTTCAGTACTCATCCCTCAAGGTGTGCCTTTTGGCCATTTCAGCTTTTCATGAGCCTGTGGGTGACCACACGTTTGCTCAACTGAATGTCTCCCGTACCTTTTGAAGGGGCATCCTGCATCTGACCCCCTCCCCTAATCCGTTCTCCTCTCCTCTCCTGGCTTGGGATTTGAATTTTATTTTGGAGAAGTTGAGCCTGTCACAACTTGCAATCTGTGCTTTCTCTCTTGGAAAGCATTATTTTTAGTTGCCATTACTTCTGCTCGAAGAATTTCAGAACTTCGGACCCTCTGGTGTGAGGAGCCTTATTTGATTTTTCACGAAGGCAGGGTGTCTTTACGCACCAATCCTAAGTTTCTCCCTAAGGTGGTCTCAGAGTTTGCACTCAACCAGTCTGTCCACCTTCCTGTTTACTTTCCAGAGCGTGCCAATCCAGGATGCACGCATTACACACACATTAGATGTAGCAGTACTACTGCCTCGGACCAAGGAGGCCAAAAGTGAGAAGCAGTTCTTTGTTTCTTTCACTCCAGGTAGAGAGAGCGCTTCAGTTTCTAAGCAATATTTATCCAAATGGTTGGCAAACTGCATGTTTTTTGCTGCAACAAGTACGGCAAAGACTTGCCTGGTGCTATCAAAGCTCATTCCACCAGAGGCATGGCTACCTCTGTGGCTTGATTCCGAGGGGTCTCTGCTGCTGCATCTGTGCAGCTGCCATCTGGAGTACCGTCCATACTTTCACCAAGCACTACAGTCTGGACATTGCCTCCAGAGCCCATGCAGGTTTCTGCATGGCTGTCCTGCAGGGCTTCCTGTCTTGAGTTTATGGAGAGCCCTCCTCCTAGCCTGTCTGTTGTACCGGTAACTGTTTGGTACTTGTTACCTGATGACTGAGATACCCCCGAAGAAGATAGAATAGTTACGTAAGAACTAACCATAACAGTAGATCTTCGAGGGGATCTTAATCATCAGGTCTGTTTTCCCTCCCACCATCCCCCTTCTTGGTGCTCCTGTCTAGGAACTGGCTGTCTGGTGTATCCAGCCTTTCACATGGTCTGGCCATCTCTCTCTCTCTCTCTCTCTGTCCTTGGTCCACCTTGGCTAGAGCTATGCTGTCTTCATCTCCAGGGGGAAAGAACTGAGGAGGGAGTGGGGCCACTTGTGCCTTCATAGAGTTGACAGCGGCGTGGGTGGCCCCAGTTATACTGCTGAAAATCTTCCTTGTGGATTCCCCTTCACCGACAGTGAAGGTTCCTACAAGGTTACCTGGTGACTGAGATACCCTCGAAGATCTATTGTTACGATAAGTTCTTACATAACTGTTCTTGCTGGAGACGTGGATATGATGTTCTATCCACACTTCTGGCAGTGTCCTTTCCCTTTAAATTTTGCTGGAAAGTCTTCAAGCTAGCTCCTCCCACCCACCCGGGTGGTAACTCCCTCGGCTCTGCCCCATGACACCAGATCTTCCTTTCCGCTGGAAGAAGCTGGTTCCCTCCTTACTGCTTCTGCGTTGAGTAGACCCTAACACTCAAATCTTTGGATTTACTTCAAAAAAACTTAAACTGAAACTAATTTGAGTTTTATCTTCAGCTCTGTTTTCGACCGCGATGGAAGATAAATCCTTGCCTGGATTTCGCTGTTGCCCATGTGGGCAGAAAATGTTGCGTACCGACCCCCATGCCTCATGCGTCTACTGTCTTGGCCATGATCACGATCTGCAGACCTGTGACACTTGTTGGTCATTTCACTGGACGGTCCTCAAGGACCGCGCTGCCTGCCCAAAGTTGGGTTGTCCAGAGAAATGTTATGTGCTGGCCAAATATAAGGACACCCATTGGGTGGTCTCCGCGGCTGCGGGGTCCACCGAGCAGTTGGAGCAACTCAAGGCCTTCAAGGAGGAGGCAGCCCAGGCCGCTACTCAGCTCTCTTCTGCCTCGACTTTTGCTTCGCTCCAGCTGGGCTCCACTTATTCGGCTTCCTTCAAGGAGCTGTGCCAGTCCCTCCTGACCAAGGGGCAGGGCCTGTCCAAATTACACAGTTCCCGCTCAAGAAGAAGTCCAAGAAGGATAAAGAGAAGACTCATCGTCGATGATCCTGGGACCGGGAGCATTCTCGCTCTTGGCACCCCCGGCTGAGATTTTTCTTGACCATGTCGACCAGTTGTCAACTGAAGAGACCGACAACTCTCTTTTTCAGGACCCCGGTCCTGCTGGTGACCACCGAAGGGGCGGCCCAGTCAGCTGAGCTGGACCATCCGGTCATCGACTTAGACCAGGAGGAGCCGCGGATCTCCCCGGCTCAATCTGAGGCCCCCTGCTGGCACCACTGACGGTCGAGGGCTTGGTTATCTATATCCTCTGGGTCAAGCAGGTCCCTCCAACAGCAGTGGTCTCACTCTCGGCACCGTGGGAAGCGGTGTCGCAGCTATTCATCTTCGTCCTCCTCGAGTGAGAAGAGGCTGAGGCGCAAGTTGTGCCAATGCTACGAAGACCTTATGTGGCAACAGTTAGTATTGACTGGGCCGTTGCCGGCTACCACCCCAGCCATTATCTGGCTGTCGCCCGAAAGGCTGACGCCCCAGGTGGGGCCGGTTGACACTGTTCCTTGTCCAGACCGTTTGGGCTCGGCGGAAGCTGGCTTCTCCACTGATTGTGGTGGAGCCGCCACCAAAGCAGCCATCAACTGGGGCTCCTTCCAAGGAGTATCAGCCAGCTAAGGGGCTTCCCCATTGGCTGTCGGTCATTCTCACACCTGACGGTCCGCAGCGGGTTGAGACTGATTCAGGTGTTCGCACGCTTTTTGTGGACTCCTTTGAGCATGAGGATTCCTCTTTGCACTCCCATCCACCTTATACGGAATCGATGGGGGGGCGGTCTTTCGAAGGACAAAGGCTCCACTTTGTTCATGGACATTCTCTGCATCATCTCCGAGTCCATGGGGATGAAATTGGAGCCCGTTCAAAAGTGGGCTTGCTACCCCCTTAGAGAAATTCTGGATAAAGGGGATTCTCTGACGGAGGCTTTCCCAGTGGCCGAGGCCATTGTTGGCCCTCTCCTAGAGCTCTGGCTGTGCCCTGCCTCTTGCTATGCGCCCTCGGCCCGGATGGCCAGTAAATATGCGGTGCCCACTGGTATCCTTTCAGGGCTCATGGAGCATCCCTCGGCTGAAGGGTTGGTGGCTGACTCCATGTTCAGGCGCTCGGGCAATACAAGGGACGTTGATAGACCACTGGACAAGGAGTCCAAGAAATTGGACTATTTGGCTAGGGAGTTCTATACTGCCTCTTCGTTAGGCCTCCACCAGGCAGTCTTGATGGCACACTTTCTCCATGCCCTGTTCGGCTTCCTGGATGAGGTGATTCCTCACCTTCCTGCAGACCTCCAGACTACAGTCAAGCAGGTCTGTGACTAGGATCGAGCTGTGGTGAAACAGCAACTCCAGACGGTTCTGGATGTTGGAGATTCCTGTGCCCGCTTGGCGGCTGTTGTGATTGCCGTTCACCGTAGGGCTTGGCTGCGGATGTCGACCTTCACGACAGACACCCAGCACAAGCTGGCGGATGTATCATTCTTAGGCACCGATCTATTTGGGCCTGGTATGGAGGGTCACCTCCAGCACATTGAAAAGTCCAAAACCACCCTGGACTCTGTGACATCCACCTAGAAGGACCCCAAGGGCTCTAAGCAGCAGAAGTGCAAGCCCTTTTTGTCCTCTACTTCTGCGCAACACCAGCCCAGCATCAGTCTGGCCAGCATGCTCAGTCCTGGCAACCTCGGGCCAAGTTCATGGCCTCGGTGGTCCAGAAACTCTGAGGGAATGGATCCGGTGGCCCCTCTGCTGTGTCCTCCTCCTCCAAGCCTGCTTAGTGGTGGAATGAGGGGTGCCTCCCTCATGCCCATCTCACCTCCCCTAGGTCCTCTTGTGGCAGGGCCTGCTCCTCCTTTCCGCCTGGTCCACTGTTACTACAGACAGGTGGGTTCTGGAATTGGTTGGTCAGGGTCTGCCTCTGGAGTTTGAACAGTATCCTCACAGCTGAGCCCACGACCCATGGGAGGACTTGGTATTTGAAGACACTTAAGTCAGCTCTTCGAGACAACATAGCCAAGCTCCTCCACAAGGAGGTCACAATCAGGGTAGCAGATCCTCCAGAATACCCAAGGTTTGTCTCCAGATACTTCCTGGTGCCAAAGTAGAAGAGGGGCTGGTGCCCCATTCTAGAGCTGCACAACCTGAACAAATTTCTCAAATCCCACACTTTCAGGATGGTCACTCTGTCTCAGATCATACCATCTCTTGAGCAGAACATATCATTTTGCTCCCTGGATCTACAGAATGCATTCTTTCATGTCCCGATCGGTCTGTCCCACTGAAGATTCCTCCACTTCCAAGCTGAGGGAACTCTCTACGAGTTCCAGGCCATGCCTTTCGGCCTCTGCTTGACCCCCATGGTCTTCACCAAATGCATAGCAGTTGTGGCAGTTTACCTGAGGTGCTGAAGGGTCTGGGTGTACCCCTACCTGGACTGGCTGATCGCAGGTCCCTCCAGGCAGGAGGTGGAATGGTCCAGGGACCTGGCCCTCCAGACCTGCATCGACCTTGGCCTCCTGGTCAACCAGACCAAGTCGGAACTTGTACCCTCACAGGTGATTAACTTCATTGGGACAGAGCTTGAATCTTGTCAAGCCTGAGCCCGGCTCCCAGCAGAGAGGACAGAGGTTCTCTCCTCCTTTGCCAGATAATTTCGGGTTCTGCACTTGTGCCCTGCCCAGGACTTCCTGTGCCTTCTGGGTTACATGTCAGCCTTCACCAGCGTGGTCCAGTGGGCCCATTGGCATATGCACTCCCTGCAGTGGGAGCTGGCCAGCCAGTGGTCTCAGAGCAAAAGTCACTTCAACCAGCTGGTCACAGTGACCCAGAAGATGTGGGGTGCCCTCCAGTGGTGGCTCATCCAAGCACATATGCAGGAAGGGATCCCGTTTGTCTGCCCCAAGCTGACGGTTGTCCTGATGACCGAACCCTCTCTCACAGGCTGGGCACCTGGGGGATCACAGAGTCCATGGGCTCTGGACCACCAGGAGTCCCAATGTCACATCAGCCTGCTGGAGCTCTGAGTGGTTCTGGTGGCGCTGGCCACATTCGCTCCATTTGTTCTGGGTGAAGTGGTCCTGGTCCAGGTCCAGACGGACAACTCCATGACCACGTACTACCTCAACAAGCAGGGCGAGATGCACTCCCTGCTGCTGTGCAAGGAAGAACTCCGCATCAGGACCCTCGTGCGCAGTCTGGGGGCTGATTTCCTAGTCATCCATGTGGCAGGAGCCTCCAGCCAGATGGCGGATGCCCTCAGCCAGGTGGGCAAGGCATCTCTCGAGTGGTCCCTCCATCTGCAGGTAGTTCACAGTCTGTTCTCCCAGCGGGGCATCCCTTAGGTGGACCTGTTCACCTCTAGGAAGAACACAGAGCTGAGGCTGTTTTGTGCCTGCCCCCCTCAACAGGGCTCCTGGCAGGGAGATGCCTTCTCGAGGTTGTGGACCCCGGGCCTCTTCTGTTCCTTCCCTCCACTTCCCTTGATCCACAAAGTGTTGCTCAAGGTCAGGATGAACAAGGTATGGGCGATCATGGTGGCTGCAGTTGGCCTCGCCAGTTTTGGTACCCCGATCTCTTCAGCCTCAGCAACAGGCTCCAGAGGTGTCTTCCCACATGCCTGGACCTGCTCTCCATCAATCAGGGGAAGGTACTCCACCCAGACCTTCAGTCTCTGCTCCTGACAGCCTGGTTCCTGAGTGGCTAGAGTTCCAGGCTTTGGCTTTCTCCAAAGATGTCCTCCCTGTAGTCGAGGCATCTAGAAAGGAATTGACCAGAAAGTGCTATGCCTTCAAATGGAAGAGATTCTACATTTGGTGTCAGGGCAAGGGATTGGACCTTTTGTCCTGTCCAGTGGCTAGCATTTTGGATTACCGGTGGTGTCTCTCCCAAGGGCTACTTCAGTCGACGACCCTTTTAGTTGCACCTGGCAGCCATCTCAGCTTACTGGGCATGGGCTGGTCAGCAGTTGGTGGCACAGGAGAAGGTGGTCTGGTGCTTTTTCAAATACCTTGACCACATTTCCCCTCCGGTGTGCGAACCACCACCACCGTGGGACTTGTTTCTGGTTTTGGCAAAGCTCATGGGCAAGCCATTTGAACCAATGCACAGGTGTGAGATGTCTCACCTTTCATGGAAGACCACCTTCCTGGTGGCTGTCACATCAGCCAGATGGATCAGTGAGCTCCAGGCACTCTCGGTGGAGTCTTCTTACCTGGTCTTCCACAGGGACAGGGTTGTCCTGCGCCCCAACCTGAAGTTCCTCCCGAAGGTTGTGTCCGACTTTCAGCTGAATCAAGTGATGGCTCTTCCGGTGTTTTTCCCCGAATATCACCTCGGAGGCCGAACACAGGCTCCATACTTTGGACCTGAGGTGAGTGCTTGCTTATTATAAAGAGTGCACAGCTGGAGTTCGGGGAGAGGTACACCAGCTGTTAGTCACCTACGCTGAAGCTGCACCTGACAGACCTGCAGCCAAGCAGATGATTGGCAGGTGGATCACATCCTGCATTGATTGATCACTGCTATAGGTTGGTGGGTAGAGAGCCTCCCAGAGGGCTAAGGGCTCATTCCACCCGCCATACCACTGCAGTGGTTGCTGCTTCTAGGGACATTCCTATCCAGGAAATCTGCAGGGCTGCTACCTGGAAGTCAGCACACACTTTCATTTCCCATTACCACATTGACCTCGAGTCACGCCGGGATGCTGGTTTTGAGGCCTCAGGTCTCCAATCTCTGTTCCCTAACTAGGGTGTGTGTGTGTGCCTTGCCTCCCTCCTCCTGGAGAACTGCTAGGAGTCTGCCAGAAGTGTGGATAGAACATCATATCCACGTCCCTAGAAACGTAGGTTACTCATCTGTAACAGTAGTTCTAGGAGTGGTATATGATGTTCATCCACATGGAACCACCCGACCTCCCCAGCTTCGGCGCACACACTCTGCTTCCAGCGGGCAAGATCTGACATCATGGGGTGGAGCCAAGGGAGTTACCACGCCGGTGGGTGGGAGGAGCCAGCTTGAAGACTTTCCGACAATATTTAAAGGGGAAAGGACACTGCCAGAAGTGTAGATGAACATCATATACCATTCCTAGAACTACTGTTACAGGTGAGTAACCTGTGTTTTCTGTATGACATTTTGATGTAGGAGCATCAATTTTCTGATAGGAGCAACACCTTTCTCGAGTCAAAACAGTTTTTATTTTGGTTTGGTTTTGTAATATAACCAGGCATTGCACTGGAGACCATTACAGAAGACAGAAAGGAAGATGTGCTATTTAATTTTAATATTTCAAAGCAAACATTGAAACATAGTGTCGGCAGAAGAAGACTGCAGGTCCATCCAGTCTGCCTGTGATTCCCGATCTATCCCTGGGATCTAATTGTCATACAGGGTAACTAGCACTCACTATCCTCTTCCCTGTTCTCCTCCCTGCTGCTGTTGTCCTGAGTAGTCATAGTAGCCTTCACACTGTCTCAACCGTGCTTGAAAAATATATACTGTATCAGGAACAGTAGCATTTTTTTGTCAGTTTAACAGAAGAAAGAATATGGAAAATTTTAAGTAAGGATTATTTATAACTTCATCCAGCTAAGTGTCACAGTACTTGTATCCTACATTCCATTAATTTAAATCAAGCACTATGGTATTCAATCTAGGGATGTCACAGTATACCGTGGTATCGGAAGTCATGGTATTGATACCAAGTGCAATCTCTGATAATCTGACAGCTAATGTTTTTGGACCTTTTGGCAAATTTTTTTTTTTTGGGGGGGGTGACAGTCTTTTCCGTGCTTAGCACCCACCCAACATGAGAGTTTGGGGAGACATTTTTGAGCACACATTACTACTTTTGTAATGTCACAGTATTTACAATAACAATAGTATTTTATGTGACCTTATCATATATTTGAAAATGTAGTTGTACTGTGAGTGCTCCAGTACATTCATATTTGTAGAGTTAAACAAAAAAGTGAAACTTTTATTTCTTTGTGGCTGGAAGGCTCAATATTATTTAATTGGTGTTACCTTTAGAGAGGACCTTCCCCAGTCACTTTGACTTTCATGCATTAATTACCCCTTCTTGCACTGATTCTGGAATTGTATTTCATTACTGTCTGCTGCAGTTAGTTTTTGCATTCTGAGCTGCTAAAAACTGCAGGGTGTACCAGAGCTTCTGTAGCAAGCCTGGTGTTGCTGTGGGCCCAGATGTACTGCTGACATTGTTGTAGGGCAAAGTCACTTTCACAAAAAAAAAACACATACAAGGCATTTGGATTTTGGCATAATGCATTGCTAACAGAGTGTCTTGTGGAAGGGGGAACGCAGTATGTACACTGAGTACTGGCAGGTTTCCCTTGCAACATTGTTGCAATTGCATGGTACTGCACAGTGTGAGTCACTCCTCTATCCTACAGTGATGTCCTCAGGAGCTAGCAGCCCAACAGCTGAATTGCAAAGGCAAGTGCAGCAAGGCTGAGACAAATCCCAAATTATGGAAGGCAGAGTAAACCTTGCCCAAAAATAACAAATTCATACACCTTTTCAGGTCTAGTACTGCATATAATGACTACAAGCTGTAACTTTTTGGACCATCAGGGAAGGTCCTCTTTAATGTGAGGGATATGTCAGTAACTGGATGGGATCCTTGGTCTTTATCTATATTTCCATTTTCTAATGATTAAAGTTACTTTTAGTTCTCTACTTGGCCAGAAAACTTGGTAGGGAAGCTTGATGCCTTATCAAAATATTTTCTCTGTCATGGGGTGGCAGTTCTTCTTCAGTGCTCAGAAGTACCTCAGGGCTCAGTTCTTATTCTCTACTTTGTCTAGCTACCTCTTCTCACTTGGTGCTCACAGAACTATAAAAAATGAAAATGAAAGAACCGCTTCAAAAGATTGTGGTGCTACTCAAAAGGAGAGCACGCTGACCTCCATCAGAAACAAACACTGTTTAAGATAGCAAAAAAAAAAAAAAAAATTGTGTGCAGAAAGGTGCATAACAGCAGCAGTAGTGAATTCCCCAGGAAACCAAAAGATGCCCGGAAAACATAATGTAACGTATTGCACTTCTGTCACTTCTAAAGAGGTGTCCTTCTGACAGAGCACTGGTAGCACAAAATGTTAGCTCTTCAGCAGGAACTATCACTTTATGCTGCTGATGACACCCAGCTCTAGATATCTGTCAGCTGTTTCACTCTCTGCTCTGAATCATACAAAGTAATGTAAGGCCGGAATGGACTTTAGCTCCATTGACAAGGACCATAAAGTCCCTCAGCTTACTGCAGACCATGAGGTTATTAGAAGTCCAGCGTCTTGAACAAAGTGTAACATCTGAACACCTTGAGGTGGGGGGGGGGGGTGCACTCCCATGTAGCTGGCACCATTTTAATGTATTATAGGATTTACCCATGGTGATTATATAGATAATACTGACAAATAGCAAAATCATATTTCAAGTATTGGCTTAAATTCACCAAGTGTAACCCCCCTGCAAATGGGGGTTCCCAAAAGACTTCCAGGAGCTTGCTTGAATGCTCCAAGCCTGAATGGTGTTTGGCATTTAAGCCATTTATCAGTGAGTGTTTTTAGAGCCTCTGGTACTGTCTCTTTAAGAGCTGTCTGCTTGCAGACATAATTAGTTTGTATGGGGGGACTGTGTGTTTCTCTGTTTGAGTACCACTCAAGCTGCTGCCAATTCACTTCATTTTTGCAGTCACTAGGAGTGCAAAGGGAACCTATCTGACAGATGTAACTGTTTGCCAGAAATTATTTAGAGTAATAATGAAATTACAGTTTGTCTAACCTGCTTTCTTTGCAGTCAGAACTTGTCTGCTAGTTCCCCATTCTAGTTTTGAACTGCTGAACTGGACCAATCGGTGTGGGGTAAGCTAGCTCTAAAATGGTGCCTTGATGAATCAGAACTTGACTCATAACTGAGCCAGCCACAAGAGGATTGTATGGGCAGTGACTCTGGGAGATGTAGTTTAGACTTCAGTGCCTTTTTGGACCAACAGCAGCAGTCTATTGTGAATGACAGCCAATCCAGTCAAGAACTGGGAGGAACTCAAAGGAAGTGCCCGGTTTTGTCGGTTGGAGTTTCAGTTGAGCTTTGGCAGTGAAGAAGGAAGGAGCCCTGTGCTTTTTCAGTGTGCAGTTTTAGTCAAAACGGTGTAAGGCCCAGAGTTCCGGTCTGCAGCTTGTTAGGACTGAATGGCCCTGTGAAAAGAATCAAAGGATCTCTGAAGAGTAGAAACCAGGCTCACCCTGTAGAAGACTGGAGGAATTGCTGAAAATTACACTCGGTCTGTCAGGAACTGAATCTGCTGTGTGTGTTCTCCGGTATTGGGCAGTAATTGCGATCGGGATACAGATGCAGCCTGCCTGGTATAGTGTCTTTTATATGGATGTGTGAAGAGGTTTGTGCACCTCAAGTGAGCCCTGCTGACATTGAAGGACCCTATCTTATTTGGAGGTCGTGAGTACTAATTCAGGGTCGCTCCTGTTGAATTGCCACTTTAAATCCAAATGGAATTACTGTACTGCTGACTGTTTAATTCTCCTTTTCTCTGTGTGAAAGGCCCCTACCAGGTGCCACGGTTTGGACTAGCCACTAGGGCTTGGGTACCCAGGGACAGTAACTGATAGGGATAGGCCTGTGCACAGAGCCATAGGTAGATTATTAAAGTGATAAGCTAATTAACCTGATTTCCCCCTGTCCTTGTTATATCCTCAATAAATCAGAGCTGCTTGTTTCAGCAAAGTTATACTGCCTGAGGTATTTGTCTATGTTAAAGTACTGTACTGTGATTGTTGCACTGTATCTCATTTCACAGGAGGTCCCAGTGCGGAACCAGACCTGGGGGTAAGTGTATACTGTGAAGGTAATTCTGATATATTGTGTGGGCCACTAGTGGGAAGAAAGGGGTTGCAGTGTCCCAGAGGGCTGTGACCAAGTTAGTTTAACTATTGCAAACCCTGACCTCTGGGTGGAGGCACCCGCCATTGGATCCAGGCCCCTCAACCTGTTAGTGGCAAATCAGGCAGGGGTAGTAGCCCCTGGGATAGCGCCATCTAGGGGTTACACAAGCATCGCTACAAACCACTGCTTCACACATATCAACCCTCTCATTTACCCCCATACTCACATTCTGTGCAGAGATGAATCTGACTAATAATAACTTTATTTGATATAGCGCCTTTCACACATCAAGGCGCTGCACAATCAGCTAAAACAGTGAACAGTAAATACAGATAAAAATCAACTGAATTCTAGGTATGCTTTCCCCCACAAAAAGGTCTTCAGTGCCTGCTTAAAGCACCCTACAGTCCCGCACTCCCATAGTTGACGGGGGAGAGAATTCCGGAGGGTAAGTGCCATAAACCCAAAGGCACGTGCATCTGATGACTTTAAGCTTACTCTCGGAATCTCCAGCAACCCCTCATCAGCCGAGCGGAGCTGTCGAAGGGGGGTGTAAGGAACCAGGAGCTCTTTCAAGTAGTCTATATGAAATAGATGTTTCAGTCTGAGTCCACGTCCTCTGATTGATCTCAATTCCCAACATCCTGCTTTATTCACTTGACACGTTTGCCAGCATTTTTTGTGGGTTTCAAAAGTGATGAAGCTTGCCAGAGTATGCAGTTTTAAATTTAGCAGGATATTATAGGATGTGGCAGATGCCAAGTTTCCTCAGATTGACTTATAAGGCATCAAAAATGTTCTCCTTTCATGTGTGGCAAAATTTAAGTTGGGCTAGATTGAGATGCATGATCCTTCTGGTTCTGTGAGCGATCTAAGACATGGTGCAGCTTCCAATACTTGATCATGTTCTTGAGCCCCCACTAAGATAATGAGAAAGGTACAAGGAGTGTCTGAGCAGTCTTGGCGTTTTCTTGGTGTAACTTGTAACACCCTAATTACCGTCAGACCCCCAGCCATCTGCTGGCAAATGTGTGCCACTCATCTTCTTCCATGCTTTCAGGTGATCCCAATACCCTAAAATTTGCTAGCTGGGACTGTTTGTGAAGATTCTCAATGTGGTATCAGAGCACTTGATTTTCTCTTACTAGCCTGCTGTAGTAGAGTCCCTGACAATGCTCATATGAGTGAAACGGGTTGGAGGACCTTGAGTTCCAAGTTGGCATCCTCACTTGTTTTTGAACTCATGCCATTTTGTGAGTATTTGCACTTTTTCTGGCAAATACATTTACATTGTGCATTATATATCTTTGTGGATGGCGCTGTCTTTTTCATTTGTGGTTCTGGCTTTTTAGACATGCACATCCAGTGGTGGAGAAGCTTTTTGTGTTTACTAAGACAAGCTAACCTGGTTGTGGTCACTGCCTATAACGATTTGTTAATGTTCACACTGGGGATGACCCTCATCCCCACTGCTGAGAACTATGTCAAGGGTGGTCTTAAACCTAGTCCTCAGTTTGGAATGGTGCTGTAGGAATCTGTCATGAAGGCAGACAAATCGTTTGTCAGCCCTGCCTTTAGATCTTCGAGGTGCTAGTCTGTGCCCCATGGGAGTGATGTTTCTAGGATCACAGTTACATATATATGCATGTGTATATTATTTTTTGTAAGTGCTATTTATGCCCCATCTGTTCCAGCCTGCCCCCTTCCACTGGTCCTCATAGCCCCATCAGTGATCTTCCTTTAGGACTTACTCTGTCCTTCATTCTCAGTGGATTATTCCCCATGGTGAGGCAGATTTATCAGCAGACCAAATCTGGTGAAGTAGGGTACCATGGTTTATTGTGTGGAGCCACCAGAGGACCAGTTTCATCTTGCAGTGGCTGAGTTTTACATTTTTCTGTCCTATCCCTTGGGTCAGCATCAGCAAAGGACATCATGGTATCTACGTGTGCTATTGGGAAAAGATGTCTGGCAGCGTTGTGGTATTGTGAGACCCTCCCACTGTCTTGGGAACCATCAGTGACAGTGGTACCCCCATGATGAGGTTGCTGCTAAGGTACCCAGTAAAACAAAACAGTGAGAGTCTCGCCCTACTGCAGGATTCCTACCTCCCCTGTGGCTCTAGGTATAACACCACTTCTAGTCATTAAGGTAGCGTTAGTGCACCAGAGGTCACTGATCTCCCTCTCTACAGGAGGAAAGCATCCTCTGGGATACTTGATTCTTCTCTCCTGGTCGGCACCAAGTGACATGAGTTGAGTCCTGGACCTGGGTCACCTATGTCGAAAGTAGTAACCTTACTAGTACACCAACAAGACAGTACCTCACATACTCTTTTAGCTGTGCGTAATCACAGCATTGTCACTGTTGTTGGCAGGACTCGTGTATGTAAGTACGTATTTATATATTTTTGAGTTGCTACTGTCTGGAATGCTCTTTATCGCTTTGTCACCCTTCAGCTGACCCACCTTGTTTAAATCTAGACTAAAGACTCATTGACTTGACTTGCCCACAGCTTCTAGTTTCTTTCCTGCCCTACGCTCCTCGCTTCTACTGTCTGCACTGCCTCCATTATGGATCTGTATCTTTTATCATGGATTTCAAACCTGCTGTTATTTTGCTTGGCGGCGTGTATAGTACCTACTAACTGCCCAAATGTGTTTATTGCCTATTCTCTGTTTGTACCAGTTTTGTAAGTATTTGCTTCACTGATATATGCAAAATAATGTTATTGGTTGTTCTCTCTGTAAAGCATTTTGTGATGCATCAAGTATGAAAGAAGCTATACAGAATAAGGCTGCATTGTATTGTAGTGTTAAGTTGTGAGGAATGAGAGAGAAGTAACAGAATTGCAGGTAAATCTTCAGTCATTGTTAATACTTCACTATTTGTAGAACATACAGTTCAAGTTCAGTGCTGATCTTTACAATACTGTAAGTCGTCATGGTCTCTGTGGGGTTCTCTTATGGTATAAAAGGCTGCTGTGGTGACATGTTGCTGTACTTCATAGCCCTTGGCTATTGCATTACCTGTTCATTCCTTGTTATGTTTTCTTTGAAGAGGCTTCTTACTGGGTAACCTTTTGGTTCACACCTGAAAATAGGATTGAATTTGTTTAGTGTGCTTACCTGGTCCATAAGAAACGAAATCTACTGCTGGCCTAGCTGCCTTCTCTTTCCGCTTCTCTAAACTTTGGGGCTCTCTCTTACCTTCCGTTCGGTCTGCTCCTTTCTTTTCTGTTCTTAAATCTCTCCTCGGCGATTTCTCTATTCACTCCTGTAGATGCTTTGGATATTGGGGTGGGCTTCACACACCTGCTTTACACCACACACTGTCTCTTGTATTGCCCCTCTCCCTCAGTTCATCAGTTACTACTCCATGTTCCTAATTTTTGTTCTTTTGCCAGTCCCACAGTTTACTGTATGGTACTTTATTATTTTTTTTCTTGTAATTGTATATTATATGTATGTTTCCATAGTCTGTCATTTTTGTACATTATATTTGTACTGTTCTGTTGTCGTCCCTCTCCCCAGGATGCATCTGGAAACAAGCTGATAGCTGCTCAGTGTGACTTTACTGGTAAAACTTTTGAAATACATAAATGCTTGAAAGTCTGAGATTACAGCATCTCCTCTATGTGGGCAGCACCTATTCAGTATGGGATGGATGTGTGATAGAGGACTTCTGAGCTGGGTAAAATGAGAGACATTCTTCATGATGAAGTTGAGGGGTGTGTGTGGGATTGTGGGAGTCACATATTTTCCCTGGTCTTCCAAGTGGTACCATGATGTGCCACTGCAGCACTGCTGGACCGGACCATTATGGGTCTCTTTGATCCTTCTTTCTCTTTGTGATTCACAGAAGCATAGAATCTGTGGACAGAAACGGATTGCTTAACTCACACAGTCTGCCCAAATGGTCCCTGCCTATTCTGTCTCCTCAGACCCTAACTGGTCTCAAAAAACATCTGATTGTTAGTGACCAACTTCCCAATTGTTAGGTCCATATAATTGCTGTCTTTTGTCTTGAAAAGAGCTGTCATAAATAAATACACTGAGGTCAGAGAATCCTTAATAGACCAGTTTGTGCAGATGTTATGCTATGCATTTGTTTTCAAAAAAATGATTGGAAATCCTGAAAAGAACAACCAAAACTTAACAAAATGTAATCTTGCGCTCTCCGTTAAATTCTGAATAAGCAGTGTTTAAGTACATACTGAAGTGGGTACATGCTCTTCAAAGCAGCAGCTCCATGTTGACTCTGAATTGAGGCTGCTTACATTTTTTAGGGGTGCCCAAGCCCATCCTCTTTTTCTCATCTGTGATGTTATTTATAGCAACAGGTATGGTATTCAGTCTTTGTTAGTCTTATCTGAATATTGATAAAATGTGCACTGTTTTCACAGACTATACTGCTGCTGCCTTGTGTTCGCCCACCTTCCGCTGCCCCTTAGACCAGTTACGTTAGATGCTCACTAGCTGGAGATAGCGCAGAGCCATTTTCTTAAAGTGATTTTCCAGTTTTCTGAAAAATAAATAATGTGGGCATTAGACTGTCTCAAGTTGCAATATTCCCAAAAATATTAATTTCATGACATTCCATTCTTAATTACTAAATACATTTGCAGAAAATGAAGCTTGCCTTCATCACATTTCATTTTATCCTAATTTTTTTCCTGGTCTGAAATCATAATCCTTTGTGAGTGACAGAATCATTTCTCTTGGCATCAGATTGTGATTTCATATGCAGAAGACTATGAACTCAAGGCAGGTGTGGGCAAAGAGTACAGATTATTTTGTGTCTGTCCGCAGAGCAAAGCAGGGGACATTTTCGAGCTGGTTGAGCAACTTTTGCCCTCACCCCCCAAAAAAAAGACAGCACCTGAAGCTCAGCTTTAGGGGAGGGATAGTGTATAAGGTTATTAATGGACTGGGCCCCCTCTACGTTCTTGAATTACTGGCAACACATCAGGAGGATTAGCAGGGCACCAGAGTTCTCCGTACGGATGCCCAGAGGCTTTTGGTAATCCCAGATGCAACCTAAAATCTGATGTGGACTGAGCATTTTTTGTAGCTGCACTGAGACTCTGGAACATTGTCCAGAAATCCATCCGCACACTGTCCCTTCAATGGAAAGTTTCAAATTGCATCTAAAAACCTGGCTGTTCAGACAGGCTTTTTCAAAAGACTGATGAGCTCTGCTAACTGTGTGGAATATGCTTGTACCTAATTTTAATTATGAGCAGTGATTATGTATTGCCTACAACATGAATTACTCACTTGTTAAGCGCTTTCAGCTCTGTAGATGCTAAATAAGCAAGTTTCCTGTTCTGTCGTATCCTCTCCTCTCCTCTCCTCTCATACCCCACCTTATCTTATCCTTTTTGTTGTAGCCTGGAACATCACTGAGTTTTAGCCACCAGTAGAACTATTTGCGCCTGACTACAGAGCAGACTAGGGGAACATTTTGAAGTTGGATGAGCAATCTTTTGCTCTGTTTCCCCCTAAAAACAGCACCTGAAGCTCAGCGTTATGGGAGGGATTTGTTGTAGTCTGGAAGAGCAGAGAATTGTAACTACCAGCAGCACTAATTGTATTTGATTGCAGAGCAAATCAGGGGGACATTTTGAAGTTGGTTGAGCAAACTTTAGCCCCCCCCTTCCCCTCAGAAACAGCTCCTGAAGCTCAGTTTTATGGGAAGGATTTGTTGTAGCCTGGAAGAGCAGCGAGTTATTGATACCAGCAGTACTTTTTTAGTCTGACTGTAGATCAAATCAGGACATTTTGGAGTTTTAATTCTAACAAGGCAGCTTTTGTTAACAGGAAGAGGAAAGAGCACTGTTTTTGGGAGACCTCTGTGCCAGGACATCATTTGACTGTGATCAGCCACAGAAGAGAAAGCAGGAAACAGGGACTCTTGCAGAAAATACTTCCTTCTAATGTGTTCCATCATGTGAGTGGCACAGCAGGGGTGGAGCTTCTGCCTTAAAGGTGTCTTTGTGTCCCATTGCATGAGCAACACAGAGTGGGAGTGGAGCTTCTTTTCATGGCCCATCACATCAGTGACACAGAGCAGCAGTGGAGCTTCTGCTTTGAAGGTGTCCGTGTCCCATCACATGAGTGGCACAGAGCAGGAGTGGAGCTTCTAACTTGATGCTGTCTGCAGGGCATTCACAGGACACTGGGCCGGGGGGGGCAGCCGCACCAGACCAAAGTGTTCTTTCTGCTCGGTATCCTATCTGGCAAAGGTAACTCCACTAAACATTCAGCTATCCCAACTACAGTACCTGCTTCTGTAAATCAAATGCATAGACAGCCTGTGTTGTAAAGCGAGGGTAACACTAATTCATATGTGGCTTGAACTGCTAACTTTGTTGAATTTGTTTGTACTGTACCATAGCCTCAGTACCTCACCCGATATAGGTGACTCTTTTATAGTTAACCTGTGTTGTTAGGTGTGCTTATTAAGACCGCGTGTACAGTGCCATAGCCTCGCCCCATCAAAGTGACCCCTATATAACTAACCTGTGTTATTTGTGCTTGTTGGGTTTGCTTGTGTTGTACCACAGCCTCACCCTGCATAGGTGACCCCTATATACTAGCTAGCCTGTGTTGTTAACTGTACTTGCTGGGTTTGTTTGTGTTGTACCAGAGCCTTACTCTATCTAAGTGCCCCCTATTAGGGTATTCTGTGCGGTTAGTGAATGTCAAGTGTACTAGTAACAATGCCTCCTTATCTTGGTGACCATACATAGGGTAGTCCAGTCTGGTTCTAGCATAAGGATACTAGAGATGTAGGAGAGCACTGGGAATCATTAAAGGGATGAGGTTCAGCAGGGAGCAAGTCAGTTGCAGTGATTGTGGGAGGTTCTCCAGGGTAATGCTGTGGAAGAGGGGTCACTGCCCCTTCTTCAGGACCTTTGCAGAGCTCCATGCTTAGCTAGTAGCAGCAAGTGAAGAGATATCTGCTTAAATGGGCAGACTAGATTGGCCAGGCGGTCCTCATCTGCCGTCATATTCTGTGTATCTATGTATCTCTCCTGTGGCACCTACTCACCTGGAGCCCAAACCTCCACTCCCCCAGAGGCCCACTGGTCCGGGGGTGGAGAGTAGTGGGGAGTGGGAGGGTGGTGGGGCAGCCACGTGGAGGTCAGTCATCCCTATGCCATCCCTATGACAAATAACTTTGCATCCCTGAAGGAGACTCAGGCACCTAACTGCACTGGGGTATACTCTTAGTCAGTCGGGGAAATAGGAGTGATGACCTGGTGGAACCCAGGGGTGAGAGCAGGAAGAAGGCAGCGAGGAGAGTCTTAGTGATCTATGATCGGGTGCAGAGCAGGTGTTTGGAGGGAGAGAAGTGGTGGGGGATAGTCGGGTGCCTTTCTGGGGCATCAGCCATCCAGAATATAGATAGAATAGGGAGGATAGCTGAGAGAGAGGGAGGGAGAAGCAGGGGGTGTTGGTACACTTGAGTACCAGTGATCTGGTGAGCCAGCCTGTGAAACAAGTGAAGTGGAACTTTCAGAGGCTGGGGGACCGATTGCAGGCACACTTTGCTGCTCCCCTGGCCTTTTCTGAGGTCCTCCCTGTGTGTGTGTGTGGGGGGGGGGGGAGATGGAGTAAGGAGGAGGAGGTCAAGGAGTTAAATATGTGGTTAAAGAGATGGTGCCTGGAGAAAGGGTACCACTTTGTGGGGACTAGGGGGACTTCTTGGATAGGAGGCTCTTCAGAGGCGGTGGTCTTCAGCTTATGAGGGAGGGGCAGTGCTCTTGGGCAGAAGTTTGATGTCTACATTGGACAATAAAACTGACTGCAAGGTGCACTGAGGCTAGAGAAACCACCATAAGAGTGAAGGAGGGGAATCTAGCTAGTGCTCCCCCTATACAGGGGACTGGTAGCTGTAAAGAGGGTAAAAGTAAAGTTGAGGTTCAAACAGGAGTAATGGAAGAAGCTAAGGGAGGGATCCCTCGGAGTCTGTAAGGAACAGGAAAAATAAGTTAAGGAGAATGGGAAAGAATGCAGGAGTAATATCACAAAAGAGCAAAAGGTCTGGAGCTAGTTATAAAGGGGTCTGCCTTAATGCCAGGAGTCTGAATAATAAAATCAGTGAGCTCTAGGCATTGGTGGCAGACACTGAGGTGGACCTAGTAGCCATCAAATAAACTTGGGCCACAGAGGATAATAACTGGGACTTGCCAGTCCCAGGTTACACAGTGTTTAGACAGGATGGGGAAAGGCAAATGGGGTGGGGAGCATACCCTTATATGTTATGGAAGGCATAGAAGCTATGGAGGATGGGCACATCAGAGAAAGAAAAGGGGAAATCGAGTTACTATGGGTTCAACCAATGGCGCCCTCAGGCAACAAAAGTACGGGTCGATGTGATCTCTAGACCATCAGGACAAGAGTAAGAGAGAGATAGAGAGCTTGCGGAAGAGCTGGCAAGGGGTGTGAAGAAAGGAGGATGGTGGTGATGCTGGGTCATTTGGGTCTGCTAGATATTGACTGGGACATTCCAGTGGCCAGGTGCACCAGATTTCGAGCCCTGTTGGATATATTGCAGGACTGCCTGCTGGTGCAGCTGGGTAAGTAATCCACTAGAGTGGTGGCCATTTTCAGTTTAGTGCTCACTATCTCGGAGTTGGTGGGTGGAGTGAGGGTAGGGGAGCCACTGGGGTCTGGCAGCCATTACTGTATTTGGTTTAGGATGGCCCTCAGGACCAGAATGCTACTGTCAAAAACTGAATTCCAAGATTTCAGAAGAGCAGACTTGACCGGATGAGGGAGCTGGTCTGTGGCAGGTTGACCAGGGTGGACAGCATTGGGGGTGTAGAGGAGAGATAGGGACAATCACGGGGACTATTCTCGAAGCATTATAGTCATGCATGACAATTGCTACAAAACTAAACTGATACAAGAGACCAGTATGGTTTTTCGAAAGGGTCAGGAAGCCATGAGGGCCAAGAAAAAGTCTTTCACCAGGTACAAAGAAAAGCAGGGGGAGTGTACCAGATGAGAACTAGCGATGTTAAAAGGACTGTCAGGGGGGCAAAGGCAGACATGGAGCTGCATATTGTGGAGGGAGTCTAGGGTGGAGAAAAACAATTCAGCTATATTAAGGAAAAAGTGAAACGGGGAATGGGTATTGTTAGGCTATGGCAGGGGGAGGTTAAAGAGAAACTGAACAAAAACCAGTCATACTTAACGATTATATCTGCTCTCTTTTCAGAAGGGAAGACAGCGGGCCTCTGCCTGAAAGAGGCATCAATATGGTTGTCAGGAGCGTTCCTGAAATGAGGCAGCCAGTCTTTATCAGAGAAAGGGTCCAGAAGGGACTAGAAGCTCTAAAGGTAGACAAGGCCCTGGGGCCAGATGGGATGTACCCAAGGGTGCTCAAGCAATTGTCAGCAGAACTGGCTGAACACCTAGTAGTGCTATTCAATAGTTCAGTTCAGACAGAGGTAGTTCTGAAAGACTAGAGGGTAGTGGACATGATCCCACTACACAAGGGTGGGGACAAGGAGCAACCGGGGAATTACAGACCTGTCAGTCATACCTCTGTGGTGGGTAAACTGATGGGTCACTGTTTAAAGAGGACCTTGTGGACTACCTAGAGAGCAGTGGTCTACAGGATAGTAAACAACATGGGTTTGTGGCAGGGAGTTCTTGTCAGACCAACCTGATTATTTTCTTTGAATAACAGAGGTGGTAAATGAGGGCCACACTGTGTATTTACTCTCATTTTAGCAGGGCTTTCAACTCTGTGCCACACAGAAAATTGCTGAGGAAGATGGAGGACCTGGCCTTCAGCTAGGGACATAGTTAAATGGTTTGGAAACTGGTTGAGGGAGAGAGAGAGAGAGAGAGTAGAGAATGGTGGCAAATTGGGTCAACTCTCATGAGAGGGAGGTCACAAGTGGGATGCCACAGGGATCTGTCCTGGGTCGTGTCCTCCTCGGTATGTTCGTCAGTGACATTAGAGAGGGCATCTGGGGCAAGTTCTGTCTCTTTGCAGATGACACAAAGCTCTCTGGTAGGGTAGATAGGAACAAAAGGATCAGAGAGATGTAGAGGTATTTGCAAAGGCTAGAGAGTGTCTAAGTCTTGGCAGTTGAAATTCAGCACCAAAAAGTGCAAGGTTATGCACCTATGGGGGAAAAAACCCTAGGACAGAGTTCTGGATGGGAAGGATAAAACTTGAGTACCGTGGCAAAACAAAGGGTCCTGGGAGTCATCATGAGTGACTCCCTCAAACAATCAAGCCAGTGTAACAAGGCCTATATTACAGCTAATAGGATGCTGCGATGTATTGGAAGGGGTATTCAAAGAGGAAAAAGGGAGTATTACTGCCTCTGTATAGGTCACTGGTGAGGCTGCACCTGGAATATTGTGCTCAGTTCTGGAGTCCTCACCTAAGGAAGGACAGGGATAGGCTGGAGACGATGCAGTGCAGGTTACCAAAATGATTCAGATCCAACGGGGCAGATCTTACTTGTATCATCTCAAGCCACTGAACATGTACTTGCTGGAGACCAGGTGATGGGGGGGATGTGATAGAAACTTTCAGGTCCCTGAAGGGAATAAACAAAGTGAACTGCAGGGAACTATTTAGCAGAAGTAAAGCTTCAAGAACCCAAGGTCATGAGTGGAAACTAGTGGGGGGGGGGGTTAAGAGGGATGTGAGGAAGTTCTGTTTTATGGAAAGTGTGGTGGAGCACTGGAACAGTCTGCCAGCGGATGTGGTGGGCACTAAGACCATAAATGATTTCAAGCATGGCTGAGACAGAGGGAAGGGTTTAGTGGTTTCTCAGGTCAATAGCAGTAGGGACGGGAGCAGGGGGGTGGACAGGGAGGGATAAAACCAAGTATGGACAGTAAGCCCTGGGGCAGATAGGAAACTACAGGCAGATTAGATGGTCCCTTGGTCTTTTTCAGCCATCATTGTCATTCTTCTATATTTCTGCGTAATTCTAAGGACCAGGGCTTACATGAACCCCCTAATGAAGTCCCCCATATTAGATATATGAGGATTTCATAGCATAAAAATGAAAACTGTGCTTCAGCACAGACTCTGTATTAAAAGAATTACAGCTTTAAAGAGCTACTGAGATATGTGACCCAAGGACCTAAACCTCCCCATTGTGATTTTTTTTTACTCTGGCAGAAATAAGATATTTAACTTTACCTGCAGTCTCGCTTCAGTGTTCCTCAAAGCCACTCAGCACCCACTGCAGCCCCACACTTAAAAACAGCGTTTTGATTATGCTACTTGCAGAACGAGCTGCAGGGCTACTAATGGCCATAGATAGTAGTCAGGGGAGCGGCACCCTGTAAATGCATGTAGTTTACTTTGTAGGTACTTACACATGCCTCACCAGTGTCTGCTCACTTAAAAATGAAATATAAGGGCGATAAAGCTCGTACCCGGTGCTTCTGTAGTTAAGAGAGCCAGGAGCACATAGTTTGTTTCTAAGGTACAGATTCCCTCAATTCATATTAGACATCTAGAAATGTAATCAGACCGTTTGCCTATATACATTTTATAATCCTTTGATTAGCTCTACAGATGTTCAGTTTAAGCTCAGGATTTAGACTCTTGTTTTAGAGAGAAGGTAGGCTGGTCTCTTTCATAACATAGTTCCCGGGTCGTGCCTGAAAATAGGCATTCTTATGCCTAGTGCACCCACCCAGTTACCAAAAGCAAATAAATAAAATAGTTGAGGCTTTATAAATGGCCCATCTGTTTGTTTGTTTATTTGAAGAGTTTCACCAGGAAAGGCATACTGAGCTGAAATAGCTTGCTTCCAGATGTGTGCTGGGGAAGGAGGGGGGAGGAGTACAGGATGTTTAAAATACCGAATACAGTAAATATTGGTATGAACATAGAGGTACTATATAGGCATTTACACATATGAACACAAATGTACCCTTAACACTAAAATGGCAGTTCATGTATTAGACAGTGAATACATACATGTACACAGGAGTGGTAAGTAGGTGAAACAAGAATGAACAGGGAGATAGAAAGAGGAGGGAGGTGGTGAGGAGGGGAATGAAGGGGATGAGGAGGGTAGGGGAGGCGGTCATCCGACCCTCGGGGATGGAGCCTGCCATTGGTTGATAAGTCATGAGTGTTCCCAGTCAGTGGTAATGTCAGTAGGACTAGATAGGCAAGTGAGAGGTTTGAATAGGGCGCACAGATTGTGTGCCTTCACAGGCTGAGAGAGCATATGCAGCAAAATTGGATGTGATAAGTAGCAGTTGCAAAAGAGAGTGGTAAGTTCAGGCAGGAGTGGGGCAAGGGAGGAGGAGGATGAGGCGGACCAAATGTGCAGTGGGAGTGAGTTCCAGAGTTTGGGAAACGGTATTGAAAATGCAGCTTGGCCAGCCATGGAGGACCTCAGAGGGAGAGCAAGGGAGTGGAAAGAGGTGCTGCGAAGGGCATAGTAGGAGGGTGGGGAGATGATGGAAGTAAGGTAGGAAGGGAGAGAGCCCAGCCAGTATTTGGCTATGAAAGAGGCACAGTGGGCTAGGCATCTGTCATCAAGGGAAGGGAGGGAGAGGGAGGTATAGAGAGAGCAGTGATGAGCTTGAGATAGAGCATCCAGTGCAAAGTGGCAGAAGGAGTGAAAGAGGAGGTCTAGTTTGGATAAGGTGGATTTAGGAGCAGCACTATAGAGAATGTCTCCATAGTCAAATAGAGGCAGGATCAGTGCCCACTAGTCACTGTGGTTTGAAATCACAGAAAGAGCAGAACCAAACCACACAAAAACACGTATCCTGGATTTTAGGGGGGCAAACTTTGAGAAAATGGGGAGATACTTGAAAGAGGCATTAAGGGGAATGGGGCAGGAATCAGGGGTTGAGGAACAGTGGGAAGTATTTAAAATGGGGATTACAAGAGCAACAGAATTATGTATTAAGCAGGTTAGCAAGAGGAAAAGGAAGAGGAGACTATTATGGGTTTCCAAAGAGGTAGCAAAGAAAGTGAAAGCCAAAAGATTGCATTCAGGCAGTACAAAAAGACACAGGCAGAAGGGGATAGGGAGAAGTACCAGGAGAAGCAAAGGGAGGCAGGGAGGTCAGTAAGGGAAGCCAAAGCTCAGACAGAAGAACACATTGCAAAATCAGTGGGTAGAGGGACAAAACCTTTACAGGTACATAAATGAAAAGAAAAGGCAAAGGGAGGATAGTGAGACTGAAGGGGAGGATGGGGGCTGTGGAGGATGACAACAGTAAAGCTGACATACTGAACAGGTATTTCTGCTCAGTCTTTACTGAGGAAGAGGAGGTAATGGGTCTGAATGGAGTACAAGGGGTGAGAATGGTGCAGAAATGGACACAAGTCCCTTTACAGAAAGGGTCCTGAAGGAACTGGAAGTAATAAGAGTTGATAAAGCAATGGGGCCAAATGGGGTGCACCCAGGTCATAAAGAACTAAGAGAGGTGGTGGCTGAACCTCTTGCTATCCTGTTTAGCCGATCACTAGAAGCAGGGAGGTACCCAAAGACTGGAGGATAGCAGATGTAGTCCCTTATACAAAAGTGGGAACAAAGAGGAAGCGGGAACTACAGACCAGTCAGCCTCACCTCGGGTAGTGGGAAGATCATGGAAGCACTACTGAAGGAGAGATTGGTGGAACATCTGGTTGTCAATGGACTACAGGACCCAAGGCAGCTTGGTTTCACCAGGGAAGGTCATGTCAGACCAACCTCATTGAATTTTTGACTGGGTGACTTGGGAGCTGGATCAGGGAGGGCAGTGGACATGGCCTATCTGGACTTGCAAGACGCCTTTGACACTGTGCCCATAGAAGACTATTGCACAGACTGGGAATATGGGTGTGGGCAGGACAGTAGTGCGGTGGGTAGGTAACTGGCTGGGCAGCAGGACACAGAGGGTGGTGGTAAATGGCTGTCACTCCACAGAGGGAAGAGTGACCAGTGGGGCACACAGGGATCAGTGCTGGGACCGGTACTATTCCAGTATCTTCATCAGTGACATTGCGCGGGACCTAGAAGGCAGAATTTCACTGTTCGCTGATGACACAAAGCTCTGTAACAGAGTAGACACACCAGAGGGTGTAGACAGAATGAGAAGGACCTGCAGAAACTTGAAGAATGGTCAGGGGTTTGGCAGTTGAAATTCAATGCAAGGAAGTGCAAGATAATGCATATGGGGCACAAAACCTGGCACAATATATCAGTTGGGGGTGAGGATATAGCATACCAAGCAGGAAAGGGATCTTGGAGTTATAATCTCTGATGACCTCAAGGCAGAAACTGTGTGACAAGGCAGCAGGTAAAGCAAATAGGATGCTGGGATGCATAGGCAGGGGCATCACCAGCAGGAAAAGGAGGTCATAATTCCACTATACAAGACACTGAGTGAGGCCGCACCTGGAGTACACTGTGCAGTTCTGGAGATCTTACCTACGTAAGGACATAGACAGGGAGAGAAGGTTCAGAGGAGGGCAACAAAGATGGTGCATGGATTGCATCACAAGTCCTATGAGGACAGGTTGAAGGCACTGAACATGTACTCCCTGGAGGAGAGGAGGAGAGAGGGATATGATAGAGACATACAAGTATCTTACAGGGAGGAACAGGGTGCAGGAATGCACTATTTTAAGCGAAAAGATGTTCCAGGACTAGAGGCATGGGATGAAGTTGGAGGAGGGGCGATTCAGAGGAAGCGTGAGGAAGAATTTCTTCACAGAGCGGGTGGTGGACAAGTGGAACACCCTGCCAGAGGAAGTGGTGGGGGCTGAAACAATCACGGGATTTAAGAATGCATGGGATAGACATAAAGGAATTCTGGAGGTCAGGGGTAAGGGGCAACAGACTTCCTGGAAAACATAAACTGAACTTACAAATTTAAATGGGCAGACTGGGTGGGCCATAGGCCCTTATCTGCCGACACTGTCTATGTATCTATGTAGGATCATTTTCTAAATAATGGCTCTGCGGGCCTGCAGAGGGGTGCAGCTGCGGTTGCGGTAAAGCGCACCAAGATTGGGATGGAATTTTTTGCGAATGGCATTCACATGTTAAGAAAAGTCGAGGTGGCTGTCTAGCCAAACCCCAAGGTATTTAAAACATGGGACAACTTCTGTAGCGGACCCATCCAGAGTACAGAAGGAGGGGATAGCAACAATCCTGGCTACTTTTTGCCTAGAGTTGAAGGTCATGGAGACTGTTTTCTTGGCGTTTAGAGCCAGCTGATGTGATTGGAACCAGTGCTGAACGTTATCAAAGTCGAGCTGCAAACTGGTCAGCATATCAGACTGAGAGGTGCCAGAGGCAGACAGAACTGTATGATCAGTGTACATATGTATTGACGCTGAGGTGCAGGAAGCAGGGAGGTCATTTAAGAAAATTGAGAAGAGAACCAAGGATGGAGCCTTGGGGGACACCGATACTGATTGGAAAGGGCGGTAGGATGTGGAATTACCAATTCTAAGTGATTGGGTCCTGTCTTTGAGGTAGGAGCGGAACCAGTTAGTGGTGATGGAGAGCCCTGTGGCAGCAATCTTGGTGAGGAGGAGGTGGTGGGCAACAGTGTTGAAGGCTTTGGGCAAGTCGACAAAGATGACTGTGGTAATATGGCCCTGATCCATACCAGAAAGAATGGAGTCAGTAAGCCGGAGGAGGGATGTGGAGGTGGAGTAGGATTTACGAAACCGAGACTCGTAAGAGGTGAAGAAAGATGTGGAGTCAAGGAAGGAGGAGAGATGAGATAAAACCAGGTGCCCCTGGAATTTAGCCAGAGTGAGAAGGAGGGAAATGGGGTGATAGTTGCCTGGGTTAGAGGAGGCACCACCTTTAGGGAGGGGTATTACGGTGGCATGTTTCCAGGCAGCAGGGACAGAGCCAAGGGAAAAAGAGAGAGTAAAGAGGGAGAAGATATGGACTGCAGTTGCTGGGGTGGAGAGGTGAGGGAGTTTGGGGTTGAGGCCATTAGGACTTATACCCTTGAGTAGGTTAAGGGCTAGGAGAGCATTACAGGCAACAGCAGGTGAAATAGGAGAGAAGGAGAAAGGAAAGGAGGCGACAGAAAAGGGGGGGTTAAGGGTGGGAGACAGCGGAGCTGCTATGGGGGAGGGATGAGAGAAGAGTGGAGGCACAGGAGGTGAAGCAGGAGTTAAAGTTGGCCACTGAAAGTGGGTCAGAGATAGAGATGCCATTAGCTTTGAGAATGGTGGCTGTGGGCTGGGCCTTGGGGGAGAATAGGGCATGTACGGCCTTCAAGAACTTGGAGGGGTGGTTAATATTGTTTTGGAAGTAAGTTAGTTAGAAAGTGCTCTGCTTTGGCCAGTCTGATGGCTCTGGTGCAGGCGTTACATGGAGAGCGGTATTCATGCCAGAAGATTTATGAGCCTTCCAAGCTGAGTCCCTTGCTGTCATACAAGCAAGGCGTTCCACAGAGATCCATGGGAGGTGTGTTCCTCTGACTCTTTTTTTTTTTTTTTTTAAGGGGGTGTGATTGTCCCAGACGGATAGGAAGGTGGATTGGAAGAAGTCGAGGGCTGTGTCTATGGAGCTGGAGGAAGCGGTGTGTGACCAGTCAGTATTATACAGGTCCTCGTGTAGGCCAGAAAGATCTAAATGCTCAGATGAGGAGGTTATTGGAGGGAACTTTGTGGCGTTGGATTTTTCGAATGCAGTATATCATGTGATGGTTGCTGAGTGTGTCCGGGGGGGTGGGGGCGTGCCAGAAGCAATAATGTGATGGGTGGTACGTGCCCAGTCCAGCAGTGTGTGGTTTTGAGATTTGAAGTTGAGACAAGTGGGTTCAGTGATCAATTCAGAGCAGTTTAGAGATGAGGTCGCATGGAGAATTTTGGAATTAGAGGGGGAAGAGCCAGTTTATATTAAAGTCCCCAAGGACAAGCAGTTCGTTTGGGGAGGAATGAGAGGAGATGGTGGTGGGAAGGTCGGTGATAGAGGAGGCGGGGAGACCTGGGCAGAAGTAGGCAGCTGCTAAGAATATCTGGAAGGAGTAGGGGAGGGATAGTTTCAGAAGGATCATCTCGTAGGCTGAGGGAAGAGAGATATGAGAGTGGCGTATTGAATAGCGGCGACGATATAAATGGCAATACACCCACCCCTGCTGTAGCGATCCTGCCTAACTAGGCAGTTTCCAGGGATAGAGAGGGCATTATCCAAGAGTTTAGGGGAGAGCCAAGATTCTGTGATAATTAGGATGTCTTACTTTAGGTTGACCATGATAGGTTGTAGGATGACTGTGACAGGGTTGAATAAGGCCCTGTCCCAGCTGTTACACAAAAAGAGTTTAATCGCAAGGGTCTGTTCTGTCCTTTCCTTTTCTGTCTCTTGTCTGTCAGGTTGCACAACTAAATTTTCTTGTGAGGCCTGGGAACTGATCACTCCGATGGTTTTGCAATTCTCCGCCTCTCACTATCTCTTTGCCTTCACTTGCTGTTCTGTCTTTTCTTCCCCATTACGTATCTGCGGTTATAAAAAATTATATGTGATTCTTTATGTGTAAATGTCACTGATACTGGGATCCCTTTGTTTAAAACTGTATATAGTTATGTGGTTGAAATGATTGCAAAAAGCTATTTGGAACGCAAGGGGTTAACCTGAGAAACTGATTTGCAAACTCTCTGAGATACTGTAAACAAGAGGCCAGTTCTGTGTCATTATATTCTTTTTGCTGCACTTGCAAGAACATTGGAAACTTACAAGAACATTGTGTGAGAACCATTCTGTTTTCTTAACGAGTTCCCAGGCACAGACTTATAAAAAGAGCAACTATACTTGTGCTCGGGACTGAGACTGGAAATTGAGAAGAAGGACTCTGCTTTCTATGTTTGTACTGCCATTGTAAATAGTTATACTGAACAAGTTAATTTTTTTTTATTTTGCTGTTATTAATAATAAAACGCTATTTGTGAATTTTGAAACTGTTCCTGGTTTTCCTATGCTTCCTGACCTGTGCCTTGATAATGATGTTTGGAAGGAGACTCCTGATGGGCAAATAGCAAACCTTTAGGGGGGTGAAGGATGTGGGTCCAGGGTTTGGTCCAGAATAGCTTGCCATTAGCAGGAGAAGTGAGATTAGTATTTGGACAGCAAGTGGGATTCGCCTCCGAGTCGGGGTGGAAGGGGGCTGGGTGGTGTGGGGCATGAGTGGAGTTGGCGGTTGCCTGGATTGGAAAGATGCCAGATGTATGCAGGTGGATGGGAGGAGTGAAGGGCCACATAGCCAGGGGGAGAGGGATAGAAAGGGGAAGCAGGAGGAGGGAAAGGTAGGGCATACAGAAGGAGTGATGTGGGAGGAGTGAAGTAAGGAGGGGAGGGTGAGAGGCGGAAGGGGGCATAGGAAAACAGGAGGAGGAAAAGGGTGACAGAAAACATGACTGAGCTGAGAGATAGCTGCGAGGTAGGGGAGAGCTTAAGGTATAATAATCAGTAAGAGAGTGGAAAGAGAAATTTGTATTTAAGCAGGGTTATGGATCAGAAGAGTGGGCAGTAGGCAGCAAGAATATTGCATCATTTAATTAATTGGAACCTAGCAATTACATGGCAATTAATATAGCTCAAATTGCAGTAAAAATTGCTTGTAGCAGAAAGTAGTAACATTTAAGGTCAACCACACACAGTAAACTAGCAGCTTGCATTAGATAGGAATTAAAGTAGATCAGGTGAATTAAATCACACTAACTGTCTTGCTGTATAAGTAATCAGTAACTGTTCATTGTTTAGCTATAAGGGTCTTTCTCTGATAAAGCTAGGCCACTAGATGTACATACATTTATAAAAAAAAAAAAAAAAGTCATTATCAAATTGTTTTGTAATGTGGATGATTATTTAAATAAAGCATTTTAGGAATAAATTTCACAATATCATGTTTGGAGTTTTTTTGTTTCCTTGATCGATGAAAACATTTCAAAAAATGGTGTCTGGTTTTTTTTTTTTTTTTTTGGAGACATTCTGGCACTCACACTGCTTTTTAAAACATAACTTGAAAACCATAACAATGATAGGCCATCCAAATATGCCACAAGAAAGTGCACAGGGAAGTTGAAATTAATCTCTAAATTTTGGAGTTCATTTTTAAATTTTTTTTCCTGTATTTAAAAATGTAACACAACATATTGCATGTTACACCAGTTATCAATCACTCACCCGCAATATAAAAACAATTTTATTTTATTTAAAAGCACTTGCTTGTGAACATTTGTGTATGCTGACCAAGGAATATGTACAATATAAACAACCACACTGGTCTCCCTATTCATTATTGCCTCATTTATTATTTATTAATAAAAAATTTAAGTCTGTTTACCTTGCTGTCAAAATGTACTGTTTGTTAATATTGGCTGTTGTTTTTCACCTGAATGTTCCATCTGGGTGTATCATGTATGCAAATCAGGGGCATGTTGCCATAATTGGTGCATTATAAATAGTGATCGTGGGAATGACTGGAGTGTGAGATGAGGCATTTTGAGGTATTGTCCAAACATCCCATGAGAGTAACACGTGGCAGAATTTGGCAGCTGTATAAAAAGAAGGGAAGAAAATCACAATATCCAGATATAGATTTGTAGTACTCACTTTGTCAATTTTGGGTTAGAATAGGGATAATGCCATGTACTGTACGTGCAAAAATTATTCATGCATATGACATTCGATGTCACACATTTGAAAGGGACATTGTTAAATAGTCAAAAGTTACTGTACTGTTACATGGATCAAATATAAAGAAATAAAGAGTATTCACTGGGCTTATTTCTGTGTTGTACTTTATTAAAACACACATTGTGTAAAAAAGTGATGTCATATACAGGTGTACATGTAAAAATTACTCACACGTGTGACATCCAGTGTCATGTATGTGACAGGGACATTGTTAAACAATTAAAAGTTACTGTACTATTATATCAATCACATATAAGGAAATAAAAAGTATTCACTGGGCTTATTTCTGTGTTGTACTTTATTAAAGCACACATTGTTTGAAAAAGTGATGTCATACACAGGCGTACATGTAAAACTTAACCAAAAAAATATAGTTTTATGCTCATTTTATAAAAAAAATTTATATATCATTTTAAATACAGCTCCAAATGGATGTCTATGTTTGTGTTTTTGTTAAAATTACATTCTGTGTATTAAGAGTTTATTTAAAGCTGTTTTAAGTGTCTACCTAGAGTTACATAAATTGATGCACTTCTCCAGCCAAAAATGAATAACAGGTGGAGACTTAATCATTCCTAAGCATTGTCATAATTCCTGACATTGTCCTTTTCATTTTTTTATAGTAGTACTGAGAAATGGCTTAACCTTCCATCCCCCCCTTTTTTTAAAAAAGGAACATGGTGTGATGTGATTAAGCTAAACATGCGACTACGATAAACCTAAGATCTACAGTATACCTTAAAGTGAATTTCCAACCTACTGTAAATTCTGTTTGGGTGTCATAGCCCATTTTCTTATGCCAGTTTTAGCCAGGTGCTGCCAAAATATCATTTTTAACTCTATCCTTTTAGCAAGGGAAGGGATCGTAACTGCAGCCGAACTCACGGCCAGCCTATCTCTTCCACTTCTCGGTCTGCTGGACCTGCCCCATGCTCAGATGTTTTCTGAAGTCTAAGTAGTCACAGCACAGGGGCACGGCCCACACACTTTTATGGGAACCCTTTTTCAGTGCCATTTTACTTAAGTTTAAGCAATCTTACATGAAAATAAAAAACCACCGCTTAACTGTTTTAGAAACAGAAATTCAGGGTGATGGTGTGGTGATATTTAAAATGATTTTATTTTTTCAAAGTGAAGATGAAATGATGTTTTACAGTTTAACAGTGTCCCTGTCATGCGTGTTACATCTGTCACGTACGTGAATAATTTGTACATGTGGATGTCCTGTATCTGGATTTCAGTAAGGCATTTGACTCAGTGCCGCATGGAAGGCTGGGAAGTAAGTTAAAAGGCACAGGGGCTGGTGCAAAGCTGGTGAGATGGGTAGGGAACTGGCTTCAGGGAAGGCAACAGAGGGTGGTGGTGGGTGGGAGCCTCACACCCAAGGGTAGTGACGAGCGGTGTTCCACAGGGCTCGTTGTTGGGACCAGTGTTGTTTGGGATATTCATTGCAGACATATCATTGGACAGCAAGAGCAAGATCAGTCTGTTTGCTGATGATACCAAGGTAGGAGCGGTGATGGATGACGTAGGGGGATGGAAGGGGTTGCAGGATAATCTGGCAAAGCTTGAAACCTGGTCAGACACCTGGCAACTGGGGTTTAATGCCAAAAAGTGCAAGATGCTGTATTTTGGGATGAAGAACCCAAGGAGGAGTTACCAGCTGGGTGGAGTGCAGCTAGCCCAGACAAAGGAGGAGAAGGATCTGGGGGTGCTCATTACAGGGTCAGTGAACCACTTGGCACAGTGTAGGAAGGCAGCTGCAAATGCCAACAAAATTCTGGGTTGTATTGCAAGGGGTATATCCTCGAGGAGGGAGGAGGTGATTCTGCCACTGTATAGGTCATTAGTTAGACCGCACCTGGAGTACTGTGTGCAGTACTAGCGCCCATGTCTGAAGAGGGACATTAAGTTACTGGAGGTGAATCAGGGGCAGCAAAGATGATCAAGGGGCTGGGGACTTATACGAGAGGAGGCTGAGGGGTTGAACATGTACTCACTGGAGGAGAGAGGACATGATTGAAACCTTTAAGTACATGAAAGGAATAAGCAAGGCAGGTACAGAGGGCTGTTCAAAGTAAGGGAGGGAGGGACACCAGGGGCATGATATGAGACTGGAGAGGAAGGTTCAGGAGGAGATGAGGAGACACTATTTTACAGAGGGGTGGTGGCTGGGTGGAATCGTTACCTGCAGAAGTGGTATCCAGTAGAACAGTGGACTGCTTCAAAAGGGGATGGGACAGGACAAGGGGTAGGGGTAATGAAGGGGACGGGTGGAAGGGAAGGGCAGCTGCAGAATAAGGGGTGCTAGCTGCACATTCGAGCAGACTTGATAGACCTCTAGGCCTTTATCTGCTGGCAAATTTTGTGTGTAGCCTGTGTATGACATCAATTTTTAAAAACATTTTGTGCTTTAATAAAGTAACACACAAAAATAAGCCCAGTGATTTACTTTTTTTTATATTTGATCTATGTAACAGTACAGCATATTTTGATTGTTTAACAATGCCCCTGTCACACGTGTGACATCTGATATCACACGCGTGAATAATTTTTACATGTATGCCTGTGTATGACATCACTGTTTTAAACAATGTGCGCTTTAATAAGGTACAACACAGAAATAAACCCAGTAAATACTTTTTATTTCTTTATATTTGATCTATGTAACAGTACAGTAACTTTTAACAGCAAAGAAAGTATATTCAGTATGGACAACATGTTACATTAAAAGAAAAGATCTACAAACAATAATAATCAAATAAGATACTGATAAATAACAAGCTAGGCAACAGCTTTTAGGTGAATAATGTAGAATCACAGGAAGGAACAGCAGAGAAGGAGACTGTTCATGGACATGTCACATGCATAACACAGAAGTGGCAGGTGAACTTCAGCTTCTGATGTACACAAATTTGAAAATGGCATTATCTTTATTCAAACCCATAATCAACATTCAAGTTGAGTACTACAAATCTATATTTGGAAATTGTGATTTGTTTCATATTTCTTTTACCTCAGTGTCACGCTGGTGGCTCAGGTTCATCAAAAAATGACCCATAACATCATAGGTTCACTAGGAGAGAGATTGTGTGTGTGTGTGTGTGTGTGTGTGTGTGTGTGTGTGTGTGTGTGTGTGTGTGTGAGAGAGAGAGAAAAAAAGGAGGGGGGAGAGAGAGAGAGAGAGAGGCAACATCTCATTTAAGCTATATCTCCCCACCCACGATATTGTGATGTAAGTGGGTTAGGATTGTATTGTTTGTATGAACAGGAGGAGATAAATTACATTTTATCTCTTTTTTCAGATTCCTTGACACTTGTGGTACATGAAGTTGCTACATTCTCAGTATATATTGACATCAGTACATATCAGGCTGCATGGTCTGAATTCCTTGAGGTTCCTCGACTAGAGTTTTTAACACTAATATTATCAATTTATATTTAAATTATCATTTATATAGTCCTGAGGTTTTTGTAATTTCTTGGGCCTTTTATTTAGCTTGAGAATACAGCTGGGTGGCATGTCCAGCTATGTTTTACACATCACACAGTGTGCACTGATGTTTTTTTAGACAACTTTACTGGTAATTCTTGTCTTTAATGCATACATTGTAATTTCATGAGCCCTATAACTATCTTAGTTTGTCTTTAAGCTGGGTGGGGGTTGCCTTTCAGTAATCACATCCTTATATTGACTGTGACACTCATGGCTTGATTTGGGAGTTATTTGCTTCAGCAGTGTTATCTTATGTCAATTAAATTTATGTGCAGTAAGATTCTTTGCATGTGTCTTGCACCAAGCACATCTGAACCCAAGGTTCATTCGGACTGAGGGCAGTATTGTACTGTTAAACTTCTCTGACATCATCTTCTGGTTTTTTTTAAATGAGTATTTTAAACCAGTGGGAATTTTTTTCTGTTTTTCTCTGCATTATCTAGCTGTTATAAGTATTGTATTTTCTAAACAACTGCCATGAGCTTCTGAAGAAGGACTGGTTGGTCCGAAAGCTAGAGCACTTTGTTCTTGTTGTTACATCTATGTTGGTCCATTAAAAGGTATCAAATCATTTGCTTCTGGAACCATAACATCATACAAACAAAAAGGCAGTACAGGTGAAAAAGGACACAACATGATCATTCAGAATGTAATTAATATGTTCTGTCACACTCAGTCTGAGAACTAGTTGGGCTGTAGCTTAGCTGGTCTTGCTGCTCGGGGAAGGGGTGCAGAGAGCAAATGCAGGGGTGTGTGAGTGCAGGACCATACTAGGTTAGCGAGCCTGATTGGGGGGTAGGACCAGAGCAGACCAAAATAGCCACTCCATGGGGGTGCAGAACTACAGATTGGTTCTGGTGAACCCTAACAAAAGAGGACCACCTATGTGTGGGAGGGCCGGCAGAGTGTATTATGCCGTGGCACCACTGAGGAAGGATGTGGTGGGCCGCTGCCTTGCGAGAGCCTGGAACGGGGAAAAGATACGCTTCGGAGAGCCCACACGACCCCCCCCCCCCCAAAGCTGCTGGGCTGTTTGCTAGTGGAGCGCTGAAGGAGAAGAGAATGGATTATGTAGGTAGGTACTACGAGCTTGGGAGGGATTGAAACATGAGTGCAGCAAGAGGGGGGAGGAGCAAGGGCAGGGAACTAGTGAGTTAGAAACAGTGAACTGAGCTGATGTCAGCCCGGTAGCTAGCACTCAGCAAGAGCAGGACACAGTAAGAAATGCTTCCTAAAGATGTGCCCTAAGGGCGAATGAACTACAGAGCTAAGAAAACTACTATTTTAATTAGTTCAGCCCGGTAGCGAGCCTTGGAGTAATAGAGACCCTGATTTAAGAATGCCGCATGAACAGTAGAAATGTAATTAAAATCAGCCCGATAGTGAGCCTTAAAGTAACAGAGACCCTGATTAATTAATGCTCTTTTTTACAATAATGGAATTAAAGTACCCAGCATAACAGTACAAATCAGGCACATTGGAAAGTGCGCCAGACAACAATCAGCCCCGTTTGAAGGGGTTTAAAGATTGCGCCGCTCACCCTTGTGGTGCACTAAGTCCATACCTGGCTTGCTAGCAGAGGAGGGATGTAGTGGCCACTGTCTTGAGAGAGCCTGGAACGGGGGAAGGATGCGCTTCAGAGCACCTGCACAACTCCCCTGGAAGCTGCTGCCCATCCACCTCTTGAAGGCTACAGGTTTTGGGTTACTTGTCTGATGATGAAATTGGTAAGAAAGATCTGTCTTTGTTGCTATATTGAGAAAAAAAAACTTTCAATATGCAACACAGTTGGTGGTCTTAGACTCGGAGTGCTCCAGTTTTTAATATACTGGATGCTTCTGTTTTTGAAACTTGGACTGGCCAGCTTTCTGTTTTTGTCTTCCAAGAATGTAAATGAACCTTGAGAGGAAATTATCTTTTGTGATTGTCGCATCAGTGTTTAAACTAAGTGTATTGCAACATAATTTATTTACATCTGTGGAATTAAACATGATGACCACAAATCTTTTTTCTCTCCAACTTCATAGAAATACTAATACAGACTTCATAGTGATTCAGTGAATTTAACTACCCGTTTACTACAGCCTAAATAAGCAGTTGGGGTCACATCGGACTACTGTTATGTACAAACAAAGTGTAAACTTAATGTTGTGTGCAGCTGCATGTATTATATGTATTGCACAGAGGCAACTGTATTTTTTTTATTTCATTTTTTCACTCCTGCTCCGCGGCCCTCTATCAGAAGGGAGCCCCAGTCCCGTCCCCCGACGTCCACCATCTGATGGTGACCAGCTACCCCTAGGGCTTACCCTCCCCCCAGCGGGGTTGGCAGGAGGGGCCCATCCCCATCAAAGAACAGATACAGTACTGTACAGGAGTCAGCGCTGTGGCTATGCAGGGGCGGGACCTGTGAGCTCCCCCCATCATCCGCTGTGGGCTCTTCCTGCCTGGTTTTTCTTCCATCGGGGCAGAGCGTGCAAGGACGCTAGTGATGGTACCACGCACACCCCCATCAGATGTCTGCCCCGCTTCTGACCCGTTGTCTGCACCGTCGGTGTGCCAGCCCCCAGCCTCCACTAGGGACTAGGCATGCACCAACAACTGGTCGCGCCCCGGAGAAGGAGAGCTGTCCCTGGGATGCTCAATCCTTCTCCTCCCCTGCCGACCCCCAGCAGCCTGCGCTTGCTTCCGAACATTTGTCACCGGCATGGTGCGAAGTGTGGCATCCAGCACCTCAACCCTCAGCACCACTGGGCCGAGAGGCAACTTTATTGAACTCACCTTAATACCTTCCTTGCCTAAGCAAAAAGAGTGATTGTTGTGTTAAGACTTGGATTTTGGATGACAGTATCCTTAAGCTTTGATTCGGGGCAAAACATGACCCATTCTGTCTTTCTAAAGCAATAATTTGTTACGTATATTTATGTAGTTTTCTTTTGTTAGAACAATGACCCTGTGTTTGTGTATACATATATGTGCCTGTTGTTACATAAAACTACTTTTTCTCTTTCTCTCTTTTTTCCTCATCATCCCATCCATGTGGGTGAATGTTCCTGCAAATCCATGGTGAACTATAGAGACCTTTGGTATGCTCGTACTTTCATTAGAGCCCGCAGTCAGAGACGTCTGTTAACCTGAATGTTCTATATACCAGTGGCTGTGTTAAGGTTGTAACTTACTGTGTCTGCACCTGATGAAAAACTGGAGCTCAGCTCATTAACTACACAATCGACTTACTGCTGTTTTGTTCTCAGTTACCCTGGTACCGGCAATTACAGTAAGCCAGAACTTGTCTTGGCACAGTCTGGAAGCTTTAGGAGAAGCCATGGTTAAAAAAAAATTGTTTAATAACTGCTGTACCTAAAACAAAGTTCTCTGCATTGGCAAAGCTTTAAATATTCTCATTTGAGTTCTCCACATCTCTGTCCGGAAGTATTGTGGGACCTCAAAATATTATCTATGTTTAAATCTGGTACAACTATATTCCTAGCAAACAAAACTGAAGTAACTAATCCAGTATATCACATTTCTTCTTGTAAACTGGGTATGAAACAAGGACAACATTTAAGAGAACAGCTATACCAAGTTGTCATGTGTAGCAGAACAGTGTATAGGGTTATGGTTGACACTAGGTTAGTGAGATGATTTGTAAGTCATGTTTTGCTTTTTTTAAATAATTATTAGCAGTAGTTCTTTAATACAGTTACAGGATTACAATTATCTTTTTATAATCAATTGGCACAGTCCATAAATATGTACTGCTGTTGTCCTTGCTTCATCAACTGTTCAAAATTTCTTAAATCTGTAAACTTTTTAATATGCTGACAATTGCAGAGATGGAAGTCTGTGCAAAGTAATGTGTTTTTTTTTTTTGTCAGCACAGTATTACACTTTGGTATAATGGCCAATTTTATCAACAGCGATTTATTCACAGCCTCATTCTGTGTTCAGTACTGGTAAATGTGCCATATCTCTGGAATGCTTAGATTTAAAGCCACCCTCAGTGCCACATCCACTCGCTTCTAGTCCTGCTGCCACCATCTGACAGATTTTTTTCTTTTGAAGAAGGATGGCCTCCGCTGAGCCCCTCAGATTCCACTGTCAGTTTATTTTCTATAGTTTTTTTTTTTTTTTTTGGTCTTACTTGCACTAGATACCTTAGCCTTACCACAAGTGCTTCTGTACTCCCATACATTGTGGCTTAAAAGAGAAAGTCTCCTCAGCTCCATGTCATCACCAGAAGTGTTCATGGTCTGAGGTTTGGAGTTGTACACCAGCTGCAAAAATCATTAACAGTAGCAGACACCAGCCTCTTGTGTCTGCCATGTTTGGGCCTGAGCCACCTCTTTGAAAACTACTATAAGATGTCTCTACTGAATAGGCAAACCAAACTGATTAGATTAAGTCAAATCCTTCTTGAAAGACAAAGTCTCTGACAGTGTAAGGTAAGTATTGGTCCAGGGGCTTCTCCCAGGTACCAGCTGTGCCGTAGCCAATCCACACTGGCTCACAAGCCAGGCCCCGTGCTCTGTACAGACAGGGCCACTCAGGGCCCTGGTACAGCTGCAGTAGAGTTCTCCTCTGGTGGTCCATCTGCGGCACCAAGTACAAGGCATAAATTAGTGTTGGAGACTTGATTAGTGGCCTTTGCTAATTAAAATGAAAAATGATTTGCAATTGACCGAAGTTGATTAGGGTATTTTTACTTTTAACCCTATAATAACTACTTAATTATTGTATGTATTTGTAGCCATTTTGACACAAAAACAGCAGTTTGCTGAGGAGATGCAGCTCAGCACAATATTATTAGAGAGCCTCAGAGCATGACATGTTGAGAAACGGACTGTGACAAAGAATTTGTGACCGTGACAAAATTCAATACAATATAAAAACCCAGCAACCAAAAAGTCTGGGTTGATTTCTTATTGGGTCATCTAGTTTGCTACTCTTCACCACCAGGCATGTAGCCTGTAATTCTAGCCTGTTTTGGGGGGGAGGGAATTGGGGGTTCGCCATTCTGAGCTGCCATATCGCCAGGACATCTTGGCTTTTGACTAAAAAAATATATTTAAAGCCCTTTGTGGGCTGAATTCAGCTGGGAAGGGGGCCCAGCATTTTAATGCAAATCACTCTTTCTACAGTGCCCTCTGCTAGAGATGCTGTCCAGTCAGTTTTAACTTTGTTCATAGTTGAAAAACACCTTTCTACTATTGCATTAGACACAGGAAATACTCTCAACACATTTGCAAGCTTCAAAAGATTAGGATAAGAATTTTGGAAGTCACATTTTAGCATTGACCAGATAGCAGAGGCAGACAAATTCATGAAATTGGTTTGAGCAAAACTCTTAAAACTCCTGCCAAACAGCAGAGCGCTTTCATAGGCTGAAAATGTGTTGAAAAATGGTCAGCTACTACAGTAATGGCATTGTTACCATACAGCTCCAGCTCCTTTGAGTCTGCTGGCCAATGTCTGGTATCTTAGCAGTTTTGCATGGTCATAGATACTACTTTTATCAGTCAGAGAGAACCTTTCTTCGCAACACTTCTCAATGTTTTTCTTACATTACTGTTTAACAGCTTGACCACCGAAATGTGTTAATTTCACACCCTTGTAAATGACTTTAGGACATGCTCCTGAAAGAACATCAGACCCAGTTTTTAAAAGAATTTCAAGTTCACTGCCACCTGTGGGACCACTGTGCTTTGCATATTCAGGAGTGTTTCTCAGAGTTTCAACAGAGCTAAGTAGCTCTAGGCATTTCAACTACTTCTGTTTGAAGTGCTAGTGAGAATCTGGCAAGTAGCTGAATCAACTGTTCAAAATATAGAAGGTGTTGCCACCATTTGGAATTTAGTCATAAGTGGCGACACTCCCTTGGCTTTGGCCTGGTTATGAGTTGGGTCTGCGGGCATAGATTCTACATGGGCACGAATTACAGGCTATGATTTGATAACAGCCCAGGTGGCAAGAAGTTTATGCTGCATCCAACGTATGCCATGAGCTTTCTTGAGCTTTTCAACTGACATCTCCATTGCCTGGGCAAGGGACCATAACTCTCTGAGTCGCTTAGGACTTTCCTGATAGAGATAAAACAGTTGGGTCAGAAAGTTTGAAACTTCATTGAAATAGGTGTTATCCAAAGCCTCTTTTATGGCCAGTTCTAATCTGTGTGAGAAACAGTGAAAAGCAACTAACCACTTAATGGCTTCCCTTAAAAGCGCAGCAAGACCCCATCTTATACCCATGTTGACAGCTGCCCCGTCAGCCCCAAACACTACCATTTTCTTTATACTAAGACCACATTCTGCAAGAATATCTAAGAGATTTTTCAATCCCTCACTTGTGCCATCTGATACAGCTTTCATTCATTGAAATTTAGTCTCCACTTGACCATTGTTGGGATTTACATAAAGAACATAAACCAGCTCCTTTTCAGTTACACCACTCAGTACTACTGTCCATAAGCACTGAAAAATAATTTGCATTTTTGACAGTTGCCAGCAGATTTTCCTCTTCCTTCTTGCCAGTACACATTGTGAGTTCTTTCCTACTAACAGTGTTAATGTATTTATTGCCCAAATGCACTCCATGGAGCTTCTCTTGTTCTGTTATCGCTTTCAGACTTTTTAATAGGGAAGTCCTCTTTGGCCATCATATACAGGATCTCCATCAGCCTGCCTAGCATCATTCTGTACTGTTCCTCTGCATTACTGAAAGCTCTCCCTGCAGATAAAATTGTTTTAGCTCTGGGTCCAACCCCCTCCCCCTTCTCTATTTAAACTTACCAATTGGGTTGTCGTGATATATATCAAGTGTTGACCTTGTTGTAACACATTTCAAAATGTTAATGTCTTTCTTGTGCTGCTCCATCTGAAGATGTTTCTGGATGGTGTCAACTTTTAACTGGGGGACTGTTATCCCTGCAATTAATGCCTCAGTAAAGTTCCTCAACCCACAGAGCTCATCCATGTACTCACAGCACAGTTTGCAACTAACACACACTAAGTCTCCCTCACTTTTTATCTGTACCCAGTTTTTTTCTGGATTATATTTTTGGTGCCATCCTTCAGCAGTTGCTAGATTTACTCCAGCCATGTCAGACAGACTGTAGTTATTAAAAAGTTTGAAGTTAGGGCAAACAAGAGGTGTCTGGATGTGCACTGAACACACGTCAGTGATTGTACTGATATCCTGCTGCATTATAAGTGCAGATTGACAACTCAGCTGGTATTATCCTACAGAGCTAACTGTGCAGCAGTGCATGTTGGTTAGAATTCAGTAACCACAAGTCTGTCCCCATCCCAGTCTTTCCGCAGCCTTTTGGCAACATAGGCTTTTTCACGTGAAGTAAAGGCTGCCTCCTAGTACAGTGACTTCATGGGAACAGCAAGAGTAGACCCTTGACAGCAGAAAGAGGGGAGGATGGACTAAGGGTTAACTGAATTCTCCCAACATGGACTGCGGCAGCAGATTTGCTTGGCACCCCCAGACTCCCAGTAGGCTGGCACTAAACAATTTGTTTAAATCCCCAACCCTCCCATCCTTGGCTATCTGGGCATCCCTCCCATGATATGTTATAGTGCATGGCGGAGGTCATGGTTTTGATCACACACTGCATTGCAGGGCACATTACTTAATTTTTCACACTGCGCTGGCACAGTGATGTCCACAGTAGAATGTTTTCACTGCAAAAGCAGGGCACAGCACTTGACCAGCTAGGACACTTTGAGTAAAATCCCTCCCTCCATCACTGCCAAAAGCAGGGCACAACATTTTTGCAGTTTGGCTAAAATGTCTCTTCTCCCATAACTTCAACAGCAGGGTACAATACTTAGCATCAGTCAGTTAATGTCTCCTTTTCCCATCACTGCAAATGCAGGGCACAGCACTTAGCAGCTCATAAATGTCTCTTCCCCCATCACTGAAAATTAAGCAGGGCACAATACTTTTAGCAGCTCAATAAAGATCTCTTTCCATCACTGCAACAGCAGGGCACAAGACTTAGCAGCTCAGAACTGTCTGTAGTGTCTTTTTTCCACCCCCAATTACTGTGAAGAGCAGGACAAAAACTTTGAAATGTCTCATTTAAGCAGGGCACTCAGTTTTTCTCATGGTTGCACTGACTTAGCAGGTAGGCTGATATCCAATATTCATCTCTGCATTTACAGGGCACAACATGCAGGGCACAACTTTATTTTTTACACTTGACTAAGGGTGCAAACTTTCTTCACTGCAAAAGCAGTGCACAGTGCTCAACTGAGACAGTTTGTAAATTCAGAGTCAGAAGTCCTTCACTGTGAAGTCTGCAGGGCACACACTTGTATCTTTGTAATTTCCTCAAATTCTCTGCATTGCAGCAGTGCAGTGATTACTTGTTTGGTTGAGGCTGATGCCCAATCTCTGCATTTGCGAGGCACATTATTCTCGACCAAGCTGGGACAGATTTTGTTCACCAGAACTGTCCTGATTCTTGAAAAGTGTGTGAGTTGCTGGATGTTCCCTTGGGACATCGATCGGCTCTTTGATTCAGCTGCCCACCCCCGTGTCCTTGCTTAAGTGTTCCAGGCCTTTGGCCTTGCCAGTCAAGTGTGCCCTTCTTTCCGTTTGTGCAGCAATCCCCCTACCGATTCTGCATACCAAGTCAAGTCTCCTGTGTTTGTTTCTTCCCTTGGTTAAATGGTTCCCCACTCATAAAGAACAAAAAGTTTCTACTTGATTTTTTTTGTAGAGTCCCTGATCCTTCTGTTACGCTGCACCCCCAAAAACTACATCTCCACCTGCTAGCCACCGTGTCTCAGCTACTCCCATCTCCGCTCCCTTCCTCTCAGGCTCTCGGCCTCCTCGGCTTCTCTCAACTTCCAGCTCCTGGGCTCTCCGTGGTCTCAGCCTCCTTGTGTCACCATTGCTGGTCGGTCGGTCACTCCTCCTGGCTCCCTCTGCCCTGCTAAAAAAACAAACAAAAAAAAAAACACATACAAATTACTTACTACTGGATGCAGAACACGATGAGCAAATAAAAATTCCCTACCCCCCAAAAACAAAATAAAAAAAAACACACATTGTATTCACCACACTGAAACTCCAGCCTGCTCCCTGACCATCTTCTTCCACTGGCAGTGCTGATTCAACAAAGGACCGAATCACATTTTTCCTGCACTGACAATGGGTGGGGCGAGGAACTGGGATATCCTTCTCACCAGTAACAAATGTCTGGGTGCACAGGTGGCGGGGTGCTGGGGAGGATGAAAGAAAAGTTATTTTGACTGAAAAAAAAAAAATTAAGTATGTAGTGTCCCCAAAAAGCCATTTTTAAAGAAACTACTGCCAGTTTTGAATGATTAGCAATGACTGTTAATCATGCTAGCAATTGAGTCTCATTTCCCGATTCTTGGGTTGCAAATTATGATGCGAACCTGATTAATTTATTCCTTAACCTACAGACTCAAAAGGCACTGATGAGCATAGTTCTGACAAGAACAGCCACTACGATACTTAAAAGTCCTGTACCACCTATAAATCAGGCACCAAAAAACATGGTACAGGTGGCATATTGACAGATCCACTGATCACCACAGGTGGTCCGATATTGATAGTGCAGGCTTCGGGTACTCTGGTACTGACCACCTCAGTATGGGGACACTACTGGTACAGTGTCCTCTGGTACCGAATGCCCAGATTGGCATAATACCAAGGAGGATATGAAGTAAACAATCCCAGATCCATATTTTGGAGTACTACTCTAGCTTTTCTTCCTTTGTCAAGGACATAGTCCATACCCTAGGAATCCCAGTACCTTCCTCTGAGATTGAGGAGGAATTTGCCTTCCTGGATGTTGTGGGCAAGGTCAGTACTGTGCGTATAGCCCTCCCTGTTAACCAGTTATTTGTTACCTTAGGAAACGCCTTTGGTTTGAACTGTCCTCCACCCCTCCCATGATTAGAAAGGCAGACAGGGTCTTATTTTGAGTGTGAGAACAATTTCCTGTTCACACCCTCCAGATGAAGGGTTGGTCATAGCTGTGCAGCTGATAAATTTAGGCAGCAGCTTTCTAGTAATCCCCCAGATGTAGAGTCAAAACATTAGCACCTCTAAGCAACAAGGTCTTCTCCACTTCACCACTGTCCAAAGTGAGTCTCTTACATGGGCTATGGGGCATACTGCCAATATACCCTGTGGAGTCAGATACCTGCTTTTGCATGATGCCTTCCAGCAGAAAGAAGGAGATAATTCTCAAAGTTGGTAGAGTCGGGATCTAGCTGTCAATTGTCAATAAATGTTAATGCTACCACTGTTGGGGCTTGCCTGGCGGTAGCGCTACCTCTTGCAACACCAATGACCCAGCTTCAAAACAAGCCTGAGTCATCAGAGGGCCGGCCAGGGAGGAGGCTTGAGTGTCCCAGCAGATACTCTCCTCCTCCTCAGGAGGGAGAGATCACAGACTCCAGTGCATCGCCATGACCTGAGTGACCACAGGTGGCTGTGCACGTTGGAGCTGGGGAGCAAGGGATTGATATGCCAACAAGCTAGGACATGCGTGCGCTTCTGTAATACTCTTAAACTGATGTCCGGGGGAGTTAAGAAAACAACCAGTTAGATACTACTGGACATAGCAGTATGACACCACCCACGCACTGCAGACCTGCACCACTGTCCTTGACTCCTACCTCACTGCTGAGCTAAACTCCATCAGGGGGAACTCATCCCCCCTCTTGCTGGCCTCACCTTTAAGGACAAGCCAACTAGGAATATGAGGGGGAAAACAAGTCTGGGAGATGGCGGTTGACGGGGCTTGTCATGCAGAGCATGGGCTTGGAGAGTCAGGCCAATGAGGCTGTCTGGGAGAGAGGAGGAAAAGAACAGTAAATAAAAAAATAAAAATACTAATACCGCTTTTTGGGGTCATGGCATCAGGCATATCCTTACATAGGCACTCTTGGCTGAGCTGCACTTGTTTTCCACAGGACTGCTAAGCTGAGATCTCCACTCCCTTTTGAAACAGAGGCTGTTAGAATTCCAAACTGAGGGCTTCCTGATGAAAATTAATGAGGTGAAAAATACAGTGAATTCTGTCAGCTTCACACAGTCTCTCTGGAGTACCCGCTAGAACTTTGTTTGGGGCATCTCCCATTTCAGAAGCCAGCAGTCCTTTTGTGACAGTAATAAGCCATTTTATGGGGGCAACATAAGGACAAGAGAAGTGAGGAACCCAACACCGCTCCCTCTGCACAAGGCCATAGTCTGCCTGCCAAACCAATTCCGTGACTGTTTTCTCCAGTCTCTCCTTTGCCTGCAGAAAGAGACCAGCTTGTCATGGGATCAGTATGTCTCACTACCACCATATGTAGTAGTCTTTCACTACAGATGGATGGGTGCAGGAAAAGGGGTAAGGCTGGAGTTTTCACCCTTCCTCTAAGCCACATTGAATAAAGAGGGATGACCCCCCCATCTTCAGGAAGATGGTAGTGTTGCAGAAGGAGGTCTGCCAGGTCCTGGCTTCAAAGCCATTGAGTGCATTCCGCAGAACAATGAGAAGAAGTTTTGTCTCTAGGTATTTCCTTGCAATAAATTGAGAGGCTAACGACAACAGATCTGAGGTATTTATGTGTTTAAAATATCAGAGATTCAGAATTGTATACCTCAATACATCATCCTCAGTTTGGATAATGGAGATTGTTTTGGTTTTTCTAGACTTCAGAGATGCTTGTTTTCACAATCTGGTCAGATCAAGTCCATTGGAAATACCTCCATTTCGACATGAAAATTAGGTGTGCAAGTGCAGGATACTACCTTTTGGGCTTTCTCCGACCCCATGAGTGTTCCCATAGTCTCTAGCAGTAGTGGCTGTCCAGTTGTGCAGACAAGGGGTCTTTTTGTGCAACTGTCTATAAAAGCGAGGTCTCAGTCACAGGGAACTCGCTGTCTGGACAAAGCAGTCTACCCTCTTACCACGATCTTCAATATAGAGACGTGCAACTTAATTCTGATCCACAAATGCACTTTCTCAGAGGTAAACTGGATCCTCTTAAAGTCATGGCCCTTTCACCCCCCCTACTGAACACCCAGGACCTGGTTTCTTATGAAATATTGTACTTGCAAGGCAAGCCCATCCATCCAAAGATTTCATCCCACCTTTTTTTTTCTCATGACTTCAACCACCTTAGTGCTGACATGGTCCAGTCACCATATGAGACCAGTTCAATGGTATCTTCAGGAAAAGTGGTCTCTGAGGTTGTACTGTCTATCCCACAGAGTTACGGTGCTGTGGACGTTGACACTACCCCTCCAATCTGGTGACAGGAAATGTTTAATCAAAGACAGCAGCAGGTTCAAACTCAGATACTCATTGTGTAACCCTGTGCATGTCACCAGTGCTCCAGTCAGCCCAGCTGTGGAAATGGGCAGTAGCAGGGCCACTCTGGAAACAAGATGTTGCATCTCACCTTAACTATCCTGGAGCAGCTTAGCTGTCCTAGTAAATAAATTGTAAAATACAATTTCCCAGTGTAGTTGCACTGGCTAGGGGTGCAGTGCACTGCAGTATGGGAAGCCTGTGTTTGGGTCTTGTTCCCAACCCCCCCCCAGCCCTGAGAAAGTGGGGAAGATGGCCTGTCTGTTCATAGAGTGCCCCCTACAGCAGGTGTTGGGATATCATTGATGGCCATTGCCTATCCCCCACCCACAGGATGACGCTGTGGATTGCCATTGGCTGATGTCAAGGGAGGTGGGAGGACCTTCAGGACAGAAAAACTGCCCCACCCTGATAGAGTGAGGACACCTGGCTCCCCCCCACCCTAGACGCCTTCAAAACACTATTGACTGCCCTTCTTCACCCACCACCAACACTGGCATTTTAAGATACCTTCATGATTGGTCTGCTTACACCATGAGGTTCTTGCCTTGTGGCGGTAAACCATGAAGCCTTATCAGTGGCAGAGGAAGAACCTGTCTTAGGCATAGCACTAGAGTAGAGTAGAAATGTGTGTAGGGTAAGGGGACCTGTTGTCAGCCTGATATAGCAGAGAGGAAGTTTTTTTTTATGGTGGCAGAGGTTGGAAAAATAATAAAAAAGCAAACAGGTAACTAAGCCAAGTTGATAGTGGTCGAAAGCCATTGTCACCTGAGGGCTGTTTTGTGGTCTATGTGCACTGAGTTGTGGTGGTCTCAGTCAGTTACTCCGGTGGGCAGGTGTCCACATCACAAAACCACCAACCCAATTGGCCCCCTTGTTTGCAGTCTCACATGAGAGGCCAAGGACTGAATGAGCATGCAGTCTGAACTAACTTCTCAACTAAGTGGTGATCTCTCCATGACAGAGTTGAGTCACATTGACAAGGCAGCTTGGGAAGCTTGAACTGTGATTGCCCATGCTGCATCTATCATGTGGATAAACAAGAGGGCTTCAGTTTCGTATGCTGTCAGTTGACAACTTTCATGAGCGCTATTCACACACAGGGGGGAAAAATACATCAGGGCTGGAGCAGAGTGGGACAAATCAGTTTGTGAGCTGTGGGTCAGTTTGGCCACTAGCTTTTAAAAACTGGTAGCTAAATCACTATTTTTAATAGCAATAATTTTTAAGAACTAAAAAATCACTTCCATGGGCAGGTACCAGTTGTCTGGTAACTTTTGAAATCTGGCAGCCAAACCTTTTTTTTTTTTTGGTAGCCATTGGCCACCTGGCTACCTGTTCAAACAACATGAAGTCTTGCTATATTATAGACATTAGCAGTTTGTTCCAGCTCTAGAACTGCCCCGGAGTGAAATGGTTAAAACCATTCCAAAATAGAATTTTGGCACGAGAGCAGCTCTATCTGTGTCATTTCAAACTTGAACTGTCAGCTTCTTTACTCCGCCTCAGTGAACAGTCGCTCCGGAGATTTCTCCTTCTGCTCGGTTCATTTCTCGGTTTAAAAAGTGTTTTCTCGGTTGGATTTAACCGAGAATAGTTTTATTTTAACCGCAAAACCGTTCGGTTCAAGCTCTATCTGTGGTAACCGTAAGTAAATGAAGGTTTTGTCTGTGTGGAACTTGTAAGTTATCGGTTCGGTTTTGAACCGATCAGTGGGTTTAAAACTCATTTAAAACTAAAAGTTACTATTTTTGAGTGCGGTTCCCGGTTCTTATCGGTTCTAAAAAAGACGGATTTATTACGTTTTTTTCCAATACCCGTAACACGGTTAGGAACCAATAAGGGTGTCTTGCCTGGCACTGCCGTTAAAAGGGCACGTTTTTGGTTAGGCTGGCATTATGTCTGAGAAACCCAAAAGAAAAACCTGGCCCACTGGGTTTCAACACTGTGATGTTTGTAGGAAGTCTTTGCCAAGGCTGACCCACACACCACATGTGTTTATTGTCTGGGGTTTGACCACCTCCAGTCAGACTGCCAGGTATGTAAGAATTTCCCTGCAGCCACCCTGGAAAAAGATTGGGCAGGCTCAGGGAGCAGAGGCCAAAAGTCCGCTGACCGGATGGCCAGCCGTTCGGGTGCCAACCGAACCAGAGGGACCCTCTGACCAGGCCAGACTTCTTAGGCAAAGAAAAGCTGGTTCTGAGGAACCAATTCCAGTAAAGAAAACAAGAAAATCAGCAGGTCTGGGTCAAAATTCCTTCTCCAACTGCTGCAGAGATAGCAAAAGCCATACAAATTGTCCAGTCACTGTCTCAGGGTCCGTCCGAACCACCACTATCTGGTAAAAGGTCGGTTCGTCCGGTCCCAGTGGTTCAGGATTATGATATTGAGAATTTATGAACCAGAGGAGGAGGGAGGATTATGAACAGTATGAATGTGGCTGGGAAGGTCTGGGTGTGCCCATTAGACCAGACATCTCCCAGACAGACCTTTAGAATCTCCCCTATGCTGTCTGAGTCCCCATCTCATTTTATGTTTTATAAAAGTTGCTGAAACCCTCCAGCTTCCTTTAGAAGAGGCTGTGGATGAGCAAGAGGAGCCTGATTTTGTAGAAATGATGGATATTCCAGAGTCTAGGAGATTGTCTATTCCTTTACATAAGTCTTTTAGGAAACAAACAATTAAAATTTTAAAAGCTCCTAATTCTGTGCCTCCTGTAGATAAAAAGATGGACAGAAGGTTTACATTGTCAGGCCCTGATACAGAATTCCTTTCTCAGCAATGCAGTCATGTTGGGGTAGTTCAGGCTGCTGCCTGTGATAAAGCTAATATTCCCTTGGCTTCACATCCTCCTGACAAGGATTCCAGGAAGATTGATGCCATGGCAAAAACAGTATATGGCAGCCTTTCTGGGACTCAGGCAAGCAAATTATATGGCTTATGTAGCTAGGTATCAGAAATCTAGATGGGATACTGTTATGCAATTGGCAAGCAGGCCCATGGCCAGCTGGCTAGTGAACTAGAACAGGTGGCTTCTGATGGCATTGAAGCCTCTAAGGTTCAGTTTCATGCTGCTGTGGATGTTAATGATGTTTCCTGTAGGGTCATGGCCACATCTGTAGCTTTTAGAGGTTGGCCTGGCTCAGGTGTACTAGTTTGTCACAGGATACCCAGACTAAGGCTATGGATTTTCCTGTGGTGGGAAATTCTCTGTTTGGAGAGCAGACAGAGAATTACATGAAGAAGATGGATGAATATAGGACTACTTACAAGAGTGCCCAGGCTAAGGCGGCAAGCCACTCCTCAAAGGCATGCCCCAGGGGTAGGGGTAGGCCTTTCACAGGCCTTTCTACCAGACTCAGGCCTCCTCTGCCCATGCCTGAGGGGCTTCTTCAGAGGCAGGGGCAGACGAGGGTGGGCAGACCTGCTCCCACCCCCAGCCTAAAGCTCCTGTGAAACAGGCACCTGATGGGGTGCCCAGGCCGATCTCCTGTACCAGTGGGGGCAGGCTGGCTTACTTCAGTCAGAATTGGGCTCTTTAACCTCAGACAAGTGGGTTCTGGAAGTAGTAAGCCAGGGTCTGGTTCTCAGCTTCAAAAGTTTCCCAAGTTGAGAAGCAGATTTTTCTACCATAAGTGCTTAGACCCTCGCTCTGGAAACAGAGGTCTCATCCCTGTTAGCTCTCAGAGCAGTAGAAAGGGTTCCTCCCCTGCATCAGGGCAGGGGTCTGTATTCCAGATACTTCCTTACCCCAAAAAAGACAGGAGAATGGCGGCCCATTTTAGATCTCAGATATCTGAACAAGCATCTTTTGAAACCAAAGTTCAAAATGGTAACTCTGGCAATGATTTTACCTTCCCTAAGGCCAGGGGACTGGCTAGCCTCCCTGGACCTCAAGGATGCCTATTTCCATGTCCTAATCAGAAGATCCCATAAAAGTACCTCAGATTCGAACTGCCCTCAGGTCATTACCAGTTCAGAGCAATGCCCTTGGCCTTACCTCTGCTCCAAGGGTATTCACAAAGTGTCTAGCAGTGGCAGTGGCCCACTTAAGGAGGCAGAGGATTGCTGTTTTCCCTATCTAGACGACTGGCTCATTGTAGGCCAGTCCCCAGAACAGGTAAAATCTCACCTGCAGGTCACCCAGCAGCTTCTCACCTCCCTGGGTTTTCTGCTAAACCTACCAAAGTCGGTTCTGGAAGCAGTCCAGGTACTCACCTTTATAGGGGCAGAATTGGACACAAAGCTAGCTAGAGCCTTTCTTCCCCCAGAAAGGGTAAGGAATTTAGTGGCTCTGGTCTCTTCCTTCACTCTGCAGGTCTCTCGACCAGCAAGACACTTTCTGCAGCTCCTGGGCACATGGCTGCATCCACAGCTGTTGTGCAGGAGCCAGATTTCAGATGAGAGACATTCAGTTTCACTTGAGAACCTTTTGGTCTCAGAGAGAGAGACCCCTTTCAAGTTGGTCCCAGTGACTCGAACCTTGATCCTAGCTCTCCAGTGGTGGCAGGATCAGAGCAATTTAAGAGCGGGGTCCCCTTCATTTCCCCTTCTCACGACTTGACTCTCACTACAGATGCTTCCCTTCTGGGTTGGGGAGCCCCATGGGTGACCTTTCCACTCAGGGAGTTTGGTCCCCAGGAATCTGCTCCACATCAATTTGCTGGAACTCAGAGCTGTCTTTTAGCTCTTAAGCTTTTTCTGCATCTGTCCACGATAAAGGTGATACAAGTCAGAACAGACAACACCACAACAATGTGGCATCAACAAACAGGGGGCACTCGGGTCTTGGCCTTGTGCACCGAGGCAGTGAAGTTGTGGTCTCTGGCCTATTCCTGAACACTTCCTCATAGCAGTTCATCCTCCAGGGAAGGACAATGTCCTAGCGGATGCCCTCAGCAGGATTTCCCAGGGCCATCACGAATGGTCCCTGGATCCTCAAGTGCTGGGATAGTTTTTGCCAGGTGGGGCATCCTCAGATAGATCTTTTGCAGCCCCAGACAATCACAAACTTCCTCTGTTCTGTTGCAGGCCTCCAGTGCTGGGCTCAGTTCCCTGGATGCCCTTCTTCTAGATTGGGAGGGAAGTTCCTCTGTGCTTTCCCCTTTCCTCTCCTATTCAAAGTACTAGTCAAAATCAGATCTCAGCCTTGCAGGGTGATTCTGATTGCCCCGGATTGGCCAGGCAGCCTGGTACCCCTCCTTCTGTCTCTGACAGTCCATCTTCCCTGTGCCTCCCAGGAATCACAATCTGTTGACTTGTTCCCAGGGAAGGGTTTGGTATCTGGACCTCAATCCCTCAACCTCAAGGCCTGGCTCTTGAGGAGTTAGAGTTTGCTGATTTACACCTCTCTCAGGTGTTCTTGAGATCTAAAGGCTTCCAGAAAGCCTTCCACTAGGGCTACTTATAGTTCTAAATGGAAAAGGTTTTCCATTTGGTGTGCTGGGAGAAATATTTCCCCAGACTCTGCTGAGTTGCCCATTTTGTTAGATTACATGGTACATCTTAATTCCTTGGGTCTCAGACCAGCTACCCTGAGAGTTCATTTGGCAGCTGTCTGCTTTTGTGTCGGCAGGAAAGTCATCCCCTCTTTCCTCTCATCCTGTGTTTTCCAAGTTTTTTAAGGGATTACTCCATACTAATCCTCCTTTCGAACCGCCCTGCTTGGGACCTTAATGTTTGCATTGCCCAGTTAATGCAACCCCTTTTGAACCTCTGTCTTCTGCAGAGCTTAAGTACCTAACTTGGAAAACTGTTTTTCTAGTGGCTATCACTTCTGCCAGACGACAAGTGAATTGCAAGCCTTGTCAGTGGAGACTGACTTTATTTCTTCCACAGGGATAAGGTAGTCCTTAGGACTAATAGGAAGTTTTGCCTAAGGTGGTTTCAGATTTCCATCTTAATCAATCTATCTCCCTTCCAGTATTTTTCACTGATCACTCCTCTTCGGGTGAGAGGAGGTTGCACAGCCTGGATGTTAAGAGAGCTCTTAGTTATTATATAGAGCGTACCAAAGGTCTGAGTTGAATCCTCCAACTTTTCCTTACCTATGGTGAAGTTGGGAAAGACAAACCTGCCACTAAGAGATCAATAGCCAGGTGGATTGTCTCTTGTATCCAATTTGTTATCAGAAAGTGGGCAGACCCCCCAGGTTTGAGGCGCCATTCTACCAGGGTACTGCTATCGTCTCTAGCTGCTGCCAGAGATATCCCTTTATTAGAGATTTGCCAGGCTGCTACTTGGAAAACGGTACACTTTTACCAAGCATTACTCCTGGATGTCCAGGCCAGGAGAGATGCTCGGTTTGGCTACAGCTGTTCTTCAGAGCCTATTCCTAAGTAGGTTCTGCCTCCTCCATGGAGGTACTGCTGTGTATTCTGCTAATGTCTATAATATAGCAAGACTTCATGTTGTTTGAAGAAAAATTACTCACCTTAGTAATGTTGTTTCTTCTAATGGAGTCTTATATTATAGACCTCCCCAACCTGCCCCTCTCAGAACCTCTACTTGGTGGGGTCGGGCAACTTAGTGTGGGCACTATTGTCCTGTTAGCATTTTTGTCCCCTTTGGGACTTTGGGGTGTGTATGTGTACGCCGCGTGTGTGTGTTTATTATACTTATGTTCCATTTTCATATTATTAGAATGGTGTTAGTATTTCTGGTCCCCTGACTTGAGTCTTGGGTGTTGGGACCATCAATGGTTGTTATTATTTAGGTAGCCATTTGGCTAGTGTAGGTTACAGCTTCCACACAGACCTTAGTGAGTTTGGCTCGTAAAGATCTGACAGTTCAAGTTTGAAATGACACAGATAGAGCTGCTCTCGTGCCAAAATTCTATTTTGGAATGGTTTTAACCATTTCACTCCGGGGCAGTTCTAGAGCTGGAACAAACTGCTAATGTCTATAATATAGCAAGACTCTATTAGAAGAAACAACATTACTAAGGTGAGTAATTTTTTCATATGTCCCCCCTTGGGATGGAATCCCCTTTGTGACCCTCTCCTCTGTCCCTACAAATGACAGTGGAAGCCTCATTTCAGGTTGAGGAGCCCATTTAGAATCAGAAACGATGTACAGTGTTCGGTCCCACTAGGAAACCAAACTGTAGTCATAAGGCTAGCCTTGTTGACCTTCACCCCCTCTGATAAGAGATCAATCCCTGTAGGCGAAAACAGACAGCACAAGCAATTAGAACAGCGCACTTGCTAGAAAGAAATTAAATGCAAAACCCACTTTGGCACCTTTATTCTACAGGGAGGACACTCAGTACTACTCTGTCACGTTGGCCCCTGAAGAAGCACTAGGGTGTTAGGTAAGGTGTCCTCCTTGTGGAATAAATGTGCTAGAGTGGCTTTTGCAGTTAATGGTTTTCGCTTGAGTGCTCTGTTCTAATTACTTTTGTAGTCACCTTTTTTCTGAGATTGGAGCACCAACCAAGTAGCTGGCATAGTCTAATCTGGTGATGGTAAACACAGGCAGCACTACTACCATGTTTTACCTGAAGAAGCAGGGAGTATCTTGATACTCCCAATTGTGAAGAAAGTGTCTCCAGTTGGGGGAGATTACTTCCTCCACATTAACCCACCTGTCAGCAATCCATGTGGCAGGAAGAGTAAACTGTCTGACAGATAATCTTTGGCTGCAGCAACTCACTAACCCGTGGTTGGTCACTAGACAGAGATTCTACAGAAGATATTGATCCTATCCATCAGGCCAGACATTCTATCTCTGCCACAGGGCATAATTCTTCATTTGGAACTAGGGACCCTGCAGTTAAAGAGGTGATACCTGAGTGGCTACAGTTTAAATCATTTCAGTCCCCCAAGGTTATGTTAGGAATGCTTTGAGCCTCTAGGAATAAGTCCCACTTGAGAGGTTTTCTTCTGGGACCATGGCAATTAATTCTCTCCAGGCTTCTGTCCATTAGGGAATATTCTAGACTAGCTGCTCTCACTGGCCTCTACAAGCCTGTGCCTATCCTCTCTTAAGGTACTGTACAACTGCTGATCATCTTGGCATTCAAGCCCAGAGCCAATTCCTGCTCTCGCTGTTGGCCCAGTCGAAGATGTTTTCCGAAAGGGTAATGCACAAGCTTTCCTCTGTCAAGGCCCACCCCCATCGTAGGACTTGAATCCGGTGTTCGTAAAACTCATTGGCCCTCACCCATTGGAGCATGTAGATGTGTATCCTTTACAGTGTCCTGGGAAGTGGCTTTCATAGTGGAAATCAGATTAGCTTGGATGGTTGGTGAACTCTAGGCTCTTTGCATTGACTCAGATTGCCTTTTTTTTCACAAAGACAAGGTAGCCCACAAGACCAAGTGCTGATTCCTCTCCAGAGAAGTCTCAGAAAAGTTTCACTCCCAGTTTTCTTTCCCTAATCTTTTTTTAAAATTTATTTTTATTTTACATTTTAAATACACACATACAGAATAGTACATGTGTTGTTATATTCAAGGTTCCACAGGAAAAATAGGTCTAAAAAGGCTTCAATTTCCATTATTGTTAGATAACAGAATTAATATGCTATTTGATCCATACATTACCATAATAGTAAGATAAGTGTCTTTCCTCAGATGAATTGTCCTTTTCCCCAGTGAATTTGTCTCCGAGGTAACACCCGAGTGATGGTAGTCGAACTTTGTCAACACTTCCAGGAACAGTTTTCATGGACAAAAGTCTGGGTCAGATAATGCTATATATTGTATCCACACCTGCCACTTCAAAGTATTAGTTAGCCCCCCGCCCCTGGTAGCTCAGTGTTAAAGGTCTCAGCCTTATATATGTCAGACATTATTTGTTTCCATTCATTTATTGTTGGAATTAGAGTCGTCATCCAACATCTAGTAATAGTTCTCTTTGCAGCAATAACACAAATTGGTAGGATTGTATGACTCCATTGGGGAGCGTAGTCCGGGCAAATCCTCATTAGGAATTGTTCAGCTGTAATTTCAATTGACTATGAAAATAATCTAGATAGCTCATTTTGGAGTGAGATCCAGTACTGCATGAGACGGGGACATTGCCAAAATATATGACCCAAAGTAGCCACGGTATAACCACAATTTCTCCAACACCTTCCGTATTCCTCTGGGAGGTATTTTTGCAGGGCCGCTGGGGCCCGAAAAAATCGGGAACGACATTTCCGTACAGAATCCCTCCAATGGGGGGGATATGACAGATTTTAATTCTGTCAAAGAATATCGAGACCAAGCTGTCGTTGTGATCTCTGTTTCAAGATCCCTGTTACATCCATCAAGAATGGAAGCCGTAGACTCTGGGAGTCCGTTTCTCAGACACCTATATATTAGGCCTATTATGTGGGATCCCAAATTGCCCTTTATTGCCTTGATAAAGAGTTTTAATGTGTCCGGCATTGGGGAAGGAAGGAAGGGCGGGCTAGATATTTTTATTTTGAAGTATATGATTTCGAATTTGGAAATAACGGAATCTATCCGAGATGCTAAGGGGGTATTGGGACTGGAGCTTATCAAATGGATAATTCCATCATTGGAAAGGAACTGAAAAACATGGGCAAGATCAATAGATCTCCACTGGGAGAAGGTATGGTCCATAAATATTGGGACAAAAGATTCATCCTGGGATATCAGTTTGCAGTATTCATGTACTGTGAGGAGTATTCCGGAACTCCTCAGTCGTTTCCATATCCTATATGTTTGTGATGTGATTCCTGTAAGGTTGAGGGGTTAAGCGGTCTCCCGTCAGAGGAAAACAAGATCCTTTTTATATCAAAGAGATCATTTAAATGAAACTCTATTGTTTTCCAGGGAGAAGTATAGGAATCAGACAGCCACAATACCAAAGTTCTAAGGAAGGAAGCTTGGGCATACAGGAGTAAGTCGGGGAGGTTCAACCCACCCTGGGATAGGGAAAGTTTTAGAATGGAAAGTCTAACCCTCGGTCTGTTTTTTCCCCATAAAAAATGTAGTATCATTCTATTCTAAGATTTAAAGTAATATTTCGAGGGGAAGAAAGGAATGGTCTGAAACAGATATGATTCGGGGAAGGATGTTGGTGCATATTATAGTGATTCGTTGATGACAGGGAAGAAAAGCTGTATTCCACTTTTCCAAATCGGTCTGGATCTGTGTTGTGAGGGGTTTACAGTTGCTCATTTCAAGGACTCCAAGGTCTGTTGGGAGATGAAGACCTAGATATTTTATCTTGATTGAACGACACTTAAATGGAAAGATTTTTTTTGATTGACTGGGATGGGGAAAAGTTAAATGATAAAATTTCAGTTTTACTTACATTGAGTTTAAAGTCCGCTATTTTTTCAAAAAGGGTTAAGATCTTCCAGGCCTCCGGAATAGATTGGGAGGGGGATAACAAGGTCAACAGCACATCATCAGCAAATAGGCTGATTTTGTATTCCTGTTGGCCTATCGGGATTCCCTTGACCAGAAGCAAGTTTCAGAGGTGGGACGCCAAGGGTTCTAAAAATGAGGCGAAGAGGTATGGGGATAAAGGGCATCCCTGTCTAGTACCCCTTCCCATTCGGTGGGGGGGGGGGAGACAAGGAACTGTTAACTCAAATGTAGGCTCACGGGGATTTGTATAAATTAACTAAGCTTGCTATAAACTGGGGAGGAAATTGGAATCTTCTAAGGGTGTCCCATGAAAAGGGCCACGAGACCCGATCAAACGCTTTTTCAGTGTCTAAGCTGAGAAATACAGACGGGATTTGTTTAGTGCGTACATATTCTTGTAGTATCAGGGCTCTACAGATATTGTCGGAAGTGTTCCTATTTTTTATAAATCTGGACTGATCTATGTGTATGATATGAGGTAATATCGATTCCAGTCTGGAGGCTAGTACAGCCATATAAATTTTATAGTCTACATTGAGAATTGATATTGGACGGTAAGACCCCGGATCTGAGGGGTCTTTATTTGATTTAAGTATGGGAGAGATGGTAGCGTAATCCCAGGATGGAGGGGACAGACCACTCCGGGAGATATCGTTGAATAAGATTTGTAATTTAGGGGTTAATTCTTTGTTGAATTTTTTGTACCACTCTGCAGTATAGCCATCGGGTCTGGGGCGTTAAGTTTTTTGATGGACTCCTCAATCTCGAGTGTAGTAATGGGGGACTCTAAATTTTTGATTTGAAGGGGCGAGAGTGTTGGGAGGTTTGCCCGTTTTAAGAATTGTGCCGATTCACTTTGAGGAAATGAAGCAGAAGGGGAATAGTCTGGAGTAGTATTCATTGAAAGCCTGTTGGATGTGTTCTACTGAATGATGTATTTTACCAGATGCTAGATTCCGGAGTCTTACTATTGTGCTATTGTGGGTGTTCCCTTCCGAGCTCTTAATTTGCAAGTTAAATTCTTAATGGCCTTGGGACCCCCCTCGTGAATCGATTGCCGTAAATAATAAAGGGACTGCTGGACTTTATTGTCTATAATCCATTGTAGGGCTGCTTTTGTGTTGTTGATTCAGTATCTGAAGATCAGCATCTCCCTCCCGGTATAGCAACTGATAATTTACCAGTTGCATTGAAAGTCTTTGGTATTCAAGTTCTCTTTCTTTGAACTTTCTGGATGAGTAAGCTATTATTTCGCCACGAATAGTGACCTTCATTGCATCCCACTGTGTAGCCATTGGAATGTCGGGGTTAGTGTTTTCTGAGAAGAAAAGGGAAAGTCTGGTGGAAAGGCTCTCCAGAAATCCCTTATCAGCTAGGATTGACGGGTTGAGTCTCCAGAGTGAGTTCCTCCCTCTCTTTCCATGTCCAGGGTTAGGATCAAGGGGTGATCGTCAGAGAGTAATTTAGGGCCTATACTAATATCTTGAATCCTGGATAGGTGATCACATGTAATGTAGTCTAATCTGGAGTGGATTTAAATCTTGGGGAGTAGTAGGTGAATCCTGGGCTAGAGGGGAATAACCGCCTCCATACATCTACCAACCCAAATGCTCTATGGAATTTTTGAATTGTCTGGTAGTTGCCTTGTCCCTCTGTTTTTGTGGGTTGGAGCAGTCAATGTGTGGGGTCAGGGTCAGGTTCAAATCTTCTCCCAGGATTAATTGGCCCTGGAGGATATCTAGCAACTTGGCTAGGAAGCCCCTGTAAATTGGGAAGGTTCGACTGAGGGGGAAAGTACACACTGGCCAGCGTGACTTGTTTTCCATATAATACCCCTTTTATGATTACATAGTGACCCTGCACATCAATTTGTGTTTGTTGAATCTCAAGGGAAGTGTTCCTTGGGATTAATATTGCCGCACCCTGTTTTCTTCCCCTGGGATGCGACGAGGCCACAACCTGATATCTCCCACCCTCAGTTTAGCTTGGTGAGTTCCAAATCAGAAAGGTGGGTTTCCTGCAAAAAAAATCAAATCTGAGGAGTTTTTAGAAAGATGTTGCATGAGCCTTTCTCTTTTTATCGGATCATGTAACCCATTAATGTTATGGGATATGATTTTTATTGGGTTTATTGCTCCCATTTTTCATGTCTTTTAGTAAATTTTATTTTCTTTCTTCCCAACCAGAGTTAAGATAAGGAATTTCCTCCAGACCACGCACTGCAACTCTTCAGGTTGAATCCTTGCAAAGAAGCCATGAATTCAATTTTGTTGTACAAATAATTAAATAAAGCCTGCAGATTTCATTCAGTTTTCCTGTATGTGTGTTTTTTTTTAACCCCATCCCCCCTCAATATCTGTTATAGATATTGCAATCTGATGTAGTTTAACATATGAACAAGCATAGGTAACTCTATGACCACTAACCAAGCCATGAAACTTAAGATATCTATATGAAAAAGAAACAAAAACAACAATATACAGTAACTGTAGTTTAACACCTTCGAAGGTGAGATCTATGCCCACCATTTGGCTGTCAAACAAACCTATGTACATTTTGACCTCCAATTGGGAGGTGCTCACTTCGAGCTCCTCCTGAATCATCCTATTCCCCTACTTCAAATGAAAGGAGGGAGGGATGAGGGGTTCCTATCCTGACCCCAAATAGGGAAATACTCAGGGTCAGTACTAGAGCCCCTAAGGGAGTGATTGCTGTATCACTCCTGGGTGGTTCCAGTGATACCAGAGTGAATGGTTGATTCTCTAATATTGGGAGCACTCTGCCCAGTTCCTTAGTATATAGGCTCAATAGAAAGCATTTGAAGGTAAATAGCTTTAGGAAAACCCAATCTGTAAAGGTTAATGGGCGACCTCTCTTTCTCCTTTTTTTTTTTTAAGCCCCAACCAAGAAGTTATCATTTAGTATGAATCGGCTGTAAAAGAATAGGGGGCTCCACGGGACCTATTGGGTTGTATGAAGTATGAATTGAGGAAAGCCCTATAGTTATTTTGCCACTTTAGGGGGATTCAACCTCGACCTGGTAAAAATATTGGGTCAGTTGGATGGGCCAGCAGGAAGAGGGGGAGCGAGGGGAAGCCAAGTATGGGGGCCGAAGAGCCCCGTCGGTAAAAAGGAGACTAAACACCTCCACATGTGTAAATTGAAAGGGCCCAGCCTTGGCTTCAATCAGCTAGTACTTTGATCCTTGACTTGAGGCATAGCCAGCCATCTCCACCCACCCCACCCCCATCAAGCAGACCACATCACTCCCGTTCTTCAGAGAAGCATATACGTCAGACAAAACATTGTAGTTCAGAAAGGCCCATCGCTGTTAATCTTTAAATTGTTTAAAGCTTGTTACTGATCTTGGGTGAAGAATCAAGTCTCAACCTCTGAATGAGGCACCGAAGGGGGCCAGCTGCAGGCTAGTGAGAGTCAGAGACGCCAAACTGAGTAACTAGGGGTCTCGGGGGAAGTATGAGGAGCACCGCACTATGTACCAGAACGAGAGGGAGCCTAGGAATTTGGGATGCAGTGCTCCCTAGTAATGGAATTTCCCCACCATCAGGTAGACTGCAGGAGTCTAAATGGCAACAGGGTCTAATTAGCGACAAGAAGGTTTGGTGTTGCTTAGACTGTGTTCGCTGGCATTCGTTCCTTACATGGCAATGCTCTCCCCCGCATTATCCTCCCCCAGCATCTGGGTGCACACCCAACACACTCATCTCACCTCAAAATTGGTTACCCTGCCTCAAGGAATCTCAGTTGTCACCGATGGGTTGCGAAATTGCTGGAGTCGCTTAAGGAGCGTTGCAATCGGGAGCGACTCTTGAGCGTCGTTCACCCGGTCGTGCTGGGCCTGCTGCTTCTGGCTCTGTCTGAATATCTCCATCATCTTTTCCGATATGATGCCCCTAGCTAAGAGGTCTGTTGCTTCTTCCGACACTGTCGAGTAACTCTGAGGACCAGAGGGTAATTGAACTATCACTTTGGCTGGATAAGGTGTTTTGAACCTGATATTTGGGGATCTTAGGGTGGGGAATAGTGGACCGTAATCTCTGCGAAAGCTCTGAGTGTGGGGCGCATAATCGTTATCAAAGAGCAGCCTGGTCTGGGTCCACATCACCTTACCCTTCTGCCATGCCTTGTTCAATATGATTTCCTTTGTTTGATAGCTAAGCAGGCAAATTAAAAAAGAACGAGGTCGGGCGTCAGGACGTGTTGGCTTAGGGCCCAACGCTCGGTGGGCCTGCTTCACATCAATTTGAAAATCTGGATCCAGTGATAGGGTTAGGCGGAGGAAGTAGTCCACGAAAGCCTGGGGATCGTTCCCCTCCTCGCCCTCCGGGAGTCCAAACACTCGCAGGTTTCGTCTTCTACTCCTATTCTCGGCATCTTCCTGTCGGGACGAGATCGCTAGTTGCTCAGTAGCTATGGCACAGACAGCGTCTTCTATCTTGGAGGTGTTAAGGGAGATTTGGCGGTCAGCCTCCGTCGCTTGGGTCTGAAGGTGGTAATCTCACTTCTGAGTTCTTTCAGAGATTCACGGACTTCCCCTGGAAATTCCATGATTGCTTGCAAGATGGTCTCAGTGTTCGGCTCCAGATTCTTTTTTTGATCCTTAGTTTTTGAATTTTTTTTCTCCGAGCACGGGGTAGGCCTTTACTGGGCCTCACCATCATCTGACTGCTGATCTTCGGGATCGTTCATCTCGGCTATAGGTAGAAAACGATTACAAGAGAGTTTAGCCATTAGAGCCGTTAGGTTTGGAGCACACTTTTTCCTTGTACCTAAGACTAAATTAGACCTTTAAAACACCGAATGTGCTCTTTTTGTTAATAATTGGGCAGGAGCTTCCCAACTGACGACTTCAGTCAGGCATTACCAGAACCGGAAGTCCTTCTTTCCCTAATCTCACTTCAACCGTGGTGATCCTTTCTGCTCCATAAGAATTTTAAGAAAGCCTCAGGCTACTACTATATTCAAAGAACAGTGCAGTTTAGGAAGGACAACAAAAAGCTGTTTATTACCTATGGTCAGGGTTCCTGGAATTTTGTGATTCTTTAAATACAGAACTAGCAGCAGAACTTGCACATTGCTGCAGAATATATGTAGTGTCATGGAGTTTATTATTTTTTTGTGATTCTTATTTAAAACAAACCATTTTCCAATAGTTCTTGGCTCCCTTCCACTTCTTGTTTAGCTTGAAATCTCTCCTCCTTGCTCAGCATCTGATTCATGGGACACATGTGATGCCATAGCCAGGCAGTGGCTGAACAACATACCAAAGAAAAGAACAAATGCTGCCCCAGATGTTAGTAGCCCTGCCTCAGAAATTAGGACTGAAGGTGCTGCAAAGAACTATGTGCACTGCGTATGGTTTGTCAGCCCAAGGCAGGCCCACAGCAAAACACACCATTGCAACATAGACCATTTAGTGTTTTTCTTATTATTAAAATACCTCCTCTCAACCTGAGCTAGAGGCCCTACTGAAGGAAAGGCCACTGTGGTAGCAGCCTCTGGGGACATCTTTGTTTTTGAATGTCTGTATTGTAAAGCAGCCATCTGGGCTTTTTTCCCCAATGAGCACTAACTCACACCTCCGATTGGGCACTGCTCATAGTCTGGCGGTTGGCTGTGGATGAATTCATGCTAATAGAGGAATGAGTTACACAGTGGTAACTGTATCTTCTAATTGTTTTCATGCACAGCCTCATAAAGCCCACTTATTCTTCCCTGGTAGTGCTGTCAGGTTATTGGGTTTGGGATCTACACTATGCATCTTCTACAAGTGCATTCGGATCTGATGGTTGGAGGCAGCAGGGCTTGAGGTGAGTGAGAATGGCTGCAAAAGCGGACTACAATCTGAATGTTCTGGGTCATGGCAAAAGTACTAAGTACTAAGCACAGTGTGTGGCTGTGGATAAACAAACACTGTTACTAGTAAGTAATTTTGTCTTCATGTTGTAAAATGTAATTAATTTGGAACATTCGGCAATCAGTATGCCTTATTTACCCATCTATTTTTACTCTTTTTCTAATGATGGTAAGTGAAACATACACAATCTATGCATTTTTTTTTGGCAGGACTAGAATTACTTATGGTTAATTTTATGAAGTTTTGCTCTACTTTTTCTTTTTGCAGGCTGGTTCATTTACTTTTGCCCCTAGATTGTGAGAAACCCATGTGCCGTTATATTATACCAAACATGATAAATGCTTCAATCTACCACATTTTGTTTATTATATTTGCTTTTTGAACCCAGTACATCCTTAACACAACTACTGAGATATGAAATGCATATGTAGATTTCTAGCTTTGATACAAAACAGTAATTGAATGTGTGTTGTCATAGCTGTTGTAACGTAACCCAGTATAAGTTAATTTAGATATCAAATATCAAACATTTTAGTTTTAAATACTACGTTTAGATTTGGAATTGTAGAGTGTTAACATGTATTCTTTGACTATGGGCATCTCCAGTGTGCTGTGTTTTCCTTGTAGCTGTAGTGTCTCACTCTGCAGTAATACTGTACCCCTCTGTCCATAGCTTTCAAACAGTATTACATTAAAGGTGATGTCAAAATACTCTTTCAAATATATCGCTATACATTTAAAATACTAAATGTTATGCAACAGATTTGTTTTTTGTGAGCAGTATGCTTTGGCTTCTCTTAATATAGCAAGCTCTTTGCATCACCTTTAAACTGCTTGCCTAGGCATTGCTGTGGGTCTGTAGTTTTTAGTTCATTTGGAAGTTTTTGTCCTTTATAATAGTAAAAGTAATGTAATAGTTGTTAAGGATCACCTAGTGAGTTGCTTAGAGACTGTGAGTGATTTCATATTTAGTAGCACTACCCTGTCTAGTACATACTGTAAGTGGTACTTTGTAGTTTTACTAAAATGGTGGTTAATTTCATAAGGTCTATTTTATGCTACTTCCACACTTGATACTGATTTGACTACTTACAATTTTGTTTTCTTTAGGTCTGTACAATAATGTATTCTGTATTTTTTTTTTTTAGTGAAAGAATTTCTAGCCAAAGCCAAAGAAGATTTTTTAAGAAAATGGGAAAGTCCGTCACAGGTAAGATATAATTTATTTTGTTATTGTATTTATTCTCAAATTTAAATATGTAAGTAATACATTGCAGTATTAAAATTAATCACATATTCAGTAACCAAAATTTTAGCCATACAAATATAGTCTTATTTACCACCACACTGCAGATACCACTGACTTGCTCCACCCACTCACATTGCACAGAAGTAGACTGATAAAAGGCTCCAAACTGTAACATCCAGTGTGCTGTTTGTCTTGCCAATTTCTATACCTCCACAGCACTGATCAAAAATTATCTTCATTGACAATATCTCTTCCATTGGGCCACACCTTTGAAACTGTAAGCCGTTGGCATCAGACCCAGTTGGAACTTTTGCTAGCTGGGGGCCACCCACAGTGATGTGCAGCATCAGCACCTATGTAATCATGGCAGACCATTTTGCTCCTCAGTTCTTTCTCCCGCCAATCGAACGGTCAAATGACCTACAGAGAAACAATGCCATTTTTTTTCTACGTGTATAAACTTATTACAACTTTGTGAATGTATTGCTTTATGCTGTCGACCATCCATACTTTCAGCAATATTCCTTTTTGGTTATTTAATTTCATGACCTGCTCTAACCCTACTGGCATTTTCACAGGCTATATGGACAATCCTGGAACTTTCTAGATGCATCTCCTGTAACAGTAGGATGACACCTCTGGCCCAGGATGCAAATTCCAGGCCAGTTTCATGACCCATTTCCACCAGCATGAATCTACCATGGAGACTATCTACGTTATCGCCAGTGCAGTTGGTGGGACCATGGAGCTGTTAAGAGCAGACTGGTAAGTCCTCGTTGTCTGCTTTGGTGGCTGCAACTTAGTGCCCCCCCCCACGACTGTCCACAGGACACCAAGATTGGTGTGTGACAATGGCGATACCGTACCTATTATGGATGGATTGCTGCCATCGTCAGTGGGTTGCAGCTTGTCGACATCTGCATTCATGTACCCCTCAGCAGGCATTCTGTCATAGAGCTCATCACAATTACTGTCATGGCTTACATCATTGTCAATAACTGGGGGTTTGTTGAATAGGCCTTCCTGGTTCAGTCTTGTGTCGTTGACAGACCATGATAGTACCCCCTCATGATCCTTCTCCACAGCAGCAGCCTCTGTTGCCAGCTCCATCTGCCATCATTGCTCAAGGCGTTGGCAATAGTTGTTTCTTAACAGACCTTCTGGCTATAGAACAAGTCCTGGAGGACTCCGATGGAGAAGGTGATCTACATACTGCAGATTAAAGCTTCATATATACCCTCTGTAACCGTAGGAGACCACATAAGGAGGTCATGGACCCCAGCTTTTTTGTATACCTGTCTTTCCTCTGAGACCACTCAGACACTTCAGAGAAGTCTGGGTATCAAGGAGGAAGAAGAGAGCTGTAAGCATTTTTTGGAGTTTTTTGGAATTTGAACCTCCACCTCCCATGGTGCTGCCTCCTGTGTACCGAAATTGGCAGGAGGAGACATTTATACATGGCAAAATAAGTGTTTTTCTAGTCTCTGGAGGGACTCAAACTCAGAATCCACAGGCCACCTTCATTATGCCTTTGGTGACCCACCTGTGTGCTTCATCTGACCACTTAGCTATTCAGGATTTGCTTGGAGCACCCAGTATTATGGGTACCTGGCCTCAGAAGAAATGAATGTGAGAGGCTGTGACCCCATTACTTGCACCTTTCTGTAGGGGCCCCCTGGACTCTCTCTAGTTCTTCAGTTATCTCCGGTTTGGTGTTTGGATAGAACATTTACTTACTGCAACAGTAGATCTTGGAGAGAATCTCCTCCATTGGGCCACAGTGCACCTGCCCTCCTGCCCCCCTTCTTTGCCACTGGCAGGCTGTTCTTTATATACTGCCTGGTTTGAGGATGTCCATCTGTGGTTTAGTTTGTTATGTTATAGTCCCATGCCTCTCTCTGTGTGCCTGCCACTGATCAGGCCTTCTGATTCCTCATGGTTTCTGGCCCTCCAAGCTTATTTCTGGCAGGGAACTGAGGAGCAATGGGGCTGCACCCAGTTATATAGACATCTACATTGCACAACTTTGTGGGTGGTCCCCCAGCTAGCAAAAGTTTCTAAGGGGTCCTGATGCTGACAGCTTACAGTTCCAAGGGTGTGGCCCAATGGAGGAAATTCTCTCGAAGATCTACTTTTATGGTGAGTAACTGTTCTTTTTGTCAGCCTCTGTTTTCTCCTCTTTTTCCATCTCCTCCAGCACAGAATTCTCATCTGATCAAGGCAAACAGCCACTTCTGGAGTTAAACATGCAGATAAATATCATTGAAATAGAAATGGTATTGAAGGCCCCCAGGGCATTCAAGGCATACATACAAGGTAAATCTGCAAAACATGACAGAGCAATGGTGGCCTATATCAACAGGCATAGGGGTGCATGAAGCTCTGCTCTGATGAAGAGGGCTCAGTGAGTCATTTTGTGGGCCTGTAGCTCTTAAAGATTACAGTGCTGCATATTCTTGGTTCCTTGAACATTCAGGTGCACTTTCTTGGTAGGAAAGATGTATGTCTCATAGAGTGGTTGTTGAACCCTCATATTTTTAAATAGGCCAGTCCTTCTCACAGAGAGCAGATATGTTGCAGAAGTGGAAAACAAAAAGTTAGTAGATACTGTTCCAGAAATGTAGATTGTAATGCTTTCTGAATGGATGCATTCAGATTTCTCTTTGTCTTGCCTACTGTGGCTCGAGTCTTGCGCAGATCATACAGGTTGGAGGCATTTATTACACAGGTATTCACATTCTGTTCTTGAGGGCCCTGGTTTCCATATCTGGTTCATATTTCAGAAGTGCCTCATCTTTGCTGGTCAGCAATTCCAGCTCCTTTTGCAGGGCCCAGTCTTGTGCCCAGGAGTGGGCTATCCATATGACAGAGTGATTTTTGAGAGGAAAACCATATAGGATTGTGGTTATTTAGTTGCAGCACAGAATGGTATGCCTGATGTTCAGATGGACAGCAGTAAATATGCTGTATAAAAGGATTAAGAATTTGAAACAATGCCTGTTCTTGTAATGGTTTATATTGTTAGTAATACAAAATTGGGGGTTGGGCTTCATAGAGCTGTATGATTGTTTCCTGTATTTGCGTCGAACCAATTTTTTTATTAATCTGATGTCAGGCCTAAATGTGTTTATTGCACTCTTCGGTGTAAGCAGAATTGCATTAGTATGGAACAGTGATCTGTATCCCCATAGGGGGAGGAGAAATATTAGGACTCTTTTTCACAGACGTTAGTAATTGGACTTGTAAGCATGCAGCTCATGGGCTTTAGTATGCAGCAAATACTGTTTGTTTTAGTCAAAATGATGCGACTCCCCCCGCCCCCAAGTCGTATCTTAATAGCATGTGACAGATCAAGATTTAGTACTGAGAGGAGTGGCACATTCATTGGTTTATGTATTGTTGCATGCTCTGTGCTCAAAATATTGACTGTATGTATGTTTTCTTTGAAAGCAATTACGTTTTTTTTAATAAAGGATTAAGAATAATTTCAATACTAATGTAACCTGTATCCCCCTCAAACATCCTTGTGTTCCACCCAGGTGGCAGATATTTTGGATTTCTTACTGGATGGTTTGTCTGCCTTGGGTGTTTTTTTTCTTGCTTGTTTGGTGATGGCCCCACGTCAATGGGAAGACATCCATCCATGTGTGTTGACATTCTTCAAGACAGCCTTCCTAGCCAGACCACGTGCGCTTCCTTGGATTCTAGTTTGGCACTTAAATTTGATACGGAATCCAGTTTCAAAAACTATATTTTGAGCTCCTGTGGGCTGATTCCCTAAAGATGTCAGTCAAGGTTGCTTTTTTTGATACCCTATGAGTCCAAGTGATGGCTAAGAGAATTAGGGGGAAAAGCTCCAAGGCAGTGCACATGGAAGATATAAAGCTAAGCCAAAGGCATGTGCAGTTTTACACAGTTTGAGTATGTGGCACAACACTTCCTCAGCATCAGGGACAAAGCCTCTGTAGCCAGAGGTAAAGATCTGGGGCAGCTTTGTGCCTCACACTGAAATTTGTAAAACTGCACCTTTGCCTGGCTTTCTCTTTTCTGTGTGGACTTCCTTTTTACTTTTTCATGTCATTTGCTTTGCAGTAGCCCATCTTCCTGTGTGATCCTTAAGAGAATTGTGAGCTGTATCAGTTAAATAATAATAAATTATGTTTTATAAGGATAAGGTAGACTTTTTGGATGGGCCCGGGTGATGGCCTTTCACTTGAATCCGGACATTGCGTTATCCTCATCCAGCCCCAATCTGAAGTCTGAAAAACATAGGTATGTTCTGGATGTCAAGCGAGCACTCAAATATTACTTGTCTCTAATGGAAGAGTTCAGGAAATCAGACTGTTAAATTTAAAACTTCTAAGAAGGGGAAGAGAGCTTCAAAATCTATGATTTCCACATTACATATTAAATATATTTTTAGGTGTTTTAGTCTTCGGGAAGTGAGCAACCTAAGGGTTTCAAGGCTCGTTCTGCCTGAACCATGGTGACTTTGTGGTCTGAATGTTAGGCAGCATTGTATGAAGACATTTGAAGAGCCACAACATAAAATTCCTTACATATTTTTGTATGGAATTAGGAGTTGAATGTGGCTTCTTCTGCAAATGTGGCTCTGGGCGGTAGAATTCTTCTGGCTATTGATTCTTAATTCTGAACCAGAAGCAGCTTTTTTGCGATCCTGTAATCTGATTAAATAAAATTATGCTCTCCTTTTGGAGGCAGGATAACAGTTAAATGTGAGCAGCATGTGGGTCAACAGAAGATTGTCTACGGACTAAGAATATGTAGTTTGTTTGCATAAGCCTGACAACTTCACCTGATGAAGCATTACATTTATAACTGTGAAACATTTGGGATTAGGGTAGCCTTGATGTATGCAATACAGTACAATTAAAATGTTATTGAAGAATTTTGGGTACGTGAGCGTCCTCATTTGTTCTCGCTACATGTCAGTGAATGTTTTAATAGGAACATACTGTAGTAATATAGACTGATGAAGGCTTATCAGTCCATCAAGACCAGACCCTGCTTCTTAGCAGTTATATCCCTGAAGCTTTGTTCCTCCTCATAAATTTACCCAGGCTGACCTTCAGTTCCCTCCCCAGCAGTGCTATGTAAGTTCACCCTTGAATTGTTCCCCTACTAATTGTGGTGCCTATTTGAGTAAACCTACACTGCCCACCATTGTAGGGTTACCAAACATTTTATAGAGCTGCTCAGATCCCACTGTATCCTCTTCTTCTTAAGACTAAACAGATATTTCCACATAGCTCATCCCTTTGAATTCTCCCAGTATTCTCGTTGCTCAGCTCTGCACTCATTCTCTGTTCATGCTAAATCTTTACTGTTATGTGGTGCCAAAAACTGACAGCAGTTCTCCAAATAGGTCTCACCGGTGATCTGTATCTGTATAGGGGGAACATACCCTCATGTGCCCTACTTACAAAGCCCATTTTAATACATCTCAAGATGTGACGGCCCTTCATAGTCACCTGTGGCGCTGTGCTTCTAGTTCAAGTTTGCCTGTTGTGATTGTCCCTCAGTCTTTCTCCTGTTTGGATACCCGTATCTCATGACCATGTAGAATAATATAAGGCTTTTTTGTTCCTCCTTTCAAAATGAAATACAGCGCACCATTCAACAATAAATTTTATTTTACATTTGTCAGCCCAACATGCCAGCCAGTCCAAGTTCCTCTGTGTAGCCTCTATTTGATAAATAGTTTCAACTATACTACCCAGTTTTGTATCATCTGTACATCTGCAAACGTTGCCATCCATCCATCCATGTCCTCACCCACGTCTGTGTTATATAAATTGAAGAGCAGTGGTCCCAGCACCAACACTTGTGGGATATCACTGATCTTACTTCGAGAGGGTTCCTGCAGTAGGTTATAACATAGAGGACTGTGCCCCCTGGCATCAGGACTGCATGACAAACTTTTGCTAGCAATGTCTGGCGGGGAACCGCCCACCCAATGTCATGTGACAAACGTCAGCGTGATCCTATATAGTGGCCGGTCCCTGCGCCCGCCTTCCAGTTCTTTCCCGCCGTTGACCTGCGCAAAGACCTCCACGGTGAACATTGCTCCAGTCGATCACCATCTTGTCAGTTTTATTCTTTTTTTTCCAAATTTCTAGTACCGTTTTTTTTTTCCACCCTCTTTTATGTCTTCTCCACCTCCGACTTCGAAGGCCCAGAAGAAGTGCGAGAAGTGCCGCGCACAGATCCCTCACAAAGACGGCCACCAGCGCTGCCTTTTTTGCCTAGGCCCAAACCACAGTTACGCGGCCTGTCCTAATTGCAAGCCCTTGAATCAGGCCACACGCAAACATAGAAAGCAAGTGTTGGAGGGCCATCTTCTCAAGTCCAGAATGGCCATCCTGGAAAAAGAGATGCAGAAACTGAGGGATTCTGTTTCTTCCCCTTCCTCAGAGTTGAAAAAGAAGAAAAAAGATAAAAAGAAGCATAGGGAACGGGAGCATTTGGAAGACCAGGACCGGGTCTCCTCCAACAAGGCCTCTACAAGAAAGGCCGTTTCCCCATGGCCTGCCCCCGTGGTTGTCCAGGCCGCGATCGGGACCTCTCCAGGTACCTCTGCTTCTTTCAAGCCCCTTAAAACGGGCTTCACTCAGACTTCTTCTACCGGTAAGTTATCAGTCGGCTCCTCCAGCAAAACGCCTGGTTCTTACTGTTGTCAGACTCTGGTTCTTCCAGAGCTCGCCCGGTAATCACTAAGACGGATTCCCACGAGGCGGGAACCCACACAACGCTGGCCAATAATTTGGTCGAGGGTGCCCCCCTGTCCGCCCAGCCCCTCCATCCGATAAGCTGATCACCAGGGCTACTGATAACCACCCAGACATAGCTCACCCGTCGGGGGGGCTGACGCTCTTTCACTCGACGCTCGGTTGAGCTCGCTGACCTCTCTCGGCCAGCTATCCTCCCAGGCCCCCCCTGGTCAGGAGCCTTCCTTTCCCCCTTCTCCGGTGGAACCTCTGAACCCAGAAATTCTGACTGGGATGGAGGAGGAAGAAGGTCCCTTGGAAATGGTCTTCCCCTCAACCACTCCAGTGGTTGTAACCCCCTCTCTGGTCACTCCCTTGGATAACCTCCCGGGGACGTTGATGTCGGACCCAGCTCTCACACGGCTCCGGGAACTGTCTCTTGTACGACGGGTCCAACCTTGACTCCGCTGTCAGAGTTCCTTCCGTCGGACGTCCCCAACCCATCGCATGGGGCTGTGCCGGATAACTTACATCAGCCATCAGGACCCTTACGTTTGCCCCTGATGCAAGCTAACCTAACATCGGGCCAGGCACCAGAACCCCTGACATCAGCTGTCCTGACGCCAGACAATTTTCCAGGCCCATTAAGACCTCTGGCGGATCAGGGTCACCTGCCAGGCTATCACCCTTATTTGGGGTTTCAGACACCGGCCTATCCTTCATCAGGTCCGATGATAACTCCTTTTTCCCAGACCTACTATCCTGGGTACCTGGCTTCTAGCTACCCTTAATATCAAGGATACCCTTCTCCTCAGTATCCTGGGTTGGGCACACATTTGTGCCAGCCTCCGTCCACCCCCTCCCCAGCCACAGCAGGACTTTCAAACCTTGATTCAGTCCTGGTGGCAGGATGCCAGATCACAGCTGGTGTCTGATTTGGAGAGAAGACTGCCAGCCCCGGGTGGTTTCACCCACTCCCCGCTCAGTTTCATTGGTCAGTTCTATTCGGTCCACTACATTTCTGGAGGTGCCACTCAACAGGTCACCTTACCTGAAATAGGAACCCTCGAAGGGGAGGACTCTTCTGATTCTGAGGAAGATTCCTCTGATGCTTCATCTGGGGAGCCACTGCAGCCAGGGGAAGAGTCGCCCAAATCACCTCCTGAGGACCCTTCCTTTACTGAATTATTTCATATTATCTAACAGACTAATGATTGGAATGCAGAGGAACAAGACCCCAAACGAAAATGTGTAGCCGAACATCTAGACTTGGAGGAGGTATCCCCATTCCTGTTCCTCCTTGGACAGCCCCCCATGACGACCTCACCACTACCATTTGGCAGCTGCCTCCTTCCATCCCGGCCATCTGTAAGAAGGCAGACTGGATCTACCACACACCTGAGGGCATTCCTTTCTTGGATTCACATCCAAAGGCAGACTCTATTGTCACAGCAGCAGCTCATAACCATTCGGTAAAACTGAAACACATGAGCACCTCTCCCCTAGACAAGGAATCCAGGCAGCTTGACCAATTTGGAAAGAAGGTTTTCGCCTCCTCCACCTGTGCACTCCGTTCACTTAATTACATTGCACACATGGTCTCCTTTCAAAAGACCACAATGGCGAAACTTGAGGCTCGCATCCAGTCTATCGAGGACTCTGAGCTCTAGGCGGAATTAACCAAGGACTTGCACCTGTCTAAAATTTCCTATCGACATGTGCTCAGAGCCACGTATGGTTTGGTGGATGCAGTGGCTCGTTCCTCCACCACAGCAGTTAGCGTAAGACGGCATGCGTGGCTACGTATCTCCGGACGTTCCGCAGACGTTCAGGCAGCCATCCAGGACACCCATTTTCAAGGGTTGGTCCTATTCAGGGGGGATACCAAAGATCTCATCACTGGCCTTCAGGACAGTGACCAGGGCCTGAGATCCGTGAAATCTATGTATAGATCGGGCTTCCAGAAAAAGCAGCCCTTTCGGTGCCAGCAGAAGAGACAAAACAAACAACCCTTCTCCAGACGTCTGAACAAAAGGAGAGCACAGGGGCCAACTGTCTCCTTCCCTCCTGCCTCCAAAACACACAGCCGGAGGACCCTTCCCCTCCCATCCCTCTGTTTCCTGACTCATACGAGTCTCCCCTTCCTCCACCTCTAAACTGCATGGAGCCAGTGGGAGGAAGATTCGCCCTTCACCTGCGAGTGGAAGGACATAATGTCAGAAGCATGGGTCCTGCAACTCATCTCAAGAGGCCACACCATAGAGTTTCTGGAGATCCCTCCAGACTCTCCCCCAGGTCGTTCTCACTACTCCCTGAACCAGACATTTCTGGTTGCAGAGGAGATTCTGGCCCTACTGCAAAAATCAGCCTTACAGCCAGTCCCCCGGTCTCAGAGCGGAATAAGGGTTTTATTCCCATTTCTTCCTGGTCCCGAAAAAGATGTGAGACCTCAGGCCCATCCTGGACCTCAGCCAGCTGAATCTTTTTGTAGAATACAAAAGGTTCCACATGCGGACTGTGCAGGGTCTCCTGCCCTTACTGCAGCAAGACCATTGGCTTTGTGCACTGAACATGCAGGATGCTTACTTGCACATCCCAATGTTCCCTGGCCACTGCCGGTGCCTGCATTTTCTTTTCCAGTGGAAGCATTTCCAATTCAAAGCTTCCCCCTTTGGACTTTCTTCAGCACCCAGGGGTTTTTCACCAAGTGCCTAGCAGTGGTGGCAGTGGCGCTTTGCCGTCGGGGCATTGCAGTGTTCCCTTACTTGGATGATTGGCTGTTAGCGGCCCCATCCAGAGACAGCCTGGAGGAGTCACTGTCCTTCACACTGGACCTTTTCTCCAGATTGGGGATCACATTCTACTTCCCCAAGTCGTCCCTGACCCCCTCTCAATGACTTCAGTTCATTGGAGTGCTTTTGGACATGGTCCAGTGCAAAGCCTTCTTGCCTCCAGACAGAGCGGATACTCTGCAGGAGCAAGTCAAGCTACTACTCTCCTCCAGGCATATTCCTGCCAGGGCATTCTTACGCCTTCTTGGTCTCATGGCAGTGACCATTTCTATGGTTCCCTTGGCCAGATTACACATGAGGGTCACCCAATGGACTTTACGAGTCCAATGGGATCAAGACTCGGATGACCTGGATCATCTTGTACTGGTGTCCAGCACACTCAAGAAAGACGTCTTATGGTGAAAGGATCCTCACAATCTGTCTCCGGGGTTACCTTTCAGGGTACCCCCTCCCTCCTGGACCCTCACCACAGACACCTCTGGTCTGGGTTGAGGGGGCTCACCTGGGGGATCATCAGACACAAGGGACATGGTCCCAGCTGGAAGCATCTCTCCATATAAACATCCTGGAGATGAGGGTGGTTCTTTACATCCTTCAGGCTTTTCAGCCCTTCCTGTCTGCGGGAACACTGCTGGTACAGACAGACAACATGTTGGTGGTCTGGTACATCAACAAGCAGGGAGGCACCCGATCGTACTCCCTGTGCAGGGAGGCGATGTGGGTGTGGTTCTGCGCAGTCCAACATGACCTTTTTCTCATGGCCGTGCATGTCCCAGGCATCCACAGCGTCCTGGTGGACAGCCTCAATCAAACCTCGACACAAGCTCATGAATGGGAATTGCATCAGGATGTGGCAGAGCTACTTTTCCTTTGATGGGGATGACCAGAAGTAGACCTCTTCACCTCCCCATCCAACGCAGAACTTCCCAGTTTTTGCTCGCTTGTTCCAGAGCCTGGTGCTATCTGGCAAGACACGTTGTCTCTCTGCTGGACAGGGAAGTACTTGTACGCCTTCCCTCCCTTTCCCATTCTACAGCGTGTCCTTCGGAAACTTCTTGGATGCTAATTAGAGCCTCACTCTGGCCGAGGCAGATCTGGTTCCCACTCCTGCAGCAGCTGGCTGTGGAACCCCCAGTTTCCCTCCCTCTTCAACATGATCTGTTGACGTTGGATCAGGGCAGACTAGTGCATCCAGGTCTCAGGACCCCACATCTCCATGCATGGCTCCTTCGGACATAATTGTGTCATGTTTTGGAGTCTCCCAGAAGGTCACTCAGGTCCTGGTGGAAACTTGGAAGCCTCCACCAGGCCCACCTATTCGATGAAATGGAAAAGATTTTCCATCTGGGCGGCAACTAAGAGTTGTGACCCCTTCATATGCTCAGTACCACAGGTCATGAATTACATGTTGCACCTGTCTGACTCTGGTCTAAGCTATTCCTCCCTCAAAGTCCACTTGTTGGCTATTTCGGTCTACCACATCCTGGTGGATGGGAAAACCGTGGCTCAATTGGAGATCTCCAAAACCTTTCTGAAAGGAATCCTCCATTTGAAACCCCCTATCTGCAACCTCACCCCACCTTGGGATCTAAATTTTATTTTAGAAAAGCTTACACTCCCTCCTTTTGAACCGGCTGTAAGCTGTGATATGCGCAACCTGTCCTGGAAAGCGCTCTTTATGATTGCTGTTACTTCCGCTTCAAGAATTTCTGAGCTTCAGGCCTTTGTGTGTAAAGAGCCTTATTTAATTTTTCACAGGGACCGGGCGGTCCTGTGTACTAATCCTAAGTTTCTTCCCAAGGTGGTCTCTGGGTTCACCTTAAACCAAACTGTTGAACTCCCTGTATACTACCCCATTCACACGAATAGGGGTGAGGCTGTCCTTTGTTCATTAGATGTACATAGGGCTTTGCGTTGTTATGTCCACCGGACCAAGGACACACGCAAGTCAGATCAGCTTTTTGTTTCCTTTGCCCCCAAATCCTTGTGGTCCACAGTTTCTAAGCAGTGTCTCTCCAAATGGCTGGCTAACTGCATCCGCTTCTGTTACCAGAAGTACAACAAACCTCTTCCGGGAGAGGTCAGAGGTCACTCTACCAGGGGTATGGCTGCTTCTACAGCTTTCCTAAGAAATGTTTCTACAATAGAGATTTGTGCGGCAGCAACCTTGGAGTTCTGTCCATTTATGTAAGAACTTACTTACTGTAACAGTAGATCTTCGAGAGAGGTTCCTACAGTAGGTCACACTTTCCCTCTTTCCTTCCCCCAGTCTCTCTGTTTCTTACAGATCATTCTGAACTGGGCTCCAGGATATTCATCCTTTCTCCTGTCTCATCCTCTTTGGATCTCCGGTGGGAGAACTGGAAGGCGGGCGTGGGGACCGCCTACTATAGAGGGTCACACTGACGTCCGTCACATGACGTCGAGTGGGCGATCCCCCACTAGACATTGCTAGCAAAAGTTTGCCGAGCTGTCCTGATGCCAGGGGGCGCAGTCCAATATGTTATGACCTACTTTAGGAACCTCTCTCAAAGATCTACTGTTACGGTAAGTTCTTACATAACTGTACTTTTGCCCCACTGACTTTCTGATTTCTATCCAATAACCAACTCCTGTTCCACTGTATTAGTTTGCCATCAGTACCCAAGGTCTTCAGTTTGTCTAGCTGCACCCTGTGTGGCACACTATCGTTGGCCACCATGTTCACTGGTTTCCCATACTTCCAGTGCTTTGTAGGTATCTCAGACTTAACCTTCCCTTCTGAATCCATGATAGCCTCCTATCTCCCATATTTTGCTCTCAAGATATTTTTTTCAGTTATCCTCCCTTAATATAGACTTCATCATTTTATCTATTAATATATATTGGACTGATGTCCTGTGATGTCACTGTAACCCCACCCACCCACCAGCCACTTGTTTAACTAGTAAGCACACCTCCCTTAATTCTGTCTAGGGGTAAGGGGGGGGGGGTACTGAAACAATATTATACCAACATGACTAGGTCCTAAGGAGATAACTTTTGCTAGGGGATATGCTAGGTCTGCACTTCTAGAGGGGTACCCAGTAATTCCACACAGGAAGCAGTAACAAGAATGTCCACACCAGGTTGGGGTTCTAGAGTCTGGTCTTATTCCAAAGAATGGTACACAAAAACAAAGGTGGACCCCCAAGGGTTTATACTTCGTGGCACAAGGCAATGCAGAACAATGAAAGTCTGTAGTGGACAGAAACTTTACACATTCCATATTGCATAGGACTTTGAACATTTTTCAGCGGCAAAGCCTCAGCTGAAACACAATTTCTTCTAGTGGCACTGGCCACAACTCAGAACATTTCCCATATGGCATAGAATTTAAACATTTGGCAATGTGGCAACTGGCACGATGGAGCACACTGGTGCTCAAAATTAGCACAACCCACACCGGGGGTAAACTTTCTCTTCAGGCATTGGCCACCATGTCTTGAATAAGCAGACACCCTTACGGAACCTGTAGTGCTGAAGTGGGGTTTGCCCACCTTTTGCTTCCACAGTCCATACCCAGCCATTCTTTCAGAGTTGCACCTCAACATTTTCAAACAGTAGAACTATGCATCTTGGAATGACTTTCACATTCAGCATTAGAAACGCACTACTTCTGAGTGTAAATTAAAGTCCTGAACAATGTGCCAAGTCTCACTGGGGACTCCACGATTGTCAGCCAACTTTAGGAAAGGCATGAGAACAGTCTCAAACAGAACAGAACTTGGTGTATTAATCCCTTTGTCAGAGTACACCTCCCAAAGAAAAAACAGGTACATTCCTCCTAGGATACCCAAAGTTGGATTACTCACGGTTGTACACAAACAGGCAGCTTCAGTTTCCCAGATCAAAGTCAGGGGATTTCCCCTTGGATCCATTCTGCAGTCCTCCTCATCTCACAGGGGATGAGAAAAAAATTAGGAACTCCTGCAAGACGGTTTCCACCACTTCTACTGGCACGCAGATGATTCTCAGCACTAGGTTGAGAATAATAGGCTCTCCTCAGAGCCCACACTGCAGCTCCTCACTCCTCCAACTGCTCACACTGATCTCCACCCACAGACTCTCTGAAAATTCTAAAACTCCCCACTCACAGCTAGCTACTGTGGCTTATGCTGCTGCGAGAGTTCTAAATGACATCACCTCTCTCAACTCAGCTGAGACCAAGTAAACCGAGAGGGAGCAGGTGAAAACCATTTAACCAGTTATTCACCAGCTGCCTTCCTTACCTAGCACTGACACTGATGGGATTCTAGTAACCCCAGGGGACTGGGGGGTTACATCACCAACAGGGTTGTCAGCTTGAAGGCTTAGCTTTGTCCCCCAACCTTCAGTTAAGCTCCAAAATGGTGGATTTACAACAAGCTGCTCCCTAATTTTTTTTTTTTTTATCCCTTGGTCACCTAGAGCTGATGGGTGGTCTCAGATGTGCTAAAGCTAAGCACTGCATGGAGGATTCCGATTGATTGGCAGCTACCTTACTGGAGAGCTCAGCATCGCAAGGCAAAATGGTGGGGGAGGCTTCACTAACTCCCTCTCAGCCCACAAACGCTGCCATCCTCATGAAATTAAAAGAATTTCAATCCAGAATTAGGACAGTCCATACAGAATTAAAGGACAGTCTTACCAGGGTCAAGATAAATGTAGCAGGATTGGAGACCCACACTGGGGAGACTGATGCCTGGTCCTGGAGGAATGCCAGCACCTGATGGACAAATGTAATGACCTAGAAAATAAGTCCCACTGAAATAATCTGCACATAAATGTGGTCCTGGTCAATGAAGAGGGTGGAGACAGGGTGGCTTTTTAAGACTTCTTTCTGCAAAACACTTTTCAGCAAGATTGTGAAGTCCCCCTCGATACTGAGCAACTGCACTAGGCCCTCGTGAAGTGTAACAGCCAAGATGAACTCCCTCATTCTGTAGTACTCAGATTCTTCATCTGTGCCACCACTAAGACATCATTTGTGCCTGGTGTATGAAGCAAGTACATTATAAAGGGAAGCATATTTATTTTGACAGTAATTACTCCCCAGCAGTTAATAGCATGCAGAAAGTCCTCTCAGCTTTTTTTTTTTTTTTCCAGTAATTTGCATTTTTTTTTTACTTGTGGCTTGACACCCCCCCCCCCGTCAGACCCTTCCCCATCTGCTGATGTCTCTGCCGCTTACCTGTGAAACTTCCAACCCCAGGAGCTTACCCCCTTGTGGTGTGGTCCAGCCAAGCTGGAACAAGCCCTCTACCTCCTCCAGAGCTATGGGGCAAATGTTCCAGGGGTGTCTCATGGTGGACAGTAGCTGAGGTTGGGGTCCGAGTGTGCCAGGGGATCCTGATGCTCGGAGCTTTTTCCCTTGCATGGCCCTGTCCACAGGATGTTGACATGCAAGGGAGCTCATATGAATGCATGGAAGCGTTCTTGTTCCACGAGCTGCAGCCGATGTCCTGCCTCCCACAGGTGGCAGTGCATTTAGGCACTTTAGGAGGGGGGTTTTGGCCAGCGCTCGTTCCATGAGTGCTGACCTATGTCCTCCCTCCAATAGTGCCTGCCTAACTGCACTGCTACATGTAGTCACCCAGGTGGCAGTCTTGTGGTGGCATCAGGCCTCGCTCCCTGGAGGAGGAGGAGAACATCCTCTGGGATGCTCAGTCCTCCTCCCCCTGGCCAGCCGTCTGATGGCTCAGGCTTATTCCTGAACCTGGTTCATCAGTGTCGCGAGTAGTAGCTCTACCACTGTGCTGGCAGGCCATCTCATCCTCTCAGCTTTTTGTCTAATTCACCCCTGGAAGAGAGGGTGCACCTGTGATTAAGCAGTGCCCGTCCAAGTGGCTGGCCAAGTGTATTACAATTTGTCATAGGAAGTACAGTATGGAACTTCCTGGTACTGTGCGTGGCCATTCTACAGGCGATCGGCCATCTCTGTTGCCTGTTTTCAGAAAGCATCTGCTGCTGACATTTGTTTTGCTGTCACATGGAGCACTGTATATACTTTTGCTAAGAACTACAGTCTAGATATTGTCTCACGCAGATGTGCTTCCTTTGATCTTGCTGTTCTGCAAGTCCCTCTGTCCTAATTTCATGTTGCACTTTACCATCCTGACTAGGTGCTTTGTACTGCTTGGAAATCATTCCAAAGGTGTAGCCCAATGGAGGAGATGTCCTCAATGAAGATAGAAGAGTTGCTTACCATAACAGTAGATATTCTAGAGAATCTCTGTTGAGCCCCAATGCTCCCACCCTGCTGCCCCCTGTCTGAGGTAAAAAAATGGCAGGATATTCCACTGACTTAGTGGAAGGTGCCCATGTCTTACATGACTTATGTTTCTAGTCCCATGCTTCTTCTTGTGTGCCTGGTACTGGTTTGATCCTCTGGTTCCTCACAGTAAAAGCCCCCCCAAACTTTTCTCTGTTGGGGAACTAAGGAGTAAGGGGACCGCCCATGTTTTATAGGCGCTAACCTTGTACGTCATCGTGGGTAGCTTCCAGCTGGCAAAAGTTTCCATGTGGTCCTGATGCCGATGGCTTACACATCCAAAGGTGTTGCCCAGTGTAGCAGATTTTCTTGAAGATCTGCTGTTATGATGAATAACTGTTCTTTAAGGAACAACTTTAACCACCAGGGTGCGTAACCTTAATCTGGGAGGGATTTAAGAAGGATATCAGAAAATACTATAAAACTATTAAATGCTGCGAAAACTTAATTTTGTGGTTCTAGCACCTGGCAGCTATAAGTTCCATAGGCGTGGCCTGATGAAAGAGATATCCTCCAAGATCCACATTTCTGGTGACAGCAAGGTGCACTCCAGCCTGCTCTGACAGATCAACAGGGCTCACCTAGCTTATGAAAGCAAAGCCGACATTTCACTTGCCCCAACTCTGGACATTTCTTGGAGCTGTTGGACGGACAGGTAGGGTAAGGCATGGCTGGGTGGTTCACAGCAGACAGACACTCCAACAGCTCTTGTTGACTATGCTTTTAACAGCCCCGGTAATGAGCAGCTAATTGCTATCAATCAGTTGTGTGGCATAGTCTCACCAGGGGGCTGTCCACAAAAATTATTTTGCAAGCACTCAGATGACAGTGGCTGACTACAAAATTAAGTTTTCGCAGCATTTAATAGTTTTATAGTATTTTCTGATGTCCTTCTTAAATCCCTCCCAGATTAAGGTTACGCACCCTGGTGGTTAAGTTGGTTCCTTAAAGAAAAGTTATTCATCATAACAGCAGATCTTCAAGAAAATCTCCTACACTGGGCAACACCTTTGGAGCTCAGGTGTTTTGGTCAAGGGCACCAAAACACCTGAGCTCCCTTCCTGCTAATAAAGAATCCGGGAGGTTGGATGTACTAGGTAAGAGGACTTTTGCCTAAGCCTCCCTGGGCCTTAGAAATGCTAACTGTCAGGCCCACATGGTCTCACTGCGCCAAATTTACTTCCAAATTCTGGTTTGGCTCTCTCACCTCCTATCTCTCCCTTACTCTGACTACTCCTGACCCTTCCACCCACTCTCTTAGATCTACTGACTCACGCACTTTGGCTCTTCCTCATCATTCTGCTTTTACAGGACAGGAAGCATTCTCCTATCACTTCCCTAAACTGTGGAATTCACTCCACCCTCCTGTCAGACACTTTTTGTCCCCATTATCTCTCTCCCTGTCCCGGAATAATTTCCTCTCCCCAAACTGCACTTGTCCCTAGCACTCCCCTATCTTCTGACTCATTTCTGTCCTCTTCCCTTCAGCCACAAATAGTACTATATCATTGCTGCAGCTGTCTCCTCCTATGACTCTGTACACCTCTACTCTTGATCGTCTCCACTTTTTTCTCATTTCTGTTGTTAGCACTTCTATTGCCATCTTTCTATTCAATTGCAAACATTCAGCACTTTCTAATACCAATGTCGTTGTCTTATTACCAATACAATTAGTTTGTCTGAATAATTGCTTGATTTTTTTGTCTGACTATGTAATTCCTTGTATGTATAAATGTACTTACCTGACTATGTAACCCACTACCCTTTCCCCCAGGACACACCGTGAGATAAGCAACTTGTTGTTCAGTGTGTTTTTCTGGTGAATCTCTTCAGTAAATAAATAAAAAAATGATCAAGTACCAGAATACACCCTGGAGAAAAGCCTAGGCAGCTGCACAAGCACTGTCAGAGGGTACCCCCAAACAGGAACTTTTAAAATCTCTCACAGCTGGGGCTGATTTAGGTATAAATTATTTGGCTCTGATGTCCAGGATATCCTCTGAAACCTTCAGGCCTCAGGCAGAACCCTGAAGTCGGTAGACTCCCTCTGCCATTTTTTTTAATTTTTTTTTTATTTATCAGGTCTAGGATTACAATACCTTTGAGCCAGGGCTCTTTTACAAAGGTTCCACGTCAGGTTACTACTGCTACTACCACATAAGACATGTAAATCAGATTACAAATTGGATACATAGGACAAGGTTACAAAAGTGTAAGCTAAACAGAGTTACAAAGCATCTGAGAAACAAAACAGGTTTTGGAGGCTAGGTTACAAGGAGATAGTGGATGAGGTGCAGAGAGGATAGAGGACAAGAGAGAGGAAGAGTAGAGGGGGGTGGAGAGCTATAGAGGAGGAGCGCAGCCAGAGGCATTGTCATAGACATAACATGGGGAAGTGTGTGCTAAGGGGTAACCAAGTGCTAATTGGAACGAGAACTGCATACGGTTAGGGAAATATTTATGGGGTCAGCTAGTGGAGGCAGTCACATACCCAATATCCAACTAAAGGGAAGGCAGAGGATATCATTTTGCCCAGCTGGTGTTAGACACCACCCTGCCACCAGACAGCAAGATAAGGGCAAGGGAGCAGGAGCCTTTCCTACACCACAAACCACTTCAGGTGCACACTCAAAAGCCACTAGAGGTAGTGGTGAAGCAGGAGCAACCACAACTGGCTCTGCCTGACTCTTTAGAGGTCCCCAAACCACCATTACCTCAAGGGGTGGTTGTAGGGGGTCATCTCTCCCTTCACCTAAATCAGTGGAAGGAGGTAAGAACAGATTTATTTATTTATTTTTTATTTCAGTCTTTGGTAACCAGGTAAGGCCCACTAGGCACAAGTGCCTGTTTTCAGCGGTGACCTGGGAACACTGAGCGGTTAAGTGACTTGCTCAGTCACATAGTCTGCAAGTGCAGGTTGTGAGAATCAAACCTAGGTCTGGTCTGCTGGATGTACCAAGCTCGTTCACAGTTCATTACTCTAACATCTAGGCTATACTGCCAGCCCGGATGCCTGGGTCCTGAAAATCATAGCACTAGGTCATACTTTGGAACTTCTAGACACACCTCTAGATCATCCACCGGTGCTGACATATTATCTTCCAGACCACATTCTTCTGGTCTTGGAGAAAGTTTGCACTTTGTTTAAGAAGGAGGCCAAAGTGCCTGTGTCCATCGAACAAAAAAGCACTGGGTTTTACTCTCAGTACTTCTAGTCTCAAAATGGGCAGGAGACCTGCAGCCTATTCTGGATCTCAGGGACCTGAACTTTTCATAGAGAAAAAGAAGTTCCAAATGACCACCCCACAAGGTCTGCTCCTGCTGCTGCAAGCAGGGGATTGGATCTGTTCCCTTGGCATGAAGGTTGCCTACCTTCATATCAAAATTCGCAGACCTCACAAAAAGTATTTGAGGTTCCTGTTTCAGGGAGAACACTACCAGTTCAGAGTATTGCACTTAGCTTGTCATCTGCACCACAGATCTTTACCAAATGCTTGGCAGTGGTAGCAGTAGCCCTTTGCAGGAAAACCTCCCTGTCTTTCCTTACCTGGACGACTGGTTATTGAAAGCCCATCCAACGAGCAGCTCCTGCACACCCTAGTTTGAACACGGCAAATGTTCGGTGCTCTTGGGGTTACTGTCAACGTTCCCAAGTCTGTGTTGACACCTTGTCAGTGCCTGCATTACATCGGCACAGTCTTGGATACAACTCAGGGCTCAGCATTCCTGCCCCAGGACAGGGCTGAACTCCTGATTGCCCAGGCCCAGCTGGTACATGACAGCCGGTATGTCTCAGCCAGGACATTTCTTTGTCTCCTTGGCCTTATGGCAATGAACATTGTCACAGTACCATTGTCCAGACTGCACATGAGGATCCCTCAGTGAATCCTAAGAGTCCAGTGGGACCAGCTTACAGACAGTCTAGAACAAAGTGTTCTAGTAACCTCTCCTGTACACAAAGTGCTCAAGTGGTGTATGGAACCCAGCAACCTGTTAAAGGGGGTTCCCTTCCAGATCCCCTTCGCTCACCAGATTTTAACAGATGCCTCTTATAGGGCCCAGCAGACACAGGGTACATGGACCATAGTGGAGAGCACCTTGCACATAAATGTTCTAGAAATGGGTGCTGTCCTGTATGGGTTACAAGTCTTCCAGGCTCATCTATCTCCGGGTCCTCTGTTAGTACAGATGGACAACATCAGTGTGAAGCATTAAATCAACAAGCAAGGGAGAACTCACTGTTTCCACCTGTGCAGGGAAGCAAAGAGAGTCTGGTGTTGGGCTTTGGAACATGGTCTAGAACTGTCAGCAGTACATATTCCAGGTGCCCAAAACATCTTGGCAGACTGGCTAAGCAGGTCACAGTCCAGGATGCAGGAGTGGGAACTGCTAACTTCTGTAGTAGACCTGTTCAACATACGGGGTTGTCCAGAGTTGGACCATTTTGCGTCCCCACACATTGCAGAACTGCCGCTTTTCTGCTCGCTCATTCCAGGGCCTGGAGTTTTCTGGTGAGACAAGTTGTTCTTCTCTTGGAAGGGTAGGTTCCTGTACGCCTCTCCCCTCTTCCCTCTGATTCAGAGAATGCTACTCAAGCTCCAAATGGAGAGGGAATCTCTGATCCTGATTGCTCCCCTATGGCCTTGTCAAATCTGGTTCCTTCTACTGCAACAGCTGGCAGTGGAACCACCAGTGCTCCTGCCCTTATACAGGGGCCTACCATCACAGGAACAGGGAACCCTGGTCCATCCGGACCTCGGATGGCTTCATCTTCATTCATGGCTCCTGAAAACATAGCCATTACATGGTTTGGGGTTTCCCAAAAGGTGGTTCATGTCCTGGTGGCTGCCAGAAAGCCTTCCACCAGATCCACTTATTCCATGTAGTGGAAGCGGTTTGCTTTGTGGGCTGCTTCTCATCACTTGGATCCATTTACCTGTCCAGTTAGCTAGGTTCTAGAGTATCTGCTGTCCTTATCGGATTGCAGCTCTGCAGTAATCCTCTATCAAAATGCACTTGGCTGCCATATCAGCTTTCCATGTGCCTATTGAGGGTCATACAGTTGCCCTGCTGGAAGTTGCATGTACATTCCTAAGAGGCATTCTACACTTGAAGCCTCCTAACTGTAATCCAGTCCAGGCTTGGGGCCTGAATTTTGTTTTGTAAAAGCTTACCTTGGCTCCTTTTGAGCCAGTATCGACTTGTGGCTTACTCTCTCTTTCTTGGAAAGCATTGTTTTTAGTTACAATTACTTCTGCTTGAAGGATTTCAGAGCTACAGGCTCTAATATGTGAGCCTCCTTATGTGATTTTCCACAAAGATGGGGTGTCTTTGTGTACTAATCCTACGTTTTTATCAAAGGTGGTATTTGAGTTTACTTTAAATCAAACAAGCCACCTGCCAGTTTATTTTCCTGAGCTTGCCAATCCAGGGGAAGCATTGCCCCATATTCTAGATGCACATAGAATACTCCGGTACTGTATACATTGTACGAAAGACTGCAGAAGTCCTTGCAGCTTTTTGTGTTGTTCTCCCCTGGATAAGAGGGCGCTTCAGTTTCTAATCATTGCCTATCCAAACTGTTAGCAAACTGTATTACCTTTTGTTATAAGAAGTATGGTAAGGAGCTTCCTGGAGTTGTTCGTAGCCATTCCACTAGAGGCACGGCCACATCTGTTGGCTGTTTAAAAAATGTGCTGCAGAAATCTGTGCAGCTGTCACCTGGAATACTGTCCACACTTTCACTAAACACTACAGTCTGGACATTAGCTCTAGATAAAAGGGCTGGTTTTGGCCTAGCTGTGCTTCAAGGCTTACTTCCGTAGGACTGTTTATGGTCAGTATTGATCGGTACTCGTTCCATAGATGTGGCCTAATGAAAGAGATATCTTTGAAGAAGATAGAACAGTTACATGCTCACCATAACAGTAGATCTTCGAGAGAATCTCTTTCATCAGGCCATGCTGTCCCACCCTCCTTCCCCCTGTAGGGTCGTGAAACTCTAGTTAGTGCTATTTCCTCCTGCACGAGGATCTACCTGCTGTTCTCTGCCTCACCTGGTTGGCAGAGCCCTATGTTCTCTCCTGGTTCACTACAGGGAGGTCCTCCAAGCATGATCTTCAGCTGGGAACTGAGAAGGGAAGGGCCTGCCCACATTTATGTAACAGCTGACGTCATGGGTGGCCCCTGGTGGACTGTTTCCCTGTGGTTCTAGCATCTGGCAGCTATAAGTTCCATAGGTGTGGCCTGATGAAAGAAATTCTCTGGAAGATCTACTGATCTTACTTCAAGAGGGCTCTTGCAGTAGGTAATAACCTTGAGGACTGTGCTCTCTGGTGTCAGGACCACATGGAAACTTTAGCTAGCAGTGTCTGACGGAGGACCGCCCACCTGTCATGTGACTGATGTCAGCATGTCACTATATATTGGGCGGTCCCCACACTCGCCTTCCAGTTCTTTCCCGCCATCGACCTGTGCACGTCAGACCTTGCTGAGATCATCACTACAGTTCGCCATTTTTTGGATGAGTATGCATTTTTTCTTCATTTTCTGTCCAAAGCTTAACCCTTGCTGTGCCATGGACTGATGTGTCAGTCCAGAATTCCTGTACATTCTAATTCTGTCGGCAGCCTAAGGGCTAATTTCTTGCCTATCTTATTTGTCCTCTGGTAAGTCGCATAAGAACAAGTGCGATTCTTGCGGCATGCAGCTCCCGCACAAGGACTGTCACTCTCTTTGCCTCTTCTGCTTGGGCTTGGAGCACAAGACCAAGGATTGTGAGGCCTGCATGAGCTTCAACCAGGCCACATGGAAGTGCTGCCAGCAGGCCCTTGAGGCCCACCTGCTGAATACGAAGATGGCCTCGATGGAGAAGGAGCTGCAGAAGCTGAGGAGTGCTTCATCCTCTCTGACAGATTTCCACAAGCACAAGAAGAAGAGGGACAAGGAGAAACACCGGGACCAGGAAAGGTCTCCCTCTCACCCATGGCCACCCTTGGGCCCCATGGGTGATCAGCGGCCCTCTTCCTCTGGGAAGACCATGGCTACTTCCAAGTCTGCCCCACCTTCCCAGGAGCAGCCCTTGGTTCTCCCGCCACCACTGGTCATGGTGGCCGTGGGCGCCTCAGCCGAGCCCGAGACCCACACCGCTTTTAAGCCCATTTTTTCCATGGGGTCTAAGCAGACAGGCAGGGCCGATAAGTCATTTGTCAGAACTCCCGATGAATACCCGGCCCGGGCTGATATTTCAGGCACCAGGTCCTGGTCCACATGGCCAAGGTTGATAAGCTGATCATCGGGCCCTCTGACAGTTGCCCGGCTGACTCACTCACATCGGGTTCCTGCGTGGGACTTGACGATGTCCAGCCAGATGAGAGCCAACTGCCGATCTTTACGCAGCCTTCACTGGTTGGGTCTCCCCACCAGGATTCTCCCTCTTCTCTGGATGGGGAGCTCCCCCCACGGTCCCCTGATCTGCCCGAGGCTGGGGACGTGGGTCGCCATCAGGTGACATTCTTACTGGTTCACCTCCAGACCTTTCATCGGATCTCCCGGCAACCTTCTGGACCCCTCCCCACCGTTTTTTCTGGCGGCTTGCCACCCGTCGTTCCCACACCTGATCCTTTCCTTCCAGGTCCTTCTAGGCTGAGTTTCAGGCCTCCTCAGGGTCCCCTGTCTGGCCCCCAGCACCGCCATCTGGTCCTCCGTCAGGGCTACCCTCCGCCTGGTTACCCACTGTCGCATTATACTCTGGGCTACCTGACGTCAGGATACCCAACATCAGGCTTTACAAAGCTGGGATATGCACTAGCTTACCCTTGGCCGGGTTATCCGACGCAAGGGTACCATACGTCAGGGTACCCGACATCAGGGTTTTCTATGGGGTTTTAGCCTGTCTACCAGCCCCCTCCAATCCCTCCTCCTCAGCCTCAGATGGATTTTTGGACCATACTCCAGTCCTGGCAGGCAGAGGCCAAGTCTCAGCTGGTCTCAGATCTGGACAGCTGGCAACCTTTGAGAGCCTTGTCCCCAGCACCCGATTCAGTCTCCCATGCTCTCCTCTCAGCCGGGCCCTGTCAGTCTTCGTTGGGCCCAATGAAAGATCAGTCGATGGGGCCATCGAAGGACATTGTTCCTCCTAGACCTAGGGAGGCCTCTGTCCCAGCGTCAGCTCTCCAAATCCCTCGTATTCAGATTATGAGTCCAGATCCTCCTCCTCAGTTTTGAGATTTGAGACTCCTTAGGAGGAGCCCAAGCTCAAGGACTCCCCTAAATCACCTCCTGAGGACCCTTCCTTCGCAGACCTCCTGAGAAAGATAGCAGATGTCTACGAGTGGAGATTTGATGTGCAGGATCCCAAGCATCAGAGACTAGCGGAGCATCTGGATTTTCAAGAGTCTGCTCCTGTCCTTAAGCCCCCATGGTTAGAGCCTTATGAGGATTTGGCTTCTACTATCTGGATGATGCCTTCCTCCATCCCTGCTGTGACTGCTAAAAAGGCCGACAGGACATACAGGACACTAGAGGGTAAGGATCACCTCAGTGGTCATCATGGCCACTCCTGACAGGTCTACCAAGGCGAGGCATGTGAGTACCTTCCCTTTCAACAGGAAGTTGAGGCAACTGGACCAGTTTGGCAGCAAGTTTTATTCTTCCTCCACTCTAGCTGTGTGTGCCCTAAATTATGTGGCGCACATGCTGATCTTCCAGAAGTCTCTTTTTCCCCAAATGGAACCTGTCATTGACGCCATGCCAGACTCTGAGTCTAAGACCGTTCTAGCGGACACTATTCGGTCTGCTAAGGTCACCTGTTGCCACCCACTGAGGGCAATGTATGATGCAGTGGACTCCTCAGCCAGGGGCACTACTACGGCGGTTAGCCTCAGGAGATATTCCTGGCTAAGGGTGTCTGGTTTGGCAGCCGATGTCCAGGCAGCTATTCAGGATGCCCCCTTCCGGGGTTCTGTCCTCTTTGGGGGTGATGCCCAAGGTATCACCAGCCTTCAGGACAAGGGCAAAGCCTTGTGGTCGGTCCATACCATGTACCACCTGAGAGATAAGGCAAAACAGCCATTTTGTCACCTGGCCAGGCGGCAGACAAAACAACAGCATGCAGCCAGACGTCAGACTAAAGGTCGGGCTCCGGCCAAAGCTCAGAGAGCCTCAGTGGCAGCTTTTCCTAACTCTCCTTCCGTCGCTTGACTTGCGGCACACCCACCCTCCCTCTTCCTCTTCTGTTGGGTGGAAGGTTCGCCAGTCATTTGTGGGGGTGGGAGGCAGTCATCACAGATTCATGGGTCGTTCAACTGGTGAGTCACAGGCACACATTGGAGCGTCTAGAGAGACCCCCAAACAAGGCCCCAGGGGTCTCTCACTATCCAAAGGCACACGCCCCCTTTTAAGGGAGGAAATCAAGGGTGTTCTGCTAAAAGAAGCCAAAGAGCCCGTTACAGCAAACCAGGCGGGAAAGGGATACTACTCCCACTTCTTCCTGGTTCCAAAGAAGATGGGGGATCTGTGCCCAATTTTGGACCTCGGCTCTCTAAACTTGTACATAGAGTACAAACGGTTTCGGATGCGGACTCTCCCAGGTCTGCTGCCCCACCTGCACAGGGGACAGTGGCTCTGCGCCCTGGACATGCAGGATGCCTACCTGCATATCCTGGTCTTTCCGGTCCATCACCACTGCCTCAGGTTCTCCTTTCAAGGGGAGCACTATAAGTTCAAGGCCCTCCCCTTTGGCCTGTTCTCGGACCCTCTGTTTTTTTCCAAGTGTATTGTGGTAGTGGCTGCTGTCCTGAGATGCCAGGGCCACTATGTGTTCCCCTACCTCGACGACTGGCTTCTGTCAGCTCAGTTGAGGGAGCAGCTGGAATTTTCCCTTTCTGCTACACTGGACCTCTTTGCACAAGTGGGGATTATGGTCAACTTCCACAAGTCCCAACTTTCCCTCTCCCAGTATCCCCAGTTTATTGGAGCAGTGCTGGATACAGCCCAGGGCATGGCTTTCCTCCCTGAAGACAGGGTGGAAACCTTACAGAAGCAGACTCACCTGGTAGCCTCCAGCAGGTGGATTTCATCCTCTGGCTTCTTGGCCTTATGGCAGCAGCCGTCCCCAGTGTTCCTCTGGCCAGGCTCCACATGCATATTTCACAGTGGATGCTCAGGGTGCAGTGGGATCAGAGGTTGAACGACCAGGACCACATGGTCATGTCTCCAATTCAATGCAGAGGGATCTCCTGCAGTGGCAATCTTGCCAGTGGGTTCCCCTTTCTGCCCCTTCCCCCCATCCAGACCCTGACTACAGATGCGTCAGGGATGGGCTGGGGGGGGGCTCATCTGGACACCCAAAGGACCCAGGGGCTGTGGTCTCAGTCAGAACTCTCTGTACACGTAAACATGTTGGAGATGAGGGCAGTGCTGTATGTTTTTCAAGTCTTCCAGCTCTTGCTCTGCCAGGGCCCGCTGTTAGTCCAGTCAGACAATATGTGTGTAGTCTGGTACATCAGCAAGCAAGGGGGCACTTGCTCGTATCTCCTTTACAGGGAAGCGTTGCAGGTGTGGAATTGGGCCATTCTGCATCGAATACACCTCACTGTGGTTCACATCCCTGGCATGCAAAACGTCCTAGTGGACAGTCTCCGCTGCACCAGAGTAAGAGCCCACGAATGGGAGCTCAAGCAAGAGGTGGTCAAGGACCTATTCGACCTATAGGGTCATCCAGACCTGGATCGGTTTGCCTCCCTATACAACACAAAGTTACCCAGGTTTTGCTTGCTCGCTCCCAGGCATGGTGCTTTCTGGCAAGACACGCTATCCCTTTGCTGGACAGGGAGGTTTTTATAAGCCTTCCCTCCCCTTCCAGTTCTGCAGAGGGTGCTACTCCGGCTTCAAGCAGAGGGGACTCCATGATCCTGATTGCCCCCTATTGGCCTCACCAAATATGGTTTCCACTTCTCCAGCAGTTTGCCAGTGGATACTCCGGTTCCCCTGCCCCTCTTCCTCGATCTCCTGACTCAGGAGAGGCAAGCTGGTCCATCCAGGGCTGAAGTCCCTTTGCCTTCACACGTGGCACCTTCTGATATAACTGTTTCACGCTATGGAATTTCCTCCAGAGTGGCTGAAGTCCTTGTGGAGGCTAGAAACCCTTCTACTAGGATGACCTATGCTATAAAATGGAAGCGTTTCTCCATTTGGGCCACTTCAAAGGGTTGGGACCCTTTTTCATGTCCTGTTCCTCGGGTTATGGAGTACTTGCTGCATCTCTCCGACCTGGGCCCGAGTTACTGTTCGCTGAAGATTCACCTGTCTGCTATCTCTGCCTACCACACCTTGGTTTAGGGCAAAGCTGTGGCTCAGCTGGAGGTCTCCAAAACTTTTCTGAAAGGGATCCTATATGAGACCGGGTGGCTCTGCGTACCAGTCCTCAGTCTTTACCAAAAGTGGTTTCTGAGTTCATGTTGAATCAGTCTATTCAATTGCCAGTGTGTTACCCTGGGTATTCCTATCAGAGGGAGGCAATTCTGCATACTTCGGATGTTCACAGAATTTTGCGTTACTATACTAACTGTACCAAGTCTGTCCGAAAGTCGGATCAGGTTTTTGTTTTCTTTGCACCCAAGAGAGAAGGTGCAGCAGTTTCCAAACAGTGTTTATCCAAGTGGTTGGCAAACTGTATTGTGTTCTGTTAACAGAAGTATGGTGAGACCCTCCCGGGGGCATTGTATCAGAAGCATAGCTGCACCTACTGCTTGTTTCAAGAATGTGTCCGCAGCTGACATCTGTGCAGCAGCCACTTGGAGTTCAGTCCATACCTTCACCAAGCATTACAGTCTGGACATTGCCTCTAGACACAGGGCTGGCTTTGGACTAGCTGTCCTCCAGAGCCTTCTGTCCTAATTTCGCTGCTTCTCTGCAGACCTTTCCTGCCACTCCTGTGTTTCAGTTCCTTTTGATTCTCACTGCTTGGGACTTGGTCCTCAAGGTTCTTACCTATTGCAAGAGCCCTCTCAAAGTAAAATAGTACAGTTACGTAAGAACTTACTGTAACAGTAGGTCTTGAAGAGCTCTTGCAGTAGTAACTACTCCACCACCCCCACCCCAGCTTCTGCTGTTTTTCCTCTAAGGTCTATTTTGGCTCCAGGAACCTCTTTCCATTCTCATGTCCACGTCTTTTGAAGGTCTCCGGAAAACTGGAAGGTGGGTGTGGGGACCGCCCACTATATCGTGTCACGCTGACATCGGTCACGTAACGTCGGGTGGGCAGTCCCCCATCAGACTCTGCTAGCTAAAGTTTCTGTGTGGTCCTGACGCCAGGGGGCACAGACCTCAAGGTTATTAGCTACTTCAAGAGCGCCTCTCGAAGATCTACTGTTATGGTAAGTTCTTACGTAACTATACTTTATTGTGAATAGGTAACTGTTCTTTTCAGAGTTACAGCTGGTGACTCCCCCTCATTGATGGAAAGATGGACTGAATTTATTGCATATCCCCTGCAAGTACACTGTGAACTGGGACATTATGTTGCAGGCTGTAGGGTCATGAAATGTGTTTGGTACTATCAGGGCAAGTACTAGCAGAGTATTAACAAAAATACTGTTTGTAGTTTTTAAAATGATTACCTGAACTGCTTGTCTTATTCCAGACCCCAGCAATAGACTCCAAAACTTGGCATTAAGGGCAAGGGGTAGACTGCCATTGCTGATGCAGAATGTGGAGGAACAGTTAAAAAAAAAAAAAAAAATTTAAAAGCCTGCAACTTGAAAGTGCTGTAATAACTCCAGGGTTGTGGTGGCCTTAACAGTTCGTGTTGTCAAAACACAAAATGCACAGCTGCTTATTGAGAATGGAGGAAGATTTGAGATCATGTCAGTGGACCTGGCTGCTGTTAAACGACATAGTTTTTTCCAAAAGAAAGGGCACAAAAACAGCCTGACAGATTCCCACAGACTCTCCAGAATTTAAAGCAAAGCTTCTTGAATGGGTATAAAATGCAGTTTTTCAGGAGTTGATAGCACTTGAATGAATCACTAATTTAGACGAAACTGGAATCAGTTGAGTCCCAGTCTCTGAGTGGACAATGGAGGAGACCGGATCCAAGCAGGTTTGCATAGCCGGGTTGGGTTATAAGAAGCAAGTATCCTTGTACTTACATGTACTGCAGCCAGTGAATTATTTGGCTGCTCAGGTCATATGCAAGGGTTGAGCAAGTGCTTGTCATGCCTACAGATTTCCTATGGAACAGGACATTACCCCTTACGATAATGATTGGACTATGGGAAGACAGGAATGCGCTACACATGGGAAGACACTGATGATCTCCAGGATGTGAGGCAGCACGGGTTCATTTGGGGGATGGGGTGGAGAGATTGTGTCAAATGAATCTAATTGACTTCTTTGACTGGGTCACTAAGTCAGTAGACAGGCCCAAGGGGTAGACATCCTCTATCTGGATTTCAGCAAGGCCTTTGACTCTGTGCCCCACGAAAGGTTGGTAAGAAAGTTGGTGATCTTGGGGTTGGGGATAAGATGGTCAGAGGGGTAGAAAACTGGCTGAGGGACAGAACCCAGAGGGTGATTGGGGATCACTACGAATTCCTGATAATTGTCCGCCCGACAGTACTTAGCCTGACTCCAATTGCCCGTGTTGTACTTGATGCCGACAATAATTTTCCCATAAGTACATATCCCGTCATGAACAAGCTGAGATCTGTATTAAAACCCTAGGTTGTGTGCAGCTCCTCTAATGAAATCCTTAGTGGTTCTGTGTTCGCGTTCTGCAACAATTGAGGAAATCATTCCCTCCAATTTTGCATACTTTTTTCGCATTGGCGATTTTGGCATTCCCCTCAACATTTTTTTGATTGTGCTGTCAGTTGATACCTGATCGTTGTGCAGTTCTTCCACAAATCTACGTATCCCTACGTGTGTGGCACCCACTAATGTTCCTAAACGGTGGTGCCAAGCCTCAACCTTATTCTGTGTTTTAGGTATACCAAGACTCGTTTGACTGTGCACAGACCAGAACTCTGGTGGGTATAAAGGGCGGGGGGGCACAGACAGCAGTATTGTTGTGCATTTTTCGTCGAACTCGACCAAGGATATAGTTTTCTTCAAACCACTCTATGACAGTCTCACTGTCAGGCGGCATATCTCCTTTTAGTTCAGCAAATGCACTGGGGATCTGTTCGGGTGGAAGGAATGACAAGGCAACTATTTCGCGCATTAGCAGGCTGAACTCTGGTTCATTGCCATATTTTGTTGCCAGCCCAGACCCTTGAATTTTGCGCCAAACTATTTGATCCAGGTGAAATAAACATCCCTTATTGACAGTCATTGGGAATTCATTTTTGCAAGCACTTATGGCTGCCTGCTCAAAGTCCGTTATAACAATCTTTGGGGACAGACAGATGCCTTGCTCATCTGCAAAATCCTGCAAGTCCTGAAACATTCTCTGATAACAATCATAGGACTTTGCTGACATCAAGCAGTAAACCAGTGGGAGAATGCGGCATGTATCTTCATTGCCCACAGGTGCGTGAATGGAATACAATTGTCTGAACAGTGTCAGTACGGTCTTAAAGGTACCGTCCATTATCCAATAAGCTGATGAGCTCAGCTTTTCAACATTTCTTTTCGTTGTAAACAATAGTATTTTTTCCGCACCACAAGCAGACTCCCGGACTAGGGATAATTGGCCATTAACTGTTCTGTATTCAGGTGATATACAGATGTCATGTAATGACTTGGGCTCTGGTGGAATATTGACCCTGCGAGCATGCTTGACCACTTGCCTTAGTGAATGCAGATCTGGCATATTATGCCTCACCTCCTCTGACACTTTTGAAAGCTCTGTCTGGATGAGCTGCGCCAGGGTATCATGTATAGTAAGTGCGCGATGTTTCAAAGAGGCAACTGCAGTGGCAACTGGGGCATTTGTTGCATCAGGGGCATGGTTATGTTCGGCGGCAGATCTTAAGTGGTGTTGACCACCGATAAGCACTGTAGAAGTTCTTCCTCTACATCCCTCCTTCTTGTGCTGACAATACCAGTAATACAAATCAGCATAGTGTCATTCTTGCACATATAAGAAGCCATCAACACTTAGTTTCATATTCCCCTGTTGTCGGTAGAATACAATTACGGGTGAAATAACCATACAGGCTAATTTAAGTCGGTAAATCAGAGACGGGAATTTACAAGTCTGGAGATTTAGAGTCGGGAATTCGTACTAGAGCCGGTGATTGTGGGGGAAGAGTTATCTGGCATTAGAGAGGTTACCAATGGGTCCCGCAGAGCTCAGTGCTGGGGCTGGTGGTGTTCAGTATCTTCATCAGTGACATTGGGATGGCATTAAGGGCAAAATGCTCTTATTCACAGACAACACCAAGCTCTGTGGGAGAGTGGACACAGCTGAAGGGATACAGGACCTACAGGAGGATCTGGAAAAGCTGGAGAGGTGGTCCATGATCTGACAGCTTGGCTTCAATGTCAAGAAATGCAGAGTTATTCTAATTGGAGCCAAGAATTCCAGAACGGAGTACTACCTCTGTGGAGTCCAGGTATCTGCATCAGAGGAGAAGAACGACTTGGGAGTGATGACCAATAGTGACCTGAAGCACTCCACGCAGTGCAAGAAAGCATTAGCAGGGCAAACAAGATGCTGGGATGCATAGCTAGGGGGATTAGTAGTATGAGAGAAGAGGTTATACCGTCCTTGTACAGGTCACTGGTGAGGCCACATCTACAGTGTGGAGTTCAGTACTGGTGCCCACACCTGAAAAAGGACATTAACCTGCTGGAGAAGGCCCAGAGGAGGGCTACAAAGATGATAGTGGGTCAGCAGGGTAAAGCATATGAGGAGAGGTTGAAGTCACTGAACGTGTACTCCCTGGAGCACGGGGGGGAGGGGCATGATTGGGACCTTCAAGTACTTGAAAGGGATAATGTGGATAAGGGGGATCTCTTTCTCTTTAAGCTGAGTGGCAATCATAAAATGAGGGGGCACAGTCTGAAGCTGGGGGATGTTTAGGAGGGAGGTCAGGAAGCACTTCTTCATGGAGAGGGTTGTGGACACTTGGAATGTGTTGCCAGAAGAAGTGATCTCATTAAAGACAGTGGACAGCTTCAATAGCGGGTGAGATAGGCATAGGGGGAAGGGAAGGATCATAAGTGAGTGTTGTGGGGGGGGGGGGAGACAGTAGCTCAAGCTGTGGACCCTGCAATACAAGCAAACTAGATAGACCAAATGACTTTCTGCTGGCTTCTTCATATGTCTGAATGTACACAGAAAAAATTTTGGTACCCTATATTAAATTTGTTATTACCAAGAACAGACTGCCTAAGGAGCACAAGCATTGCTCATACTTAATTTGTTTTGTGCCCGTAAAACCAAAGCAGTAATCAAGCATTTTGGGGACCACAACATTATACTAGTTTTTGTACTACCAACTTGCACAGATTTACTACAACCACGCAATGTCAGCATAAAGAAACTCTTGAAAGAGGAAATGAAAATAGACTTTACAAACTGTTATGCTGAATTTACTGCTAAGCAAGTGGCTAAACAAATTACCCTAATAAAATTAACAGAATAGAAACCTGATGGTAGAAAAGAACCCCTTGGCCCATCTCGTCTGCCCCTTTTCCCTCCCTCTATAAGGACCTGGGAGTGATGATCAATACTGACTTGAAGCACTCCACACAGTGCAAGAACATGGATATGAGAACGACAGCAATTAAAGTCATAGATGTCCAGTGGGTAGTGGCAAGCTTTGAGAGGTTACACCACAGGAGGTAGGATTCCTGAGGGGGGGGGGGATTAAAGCAGGCCAAGCTACTCGGAGTGGTGCCAGAGAACATTGAGCTATAAGGTTAGTCTGCTACAAACTTGAAGATGTTTTTATTGCTGTATTGCTGTGCTGATACTGACAGGTACTGAAGATGTCATTTTGTCAGTTTGTAAGTTCGTCATGGGCTGTACAAAATTAAAGAGCAACTTCATACCCCACCAAACATATACGATAGCATACCAGGACCCAAGCTGCCTGCTGTTAAAAATTCCATTTATTTCTGCCTTGTTTAAAAAATACAGGAGATCATATCAGCCGACAACCAAAATGCAGCCACTTCCTGAATTAGCTATGACACCGCACATTTTATGATGTCAGAAATGAAGAGCCTGGGGTGAGGCTCCATAGAGTTGAATGGGGATGGGTTTTAAATGAATTTTGTTACAATTTAGAGTTCCAATTATAAGAAATCAAGGCCACCACTCGATTAATAGGATCCCTGTTATTCGAGCAGTGGCCTTGATTTCTTATAATCAGAACACTAAATCATAATAAAATCCTTGTAAAAACCATCCCCATTCAACTTAATGGAGCACACCCTGCATTCTTTATTTTCTGACATCACAAAACATTAGAGCATGGGGGCCTGTTGGCCAGTTCGGGAAGTGGCTATGTTTTGGCTGTCACCAGACCACAGTACAGCATTGATAACATTGGCATCACATTCAGCGTCTTCCGAAGAAAATTTTAAAAATTTTTTGTTGTTGTTGTTTTTGCATATTTACTTATTTAAACTTTTTGTAGAACTTTTCCGTTGTTACAGTAGGTGGCCTGCCGAACAGAGTGAAATAGAGAGTTCAGTTTGACTTCCCCTCTGGACTTTAAAGCTTTTATGTTTGGGCCCTCCCTTCTCTGGCTCCCATATTCTATTTTGTGCACCTGTTGTCGACCGAGGCCAATTTTCTGCCAGCATGTTTTGACCATACCTTCCGAAGGTGGCACCAGTCGGGGTTGTCATACGTTTTTCTATTCCTAGATACCCAAGGGGTGGTCCCTTTTGCCCATCTACTGTCCTCCCACCATCTGACCCAGCATGAACATTTTCAATATCTACAAGTTGGAACATTCCTTTTGCACAAGGGCCCCACCAGGAGTAGACTCCCTCATCCCATGCTCCTGTTCTTGAAGATAATGCTAAACTCGCTTAAAGGCATATCCTGATCTCACTTGATTGGTCAGGTCTACAAAGGCCTGAGGCATTACTTGAGTGGTACCACTCAATCTATCCTGAATGCTTGGAATGCGGAACTCTCCACTGATATCTTTTCTGAGACGTGGATAAAATTCATTCCTCCCTCGATGAAAATCTCCCAGTCTCCATACTGGCGTGAGTTTATATGGAAGTGCCGCTTTAGATTTCTTAATACACCCACCGGATAGACTGGTTTAATACCTTCCTATCACATATGGTGCATGCTGGATGTGCTGCGGGTAAAGTCTGGCCAATCATTCCCACATGTTTGGCATTGCCTGGTTATTTCTTCTTTTTGGCAGGGAGTGGAGAACCAATTCACGCAACTTGAGGCAGTGTAATCCCCGGAATTGGTGCCTTTGTGGATTCCTCCCAGGGACTATCACCTTTCTTCCAGAAGAATGCTTTGCATTTATTTAACGGCTGCTAAAAAGACCCTTACCCGTCTCTGGCATTGGCTGACTCCCACCCAGTGCTTGCTAAGTGGCACACCATTGGAAATAATATTTATTACATTGAAAGACTAATTGCCCGCTGTAATGGACAGGTAGCGTGTTTTGAATTGTGCTAGGGGGCTGTGGGTGTTGTACATCTCTGAGGAGGAGGACTCATTTGTCCCGTGATGCCTGACAGTTTTAGGTTTGGTTGTTACATTTTGGGGGGAGGGGGGATTGGGCTAGATTTGGAATTCTTATTGTAATATGGACCTGATGTATTGGTTTTGTTTTTCACATCTGGAGGTACATTTTATTAATCTGCTGGATTACGCCTGTCGTGAGAAGAGACAAAGCGGACACTCCCAATTTCAAGGTCATATTTCCTATTTAAGTTTTTAATTATTGATAGCAATTGGTACTAATTGATGAGCAATTTTTTTTCTTAGAGTCCACTTACCAATTGTATATCTATATTTTTATGTTGAAAACATTCATTGCTCTGTACTCTCTTAATATAAATAAACAGTTAAAAAAGAAAGCTCACAGACAAGGTTGGTTTCATAGACTTATTTACTGAATACATTTTGAGATTGGCTATCCTAGAGCAAAATATTTGCTACAAAATAAATTTTGCAGGTCTGGTCCTACCCACAAATATAGCAAGCATTATTTTACAGCAAATTATTTGAGTTTCACAGTATTTTTTTATACTTTGCTTACTGTTTTGATTAAACAGTGACAATCATTGTACAAGCAGAGATATACAGTAACATACAGAATGCCATCATACAAGACACAGTGAGATCGCCACTCCTCTGAATATAATCATTTAGGACCCATCTACTGCTTAAAGATACGTTAGTGGGGGAAAATTAGACTACATTACACTTATTATTAAACCTGTTAGCTGTTACAAGAGCCCATGAGCAGCATGGTATTGTCTACAACAGTCCATTATGTTCTCATTTGCTCTCTTCCTCCAGAGGAATAGAGAAATTCTCCATGCATTACCTTATTTTATATGCATCGTTAATGCCATCCCTTTTAAGCTAGTGCTTAGAAAGAAAATAGTTAACCTCACAACACTGGTATAGATAGACTCCTTAGCAAGAACAGGAACAGGAACAGAAACACTGCAGGTTTTATTTGCTGCTACCATATTGACTAAAATAGCTGTTTTAAAACATTACTCTAGCATATTAGGAAGCAATATAAATGATAGTTACTAATATAAGGTTTAACTTCAACTTAATGGTTTTAAACTTCTAGAATAAATTGTATAAGTGTCAGCTTTGTCCTGAAATGGGTGCATGGCCCTGATTCAAGTAATTGTTATTTGAAAAGTGCAAAGCACGTCCCTAAAGGGCCTTTGTCACCCACCAGTTACCTCTCAAAAGTAAAGGCTATTCCAATGATCTTCCTGACTTGTTGTTATCAGAAGATTCAACTTCCCTGTCAGCATTTCTAGGTCTCCATGGGATCTGCTTCTGTGCCCTCTTCATAGCGTCTTTGGAATCCGAAAAGATGAAGACTTTGCCTTGGTAGGCAATGCGGAGATGCGTCGGGAAAATTATTCTGTGTGGTATGCCCGCTTCTCGCAATAGGGCTGTAGTGCCGTCAAACTGCTTTCTTCTTTGCCGAGTGGCATAACTAATGTCCAGATACAGTCTCAGTATTTGGCCATCACACAGGATAGTTTTGTGCTGTCTAGCCAGTGCCAACAGACTGTCTCTCATGCCCACTCCATCCACTACTGCCACGACCATTCTTGGAGCCTCCAGATTGTCAGGCCTACCTTGTGGTGAAATCCTGTAGGCTTTCTGGATCTTCTGGGTGTGTGCAGCAGCTTCCTCGCCAAGTTGTTGCAGCCACGCCTGGAGGAATAGACTCAGATGGTCCCCCTCACAGTCCTCTGGGAGACCCAGCAGCCTGATGTTTGATGCCTGTGCCTGATTCTCCAGGGCTTCCAGGCGGGTTCTCAGATGATTATTTTCTTTAATGACATTTGTGTCTGCATCCATGACTGCAGCAGCCCATTTAGTTGCCTCCATCGTCGCCGTTGAAATTGAGTCCACCTCCGACTCCACACTGGTGACCCGATCGGTGAGGCTATCAGAATTGTCTGACAGTCTGGCTACCGAGGATATCAGCCTGCTGATCTTTTGGCTGAGTGTTTGAAGCGTTTCCTTGACGGTACTGTCCATCATTTCAGACTGGATTTGAGATGTGGATCGCGTGTCCAGAGCTCCGCTTGGGTTTTTCCCTCTAACACCTTCATTCTGGGCTCGATCTTTCTGTGGGTTTCCCATCTTGACAAGTAGAGTATCCCATACAAATATTGTCATTCCGATATTGCGGATGCCCCCCCCCCCCCAAAAAAAATACTTTTAATTGCTGCCGAAGTCTATCTTTTAACAGAGCACTAACTACTGGCTTCCATCTTGCTTGGGCTCCACAGCATCACCCAGTTTCACAGTATTTTTTTTTTTATTTATTTAGCAGAAATTCGGAATAACACCTTTGAGCTAATAGCTTATTATTTACAAAGGTTCCTTGTCAGACAGAAGGTGCCGGGGGTACAAAACTATCTACAGTTACTAGAAAGGAGGGGGAAACAGTTGCAGCTGACAAGCATTTGTCTGGTAAACTTTAGGTAGTACAATTTGCAAATACATTCACGCTGACAACAGGTAAACAGGTTAATACAGAACACCCACAGGTATGTCAGATGCACTCTCAGGAAGTATGTGAGTATACCCCGTGGTTTATTTATTTATTTATAGTTATCGGAATTACAACCCTTTGAGTCAGAAGACTCATTTACAAAGGCTCCTTGTCAAGGTACATAGACAGGTACAGTAAACAATCGTACATCAATATTATAAAACAGTAAGCACTCATTTGACCTCACAGGGAGGGTAGGTAAAAGTGGTCGGTCAACTCAGATTGGAGAAGGTGGGGAGGGTTTAAAGGTGGTAGTAGAAGGGGGGAAGAGAGGGGAAGAAGGAGATGGCAGAAGGGGGGAAAGAGAGTCAGTAAGGGGAGGCAGTTATCAGTGGGTGCGCTATAACAGTCAGCAGTATCCAGAGGCAGACAGTGTTGGGCCGCGGAGGCATGAGACAAGTCATGTCAGGAGTTGAGGAAATCAGGTGGTGGTTAAGTTTGGCAGTTGCAGCATTCCGGAGGGGTGAGGGATTTCCGGAGTGCCTGCTTTGAAATGGCCAAGGCGTGCAACGCTTGTGATGGCATAAGTAAGTTCATTTAGCCAGGTAGGGGCCCCAACTGCAAAATAATACTTCAGTGAGCAGGTGGTGGTTAGGTGGAACAGTTTTACGCAGTAATATTATCAGTGCAGGGACTGTCTTCGGCTTCACAACACAGTGGGACATTTCCAAGGGGTGAATCAGAAACAGAGTGGAGGCAGGGTTGGGGAGAACTCTGGAAGGGCAGAGTAAATCAGTGTAGAAATGAGGGCAGACTGAGTGAATTCCTACTCATCTTCTGTCTTCTACCATCAATACATCAATGTACAAACCAAAAAATGGGACATCCTGGCAAGAGTTGTTTGTAGTATGTCTGTATCAGGAGCATATATCTGGGTATCATCAGCATAACTGTAGTAGAACAGACAATACTGGCTAACGGAGCCATATAGAACTAAAATAAAAAAGGTCCCATAGCTGGCCCGGTGGCACTGGGGGTTGAGCGCTGGACACCACCTCGCCTGCAGCTGGCAGCCCGAGTTCATGAGCAAGCTCAGGCCGCGGGGCGGAGCAAGATTGAGACACCACAAGGCAGCTAGGCAGCTCTTCTCTCCAGGGAGGGACATGAGGGTTCCCCGGCTCTTGGATGCCACCAAGTGGAGGCTAGGTGGTAGCACCAAGCCACAAGGGAACCCTGGCATTTGGCCAGGTGGTGGGAAGGGATCATTACTGGAACCGTGGAGTACGTGTGCGCCTCCATGCACAACTGCGTTCCGGGGTCCCAAGTTAAAGGGGAGAAAAAACCAGAAAATTGCATGTCTCCCCCATGGCCAAGTAAGTGGAAGGTGGTCATGGGGGAGCAAAAAGCAATATGAAAATAAAGGACCTATAAATACACCTTGTGGGACACCAACTAAATAAAGATGGGGTGAAACTGAAACTGACCGTTTGTGATCGATCAGAAAGGAAAGAGTAGAACCAGTGCAGTGCTGTTAAGGCCTAAGATGGAGTGCAGTTGGGCAGAAAGGACATTAGACAGAGGAAGACTGGAGGAGGGCAGATGTAGTCTCAATTCACAAAAGTGGTAGGAGGAAAGAGGCTGGCAATTACAGGCCAGTCAGCCTGATTTTGATGGTGGGAAAGTTAATGGAATCACTGGTGAAAGAAAGGATTGTGAAATATTTTGAATTCAGTGCGGTTACAAGACCTGAGGCAGCATGGATTCATGAGGGGGAGGTGATGTCAGACATATCTGATAAAAGTTCTTTGACTGGGTGACCAAGGAACTAGATCAGGGTGGAGTGGTGGACATAGTCTACCTTGATTTTAGTAACGCATTCAGCACTGTTCCACATAGGAGACTAGTAAGCAAGCTGGGTAGCTTAGGAATGGGCCCAAAGGTGGTAAACTGGGTAAGAAATTGGTTAAGAGATAGGAGGCAGATGGTGGTTAAAGGAATTCACTCTGAGGAAGGGAGGGTGACCAGTGGGGTGCCTCAGGGATCGGTGCTGGGACTGGTCCTGTTTATTGTCTTTATAAGTGACATTGGAGAGGAGTTGGAAGGGAAGGTCTGCCTCTTTGTGGATGACATCAAACTCTGCAATAGGGTGGACACTCCAAGGGGGTGGAAAGGATGAGCAGTGACCTGAGAAACCTTGAGGAGTTCTCAAGGGTATGGCAGCTGAGTTTCAATGTGAAAAAGTGCAAAATAGTGCACTTAAGGCAGAGTACAAAATGGGGGAGGTGGTGCTGATGACCCCCAGGCATGAATGAGATCGGGGGTGATCATATCAGATGACTTAATGGTGCCCAGACAATGCAATAAAGCTTTTTTTTTTTTTAAGTTTTTGTTGACCAGATAAGTGCGCTAGACAAAGCCTGCCTATTTTCAGGCACGACCCTGGGAAGGGGGATACAGATGAATGCCAACTGACCTTGAACCAGATTAAGCTGTTGATGGTATTTTTAGTAAATGAGGGAAATTTGGCCAGGACATCGGGGAAATTCCCCTTTTCTTTTTCAATAAGTGCCATGGGATCTTTAACATCCACCTGAACTACCACCAATCCAGACAGATGGGACCCCGGTTTAACGTCTCATCCAAAAACGTCACCTCAGAAGTGCAGCACCCCTCTCATGCTGCACTACAGTGTCTGTACTGGGATAGTAACCCAAGTGCCAGACGTGGGAACTGAACCCACAGCCCTCTGATCTCCCAAGCCTCAGAGGCGAATATGCTACCTACTGAGCCACTGACATTTGGGAGGGTGAGTGGGATGTTGTGGTTCATAGGGAGGGATATCACCAGCTGAAAGAGAGAGGTGGTATTGCCTCTGTGTGGATCACTGGTGAGACCCCACGTAGAGTTCTGTGTCCAGTTTTAGAGACTACATCTCATAAAGGACATTAGACAGAGTAGAAGTGATCCAGTAGAGGGCAACATTAGAAGTTCTATGTTGAGAGATTAGAGGACCTGAATATGTACGGGGAAGGGGGAAGGATATGATAGAGACCTTTACATACCTCATGGGGGTAAACAAGGTACAAGAATGAAGTATCTTTCAGAAACAAAGGTGCTCAAGGACAAGGGGGCGTGATAAAAAACTGGAGGGGGTAGATTCAGGAAAAATGTGAGGAAGTACCTTTACAGAAAGAATGCTGGATTACTGGAACAGTCTTCCAATGGAGGTGATGGGGACGGAAATAGTTTTTGGAGAGCAAGAATGCATGGGATAGGCATAAGGGAGTCGTGGGAAAAAGGAAGAGGTGGATGAATGGGTCGGAGAGCAAGTAGGACCAGCGGTGATACTATAGGCAGGGAAAACTGGACAGACTATGTGGGACAAGTGGTCCATATGTGCCAGCAAATTCTGTTTCTGCGTTGCAAACTAAACCTACAGTTGTAATTATGGATGTCATGATATCTGAATAGTACCACGTTATTTGTGTAAAAAAAATCATAATATATTGATTCTCACTATGCTTGTAGGATTTGTCATTTTAGGAAAAAAATAGTCAGATCTGATTGAAGGAAGGTGGGGAATTAGGAATCATGGTCGCACCTATAGAGGGGTATGATGCCGGAGCAGCGAGTTGACTGTTCATAACAGTATATTGCAGTATAATAACTGGTCAGCAATTTCTCTCAATGTACTGACCAGGTTGATATTTTCCATAACAACCGGCTGGTTGTTATGACATTCATGAGCCATGCCAGTCAAACTATGCTGCTTCCTCATTGGCCAACATTCTGTATGTGGGCGGGTCCAAACAGTCTCACAAACTGCTGGAGAAAAATTGCTGGTCTGTTATTATAAAAAATGAAAGATGGGGAGGGTGTTTGTATGAGAATTTAGTGACACATCCTTGTTGTGGGATGCTTTTGATAAACTAAGACAGCGCCACGGGGTTTCCGTAGCATCCCACAACTCGGTGTGCATTAAATTCTCATATCAAACCCTTCCCCATCCATTATTCTCTATATATTGTGCTGCACAATAATCATGATATTGTTATTTTGCAACAGTAGATTGTTGTCTGTGGGAATTATCATGATATATTGTCATATCATGTTATCATGACATTCCTAATTTTGACTAAGCATTGTATCCCCTAGGTTTAAAGATCTAATTTTAATCATAATCCTTAGGGGGAGGAAAAAAAACATCCTTAGGAGGTTACATCAACCTGAATAAATCTGTACACTACTCTCAGTATCATAGCTGGGACCTTCAGGCAGAGTTGAGGGTATTCTCCATTCCATAAATTTGCCCTAGCCAAAGTCTATTCAGCATTTTTAAAGCAGAATCGCAAGAGCTGAAAAAATGAGTTGGCAGCTTTTCATAAAGTTTGAGTCCACAACAGGAAGCAAGAGTCAAATATCAACAAAAAATATAGATACTCCCACACAATCCTTTTATCAGCATTGTGTAAAATGCGTATGTAAACAAGACTGCCACACAGGCACAACACTGGTACATGCGCTGTTTCCAACTGTAAAGATTACTGTAAATATATTGACACACAGCAAACAGTATCATACTCATAATAAAATCCATAAACAGTGCAAGTATCCCTTGCTGAAGCCAAGAGAAAAGGTAGTCTCCATTTTGTCCTAACTTAACCCGGGGTGTGGTCCCTTAGTAGTACTGTATCCATAAGCACTAGAACAGTGTTTGTTAAATGGTGAGGCCAACCTCCTAAGGGGGAGGCCCCAGCCTGTTCCAGAGGAGGTTCAAGCAAGCCTGAAAATGTACTACATGTATAAATTAGTTGTGGACATTTTGTGTGAAGGGACAAGACAACTTAAAGTTGATAATGGCAGGTTATTTATTTTGTAACTTAAAATTTATGTCCCTTTCTTGCTGGTATGCCCTCTTTCAACTGCTCCCTCCATGGGAAGGATCTTTCCCCAGGGCTGACAGGCTCGGGCCCTTATGTCATCTTAATCCAGCATAGCGACATAAGGCACTTTTACACGGCACTTACTTGTGCTGTTCGGTTTTGTTCCTGTCCTGTTTCGCACCTCCCGGAGCGCTCGCATGCTACTTGTACATCAGAGCCATGATTTAGCACATAACATCTTCTGGTGTTTCGGCAGTGTTTCCTGCCATCTGTTGCCCGGTGGTATCACAGGCAATGAACGGAACTTTGGGCAGCCATTCTGCCTTAAATACATAAAAAACAACTATAACCTCAGGTTAGAATTAATTTAGGGCAGAGTTTCCCCTAATGAATTCCACTGACAACGTGAAGAAATTCGTCCAAATTTATACATGGAGAGTCAGTTGTACATATTTTAAACAGAATTTGTCAAGGAACATCTTACGTAAACTAATTCTGTATGGAGATTTTTTTTTTAATGCTCTGTTTAAGCGAATGTTTTAAGTTCTGTTTAAGAACGTGTTGTCAGTGCGGCACTGAACTGGTAACGTTTGTGCTGGAAGGGAGAAAGTACACAGCACATTGAAATGGCACAGTGGACGGCGAACCTACTCAAACTTGGAATGCGTTTTAGGGTGAGCGCTCACTTTCATTCCGGTACAGGTTGCTATCACACACATTTTTTTAAACCGAACAGCAATTCTGTAATGCTTATTCCATTACAGGGCACTGTGTGTAAAAGTGCCTTTAGAAAGTGACAGCAGAAGGGGACCGCATGGTCCATCTAGTCTGCCCATAAGCCTAGCCCCCCTCCCTTAGAAACTTAGAAACATAGAATTTGACGGCAGATAAGGAACGTTTGGCCCACCTAGTCTACCCATTTTCCTACCTGATTGATAAGCTGTAGATCCTAGTTAACCAACAGCCTACTTCCTCCTACCTCGCACTAGAACTGCCTTATATCTGTCCCATGCATTCTTGAATTCCCCCACTGTTCTTGACTCCACGACCTCCTCAGGAGCGCTGTTCCAAGCATCCACAACCCTCTCCGTGAAAAAATGTATTGTTAAATAAATCAGCACACATGCTGGACTGTTGTATAAATACAAAAATGGTTCAGCAGTTAATCTGAGGAAAGATATAGTTCAGACACAGGTATGTCCCCTTTTTGATCTTTTATAGTAGGTTATTCTACTGCTGAAAAGCTTAACAGACTAGATGTAGTATACAACAGGCTTGCCAGACTAATTCTGGACCGTCCTAAAACTACTTACCACTATGAGCTGTACAAAAGATTTGGTTGATTGTTACTTGACAAATGTAGAATGTGGCATACATTTTTTTAATTTTTTTGCAATGAAGAATGTGTACGAACAAGTCCCAAACTGTTAAAAGGACTGTTTGCTGAGTAGGTCTAAAACAGTATCATTGAGAGCAGCTGGACAATATAAGCCAGTAGTCCTGAAAGCCAAAACTCAAGGTTTACACACTTCAGTTACTATGTGCCTGATCTTGGAATTCTTTACCTGCCAATTTTAGTGTGATAAGGAATAGAAGTCTCCACCGAAAGCATTACTGCACTGATTTTAGAATAGTATTCTCCAGTTTGCTCCCTGTTGTCGAGAGGAGTTGTATAGTAAAAGAGAGCAAGGATTTGCTGAAGATGCTTTTAAGTATGTATATTATGTTTTTATATTATAATATGCATTCAGTTATAATTATATGCAGTATGTGGTTTTTCTTTATAGTGTACTAATGTTTTTCTTACTGTGTTGTACTAATGGAATCTGAAATGCTTGCAAAATCTAAGGGACACCATTGCAAATGAGCATGCCTCAGTGGATAACCCTCTAAATAAAACTGAATTGAACTGAATTGAAACACTTGTGAATTACCTTCCAGAATTTAGATGGGCTACTTAAATTGGTTTGGAGAGTTGTCCTTAAGTGGTTGGCCTTTGGTGTGTGCCACTATTGTGCAAACATTACTGGGCTGCCTGTATTTTAAAGGAACCGCAGGAGAACCTGAGGGCTTGTGAGTGGCCCTGGCTGCATCACAGCCTTGCCAAGGGTAATAATGTGAGTCCTTGCCTAGGGGAGATGGTTATTTTGGCAGAACGGAGGCATTTTTGTCACATAACCTAAAAACATTGCAGTGGAAGTGGTCCAGTGCTTCTTTTACATTTCAGCAGTCATTATTGGAGGGCCCGTCAATACTGGGGAGATTTAAGTTGCTGAAAGAATGGGAGAGAATAATCCTGGGGAGTACTTTAGGTCTGTGGATTATTTTTGTCACAGAAGGTGGTTTGGTGGTCGCTGAAAATATTCGGGAATGTACCAGCTGTGACAATCTGATGATTGTGTGAGGGAATGAGGGCGTGATTTGGGGACCTTTAGCAAAACAGTGCAGACTGTATATTGCCACGCCTCCTCCATTACCCTGTCTTGCTTAATAAGTCATTTCAATTTGTGTTTTTAAAACTCGGGATGTAAACAATGAGCAGCTCCTTATTTCCAGTGTGGCTCTGAGGTAGTCAGATATGAGCTGACAGTGAAGCCAGGAAGGGAATTGTGATCATCCCTGATATATTTGGAGAGCCAGGTCTCCGGACCATGATCATGTCTGGCCTTATCTGTCGGATCCAGAGTCTGAGCTTGTCCATCTTGCAGAGTAGGCTGTGAACATTTAGCTGGACCAGCTGTAGTATTTTGGGTAGAACAGCTGAGCCACTGGATGGAGTGCAGGGGCCAGGATTTAGTTCAGTATCACAGTGGATATATATCATTATAACATGGATTGAGAGAAGCAGGCAACCCAGTTGGTTAAACAGCATCACCTGACTGTGGATAAAATCTCCTATTTAATCCACAGTTTCATAGCCAGAACTACTTCCCTCCAAACATCTTGTGAATGTCCTTTAAGGCATAATATATCCCTGCCCACAGACAGAAATGGAAAATTGAAGAGCAGCTATTTTTTCCACACCATGAAACAGCGAAAAAGAACATCACTGATATTATGGAAATCCGCTTTTCTCTGTTTGACCACCTAACAGTCAGTGACTAAATGTTCATTTTCACGATGAGAAAACTCCCAGAAAGAAAATTAAAAGACACAGAACATTGAAATAAAAAATCTAGCTGGTGAAAATGTGAGTAGGCATGTTACACTGTAACAGGGATCCTGATCTTCTGGAGCAGAAAAAAAATGAAACACTCAGAAAAGCACAGCATGGGCTATTAAAGTGCTTGAAGACCCGTCCCTGGAAAATCATGTCAGGCAAACCTTGTGGAGTTCTGTGATTGGGTGACGAGTGCCTTGGACCTGGGTGGGCCGGTGGACGTCCTCTTTCTTGACTTCAGCAAGGCGTTTGACTCTGTTCCTCATGGGGGCCTGTTGGATAAGCTGGGGGAAATGGGGTTGGGAAACAAGATGATCAGATGGATAGGGAATTGGCTCCAGGACTGGACCCAGAGGGTTGTGGTTGGCGGGATAGTCTCTTCACCAAGGAGGGTCATTAGTGGGGTCCCTCAGGGATCGGTCCTTGGGCCCCTCCTGTTCAAGGCCTACATCTCTGACATAAGGAAGGGTATCAGGCGTGATATGAGTCTCTTTGCGGATGACTCAAAGCTGGGGGCAGTGGTGGAAGGGGAGTAGGGGAGGGTGGCCCTACAGGGGGACCTGGAGGCTCTGAAAAGGCGGCCTAGAAAGTGGAAACTGAGATTGAATGCAGGGAAATGCAAGGTACTGCTCCTGGGAGCCAGAAACCTGGGTCAAGTGTACACCGGAATGCTACAAGTCTCGGTGGCTGAGAGGGACCTGGGAGTGGTGGTGGATGTAAAGATGAACAACTCGGAGACTTGTAGGAGGGCATCAGCCAAGTCCAACAGGATGCTGGGGTGCATCGCTAGGGGGATCACCTCCAGAAGGAGGGAAGTGATACTACCTCTGTACAACTGCTCGGTGAGGCAGAACCTCAAGTACTGCGTGCAGTTTTGGAGGCCACACTAAAAGATGGACATTGAACTCCTGGAGAGGGTGCAGAGGAGGGCAACCAAAATGATCTGGAGAACAGGACCTATGGGGAGAGGCTCAAGGAGCTAAATATGTACACATTGGAAGAAAGAAGAGGGGGGACGTGATAGAGGTATTTAGGTACATGGGGGGTAAGTAGGGAGGTGAAGTCAGGGTGCTCAAAGGAAGGAGGGGAACTAGAGGCATGGGTGGAAGCTGGGGGGGAAGAGTTTTAGGGGAGAAAGGTGGAGGTGCTACTTCACTGAGAGGGTGGTAGAGCCATGGAATGCGCTGCCCGGGGAGATGGTGGAGGCAGAGACGGTGAAGGGGTTCAAGAGGGGTTGGGACTGGTACAGGGGAAGGGTTCTGGAAGCAAAGTCCAGTGCAGTGAGAATATCCGGGACTGGGAAGGGAGAAGCCCGATAGGGTGAGGGGGGCAGCAAGGTCAGCTCCCAGGGTGGGGGCTGACCAAATGAGCAGATGTGAAAGACCGATAGGCCTATTCTGCTGGCATTTTAGTATGTTAGTATGTGAAGACTGGCATTGTACAAAAAAATGCAGCAGTGAATTATAAGGAAGTGTCTGTGGAAACTCTGTGTGCCCTATTCCGGGAGTTCTATGCCTCCATTCATGATTTCCAGGGCAAAGTGTATATAGCAGTGCCCTGTGCCTGAGAGCAAGAATAAATAATTTCTTAAACAGCACTGAGAACGACAGAATGAATAACATAACCAATGACCCTGCATCATACCTCTCAACTGTCCCTGATTTTGCCTCAAAATGTTACTCTGTCCCTCGTAACATTGTGTTTCCATGCCCAAACAGTGGGGGGTGTAAGCACAAAATAATGTCAAGCATTAAAGTTACAGACTTGTTCTTCCTCGGAAAATGCATTTTACACTAAGCCCCTTATTCTACCAGCTTCATGAGTGGATATCACCAATTTTGAAGATTAGTCCCTGATTTTTGTCCTATGTCCTTGATTTTTTTAAGCCTTGTCCCTGATTTATGAGGCAGGAGGTTGAGAGATATGCCCTGCATTTAAATAAGCCAACAGTATATTCATAGCAGTCCTGAGACAAATTAGAAAGGAAGGGAATGACCGCATGGCACACCACCCACCAGTCATAGAAACATAGAAGTTGTCGGCAGATAAGGACCGCAAGGCCCATCCAGTCTGCCCATTTCTTTTTCTACCTTATAAATGTGCCATCGGCCTTTGCTCTGTCAGTGGCCTATCTAGTCAGGGTACTATGTGATAAGAGCGAATGGAAAACCGCGATGGGAAAAAGGTGACAGCACAATAACGCCCACCATTTGGGTGGCAGCACTAGGGCAACAAGTCAAAACCACGTTCACTATGGCTCCCAGCCCAGTTACTCACTCAACGCATGAAAGAACTACGATTAGCCACCTCAGCCGAACAGTACTGTGTGTGTGTGGGCCTTTGCCCTCTGCACCCTCCTAACTGTGTATAAGCATCCTTGGGGCGGTAGCCACCACTACATGAGCAGCACCAGGAGGGCAGCAGAGCTCATCTGACCCGGCACTATAATGTCACACTTGCCCAAATTGGCATTACCCTTTTGCTGTCACCCATATGCATTCGCCATTCTTACGGCGCTTATAATGCCTGACACCGCCAGTCAGCCATGGTGACCTAGCTAGACTTCAGGGATCCAAAGCACTGTTACCTGAAACCACTGCAGGGTTGGTCCATCATGTGTGGTTTGAAATATGTTGCAGTCGGGAAGGAGTCCATCAACTGAAGCCAGACTCCTTCACTGTCAGAAAAGCCGATGATGACAAAGAGTACCAGACCCAGAATTTTAATCCACACACTAAAAACCACAATAACATAACAAAGTGAACAAGGAAAGCCAACGTGACTTCCTATTTGCAGACCATGCAAACCTGAATTGTCCAGTACAGCTCTTCAAGAAGTATATAAGTACCCTCCCCAACACCCCAACCCTCTACCTGCACCCCAAAAGAGTGTGGCAAGTCATGGACCAGCACTGGTATACCTAGCAACCAATGGGTGTCAATTTTCTGGGTGATCGCATGTAAAACATATCACAGGAAGGAGCATTTACACAGCGGCACACAAACCATTCCATTGGAAGTACCACTGTGCAACTGTTTTTTTTTTTTTTTTTTTAATCATCTCTTTTTGGCCCCTACTACTCCCGTCAGTACTATCTGCTCTGGTCACGGACTCCCGTTGCCCCCACCTCCGGACATGTCCGCATCCCCTCGGTTATCCCTGGCTTTCCCCCCAGAGAGCGGGGCCGCGGCACCGACCCCCTATATCGGAGCCACGGTACATGTATCTAGTTGGGGGATTGGCTCCGGAGGCTAATCGGGGCACCCGGGGGCAGAGCGCCATGAAGATGGCGAGGTTCGGGATTTTGACCCCCCCCAAGCAGGATGGGGGCGTGCAATGGCGTCCTCATCACCCCATCCTGGCAGCACTGCTGGCGTCGGCGTGGTGCGGCCACCCAGCCGCCGCTAGGCGCCACTCGCGCCGAGTGCTACCTGCGCGCCCCAGAGAGAGCTGTCCAAGGGCGCTCAGTCCTTCTCCGGGCCCTCCGGCGACCGAGTCCGTTCGAATCCGAGTCGCCCGGCGTCTAGCGAAATCAACCGCTGCGCTGACGGGCGGCTCACTGTGCAGCTGTTGTCTGAGACTGGCTTGGCGTCCCAAGTGATTATGAGCATTACAGGATACTTCTGCGAAAGCAGCCACAAGAACTACTGGAGTGTCTCCAACACTGACAGGGAGAAGTGGAGCAAAGTCCTACCATCCTTGGAGGAAATCGTCAGCTCTGCAGTCAGCAGCAGTGAATGACAGGGGCAGAAGCAGTGTGTTCCATGTAGCACAGCAGTGAGAAACTCAGCCCACGAAGACATGACCAAGAAATCCTGTGATTTGGTCACCAACTCTGCATTCACCCTGCTGTTGTCCTCAACTTCCCAAATGGGAACTCATTACCCAGGATCAAACCTGCACGCAGGAACCTCAAATGACACAACAACAGTCGGAGCAACATGCACCATGAACACTTCACAACCGAGATGCTGTTCCCTGGCTTTAGTATGAAGCAATTCACCATCAACTAACCTGTCAATTTCCACTACTACAACAAATAAATGTAGTACAGTTGGGGTGCCGCGACATTTCATTTGCAGTAACCAGTGTAAAACAGCTCATGTAGTAGTAGTAGTGCAGAGTTTGTGAAACAATGTTACCAGTTTATGAAAGTTGAAGGGTACAGTGCAAGAAATGGTACCCATACTGAAACAGTGTTACCAGTTTCTGTTACAAGTTGGAAGTCACAGTGCAAAGCTACAGTTATATTACCAAAGTGACTTGCATGTAAAATGTTTAGTCAGATGTAAAACGTTTAGAAGTGCAGTTCTCTGAAATTTTTCAATAATATCCACGTTTATATGCAGTGTTTAAATTGGAACTACTTCATGTCATGGAAAGACATAAATATTATACTTTTCAGTCTTAAAAAAAATGCATTTCTCTTTATTCTATAACACACAATGTATAAACCATATTATAAGCGCAATAACCCACAACAGGGTATGGGGTCATTTAAGTGATAACATTCAGTTAGTTGGAGTATACTTGCAATAACCAGCTTCTGTGGATGATTAAATGCCGAGGTCGCCTTGGCATTTAATCATCCACAGAAGCTGGTTATTGCAAGTATACGCCAACTACCTGAATGTTATTACTATTATATGAGTTAGAGTTGCTTGTAAGTGTAGTTTTTATTATTTACTAAGGTACATTGCTCTTCTGTAACCTTAGAAGCTGTTTTTTTTTTTCCAAAATTCCACCCATGCAACTTCCTATAGAAAGAAGCCTCTCATTCTCTACTGCTATTTCTCTGTGCCTGAAGTTGACTTCTCATGGGTCCTTAAACTGTATGCATATCTGCTTTTGTTTCATGAACTAAATGCCAAACGTTGGCTAGCTAAGCACTTTTTTGAATATGAAATATTTTTGGTTGAGATTTGGTCACACCCTGTCCCTGCCCTTCTTGTCACCTGTAGAGAGAGATGGCTCCATCGGGAGAGATCTGTTGTGTGGTTGACAGTCATCCATTGCTGCTCTGCTCTCCAGCGATGAGACTCCACTCCTGCTGCTCTGAGTCTTCTTCCCATGATGATGCTCAGCTTAAGATTGTCAGAGCCATGAGACTGATGATTCGACCGATGGTTGCAGTAATATTAGTTTGCGATGTCTGACACAATCGCTCCTCCGATTGCTCTGCACTCACTCCGCCCATGACTTGGGCTGACCTGGACCTGAGGATGTCTGATCTCTTCAGAACTGACACTACATCCCGTGGCTCCTGCAGTTCAGAGTGTCGGCCAAAGTGAAAGTCAAAGGGCATGGGCGGGCTACGGCACAAATACAAGCACTGAGTGCAGTTCTTCTGGGGGGTCAGCGAGCAGCGAGGAGTACATTCTGCCAGTGGTGCCACAGTAAGAGCATCATTCTCTCGTGGATACCATGGGGACTCCGGGATGCCCCCCCCCCTCAGACTGTGCACACAGTATGAAGTCGTTGGAGGCGGGGGGTGCTCGTGCCGCACAGCTGAGAAAATTTATGGTAGTCATGTGTCTTTTAAAACAAACTGAGGGAAAGTGGTACAAGAGTGGCATATCTAAGAATTTGTTGCGTTCTCTGTGTGGAGGTCTCTTATTTGTGTATGTCTAAAGGAATGAGGTTGCGTCAGAAAATGTATCGGGGAAATTTTAATGTAGTAGTATAATGATAAATTTGTTTCAATATTTTCGGTGCCCATTGCATTTGTTTTTTGTTAGTCCTCATGTTTTTTTGTAACATAATTATGGGGTTTTCTTCTGTGTAAGAGTGTGGAAGTTTGTGGTGGTCAGTACAGGAGCTGGTGAGGTGGACGGCTGTTCCGACGCCATTTTTTAGTTTTTTCATTTTGTGGTGATCGAGGTTTGAATAAACGACTGTAGGCGTGGTTTGTGTTTGATTAAACGATGGTGTGAGCGGTAAAGATGAATAAATAAACGACTCTGGGGGATCTGAGATGCAATTTGTGGGGGAATAACTGGCGGCAGTTCTTAATTGTGATTGGCTGAGAGGTGATGCCTCTCGTATAATGGGATTTAAATCACAGCCCAGGTGCTATGAGGGTACTCTGCCTCATGCCTCACAATACACCCGGGGTGTGGATTAAATCCCAGTAACCCTATACCCTGTTGTGGGTTATTGCTTACTTATTAAATGGATAAGTGCGGCACTTATATGCCTTAATTTTCTGAATTTGTGTTTCAGTATATTTTTATATAGCACTAGCAGGGTTTCTGCCCCTTAACCAAATGGTGTGGAGTTCTAACCTTGGTAAGGTATGGGTCGTACCTGAAAATAGTCATTTTTGGGCTAGTGCACTTACCTGGTGAACAAAAACTAAATAAAATAAATAAATTTCAGTCAGTGTCAGTGGCTCAGCAGGTTGCACACTCACCTCTGAGGCTGGAAGATCAGAAGGCTGTGGGCTCTATTCCCACACCAGGCACGTGGATTAAATCCCAGTACTGACTCTGAAGTGCAGCCTGGGGGGCGGTGCTGCACTCCTGAGGTGTTGTCTTTCACATGAGATGTTAAACCGAGGTCCCATCCTCCTGTTCTGGTGGTAGTTCAGGTGGATGTTAAAGATCCCATGGCACTTTTTGAAACGAGGGGGAATTTTTTTGAAAAAGAGGGCTACAGTACATCAAATATACAGAATCCAAGTACATAATATATTGCATCATGTATACAAATATTAGTCAACTTATATACATATAACAAATCAAGTAATTGTACAATCAAAAAAAATAATAAAACAGGATTTTATAAAGCTTAAAGTGACCTCATGAAATTACCCAGTGTTTACAATGTATCCAAAAGAAAGTAACTCTTTCAGGTCTGTTTCCTAGTATCTTTTAAATAAACAGTTTGAAGAGAAATTAGAATGTTTCTCATAGTTTCAGCATTGTGTAGCACCCTTTGCTGTGTAACCCAAACACATCTTGCTTGCCAGATGTAACAGCGAATAACCGCAAAAATTATATAGAGAGTTTCTGGATGATGTTTCCTCCACCCTCCTCTGTAGTCACCAAACATTAAACAAGGATATGTCAGAGTTGTGAATGGTGGTTCAATCCACTCTTGTGCCAAAAGAGACCAAAATGGCTGAATATGAGCACACTCTAAAAATATAAGTGTACTTGAGTTTCTAAAAGTTGTATACAGAAGTTCCTTAAGCAATACCTCACATTTGTCTGCTTATGTTTATTATTATTGCGGACACTTAACCTTCTGTAATTGCTTAACCATATGTTGTCCCATAAAAATTCAGGCATTCTATCATGAGTGAGCTGATATATAACAAATGAAACATTTTGTGGCCACCCTGGAAAGGACACTTGATCTCTATAGTCTGTCTGCAAAATATGGGTATATAGTGTTTTCTTCGTAGTCTGCATCTAGGATATTGTTATGTTCCACTTAATGGCACTCTTTATTTGTTCTAACCCATATCCTGGTATATGAGATACTTTGCTTAATTTGGATGGTTTCTTTTGGGACCAGTGTTCGAGACAAGGGTTCAACCATGTCAAAACATGAGGTTTCCATGTCTTGTCTCCTGGCTTCAGTGCAACCCCTATGTTGTGTACAAGAAAAATGCTACTAAAAAAGGCTACTGGGTTTATCATATCTAAACCACCCTTTTTAACTTGTCTGTAGGGAAACTCTCTCTTTATTGGGTTTAGCCTGCTGCTCAGCAAGGCGGTGATAGCAGACTAGGGAGGTGGAAAGATAGCTAACATATGAGAAAATCAGCAACAGCAGAGTTTTAATTAATAAAACTCTCTTCTTTTTGGCAATCTGTTGCCCTTTCCAAGCCAAGACTATCCTATTTGCCCTTTGTAAGCCTTTGTCGCAGTTCTGTTTGGTCATGTCTATGTTCCCAAATTCTATACCTAATATTATTATTGCTTCTTGAACTACAGGTTCATTAGCAAATGTCGCATCTACTGGAAGAGGGGTGTTACCTAAAGGAACACCTTTACTTTTTGTGTAACTAATTTTAGAACCAGATTGTGTGGACTATGCAGATAGCATATCTATGAGTACCTGTTCATCCATAGTAGGATCAAGGCAAAGAACTAAATCGTCAGCATATGCAAGGATTGTTACCATACAGTGATCCATGGTTACTGTGAGACCATGCTTTCGGTCATTCTGAGCAGTGTACCTACGTAAAATATGAATGCTAAAAGCATATAGGAGGGGGCTGAGGGGGCAGCCTTGCCTGACACCTTTTTTAACCATTATTTCCCTCCCAATCCACCCATTTATATTAGGGACTACAGTAGCTTCTTTGTACATACTTTTAACCCATTCTGTCAATTTGTCAGTTATACCATATGCTTTAAGGACCAAAAAAAGGTTGGGAAAGCAGGTTCACTCTACTAAGGGGTTTTAGAACATGTCCTACGCTTAGTGCGCCTGGCTATGAGATCTTCACTACTCCCTTCCTCTATATCTGATATGACATCAGTAGTTATGGAGGCTGCTGAAGAGGAATCTAAATCTTCTCCCCTTGAGTCCTCATTCTGTTTGTCAGGAGCCAGAATCACAAATTTGTTACTGGTTTTCCATGTCCTTTGGCCCTTGATGTTATCAGATTTAGCTTTGGGTTTGGATGGGAGTGTTTCCATAACCTAGTCCTCTTTATGCTATTACTTTCTTAAAGGCATGTAACTGACTCAGGGGGTGGGGGCATTTCTGCTCCGTCTTCATCCTCCTGAGCCGTGGACATAGCTTCAGAGTTTTGGTCCTGCTCTACTGTTCTCTCAGATGTTTGTGGATCCACATTTTGCTCCAGTGAGGCCTGACAGGATCCCAATTGTATGTCAGTTCCCTCCTGGGTAACAACTGGGGGTTCGGCATTCTGGGGGATTTCTGATGCCTGTGCAGCACTTTTCTGGGCTTATAACTGCTGAGCTCTATTAATTAAACCTTCATGTGAAGGGCAGTCTTCTCTGTTGTGGAAGCCCATGGACGCTTCCCATACCCATGGCCTGTTTTTTTCACATAAATTACATTTAAACAGGTTCAGACAATTTGCTGAAGTGTGGCCATAGTCTAAACAGTGATTACATCTCGGGGTGTCACATGCTGAGTTATGGTGTGTTCGGGAACCACATTTGAAACATGATTTGGGCTGCCCTATATAAAATTAGATCCCCTCTGTCTTTCTCTAGGTAGAAACTGCTAGGCAGATGAACTGGACCATTGTTGGTTGAAAATAACGTGACCTTAATTTTCCATCCCCCATTCCATATTTGCTCGCTCTCCGGAATTGGGGAAGGTCTGTCCAATACCTCACAATGCTGGCACAGCCAGAACAGTATATCTTCAACATTTACACCTTCATTACGAAACATAACTGTAATATGTTTTATGGCTGGTTTAGTGAGGGGGACTGCCATATATGATATCCACACAGGGTTATTTTTAACTAACTGGTATTGGGCCCAAAACCTGTCTAACTCTGATACAGTTTTAAAACTAATGTCGTAGTTTGAGTTACCTAGGTGTATCAATGTAAATATTTCAGAAGAAAAAAACTTCATGAAACTTTTAAGTAATTGCTTAGCCACATACAACCTATTGGGGGATTCTCCAGCCCCGCTTTGTAAATTAACCTAACTGCATTTCTACGGGGGCTGGTTCCCATTTGTTTTGAAACAAATCTGCAAGTTTAAACATGGGGTTTAACCAGGCTCTCTTGGATGGGTCTAATAGATTTACCTCAGAGGGACTCATTCTATGACTGTCTGGGTCAGACTCTAAAGGCATTGTTTTTTGAGGAGTACCGTTGTGCACAACTTGATTCACCCAGGTACTTTTGTCGGGGCCTATGTTTGTAACCTCAGAGTCAATAGGAGCAGAAAAAGTTCAGTTTTGTACATTGTTAATATCGGTTTGGTACCTTTGCACATCTGAGTCGCTAGGGTCCGGTAGCCATTGTCCGCCTTCCTCCTGAATCCGTCTTGCCTTTTCTAAAGCCCAAATCGGTGACCAGCCGCTTGTGTTAGTGTCAGAAGGGCTCCTGGAGGAAGCCTCGTTTCGGGGATTCAAGGAAGGTGCGTGTCTTGATTCTTCACAAATCCCTTTCAAAGTGCTCGTTGGTGTACTGGGAATAGCGTCAGATAAGGTAGGGTTTTGCAAATCAGTTTTAGGCAGGGAGTCGGGTTTCTTTCCTGATGCTGGAGGGCGTTAGAGGCCGAGCTTCAGTTTACCAGTTTTTCCTTTTTGTTGCAGGTTCCTTTCTTTTTGAGCAGGCGGCTCTGGGCACACAACCGTAGGTTGTTTAGCCGCCTGACAAGTTTGTCCAGTATCTGTCAGCGGAGCACTCAGCTGAGTATTGCCCTTTAATGCTGCCATGTCAGCATACAGTTTCACTTTCTCCTGTGGTGCAACATTTTTTTCAGACACTGATTGAGAATGTAGGGCTGACAACTCGGCTTGCAAAGCTTCTCTCCTTCTTTGAAATTCTGTTTCCTCAACGTTAATTTCTTGGAATAACATTTCTTTTTTAAGATATCACAATCAACAGGATTACAGTTGTTAGTACCCTGCACCTCAGAGATTTCAATCCTTGCTGTGTTTGTCTTGTGATTGATCCATATCTGCTTCAAAGAATTCTTCTAGACAGTCTGACATCTGTATTATGTTCTCATTAGCCTCTAGTGAATTAGGGACAGGAGAGGAGGCTAGCTCCCCAGCCACCATAGCATCTGCTTCTCCTCCTGGCTCCACTGAAGTGGCCATCTTGGAAAGACAGTCAAGAGTTCCCCCTGCTGGAGAGTAGGGGAATTTCCCCGGTGTCCTGTCCAAATTTCCCCCATTCACTACAAATACTGACAGCTTAATTGGTTCAGTGTCAGCTGGCATCCATCTGGATCCCTCTCCCACGGAACTAGGCTGAAAATAGGCAGAATTGTCTAGTCCTCCTTTCCCGGTCAACAAAAACTAAATAAATAAAGTTTCTCTCTCTCTCTCTCTCATTGTTCAGCTTGTATCTCTGTATGTTGCCTAATTTGCATTCTGCATATCACCTAATTTTTAATTCTGTCTGTACGCCTCATTTGTATTTCTGTAAATGTGTTATCCCAAGTTATTTTTCCTCCAGGTTGGACTGAAAGCAAACTCTGTCTCTGTGTGCTTTTCCTGAGTAATGGATCTAAATCAATAAACAAATGTGATTGGTCATTTATGACCACATGCCTATGTGTTATCACTAAGGAGGTCAGAAATGCTTAACTTTCTAAACCAAATTATTCTGTTTTACAGTTATAAATCAATGCTAGCAAATAGCTATCAACATTACACATAACCTTGTATGTACAATAAAGAATTACTGTAGAAGAGTTACTTAACTGGGCACATTCTCATGAGAGAGCCACTGTTGCTGAACCTTGCGGTTTGCTTGCAAAATAGGCCCCATACTTGAGTCTGTGTTTGCAGAAAATAAAGAGCCTTTTTAGGAGTGTGCAAGAGGTGTGTAGCTCCTTTAATGATGATTGAGAATTTTGTTGGGAAGATGACCATGGGTTAAATGTTTCCATTTCTCCAAATGTACATTATCTTATTAAATGTCAAAACGCCTGAGTCACAGACAGTCTGAAAAGGCTGACGACAGCAAACTGTAAGACATGTTTAATCCTTTTTTTAGGATTCATTAGTGTAAAATACAGATAACTATTGCCTCAGTCCAAGACAAGACAGACAGCAAATGTTGAAACTTTTTTAGGTCATGGTGAGGCCAAAGCAGGAAAGAAATAGCAACATAGTAATTAAGCAATTTATTTAGTTTTAGTTACCAGGTAAGTGCACTACACAATCAGTTGCCTATTTTCTGGCATGACCTGGGAGGTTACAGCAGGGAAAACAGTACAGTAATTGACATTGGCATTATAATATGGGTATATTCAGTGTCCGAGGTACCAAATATACAGTACAGTTTGGATAATAGAATGAGAATAATGAACAAGTACGTAACAAGATGCAAGCTATAAAATAAATACCCAGATTAACAAGTACAAAGGACATATGGTGACAAAACATAAAGAATATGACATTTCAGAGAAAGTCTTATAAACACGACAGATACCAGCTACGGGCAGGAGCACACTGAAGATTTGTGCAGGTAAGCTCGGAAGCAGCTATGGAAAGCCTGGACTGCTTGGCAGTTTTGAACCTCAGCCATAATAGAATCTCAGAGTTTGGGGGGCAAAATGTGAGAAGGCACGGTCACCTAGCTTCGTTCTTGTCCTAGGTGTGGACAGTAGGTCAAGCTCTGAGGAGCTTAAGGGATAGATGTTTAGACAAAGCAGGAGAAATGAGGCAGGGGCGGCTGTTTCTTCACAATATTATAGATGACACCACCCAGGTGAAGTCCAATAGGGCTGATGGGGGGAGCCACCAGTTCCACTTTTGTAAGATGGTTTAAGTTTGGGGAGTAACATACCTTGGGCTATGGAAATACTGGCATTAGGGGTGAGGCTGTGACTGATCTTGTCTGCAATCCCCTGCCTGGAATTTACTGCCTTACAGACTGAGACCATATGCAATGAGGAAGTCTAGGGGTGGGTCTAGTGTGACACCTAAATATTTAAAGGATGGAACCAAGGCAAGGGAGGTTCCATCAGTGCACAAGACCAATAGGTGGGATGGACACCTCTTCAGCGTTGGAGCCAAGCTGAAGAGCATAGTTTATATCTTTGTGGTGTTCAAGCAAAACTTATTGGTATGGATCCGTCTTTGGATGGCCTGGAGGTTTAGAAAATGTATACTGACTGATTTCAGCAATGCTATTGGAGCTTGAAAAGAAAACAAGGTCATCTGCATGGAGGATGGACATATTATACGAGAGACACTGGTGGATAGAGTTAATGTGAAGGGAAAAGAGGCCAGGCCCAAGTAGTAAACTTTGTGGAATCCCAACCATGTTAGGTTCTGGTACTGAAAGAAAAGACCCAAATTTGACACACTGAGTGTGCCCCTGCCTTTTTTGATCCTCTCCTCCCCCTATGCCCTATCCTCTCAGCTGCCCCCCTCGTTTTCTGGTTGACTGAAGTCCATGTCTCCCTCCCTAAAGACCGAGGCAAAGTACTTGTTCAGTACCTCTGCCTGTTCCCCCGCCTCCTGAGCCCATTCACCCCCAGTCCTAATCCTGGGGATCTGTGCTCTTCCTTCCCTTTTCCCCTATGTATCTATAAAACCCTCCCCACGTATATCCTTAGCCAGGTTGTGCTCCATCCTAGCCTTGATCCCTCACCACCCTTGTGACCCTTCTGGCTGACAGCTCATATTCCCCTCTCTCCCTTTCCCCCCTGGAACACGTAAAACGTGCGTAGGTAGCCTTCTTATCTCTTACCGCCTCTTGCACCTCCCTATTCCACCAGCATGGCTTCCTGGCCCTGCCATTTTTGCTCCTTACCCTTGCACACCAGCTAGTAGCCTCCTGTACCCCTTTTTTAATGGCCTCCCACAATCTATCTACATCCATGTCTGGCCTGATCTGGCTCAATATCCCCCTCAGTATCCTGCCCATACCCACGAAGTCCACCCCCCTGAAATCCATTACCACTGTGTGTGAGCGGTTGTCTCCCCCCCCCCCAACCAGGCACAGCATAAACCAGACTGTGTCATGGTCTCCTCCTGCCAGTGGGCTACACACCTCCAGATCCCTTATCCGGTTGCCATCTGCAAGGACAATGTCCAGTATCCTCCCCCCCACTAGTAGGCTCCCCCACCTGTTGGACCAGAAAGGCATCTTGAAACACATCCATCAGCCTCTGCTCCCTGGCCACCACTGATGTCATGGTGTCCCAGTCTGCCCCCGGCATATTCAGGTCCCCCATGACCACCACCCTACCCTTTTCCCGGTCACAGTGCCCCTTGATGTGCTCAACCAGTTTTCCTTCCAGATCCTCATCCATTGCAGGTGGCCTGTATACCACCCCTACTGTTTATCTTTTTCCTCCCCCTGACTGTAGGGTTACCCAAATTGCTTCCACTCCCCCTCTGCCTCTTCTACTCCTCTTACCAATATTCCATCCTCGACTGTCAGTGCTACGCCTCCTCCTCTACCCACTTCTCTATCCCTCCTGAATATATTTTTTTTTTTAATTACTTTTTATCCGCCTTATCATCTTGATGTTCCACTCTTTCAGGCTTAGCTCATGCACTCTCTCAACCCTGAATCTGCCCCAGAGTGATCTTGGTGACTCCTACCTCCTTCTCGCCTCCGTGGAGCACCTTGCACAGTGAGATCTGCCCGTAGTTTCTGAACTGGGCGGCTAGAGCGGCTGTCATCTAGGAACGGCGAGGGTAGTTTCTGTTTTTCTTGTGGTTTCCCCTCCAACCCCTGAGGACGCCGGCTCGGGCAGGAATGTGCTTACACACGCCTGCCAAGTGCTTAACAGCATCCTCCCCTCCCCGACTCCTCTGTAAAGGAGCCGCCAATTCCCCCGAGAGTCGGTGCTTCCACCGGCCCTCATGGACGTCTGGTACATTAAGTACTCCTGGTAACTCTCCCTGAAGGAGGAGCGTGTCCATTGGGATGCTCAATCCTCCTTCCCCTAGCTGACCCCCAGCAGCCGAAGTCCGTATCCGAACCTGGGTCAGCGGCATGGTGCAAGGTGTGGTATCCAGTGCCTCACCCTCAGCGCCACCGAGCCGGCCCCTCCTGAATATTTTATAGCCCTCCAAATTTAGGTCCCAGTCATTCTTCTGGGTGGCCCATGTTTCCGTAATTGCTGCCACATCCACTGATCCTTCGGCCAGCATTGCCTGTAGCTCGGGCATTTTGTTTCCCATACTCCTGACGTTGACCAGGACCGTCCTCCACCCCACCCTCCTCCCTCCCCTGCTCAGCTGATTTGGCCCCTTCGCTCTCCCTATTTGACCACTCCTGCACAACTCTTGCATTGTGTCCATTGGGGTCCCCTGCCCTTATTTGCCGCCGTAGACCAGGGACCACGGTCAGTCCTCCTGTCTCCAGGCCTGCACTAGTCCTTCCCCCCTTTACAAGTTTAAACCCCACTTCACGTTTATGAATTTGGCGAGTTTCAGCTTTAAGATCTCCTTCCCCTCTAGGTTAAGATGTAGCCTATCTCTAGCATATAACCCCTTATCATCCCATGTGTCCCCCCAATCCCCCACCAGTCCAAACCCTTCCTCCCTGCACCACTCCCTGAGCCACTGGTTCACACCTCTTAGTTTGTTCTTGGCCTCCCCGGATATCTTAGGCACTGGCAGGATTTCCGAGAAAGAAATTGTACTCCCAATAGAATGGCAGACCCTGGCTAGCTCCCTGAACCTTGCCTGGATTTCCAGGTCACTGTTCCCTTCCAAATCATTTGTGCCCAGGTGTACCAGGAAATCAGGGGATCCCCTGCATTCCAAAGCTAAGGAATATAGCTGGAATTTGGCCTTGTGAGTGGATAGTCCCGGGATGCATTTAACCCTGACTTTGCTGCTTGCACCCTCCTCTGCTCCCTCCCACTGGATGCCCCTGATCATGGAGTCCCCCAGCAGTATCACCTTTACCCCCACCTTACTGGCCCTTTTGACCCCTTCTAGGCTCTTCCTTCTATCATCGGCCCCAAGCTTGCTCCTTGCACCCCCGTTAGTCTGGGGTTCACTAGTCTGTGCATGACTTACCGTGCTCTTGCTTCTGCATGCGGATTCCAGTTTACTCTTCTGCCCCCCAACCTCCTGGCCGGCACAGTTGGCCCTCCCCCCGCTCCCACCCGGGCTCCCTTTTTGGGCCAGAGCCCACAGATCCCCCTCCAACTGCCCTCCTGCCTCCCCTCAGATCTTGTCTCCCTCCCTTCTGGCATAATTCTCCCTCCTCCTCATCCACCTTCCCACTCTCGGCAGGTATCCCCTCCCCATCCCTGTCCCTCTAGAGTGCCCTCTCACCACCTTCCCTTGGCTGACTCCCCAGCCTGGGTGTCTTGTCAGACCCAGTTCCTCCCCACCTCCCATCACCTCTGGCTTACTATCCCTCTCTCACTGCCTGCCTTCTCCTCCAGTGTCATATCCCCTCCCACCCTCCCGCAGCCTAACCAAATGTTCTCTGCCCGCCTGCTCCCCAACTTCCTCCTGTCCTGTAGAGCATGGTGTATCTGTTGCTAAGAGTAATGCCTGCCCCGGCATGTTGTCACCTGCCCCTCCCCTTTATCTCCCTCTGGCTGGCACCACTCCTGTGGGGTGTTTTCCATTTGTTGCTTGTGATATGCCCTACCCCTCCTGAGTTGCATGTGATACGCCCTCCTCCGGAGTCACCAGGGGCCTATTCCTGCCTGCACCCTGGAGTGTGCTGCAGTGGCCTCTCCACCCTCCATGAGACCGTTTCCGCTCCCATTCCCCCCCCCATGTCTTCCAGTTTTCTTCTGATCCCCTCTACCTCCGCCCTAAGTCCTGCCAGCTGGGAACATACCAGGCACCCTCCTTTCTTCCATGCCCAATTTAGGATTATTGCTGCCCGGCACCCCGAACACCCAATCACCCTTCTGAAGATGCCTGCTCTGGTCAGCCCCGAATCCACCCTCATTTTGGTGTGAACAGGCCTAACCACTTGCAGCCCAATAGTTTTTGCCCACCTCACTTGATCAATTGTTCAATCAGCAGATATCCCCTTTAACAGTTTTCAAAACCCCTCAGCACTATACAAATCACATATAAGGCAGCACTATCGAAGAACAGCACTATATAATCAGCAGTTTAAAACAGTATACACAGCTCACATATAAGGCAGCACTATCAAAGAATAGCGCTGTATAATCAGCAGTTTAAAACAGTATACACAGCACTGTATCGTCAGCAGTTTCCCAGTTTACATATCTCAAATCCCACAGCCGTATGTGTGACTAGCATGTGCTCAATGGTGTCTAAACATACCCAGCATATGATTTTGCCTGCCTCCCAAGTTCAGTAGCAGTAAAACAGTACAGTCCAGAATCAGGACCCTCCCAAGTTCAGTAGCAGTAAAACAGTACCACCCAGAACCAGGTCCCTTACGCCATTCCTCTCTGCTGCATATAGTCAAATATTTTCAGTCCTCACCCACTCTGCTTGCTCCTCCCAGCTCCAATCAGCAGCAGCAATCCAGGACACCCACAACAGTCCAGCCTTCCCCCCTCCAAGGCTCCATCCCCTCTGACTATTTAATAGAGGTTGGGGCCGGGGTGGGTGGTGTGGGACGAAGAACACAGCAGCAGCTGTTGCGACTAGGCTAATGGCCTTTATAGCCCAGTCGCTCGGTTGAAAAACGCACGCTTGGCGCTGATTGGCCCCACCGCTCCTTGCTCCTGAGCGGCGGCGGCCCTCCAACACTCCTCTTACTGCCGATGCGGCTTCCTGCGGCCCTCCGGGTCTACTGCGACCACTGATGCGGTCCTCCTCCCTCGCGACCTGGCTCCCAGCAGCAGAAGAACACAGCAGCAGCTCTTGGGACTGGGCTAATGGCCTTTATAGCCCAGTCGCTCATTTGAAAAATGTGCGCTTGGTGCTGATTGGCCCCACTGCTTCTTGCTCCTGAGTGTCGGCGGCCCTCCAACTCTCCTCTTATTGCCGATGCGGCTTCCTGCGGCCCCACGGGTCTCCTGCGACCACCGATGTGGTCCTTCTCCCTCACTCTCTCCGCCGATGCAGCCCTGGCTCCCAGCAGCAGAAGAATACAGCAGCAGCTCTTGCGACTGGGCTAATGGCCTTTATAGCCCAGTTGTTCAGTTGAAAAACGCACGCTTGGCGCTGACTGGCCCCACCGCTCGTTGCTCCTGAGCGGCAGCGGCCCTCCAACACTCCTCTTACCACCGATGCGGTCTCCTGCAACCACCGATGTGGTCCTCCTCCCTCGCTCTCTCTGCTGATGCGGCCCCGGCTCCCAGCAGCAGAAGAACACAGCAGCGATCATTTGTTTACAGTCAAAGGCAACACTCCTTAGTTAGGTGAGCAATGGATTTTATTTAAAAAAAAAAATGATGCCCTGTAAAAAAAAAAAAAAAAGGATGTTTCCTTGGTGCTAAGCGATGGATTCCTGTAGTACGCTGGTAACCTGAGTTCTTTGTCAGAGTCCAAGATATCATGAGCAGAGGTCGGCAGGCAGTGTTCAGCACATCCGCAGGGTTCCTTACTTCCTGGGCATGAGAGCTTGTAGCACCAATCTCACAGTGGCTTTTGGTGGTGGAGGTGCCATTGACAGAGTGGGTGACCATGCTCCCTGAAGCAAACCCTACAAGCATGCACAGGGCCAGTGGATGGGGGTGCGAGCGAAAAGCTCAATACATTGGATGACAGCTTCTTCCAACTCTCCCCATGCCCAATGCCTCCCCCAGCACATAATTGTTGGTCCTTCCAGCTGACATCTCCGCATTTCACACAGTGCTCCTCCTATAGGCCCAGAGGAGGCCCCCAGCAGGGGCAAGTTGGTAGTCGTTAAAGCCAGGAAGGAAAACTTGCTGCTTTAGTTGGCTGGAGGGGGCCCTCGGTAGAGACAAGCCAGCCCCATGGTACATCAGCAGACCAAAGGTCTTGAAGAGTCCCTCATGGCAGTGGGGGTTAAGTCTGGTAGGCAGACAGGGCTGTTCAGAGGCCTGAAGGACAAGTGTGCTAGTGAGCAAATAAAAAGGTAAAAGGAATGCTTAACAGAAAAAAAAAAATCAAAAGATACCCTCTCTGATTCCTATGGAGTGTGCTGCCAGTCAGACTTAAATCACAAAACATCAATAAGCAGGGTAGGGTCATTAGACTGAGAAACTAAGTGGATCGGCATGCTGGGGAGTTGTAGTAGATTTTATTTATTCATGGCTCCCTTCCTGGAGGCTCAGGGTACCTGTACAATAAAATAGAGGTAGCAGCAATTACAGGCAAATAAATGCAATCCCAGTTAATAAATAATATAAATTAAATCACAATATACTATAATAAAATTTTCAGCAACTATCTAACAGGGTTTTAAATAATTGATTAGCAGTTTTTTTTCCTGGGACAATACTGACTGTACAGAAAGTATTTATGTAGGTTTTCTAGAAGTGGTATGCTTGTTAAACACAATGAGGCAAGTACTATGCATTTTTACAATGTTTTAGCACTTTTATGAGCAAAACGCTAATCAATTTTTAGAGTTAAATAAAACCCTGTCTGATATATACACTCGTGTGATTGGATGACGCTGGCACAATATGAAGTTGGAGGGAGGCAGGTTAAAGGAAAATGTGAGGAAGTTTGTTTTTTTTTTCCACAGAGAGGGTGGTGGACACATGGAATGGCCTACCGCAGGAGGTTGTGAGAGCGAGCACAGTGGAGGGATTTAAACATGACTGGGATAGGCATAAAGAAACTTTAGCAGGGGAAGGAAGGACGAAAAGCTGCTGACCAGATAGGGTCTGAGGCCACAAACAAGTATAGGGCTTATGGGCAGACTGGATGGGCCTGACGATTCTGATCTGCCAACAGTTTCTATGTTTCTATTGCTTACTGTGTAATACTTGGGCATTAAGGACTCTCACTTCCCATAGGCCTGTGCAGATGAGTTTTAAATCCCCTTTTAAAGGCCTCCATGAGGAGGCCTCCCAGGAGCAAATTCCAAAAAATCAGACCCATGACCATGAAGGACTAGTCACCCAAGGTTTTAAGCCTGGCCCAGGAAACAACCAGGAGGCCTTCTTCAGTGGAGCGGAGGGGGCATGCTTGCATGTAACAGTATAGGAGATCACTTGGGTAACCTGGGCCCAGCCTATGTAGGACGTAGCTAGTAGCCGAGCCAGCAGCGCATCTTTTGGTTGAGCTGTGTGTGTGATCCTAATTTTTATTCATTTTTATTATTTTTGGGGCACAGTTTGATTACTAATTTAGACCTGGTGATTGCCTTAGTCTCCTTGAGGGAACTTTTCATTTTGCAACATCAGAAATTCCTGAGGTAGGCTGGCCCGGTGGTGCTGAGGGTTGAGGTGCTGGACGCCACACCTTGTGCCATGCCAACGACCCGAGTTCGGGAACAAGCCCGAGCCATCGGGGGTCGGCAGGGGAAGGAAGGGAAGAGATTGAGCGTCTGATGGACTGCTTTCTCTTCCCGGGGAGGGATTAGGGGAGCATCCGCTCATGGAGCGGCCTCTGGTGGTGGCCGGGGGTGACAACGCAGCAGGTGTGCTGGGGCAGAGCTGCGCGCACAACGCTGTTTCAGCAACAGTTCGCAGGGGCTCAGCAAGAAACACCTCTTCCCGCTGGAGATAGGCAAAGGCACCTCCCTGACAGCACACTCCCATATCTGGACACTCCCTCTCCAGTCCCCCCTCCCAACCTGGAGATCAGTACTTAGAGTGCCCTGGGTGGATAGGGTGGCCCTTCTTTGGAGGGTTCAGACCTGGGGGATGTGCCGGGCTGGGGGTGTCAGAGTAGAGAAGTAGTCACAGTGGGAGGTAGAGGTCGTCGGAGGATGCTGGAGAGAGTTCTCCAGATGAGGAGGTGAATAAAAATAGTTAAAAAAAAAAAAAACCTGAGGTATAGGGATAAGGACTAATACAATGTTGGCAGGGAGCAAGGCTGCCAAATCTTCAGATGTCACAAGATTTCCAGGTACAGAGGCACCAGTGACACTGGACTGTCTGCAACGAGCCATGAACACTTACCAGCATACTGATAAAGTTAAGACACCTACAGTGAGTGTCTGATCCAGGTACAGTACATACTGGACTCTGAGAGACTTGGTGAAGAAAACGTCACATGTGGCCGGCGAAGATATGCAGGCAGACTCAGCCACAGTTAAGGAGCAGTCTCTTACACTCCAGTACAGAGCACAGGAAAATACAGTTCGGGGCCACAGTGTGTGGGTATTGGGCCTCTAGGAGGGGTTAGATGCTATTGACTTAACCATTATCCTGGAGCACTGGCTGCCATCAGTGCAAAGCCTAGGCTTTGGGGTTCTAGTAGTCCAGGCCTGTCGCATCAATCCGAAATGAGACCACACCTCGGGGTAGGGCCATTATACAGTCCTCATGGTTTTAGGCACAGAAACGATGAAAGAGAAGATCATCCTGGCACACAAGATGAGGATGCTAGTGTGGTGGACAACAGCAGAATACTTTTCTTTTCAGATTTATCATATACAACCAGGATGAAGAGGAAAGTGTTCAACTATATTAAGGAAAGGCAGAGGCAGATGGATGTTGACTGTTAACCTATGGTTCCCAGCTAGATTTGGGTTACTGCGGAGCAAAAAACATTCATCTTTGCTGACCTGAAAAAGGCAGGTCTGTGTGTCACAAAGCTTGAACATAAAGTCTCTGCTGCAGGGGGAGGATGGGGGGACCTCTGTTTATCAGAGACAGACAACTGAAATGACATAAAAATCTATCATTCTAATCCCAGGAATCCCTCACTTAGTGTTTACACCTTAGCATCTCTTCCCAGCGCAGAGAAATGCTCTGGAGATAGAACCTATGCAAATTAGAGAATTTGGAATGTAGTTTCAAACTCTACCTGGTGTCATGCTTCACTCTAGGCATTTAGCGCAGATTTGTTTCTCAGCCTGAACAGAGCAGTTGCCCCTGAAATGTTGTAGTCTAGTCTCCAGAAAGCATTTATTTTTAATTAGTGTGTTATTTAACTGTTATCTAGATCTTGATAGCTCTGTATTACTTTAGGATTTTTAGCAATTTGGTTGTTTTTGTACTTTTTTCCAGTTCCTGTTTTGGTTCCCAGGAGCCGGAGAAAGCTTGGCAAAGCGTTGTTCCTGCTTTTGTGGAACCGCTATTATTTCTTTTAAATTGGGCTATTTTTGGTTAAATTACTACTGCTTTTAGTGGTCGTCCTCTATTTCTGGTCCCGGTTCCCATTTTTTAGGGAACTGGACTGGTTTCTCATTCCCACTCACTTTCTAGCCACTCTTGTCAGTTTTTGGATATATATGTAACTACCCTTCCCTCAGGTAAACACAGTTGGCATATTGGCTTCACAGATGACACTTGTAGCAATAGTCCATTCACTCCACTGGCAGGTATTTCCCTGTCTCAGTCTTGGGAGGAAGGGGGCACCCAAGCAACATTTATGTTTATTATGGATTCTGGTGTGGGCCATGGCACTGGGGGCACCAGAAAATTGATAGTCCTCACACACGAGCTGTCCACAAACAGAAATAGAGTCAATCAGTAGGTTTTATTCTGACACAAAGAATTTAACAGAAGTTGCCCACCGGGCAGCAGGTACAGTGACAACAGGTACACCATCCATATTTTTCCACAGAAATAATTTGCATATTTACAGGTAGGAAACCCATCCCCTGTCACTAGGGGCACAAACTACTTTTTTCCCCATCCATCCCTCTTCTGGGTTATGGACAATGCACAATCTTGGGATTTACCATGCCGGGGCAAAACTTCAAGCACCCCCTCACCAAAGTTTCTTACAGGATCCTCCAACTGGACATTGCTTGTCTTCCAACTTGCACGGAGCAATTACAGTGAAGCTTATCCCCAAAACTGTGAGAGAACTTGCTCCTCCTATGCCAGATTGGGCGCATAGGGGTTCATTCCTAGAGTGAGGGGCACCTCTTTTTTTTTTCCTCAACCGTATATTCATACTGAGGAGCTGCCACCTGTGCCAGAGCCAGTCCTCCCTCAGTGTCTGAATACCCATAGGAATTCCCAGAGCTCAGTGGGTAATCCCATTTTTTCCCACACTGGCCAACACTTTGAGTCTCTTACAGGTAGGGTTGGACCTCACAACTACTCACTGTTGCAAAACATAAACTCCACGGAGTGTTCACCCTCACAGGGGAACGGAAACACAGCTGACCGGTGCAACTGCTCAGCGCCGCTCACATTTACCAACTTTGGGGTTGGCCAGGCCAGGGAGGAGGGTGACCCCCCCAGCCAGACCCACACTCCTCCTCTGCCAGTAGGCAGAAGGCAACTCCCTAATACTCTGCACTCAGGCAGAAAACTCTCCCTGGCTGCATTCCATGCCAACATTTCAGTGTGGCTTATGCTGCTGCGAGAGTTCCATCCCCTTGGAGCCTCTGCCTGGCTGACTGACAGAAGTTGCCATGGGAACAACAGCAGGTCTAAAACCTGGGCTACTCAGCAAACTTATCTAGCAACCTAACCTAACCTAATTTACCAGGGTCCTAGTAACCCAGGGGAACCCGGAGGTTACATATACTTAGCGGTTTGTGGTAAAAAGGTCCACATTCTCTAGGAACCTGTAGTTTTCTGACAGAACTAAAAAAAATTTCTCTGTCAGAACTCCCGTTTTGGAATCTACTGTATTTTTCCTCACATGGTCTGCAGAAATTGGCATGTTGAATACACCCAAGAAAAGGACAGGGCCAACAGGCTTTGAAAAACATCACATCTGTTTCCAGCTCCTGGCAAGGGCAGACTGCCACAAGCTTTGTTTAAAGTGCCTTGGTCAAGATCACAGTTTGACTAATTGTGTACTCTGTATAAATATTTGTCCTAAAGCCCAAAAGAAAAGGGCTAAAAAAAATAGAGAAGAGTTTATGGCTTCTCAGTCTGTCTTCATGTCACCAAAAATAATAAAGGCTTTAAGGGAGTTCCTAATGAAGGTGGAAAGCATGCACTAGAGGGTTTATCTTCTCAAATACAGCAGCAGACCCTGTCCAAGAGGCCAGAGGAAAAACATAAAGCTGCTCAGCCATCAGATAAGCATGTTAAAGATACCAGGGTGTCTGAAAGGGGGAACCAGTGATGGCAAAAATATAAATAAGAGAGCCTTAGAGCAGGCACTGGAAACCGTGTCTGCAAAAAAAAAAAAAACAAAAAGAAAAATATGTCCTTTCCACTCGTCCTGGCAAAGGAAAGGAGTAGACTTTGGACCAAAGACATATGCCCTTACCAAAAGACATAACAAAAATATGAATATGGTTGTCTCCCCCCACCAGTCCTGGCTCCGGCACAACATATCTGCCTGTAGAGGATGAAGGACTGGAGGTAGGTTTGCCTGTTTGCAGATGACACCAAGATCTGCAACAGAGTAGATGATACAGATGGGGTGGGCAGAATGAGAAGAGATCTGGATAAACTGGCAAAATGGTTGGAAGAGTGGCAACTGGGGTTTAACGCAAAGAAGTGCAAGATCATGCACATAGGGAAGAGAAACCCTGAAGCCACCTATAGATTGGAAGGGGAGTTTCTGGCAATCACAAGGGAAGAAAGAGATATGGGCATCATCATCATCATCACAGATGACCTGAAATCATCCAAGCAGAACACTAAAGCAGTAGGTAAGGCTAGAGGGATGTTGGGGTGTATTAGTAGGGCTATCACAAGTCGTAAAATGGAGGTAATAATCCCTCTTTACAAGACACTGGTTAGGCCCCATCTGGAGTACTGCATGCAGTACTGGAGGCTGCACCTGCATAAGGGCATTAACAAAATGGAGGCAGCCCAGAGAAGGGCAACCAAAATAGTGCAGGGACTGCATCAGAAGACGTATGAGGACAGATTAATGGAGCTCAGTATGTATACCCTAGAGCAAAGGAGGGAGAGAGGTGATATGATTGAAACATTCAAACATCTTAAGGGCATTAACAAGGTGAAAGAGTCTAACGTTTCAGTATAAGAAAAATAGCAGGACAAGAGGACACAGCATGAGGTTAGAGGGAGGCCAATTAAGGGGTAATGTGAGGACGTTCTTTTTCACAAAAAGGGTGATGGATGCATGGAATGGCCTACCTCAGGAAGTAGGGGATATGAATACAGTGCAGGGCTTCAAACAGGCATGGGATAGGCATAAGGGAGCAATACAGATGAGTATGAATGAATAGTCCATTGACAGAGTAAAGGCCTATGGCACATTCATAAGGTAGAAACAATGGGCAGACTGGATGGGCCTTGCGGTCCTTATCTGTAGTCAACGTCTATGTTTCTATGTAAGGAAGGTACTATAATGAGGAGGAGGAAGGTGAACCTATTAAACCTGATGGTTCACCTGAGCAGGAGTTTGGCTCCCCTCCAAGATCTATCGAGGACTACTCATCTTTTTCCTTTTTTGTTATGCAAATGCTGAACACCCTCAACATCCCCCCCTCAGGAAACTGAGTAGAATGAGGAGAATGCAGAATTTATAGATATGACGGAGTTAGCTCCTACAAGGAGGTTGCTGGTCCCCATTCAAAAATAAGTACAAAAAAAGCCGCTTAAAAATATTGTCCGTACCTACGTTAGCTGCAGGTATGGACAATAAGATAGAAAAAAAAAGTATCAAGTTGACAGACGGGTGGAATACCTATATGCCCATCCTGATCATCAAGGTGTAGTCAAGGCGGTTGCCAGTGAGAGGGCTAAAGTACCCTTCTTTGCACAGCCCCCTAAAAAGGACTCCAGGAAATTGGATACCATGACTAAAAAAGTTTACACTTCAGCTTCACTGTTCATTAGGCAGGCAGCTTAATTGGCCCATCTAGCCCAGTACCAGAAAGCACTGTGGAATACAGTGCTGGCACTGGCTGACAAGGCTAATGGTGAGTTGGCATAGGGTATAATTGCCACAGCAAAGTTAGCCCTGGATGCCACTGAATACCACTTCTACACAGACATTGCCTAAGAGTCTTGTCGTAGGCAGTTTCTCTGAGGCACTTCTTCTGGCTAAGGAAGTGTCTTTCCCAGGACACTCAGACAAAATCTGTTGATTTGCAGTTTGAAGGAGAGTCTCTCTTTGGTGACAAAACAGAGGCATACATGAAAAAGTGGACAAATACAAAACCGCTTACATGAGCAACACTGAGAAAGAAGAGGCCTCTGTGTCTTACAGGTTTTAAGTTAGGGGAGGTAGCAGCAGGGGCTACTTTCCTGGAGCCTGTGGTTTACATGCCCCCCATGAGTATCAACCCCAAAGCAGTTGCTACAGGGGCAGAGGCAGGAGGGGTTCCAAGTGTGCTGCTGGAGAACAAGCTGCCAAGCCTCAGACAGTACAAACCCCCCGACAGTTCTGCCCAGGTTGCCCAACCATTGCCAGTGGGGGGAATGCTGGTCCACTACTGCCAGGAATGGGTAAACATTACCACAGACAAGTGGGTCATGGAGGTAGTGGGCCACGGGTTGTCCCTGCAGTTCAAAACATTTCCAAAACTGTGGAAACACAAATACCTCACAGCACGCACTCCCACAAAAAGAATTCTGCTGGAACTGGAAGCAAACTGCTACAAGCTAAACCAGTGGAAAAGGTCCCTGTGTCACAGTGGAGCAAGGGCCTGTTTTCAAGGTACTTTTTGCTTATTTATTTATTTATTGAATTTTGTTGACTGGGTAGGCCTACTGTGCTCCGGAGGTCCCTTTTTCAGGGGCGACCCGGGGGTAAAAATAACATACAGGTAAGCAGAACAGTACAAAATTGGTAAATTCCATAATGTTTGACAGTGAAAGACTTCATAGGGTTACAATCAGATAGGTGGTGGGGGAACATACAGGCAGTGGGACATAAAGAGTTAGACATATATAAAACATTTTTCATACACATATCAAGTAGAACTAGGGAGTGCACGAGATAAAGGCTAGTAGTTGCCAAAGAAACAAGATACCTTCCTTAGGGTTTAGAGGGAGGGAGGTGTATGTGGTTACAATAATGCTCACCTTCCTATGAGGGAGGGGCAGTCACAAGAAAATTGTGGAGTAGCGTCCCATGTTTAGACCTCAGATATCAGAACAAATGCATCAAAAGAGAGCATCTCGAGATGACCACACTGGGTACAGTGATCCTATCCTTACAGTCAGAGCACTGGCTAGGGTCACTGCATCTAAATGATGCTTACTTTCACATTCCAGTTATACCTACTTGCAGAAAATACCTCAGCTTCAGGCTAGGAAACTGCCAGTACTAGTTTGTAGCCCTTCCCTTTGGCCTTACTTCAGCACCAAGGGTCTTAACAAAGTGTTTAGCTGTGGTGGCAGTACACTTGAGTAGGCCAAGTGTGGTGGTTTTGCCCTACCCGGATGATTAGCTAGTCTCAAGGAAGATTGAACTAGAGACAAGGTGCTTTATCCAGAAGGTAAAAAGCATCCCGGAAAAATGGTGGTTCCTGATAAATCTGCATAAGTCCCAAACAGAACCTGTTCAGCTGTAGGACTTCATAGTTGCAGAATTAGATACCCTGCAGAGGAAAAGCCGTTCTCCCTCAGGGGAGGGTAATAACTCTGCCACATCAAAATCCTTCAAAGTGGGCTAGCCAGGACCTGCAAGGGATTTCCTGCAACTACTGGACCACATGGCAGCTTCCACAGCTGTGGTCCCATGGACCAGATTTCAGGTGAGGGACATTCAGTACCACTTAAGAGGCCACTGGTCTCAAAGATGGGACTCCCTCTTAAAACTAGTGCCAGTAACAAAAGCATTTTTTGGAGCACTAGAGTGGTGGAAGGAAGAAAACAACCTAAGAGAGGACATTTCCTTCCTCCAGCATTCCCCAGTAAGTATCCTCACAACATATGCCTCACTCCTAGGGTGGGGTGTCCACCTGGAGGACCTTGCTGCATGTTGCTGTGGAGCCTGCAGGAGACCCAGGAGACCATCAGTCTCTTGGAACTCGTGGCAGTATTTCTGGCAATGCAAGCTGCCTTCTCCCTGCTTCAAGGTCAGTCTGTCCAGATCAAAATAGACAACACTGCAACAAGTATACTACATAAACAAGCAAGGAGGTACAAGTTCCTCAAGGCTGTGCACAGAGGCAGTGAGGATCTGGGACCTGGCTTACTCCTTAGATGAAAACATCTCTGCAGTATACCTGCCAGGAGCAGACAATGTCTTGGCAGACTTTTTAAGCACAGTCAGCCAGGGAAACCACAAATGGACTCTGAACCAACAGGTTCTGGCCGCAGTTTTCAAGATGGGGCACTCCAGAAAGAGACCGGTTTGCATCCTGGGAGAACAGTCAGCTCCCACAGTTTTGTTGCAGACCACCACCCAGGGGCACAGCCCAGAGGATACTTTGGCGCTGGACTGGACATGCAGGTTTCTGAGTGCCTTCCCACCATTCGAGCTCATACAGAGAGTGTTCACAAGCTCAGGAGAGAGTCTGCAACAGTGATCCTAATAGCCTTAGACTGGGCCAGGCAGGCCTGTACTCGATGCTCCTGGCCCTGTCCAGCAAGAATCTAGTCAGCCTGCCTCAGAGTTGCAACCTACTGACCCCATCTGAGGGCAGGAAGGAACACATTCCCAGATTCCAGGACTTTACATCTGAGGGCATGGTTCTTGAAGGTCAAGAATACTCTGGTTTAAATCTGTTAGACGAGGTCTTGAGGGTGCTTAAGCATACTTCTCTAAATGGAAGAGATTTTCATACTGGTGCACTCCCAGAAGGATTATCCCAATGCAGGCAGGATTGCGCGTGGACTACCTAGTGCACTTGCAGTCCTTAGGCCTGAGGCCATCAACACTAAAGGTGCATATAGCAGCAATGTCGACCCATCTGCTGGCAAGGGCAAGTCACTGGCATTTCAACCTATATTTAAGAGGTTTCCCAAAGGTCTCAGCCACCTTTATCCACCTGTGAGGGACTGAGTCCACCCATGGGATCTGAATATCTGCCTTGCCCATCTGATGGAAGCCCCCTTTGAGCCTGTGGCAACTACTGGCCTAAAGTATGTTACAGTGTTAGTGGCTCAGCAGGTAGCACACTTGCCTCTGATCCCGGGAGATCAGAAGGCTGTGGGTTCTATACCCACACCAGGCACTTGGTTTAATATCCCAATAACTGACACTGCAGCCACCCAGAGATCTAAGGACCATTCCACAAGGTGTACATCTGCTTTTGTGGCATCCACAGGAGGCATTCCATGAATTGACATTTGCAGAGCAGCTACCTGGAAAACAGTGCACACCTTCACAAAGTACTGCTGTCTGTGCATACAGTCCAGAAGGGATGCCAGCTTTGGAACTGAAGTCTCGCAGAACCTTTTTCTGGACCCAGCCTCCCAAAGTACAGTACTGCTATAGAGTCTGCTAAGGTGTAAACACCAAGTGAGGGATTCCTGGGGTTAGAAGATGTAGAATAATGCATGTGGAAGTGTATATATAATTAGGATTTTGTGCAGACCCTCAGTGTGCATAAAATCTGAGTTCCCACACTTCCCCATATTTTATTTTTAATATTAACTGGTTCATTTGTTTTTTTATGTTACTTTTCTTATTCTGTGGAACAATGAACTGCAACAGTAATTTGGAACATTAAAGATATTTTATTGCGGTAAATGTGAAAGGTTAACTGTAAAAGATGTTTAATTCTATTATTTTAAAATTTTTAACAGTTCCCCACTGTTCTGTCCTCATCCACCCCCCAAAACAAAAATTGATGTGAAGGCAATGTGAGGGCTAATGAAAACTGCTTTAACACAAAAGAAGTGCATTTTATAACAGGAATTAGCAATTATTGAAGCAACATAGAAGCAGAGAATTTGACGGCAGATAAGGACCGCTTGGCCCACCTAGTCTGCTCATTTTTCTACCTGATGGATAAGCTGCAGATCCTAGTTAACCAACAGCCTGCTTCCTCCTGTTGTTGTTCAATAAAGGAATCAGTTTGTTTTTTCCCTTTTCGTTTGTCTCATATGTTTGACATTGGACCGGATGTGGAACCTATTCTCCTGGTGTTCAGTGAATTTCTGATGTTCTGATTCACTAGCTGGCTAAAATATTGTTCAGTGTGCCATTTTAAAATGTTTTCAGTGCTGAGAATATGTTGTGAGAAGTGCTGTTTATTTTCCGTTTTTTTGTGTGAAGGATTTCTGACAGTCGCGGATGGCGGTTTTAGTAAGGCAATGCAAGCGACCTGACAGCGTGAGCAGAGAGCGCAAGGAAGCAGTACAGCTAACAAGGGAAGTATTTTTAGAATTTTACTAAAAGGTGCTTAATCAAACTCCGTTATACACGGGTCGGTATTCCTACATGTGTATAATGGAGTTTGAGAAGTTTAGCCGACGGGTCATAATCATCACTAAACAGTTAATATATAAAAAAAATAAAATGATTCACCATATTAATGTTGATTCTTCTCAGGGATCTCGCACTAAGTTTACACTTCCTAACCCTGCCTCCCCTTCCAGAGCCTGAAAATAGGTTCACACAAGAATCAGTTCTTTTCATTGTAGTTGCATGAGCATTAGTGTTGAGTTCCTTGACGGCTATAAAATGTGATCATTTAAATATTTTTCCCTGCTCTTAAATAGTTTCAACATGTCTGTAGTTTGGTGCTTTTCAAAATACTGTTTTAAAAAATGTTGGTAGCCATTTAGCTGGTTTTGGTAGTCACAGCTCCCCTTAGCTATAGAAACAAATCAGAGCTGTCTAGAGTGGAGTGTGACACCAGACAGAGTTTGAATCTACATTCCAAATTCTTTAATTTGCATTGATTATATCTGTGCGGCATATCTGTATGCTGGGAAGAGATACAAAGGTGTAATATGGTGAGGGAATCCTTGAAAAGAAACAGCATTAATACTGTGAATAATTTTTATGTTTGCGTTTGTGCTTGCGTAGAGTGAATATACTGCTGTGATAATGGATTTGAGAGGTGTGTCACTGTTGGTCCAATGTGAGGCAGTGTGCAGGGGACTCGACAGTGTAAAACCAATCATCAGCTAGGCTGATTGTGACTCTCTTCAGTGCTTGCTGGGTGGACACTTAATGAAGTTCAAAGAAAGAGCCACCTGAATCACAGGGCAGCTTTTTGTTTTGATCTGCATGACGCCACTCAGCAGACGGCTAATCGGTATCATGATCGGCCTGTACCACACCCCCTGTCAGTTCACTCGGTTTCTCCAATGGTAGGAAGCAGCTCCTTGTCAATCATCTGTGAAGAAGTGGAGGAAGGAGGAGGAGCGAGAGAGAGAGGCCACCCTTTGTTTCTACTACGACTTGTTACTTGTACTCTCTTCCAGTTCCCTGGGAGCTCACGCAATTCTCCCCTCCCCTTAGTTGTGCAACTGTTGTCCTTTAGGTCAGGGATCACCGCCCGTTGCATGCTAGTTAATGTTAGTCCAAACAGAAATTATGTTTTTTTGTTAATATATTCTTTTTTCAGAATTTTTTTTTTTTTTGGTCAATGCGATGCATTTCCGTGTTACATTTAAAATAGAAATCTTTACAGTGGGCATCTGCATGAACATAAGTCAAGCTGGTGTTTCTATACAGCATCTACTTTAAGACCTCTCTACCCCTTTTGGGACAGCTTTGGGGAGGAGGACATTGCATTGTGATAGGTTGCCATAGATACTTCCAATAAAGCTGCATAATACAGAACTTATGTATTGATTTGTGAAATGCCTTGAGGTGTGGCTGTGGTAGGAAGGGTGGGGTGCATGATGATGGGAGGAGGCCAGGGGACCCAAATCCAAATTCGTATCTTTAATACTTGAGTACCCTCAGGATGACCAGATTCTTTGGACACACTGACCCATTGTAGACTGAGCTAATTATAATATCATAAACTGCCTAAGGGACTAGGGAGGGGTCTTTGCTCATGGTATAAAGGAGCCACGCATTCCAGTACAAACAGCAGTGATGTTGAACAATGAATGTTCATAAACAGAGAATACGGAAAGCAAACTGGTTTTAGTCTTATTAAAAGGAGTGCTCCTTTTATTATTTTAAATATGGAAAAAGTACAAAAGCAGACTTAAAATGTGGAAAGATGAGTATCATACAAGTCAGGAGATAAGGGGCAGTCTAAACAGCATAAAAAAAGTATAGGTCAAAATTTTCACCGCTATCATGCATTGCTGCTTTAACACGAGAGAATATAAACAAGTTTAGGCATTGGGTGCATAATGAGTCTCTCTGTGTTAAGAAGTGTACCCACACATGTTGCAGCACTGAGTGGGATGACTCGTAGATCCTAATTCTGTATTATTTCTCAGTATATACATTGTTCAGTAAATTGTTTTATGTGAACCGCACAAAAAAGCAATAAATAACAAGAAAAAAAAAATTTAAACTGGGTGATCATGGCTCACATAAGGCAGCTAGGCAGCTTCATGTTTTTTTTTGTTTGTTTTTGTTTGAGTTCCAAAGATTGGTGCTGTTTTATAGTTGTGCTTTTTACATAACCCTTGCTTTAGGTATTTTGCGTAATTGGCCTTGTCATTTCAGTTACTGTACTTTCGGTTCAATATGACCCACAGCTGTCAGCATTGACTGGCTAACCTTTGTCCAGGGCTAAGGCAATAACTGTATCACACTGATTAGTTCTTAAAAGGATGAAACGGCAGGCTGTTGGCACTGCAGTAGGGCTACTGCTGCTGTCCATGGCAAACCAGGTTTAGGAATTAGACTGGGTTCTTGGAGGCTGGTTGGGGGAAGGAGGTTTGAGCATCCCAATGGATGCACTCTTCTGGGAGGGAGGGATAAAAACAGAATTCAGTGCACTAACTACCCCATGGTAAATTTTACAATTTTTTTTTAATCGACTTTGTTTATTCTCCCCCAGTGGGGGCTAGGGGATGTACCCCCACCTCAGTCTGCTGGGTCCCTGGAATTAGCCCAGAACTCATGCTGCTTGTTGTCCAAGTGTTTGTTTCCTATGTGGTTCCCCTGTGGCCTCCCCCTTGGATGGAGACTTGAATGCAGTGACCTCAGCGCATGGCTGGGCGCATTCCCACCCCTGATGTACAGACATCTGCCGTCTGTGCCCATGCAGCCTTCAGTACTAGTCCCAGGTGCGCCTACCCCTCTAGTGAATACTAGAGGTTGATAGTTGCTGGGTACCAGATCCTCTCCCTCTCCAGAGAAGGTGAGCAGTCCTCCGGACACTCAGCCTTCCCCCCCCCCCCGGCCAGCCCTCTGACAGTGATGGGTCCGCTCCCCGTCATCAGCGCCGCAGGCCTCACAGTACCCAGGGCGTTGATTAATCCCCCTGTCGTGGGTTATTGCGCTTATAACATGGGGTCTGTGCAAAGCAAGTAGAAAAGGACATTAAGGGGTTTTATCCCTGTTTAAATACCACAAAAGGGACTGTATCCTTCCACCTTGACAAATAGTCCCTCACAAATACTCCATGATTCACTGCTTTTATGCACATACAAATGTCAGACATCCATTACTGAGATGATTTCTGACATTTGTTTAACCTCTTTATACTAATGTGACTGGCGAGCCTCTGTACTATAGCTGCACTGGGGCAGATTTTACAAATATAATTATTTTTTTTTTTTTTGCCTGAAATGGCCACTTATTTTATCTCCAATAGAGGGAAGTCGCTTGGTATTCATCTCATGGTCCTACTGTAAAGTTGCCCAGCTATCAGATGTCAAGGTAGATTGCCCGTCAGTTGAGTCCCTATTCTGAAAAGCAACTGCCTGAAGTGGCTTCCTTATTATTATTATTTGAATTTTGATAACCGGGTAGGCCCACTGAAACAGACATGTCCCTTTTTCAGGGGCGACCCAAGGAATAACAACAATTCCACTAGTAGATACAATATAAATTAGGTTACAGATGGCAAAAACATAAGAAGAAACGAGAACAGTCTGACAGTATTTGAACAGTAAGTGACTGAAAGGTATGCAGAGAAAGAACGTCAGTTTCCTACGTTGTTGGTTGATGGTTCCAGTACAGTTTGTGAGGGGTTCAGTGGCTTGTATCGAGAGTCCATGAAGGTGCATGAGACCATAGTGCTGCGTCAGGTGAGCTGATTCATTAGATGCCAACGCACAGTACAAGTTCACAGTACAGTCTTGCTTATTACAAGTTTGAGTGGAAAGGGAGATATTTACAAAGTATAAGTGGGGGAGGGGAGGGAAGGGGTTAGGGGATGATTGGGGAGTCAGAGGTGGGCATGGGAGTGGTGGGGGAAGGTCAGGGGTAAGAGAAAGGGTTAAGGAAAGGACAACCAGTAAGGGCAGAGGAGAGAGGAAGGTACAAGGAGAAAAACGGAAGGGGTTAAGTGCAAGTACCACTACAGATTGGAGGGGGGGGATTTCCTTGAAGTGTGTCATAAACTGGGGAAGAGATGTACATGAGAGTAGACTAGGTGGAAGAGTATTCCATTTTTGCGATGCGGAGAAAGTGAAGGACCACCTGCCAACAACAAAGCGGACTTTGGGAAGGTTAAGCAGTGGGAGGTGGGAGTGGTGGAGGTTTCTGGGGAAGGTCTTTAGAGAGAGCAGACCAGAGAGGATGGGAGGGGACCGGAGGTGAGTGAGTTTAAAGATGGTGCATAACACTGGGAAGTCCAATTTGGGCTCAAAGGACGGCCAGCCCAGGGACCTCCATATGTCACAGTGATGAGTCTGAGCAGGTGCACCAGCGGCAAAATGAGCAGTCCTGTGGTAGGCTTGTTTGAGTTTGGCCAGATTAGAGGACTTGACTGACTGGATTATGGGCACACTGTAGAATAGACCAGGGAGAGGGGTGGCCGCAGCAGTGTTTTTTCTCGCACAGGTAGTAAGAAGGGGCAGTACGATAGAGTAGGCCGAGCTTCTGATTTGTAGTTTTAAGAACACTATTTACATGTATGTTGAAGGACAGGTGATTGTCAAGAGTCATACCCAGATATTTGAATGATCCCACCCCTTCGAGCGGTAGACCTGAGGAAGTGTAGATAACCAGAGGGGGCTGGGAGGTTAGGTCAAAGGAGGTATGGTGGAACAGCATGGATTCGGTTTTCTGTGTGTTCAGTACCAGTAGGTTTGATCTGAGCCAAGCTTCCAGATGTTGGAAGTCTTTTTTCAGATCTGATTGAATGTTGGAGATGTCAGTGCTGTGCTGGTATAATGTGGCATCGTCAGCATAGAGCTGTATCAATAACTCCACGCCCCCGGAATTTAGAGGCAAGTCATTAATAAAGATTGAGAAAAGTAAAGTCCCAAGGATAGATCCTTGCGGGACCCCGTCTGTGATGGGAGATATATCCTTTATATAAAGTGCACTGCCTAAATTGTCTTCCTTTAATTAAAATGCAGTCCCCAACCAGAGGTTAGGTAACTAGTGAGGAGCTAGCTAATGAGCGAGCCATACGACTCCCAAGCATGAAACAAACATACAGTTGGCTGCCCATCTCTTGCTTATTTCACTTTCATTAAAGGAAGCCAGTTTAGGCAAAAGACCAAAAGAGACCCACTCCTATTGGAGATCAAATAAGTGGCCAATTCAGGCAGAAAAAAAATATTATATTTGTAAATTTGCCATGGGAAGGGGCAGCACTGAATTCTCTGTTTTTATTCATGTGTGTCATGACTACTAGCTCCCCTGAATGGAAAGCAAAGTTTGTGAATGAGCAATGGTTGAACAGCTAATTTTGTGTTTGTTTGATTCTTCGGAGATGTATGGCTCTCTCATTAGGTAGCTCCTCACTAATTACCTACCCTCTGGTTAGGGACTGCACATTAATTAAAGGAAGCCAATTTAGGCTGTACACCTTCTATAAAGGAAGCCAATTCGGGCAGTTGCATTTTAGAATAGGAACCCATCTGCTGGGTAGTCTACCCTGCTAGCTGGGCAACTTCACAGCTGGGCCCTGAGTTGAATGCCAAAAGACCCTCATTCTTATTGGAGATAAAATAAGTAAGTGGCCAATTCAGGCAGAAAAAAAATATATTTGAAAAATTTGCCATGAGGGGGAGAGGAGAGAATGCACTGAATTCTCTGTTTTTTATCTGTGTGTGCCATAACCAGTAGCACCCCTGAATAAAAAAGGCGTTTAAAGATTGTAAATGAATGAGGGAGGGAGACTGTCACATCCACATGAGTGCCACCAGGGTGACCACAGTCAACTCTGCTCGAGTAAGGCGGCGCTGGCTGACACCACGCTAGGCACACCATGCATGTGCATACCTTTGCCTTTGGTGTCTTGGGAACAGGACAAACAAGGAAAATACCCCCCAACTGGGAGGATGGAACCGGCCTCCACAGGCCCTGCACCAGTGACTTAGACATCCCCTGTACTGGATTCATAACTTTAAAGGGGCTTGGGTAACCCTAATGACTCCACCGTGGGTGGAAAGCCATAGAGGACAGAGGTGGTGTAAGTCGGGGAGATAAAGGGTGACAGACTAGGGTGGAATACCATGGAGGACAGAGACGGAGTAAGTCGGGGAGAAAAAGAGGTGATGGGTTTGGGGGCTAGTCAGTAAAGGGAAGCATACATTTAAAAATAACAAAAAAGGATGAAATATGGGCAAAACAATTTTATTTTAATAGCATATTTCATACCATAGTAGCAGAAAACCCATCACAGCATAATCTAAGGAAAAGTACTTTAGAAGTAGAAAATGTGTTGGTATATGTTGAGCAGTCATAATGATCCTTACTTAATGATGGCCTCTTACTTCTAGACGCGTTAGCCCAGCCATTGTCAAGCATTTTACTGTGTTGAGTTGTCAGTTTCTTGTAACTCTTGGGTGATGTTGGTCAGAATATGCCTAGTCCCATTGATCACTGAAAAGGATTTACCCTTCAAAAAGTTCCAGATCTCCAGCAGCAGGCTTGATTGCAAGGACCTATGGTCTATAATCCCAGTGTAACTGCCCCACTAGTCTTTTTTATCTCACTATTTGCAGTGTTGCTTAGGCTTAGCCACCCACTCTCTTGGAAGGGCGTCTCTTCTCACCCCAGCTTTTCTTCATTTATTTATTTATTTATTTAGCTTTTGTTTACCGGGTAGGTACACTAGACAAGTAGTATGCCTATTTTCAGGAACGACCCGGGAGAGTACAGAACATACAAGATACATACAAGGCAACTTAGGAGATACAGCTTATTACAGGAGGTACTAACAATTGTAGTAAAACATATACACAGGCAGTATTTACATCATATAACAGTAATTGCGTAGATTGACATTGGTGACAACTGAGATTCATCAAGAAAAAAAGCATTACCCTACAGAGGCTTGAAACAGTTACACACTGATGATAATTTTAAGTGCGACCACAGGGTGGGCAATGTCCCATGGGAGGGGCCATGTGGACATGATCAGGTAGGGAGTTCAGAGTCTAGGCACGTAGAGCGAGCAAAGTCTCGACCCCTATGAGAGTCCAGTGGGAGGAATTTTGAGCAGTCCAGCAGACTGTGACCTAAGCTTGTAGGGCAGGCGTCCATATTTGGGAGGAGATCCGCCAGTCCCTGAGGGAGCCAGTGTGAGCACCTTCTTGGAGAAGCATCCAACCCCAAAGTCCAGGTATTCAGCTGGGGCAACCAGTGAAGTCTATCATAGAGCTTGCATCGATGGGTGAGTTTGGGGACGGCAAGTGCAAACCGACATATATTGTTATATGCCGTGTTCCACCGGGCAAGGTGGATTTGAGGGGACGGGCAAATAGGTGGAGTCCGTAGCTGAGGGAGGGAAGAAGCACACCTCTGGCAAGCGCGAGTCTCGCCCCTGGGGTCAGGTTGTATTTGGCCCTATAGGCCATACCCAACTTACAGTGTGTACTTCTACAGATATTGAGGATATGACTCCCCATGTCAAGTTGGGGGTCGAGAGTAACTCCAAGATATTTGATGGAGTTCACCGATGGCAGCGGGGATCCCCCATCACAGGTTATGTGGAGCGAGGATGATGAGGCTTTTATCTTGGCTGCAGAGCCAAAAAGCATGGCCTGCGTTTTATTGGTGTTCAACACCAGCCTATGGTGAGTAACCCAGGCCAGGACTCTTCTGAAATCATCAGTCAGGCTCTGGTTTAGTGCAGCGACATTAGGGGAATGGGCTACTAGTACCAGATCATCTGCGTATAAAGTGGCTTGGCAGTGAGAGGTCACCAGTGGCAGTTGATTGATAAAGAGCGAGAAAAGGAGGGGGCCCAGCACTGATCCCTGGGGACTCCCAGAGTCAGCCCCTGGGCTCCGAGAGGACCTTGTTGAAGCAGGTACGCTGCTGTCTATCCTTCAGATAATCCATGAACCAGTTCTGGGCATGGGAGGAAAGACCAACGGCCCTTAGTTGTTCTCCAAGAAGGTCATGATTAACAAGGTCAAACGCTTTCGATAGGTCTATAAATATTGCACCAGACAGTTTACCTTGGTCCATGGCAGATCTTATGCTGGAGGTTACAGTGATCAGTGCAGAAGTGGTGCTATGACCCTTTCGAAAGCCATGCTGTGCTCTGGAAAGCAGTTCATGGGAATACAGATACTCCGAGAGTTGCTCGGCCACCACCTTTTCAAGAAGTTTGCTAAGGGATGGAAGGATTGCAATAGGGCGGTAGTTGTCAGGAAGCTTAGGATTGCCCTTCTTCAGAACTGGAACTATCCTTGCTTCCTTCCATATGACGGGAATAGTCCCTGAGCTAAGGGATAGATTAAAGATGTGGGCAACCGGAGAGGCAATGATGGGCGCCCCTAGTTTGAGAAGTCGCGGTTCCAGGAAATCGAGACCAGGGCTGGAATACTGGGCCAGGGCAGCAAGAAGTTTCTGGACTTGGAGAACTGACACAGCCCTGAGATTAAACACACCCCGGTGTTGATCCGCCTGACTCGATGGGGACGGGATCGTGGGCGAGCTCCCCCCGTTCGTTGAGAGTCGGGAGGTGAGGGCCGAGAGGTCCGAGAACTGACGGTTAAGGGAGTCAGCTATGGTCTGGGGATTATTGCAAGAGACGCCATTTAGGACCATATCCGTGACACCCATGCTGGAGGATCCACTGACTAAGGATTTAATGTTACTCCAGAACCTCCTGGGGTCACTGGCAGAGCTGAGTAGTGCAGACTTACAGTAGTCACTTTTTGCTACCCTAATAGCCTTCTTACACTGGTTCCTGAGGTGATGATATCTCTGGAATTTAGAGGTCACTGGATCCCTGGCCTGAGCCCAGCATTGGTCTCTTTGCGCAACCTGGCTGCAGATTTCCATTCCAGCCAGTGGGTGGCGCTCCCTCACCCTCCGGGTGATCATGGGTGCGCTGCCTGTCCTGGATGTCACCAAAGGTATCAATGAAGCAGGAGGTTGCTACTGTGGTGTCAGGTGGCCTCCAATACCCTGGTCCAGTCAGTAGATCTTAATTAGTCCATGAACCTCTCTGGGTCAAACCTGGAATAGTTTCTAACCGAATAATTTTGTGAGGGATTTTAGAGGAGGAATTTTCCAAACACAAAACACTGGGGAGTGATCAGAGATGGAGTCCGATGGGGTACCTGAGGTAGATATCTCTCAGGCGGTTGGTAAGAATCCAATCCAACAGAGTACTCGAGGAACCACTAGCGGACTGCCTGGTCGGGTCCTTAATAAGTTGGGTGAGGATAGGGTGGCAAGAAGAGATTCACATTTCTTAATATTGCCACTCTCCCAATTAAGGTTGGTGTCACCCATAATAATAAGTTAGTTGTCTCCTATACTGGACCTGACCGTGTCTAGGGAGATAGGTAAAACCTTCTAGGCCTCCTCTGGGAGGATATAGGCACATACCAAATGCAGCTCTTTGTGTCCCTAGCACCAGAAGCCCATGCAGGATCTCACAGGAGGGTGAGCAGGCGGTACCATGCGTCGCCAGGAGATTTTCAGGTGGACTCTATAGTAGATCAGGATGCCCCCCACCCTGGCCTGTCAAGGCGGATAAACTAAGTACCCTGTTAAGGAACAGGCGGAGTCAGGGATAGAGGATTTAAGCCAGGTCTCAGTAATCCCTAGAACATCGGGTTTATAGGTCAACCCACCCTCTCAGTTCGTCACGACTGGGTAGCAAGCTCCTGATATTCAGGTGAGCTATTCTAAGCCCTTACTCACACTCCAGGTGGCGGGAGGGTTATTGGCGTTATAGTAGGTCCAGGGTTAAGTTCTATGTCCCTGCCCTGAGCAAGGCAAGGAGGGAGAGCCAGAGGTACCACCTGTGGGGTGGATGCCCTCCCGGGCCCTTTACAGGTCTGATTCTCTTGACCCTAGCCACATACATAATGCATTTGATGTCAAGACTGAGTGTGGTATTGTAGTGCATGACAAAGGAGGAGAGCAGGTTAGAAAAGAAGAAGTCAGTCTCGTCCAAGGGGGAGGACAGCTTCCAAGTCACCTCAAGGGATAGGGGAGGAGAGGTAGCCCAGAGTAGGAGAACCAACCCTAGTGCCACCACTACAAGTGAGGTGGCCATACGGACAACGGACAGCAAGTCTCTGGGCACTAGAAGTAGACCGGTTGACCTCTACTGCACCCAGCCGAGGTCAAGAGGGCCAGGCAAGGCACGGCAGGCCAAGTAGTCCACTCCACCAATGGGACGGGGGATGGTCACTTGGTCACTGGCAGGCAGTCCCAGGCACTGTAGACAGCACGGTCAGGGCACCCAAGGTTAAAACCAGCACTCCTCTCTAGTGGCATGGGCAAAGGATACCATCAGAAAATAGGCTACCACAGTATCTCTAGAATTGAAACTGTAAGGAGGCTAAGAAGATCAACGATTCAGCAGTACTGTAAATGCAAATCATCCCCCTGGAAAGTACTATGCAGCATACACATTGTTTTTTGATTAATAGCATGATGATGTAGCAACAGCAGTCTAAGGGGCACAAAAAAAGAGAAGGGACGGCTCGGTACACCAGAGTTAAAGTAGCACTCAGAATGGGGACAGTTCACCTACGGGGAAGTTAGAAGCATAGACATATGAGATCGGGAATAGGTTACCATGGGGGATCAACACATGAAGGGCCCTTACACAAATAAGCAAAAACAATTGGTTAGCCTGAATATTGGGGAAAAAAATAACAGAAACCATCCAGAGCACAAGTAGTCCACAAGGGATAATCTAGTCCTGGTCCAATTAGTCAGGCACAACAGCAGCAGATGCTCCAGGGGTAGTCGTATCCTTATCATGCACACAGTCCTATTTAAGAGGAGAGGAACACCCCTGAGGCACATGCCATGCCCCCTCCAGAAACGAGTGAGGGAGATTAGGACAGGAGTAACACCCTTCTTACAGTTGATAGGATAGCATGAAGTAGTAGGCAAGGCCAGAGGCACGCATAAAAGTTTCCCCTCACCACAGGGAGGCTGGGTGGGCCATAAAAAACAGATTGACTGTGCCCCTTCTCTCCTGCACTTGGGCAGGGACCACGCACTTCTTCCCCCGCTGACTTCTCGCCGAGGAGGCCCGCCGGAGCTCTCAGTAGCCCACGGCACCTCCACTCGGCGAGTGACGACCTTCCAGGCGCTGGGGGCCCAGAGTAGGACACCCTCTTCAACCCTTTCTCTCGGCGATGCAGACTCCGGTGAATTCGCAGAGCTCCTATTTAGGGAGCCAGGGGAGAGCGTCACAGCAGGCAGTGGACCAATGAGGAGCCGCGAGTTTCGGCGGCAAGGACAAAACAAAGCACAGGTAGGAGAAACGGAGGGAGTCCTGGAATTAGCAGCACAAATGAATGGAGGTGGCAGTCCAGGAAAATGCAGCTCTTTGGAACGCTGCGGTGCGGCCGGAAAAACAGATTGACTGTGCCCCTTCTCTCCTGCACTTGGGCAGGGACCACGCGCTTCTTCCCCCGCTGACTTCTCGCCGAGGAGGCCCGCCGGAGCTCTCAGTAGCCCACGGCACCTCCACTCGGCGAGGTGACGACCTTCCAGACGCGCCGGGGCGGGGGCCTGCAGAGTAGGACACCCTCTTCAACCCTTTCCCTCGGCGATGCAGACTTCAAATACGCTCACTCTGTCTAAATGGCCCCTTGAGACTTTTCCTCTCTTGGTCCCTAGCAGAATCACCTACCATGTTGCTTATATGCTACATAACTTCCCTTTCACCAATTACCTCCCTGCCCACCCACTTACCTCATCGTAAAATATGGTACCTGCTCCTCCTATCATTAATGTTAGCAGGAGATGTTGAACTAAACCCAGGACCTGCTGACAACATAGCCCTTCTGGCTACAGCCTGGAAGGACCTAAAGGGGCTGCGTATTGTACACCTGAATATCAGGAGTCTACCACACAACTTAACAGAACTAGAGGCCTGGGCCACCCAACATAATCCTGACATTTTATGTCTCTCTGAAACCTGGCTAAAACCCTCCGAACCTGATAACCTGTGCGTGCTACCTAACTATAAAATACTCTGACAGGATAGATCCACATCCAAATGAGGAGGGGGTGTTGCAGTCCTCTTCAAAACTCACCTATCCCTACACCTAAATGTCTCCCTTACCCTCTCACATTGTGAAGCTATTCATACTACCCTACAACTAGGCTCCAAGAAACTCCATATAGTCTGTGCCTATAATCTCCCTAAGGGTAGCGCTGCTGGGCTCAAGGAACTGTTATCACAGGTGGACACGGTCGTTGGTCAAAATGAGGTCCTTATTATGGGACACCTAAATATCATTTGGAATAGCAAATCAAATCAGTCCCTTCACACAATGGTTCATGGCCATAACCTGCACCAGCTAATCACTGACCCCACAAGGGTTCTGCCCCCCCCTCGTTCTAGTACCTTAATTGACTGAGCTCTTACGAACCGTCCTGATAGCATAGTCTCTTCTGGTACCCTGCCCGATGCAATAACTGATCACTCCCCAATATACTGCATCTGGCGCTCGGCTAGACCACCATCTCCTCCGCCGTAGCTGATTACCTTCCGTAATTTGGCTAAGCTCAGACAGGCACATTTTTTGCTTGACCTCTCCATGATAGACTGGTCTCCTATCTTTGCTGTCCCAGATTCTCAATCAGCCCTCGACTACTTCCTGGCTAGGTTTGGATGCTTACAGGACATCCATGCCCCCAGAGTCACTCGCCGCATACGTGGAACACAAACCAAGTGGCTCACTAAAGATCTCCGCACTCAACTTAGGGCCAGGGATAAAAGTTGGTCGCGTTTTAAGGCCTCAGGACTCCAAGCAGATTTTAACGACTATAGGACCCAGAGAAACTTCTGCAAATGAAACATTTGACTAGCGAAAAGCTCTTTCTGTAGGGATCTACTAATGAAATCTGGTGGTGACTCTAAGAAGTTCTGGTCCGTTATAAAAGCCCTTCTTGGTACCAACAAATCATCCACTACAAATGATATGCTGATAAATAACATACATTGTAATAATTCCGAGACTATAGCCAATGCACTAAGTTGTCATTTTTCCGATCTATCAAGCTACTCAGCCTCCCCAGTCGCCCCCCACAAACAGCTCCTTGGACACACAACCTCCACCCTCTCACCCACCGTTCCGGTTTCGGATCATCACCATAAAGAAGTTCTAAAACTGTTACTTTCCATCTCGGAAAGCACCAGTCCTGGTGCTGATGGGCTGGAACCTAAGCTTCTGAAAATTGCTACCCCCCCTCATCGCCTCCCCCATAACAAAAATCTTTAATCTATCAATATGTCATGGCACGGTTCCTAACCTCTGGAAGATAGGCAGAATTACTCCCATCCTTAAGAAAGGTGATCCTAAAGAAATGTCAAACTATCGACCTAGTGCCATTCTTTCTGTCCTCTGCAAAATCCTTGAAAAACTAGTGGCAATCCAAACTTCAGCTTATTTACAGAAGTATAACCTCCTGTCAAGCTCCCAGCATGGTTTCCGTGAAGGCCACAGCACTACCACAGCTATACTAAAACTTACAAATGACGTTTGTGGCGCAGTGGAATCTGACTTACTGACAGGGGCCATATTCATTGACATTACGAAGGCGTTTGACCTGGTCAATCACTCCCTTCTCCTTACAAGACTTTCTTCGCTTGGTTTCTCTGTCAACGCAGTTGCTTGGTTCAACAACTACCTAACCAACTGAATGCAGGTAGTAGCTTTTAACTCAGCCATATCTCATCTTTCTCCTGTACTGTTGGGAGTTCCTCAAGGCTCCGTACTCGGCCCGTTACTTTTCTTTATTTTCATAAATCACCTCCCACCTGCTGCTCCTGACTGCTCGTCCCTGCTGTACGTGGATGATCTTGTCATCTACCATAGTGGAAGTAATGTCATGGATATAAATTGCTCCCTAACAGAAGGCTTCCACAGTATTCAAACCTGCCTAAGTGAAAACTATCTGGTACTTGATGAGAGTAAAACACACTCCATGCTTTTTAGCTCTCCAGCCAGACTTAAATCAGCTCGTAATTCCTTTCAAATTTCATGTGCAAATGGCTCCACTGTAGTTGGTACCAGCTCTTTCAAATACTTGGGCATCCTCCTTGATGAATCCCTGGACTTTGACCTCCACATCACCTCCACCTGTAAATCGATTAGTGCAAAAATCGGAGGAGCCTATCGTACAAGCTATGCCCTCACGCCATCCGCCAGGCTTGCTGTGGCACAAGGTTTTCTACTTCCAGCTCCGGCCTATGGCTCAGTCACATACCTAGGAGCTTCTAAGACCTCACTTCTCAGATGGGACACCACCTACAATAGCATCTGCCACTGTGCTTCTGGGTCGCCACGTTTCAAACATCACTGTCAGCTTTATGCTGACCTAAAATGGCCTAGTTCCTCTGCCCACCAGCTACTAGCCTTTGGCTCCCTACTACACGGTATAACCAGCTCAGGTCTACCCAGATCTCTCTCCTTACTGTTATACTCCCAAACCCCCACCTATGGTCTCCGATCAAATGACTATTCCCCTCTTTTCATCCCCAGATGCAAAACCTCCATGGGTACACATGCTTTCTCTTACTTGGCACCTAAGTACTGGAATGCTATCCTGCAAACTATTCGCTGAGCCCCAACCCATGCTCACTTCAGGAAACTCCATTGTGGATATCTACTGGCTTCAAACCCCTGTACATGCTTCCAGCCACCATAGCCCACTACACTCATTTCCACCTTCTACTCTGTTCTCTCCTACACTTGCCTTTTCCCTCTTCAAACAACATGAAGTCTTGCTGTATTCTGACTATTGCAGTGATTGCCAACCCTTGAACTGCCCCGGAGAACAAAGAGTTAACTTTCCATGCAGGGCATGGAACGCTGAACTCGAGCTCGAGCTCGGTTGAAGCCTCTGTCTGCTGTTGTTTAAACTCCAACCGTCAGATTCTTTACTCTGCCTCACTGAACAGTCACTCCGGAGATTTCTCCTTTGCTCGGTTCAAAAAAGTTGGTTAAAGTGTTGTTTTTCACTTGGTTTCTACCGAATTTCTGCTGCTGAACCTGTCGGTTTAAGTCTCTGTCTGTGGTACCGTGAGTACTAGATAGGTTTTGCATTTAGTTTCTGTGTGGAACTTGTAAACATTGGATCGGTTTGGTTTGAACCGATCAGTTTGTTTTTAAAAAACCTTCTGAATTTATTAGAGTGTGGTAACCGGTCTGTATCGCTTCTAAAAAAAATCTGATTTAATTACGTTTTTTTCCAAGACCCGTGACACAGTCAGGAACCGATAGGGGTGTCTTGCCTGGCGGATTGCCGAAAAAGGGTAAGTTGTGGATAGGATTGGCCATGTCTGAGAAACCCAAGAAAAAAAATGGGCCCACTGGGTTTCAACACTGTAGTGTGTGTGGGGAAGCCTTTGCTAAGGCTGATCCCCACACCACCTGTGTTATTGTCTGGGTTTGACCATCTCAATTCAGACTGCCAAATTTGTAAAGGTTTTCCCAAAGCTACCCTGGATAAGAGAATAGGTTGACTGAGGAAAGGAGGCCGAGAAGTCCGCTGACCTCGATGGTTCCAGCCTGGTTCGGTTCCCAACCGAACCAGAAGGAGTGCCCCTCTGACCAGGGCTAAACTTCTTCGGAGCAAAAGGAGAACCGATTCTGAGGAGTCAGTTCCGTTAAAAGAAAGAGAAGGAAAAATCATCCGGTTCGGATCCACAAGTTCTTTCCCGACCGCTGATGAAATAGCCAAGCGATAAGGATAGTTCAATCGCTAACCCGGTTCCGGCCGAACTGGCACCATCTGTCAGGGCTCGGTTGGTCCGGTTCCCCGTTCCAGATGTACTTTAGAAAAATTTTATGAGAGCGGAGGAGGAGGAGGGAGAGTATGAGGATAATAATGATGATGATGGTGATTATGAAAGTCTGGATGTGCCTATTTGACACATCTCCCAGACAGACCTTCAGGTGTTTCTCCTCCTAGGCTTTCTGAGTCCCGTCCCACTTTATGTTTTACAAGAAAGTGGCTGAAACCCTCCAGCTTCCAATGGAAGAAGCAGTAGAGGATCAGGAGGAGCCTGATTTTGTAGAGACGATGGACATCCCAGAGTCCAGGAGACTGTCTATTCCCTTCCATAAATCTTTTGGAAAACAGACATTTAAAATTTAAAAAACTCCTAATTCCATACCTCCTGTGGACAGAAGAATGGACAAGAGGTATACCCTTTCAGGCTCGGACATGGAGTTCCTTTCCCAGCAATGCAGCCATGTTGGGGTAGTGCAGGCTACTGCCTGTGATAAGGCAAATATTCCAGGACTCCAGGAGGATTGATGCCATGGCAAAGAAGCAGTACATGGCAGCATCTTTGGGACTCAGGCAGGCTAACTATATGGCCTACACAGCTAGATACCAGAAGTCCAGGTGGGACACTGTGCTGGCTGTGGCTAAACAGGCCCCTGACCAGCTTGCCAAGGAGCTGGAGCAGGTGACTGCGGATGGGATTGAGGCATCCAAGGTGCAATTTCATGCTGCTGTGGACTCCAATGATGTTTCATCTAGAGTCATGGCTACATCTGTGGCCCTTCGGAGGATGACTTGGCTCAGATGTACTAGCCTATCACAGGATACCCAGGCTAAGGCCATGGATTTCCCCATCATTGGTAATTCTCTGTTTGGGGAGCAGACAGAGAACTACATGAAGAAGATGGGCAAGTACAGGACCACCTACAGGAGTGCTCAGGCCAAAGAAAGGCAAGCCACTCCTCAGAGACAGCATTCAAGGGGCAGGCCCTTTCAAAGGCCCTTTTACCAAGCCCAGGCCTCCTCTTCTGCTTATGCTCAGAGGGGGTTCTTCAGAGGGAGAGGCAGACGGGGAATGAGCAGGCCTGCTTCCACCCCTCAGCCTAAAGCCCCTGCCAAGCAGACACCCTGATGGGTCTGCCCGGGCCGATTCCCCAATACCTGTAGGGGGCAGGCTGGCTTACTTTGTCCAGGACTGGAAGTCTGTAACATCAGACAAGTGGGTCCTGGAAGTAGTAAGCCAGGGACTGGTTCTCAGCTTCAAAAAATTTCCCAAGATGAGAACCAGATCCTTTCCACCTGCAAATCCATCAGAGACCCTTGCCCTAGAGAGAGAGGTTTCTTCCCTCCTGGCTCTCAGAGCCATAGAAAGGGTTCCTACCCTACACAGGGGCAAAGGATTGTACTCAGGTCTTCCTAACCCCCAGAAAGACAGGAGAATGGCGCCATCCTGGATCTAAGATATCTGAACAGCACCTTTTAAAACCAAAATTCAAAATGGTGACTCTAGGAATAATTCTGCCTCTCTAAGGCCAGGGGACTGGCTAGCCTCCCTGGACCTCAAAGATGCCTATTTTCACATTCCCATCAGGTGCTCCCACAGAAAGTACCTCAGGTTCGAGTTGCCCTCAGGCCACTATCAATTCAGAGCAGTGCCCTTTGGCCTAACATCAGCCCCAAGGGTGTTCACAAAGTGCCTTGCAGTAGTGGTTGCTTTCCTAAGGAGAAAAAAGATCTCCATCTTTCCTTACTTGGACGACTGGCTCATAGTGGGTCAGTCTCCAGACCAAGTCAAGTCATATCTTCAAATAACTCAGCAAGTGCTCACTTCCTTAGGATTCCTTCTCAACCTTCCAAAGTCAGTTCTCGAGCCAGTACAGCTCCTCACCTTTATAGGGGCAGAGCTGGATGCAATAAGATCAAAAGCCTTTCTTCTCCTGGACAGGGCAAGGACCCTTATAGAACTGGCCTCTTCATTCACCCTTCAGGTGTCTCGACCAGCAAGGCACTTCCTGCAGCTCCTGGACCACATGGCAGCCTCTACAGCAGTGGTCCAGGGGGCAAGATTCCAGATGAGGGACATTCAGTTCCACTTAAGAGCCTTCTGGTCCCAAAGAAAGGATTCCCTTACCAAACTAGTCCTAGTGACTCGAACCCTGATCCAGGCTTTGCAATGGTGGCGGGATCAGGACAATTAAGACAGGGAGTTCCTTTTGTCACTCAGTCTCATTCAGTAATACTCACCACAGATGCCTTCTGCTGGGCTGGGGAGCCCACTTGGGATCTTACCACCCAGCGGCTGTGGTCACCTCAGGAATCTCTGCTTCACATCAGTCTCTTGGAACTCAGGCAGTGTTTCTGGCACTGCAAGCCTTTCCAAATCTGTACAGAACAAGGTGGTCCAGATCAGAACAGACAATACCACCACAATGTGGTACATCAACAAACAAGGAGGCACTTCGGTCTCGGCCTTGTGCACGGAAGCTAATGAAGTTGTGGTCTCTGGCCTATTCCCTGCAGACCCTCTGATAGCAGTTCACCTCCCAGGGAAGGACAATGTCCTAGCAGATGCTCTCAGTAGGATATCTCAGGGCCATCACAAATGGACCCTAGATCCCCTAGTTTTGGAAGTGATTTTCTCCAGATGGGGCACTCCACAGATAGATCTTTTGCAGCCCCAGACAATCACCAACTTCCTCTCTTTTGTTGCAGACCCCCAGTCTTGGGCTCAGTCCCCCTGAATGCTCTGATTCTGGATTGGGAAGGGAAGTTCCTGTATGCTTCCCCTTCCCTCTCCTGTTCAAAGTGCTAGTCAAGATCAGGTCTCAACCATGCAAAGTGATTCTGATTGCTCCAGACTGGGCCAGACAGCCCTGGTACCCACTGTTGCTGTCCTTAGCAGTCCACCTTCCCCCTGTCTCTTCCCAAGAATTACAACCTGTTGACATCCTCTCAGGGAAGGATTTGGTATCCGAACCTCAAATCTCTCAATCTCAAGGCTTGGCTCTTGAAGAGTTAGTTTGCTGATCTGCACCTCTCTCAGGGGGGTTCTGGATATCCTCAAGGCTTCTTGAAAGCCTTCCACCAGAATGACTTACAACTCCAAATGGAAAAGGTTCACTATTTGGTGCTCTAATAAGCATATTTCTCCAGAATCTGCTGGGTTGCCTACAGTCCTGGACTATATGGTTCATCATAATGGCTTGGGACTTAGACCAGCTACACCTAAAGTGCATCTGGTGGCTGTTTCTGCCTTCTTGTCAATAGGCAAACCCGCTCCTCTGTCAGCCCATCCTGTGTTTTGTAAGTTCTTCAAGGGATTGCTGCACACCAATCCCCCCTTTAGGGATCCTGCTCCTGCTTGGGACCTTAATGCTTGCATTGCTCAGCTTATGCAACCACCCTTTGAGCCTTTGTCCTCTGCAGAGCTTAAGTACTTGACTTGGAAAACTGTGTTTTTGGTAGCCATTACCTCTGCCAGGCATATCAGTGAATTTCAAGCCCTGTCAATGGAGCCTGATTTCATCTCTTTCCATAGAGATAAAGTGGTCCTAAGAACTAACAGGAAGTTTTTGCCTAAGGAGGTTTCAGATTTCCACCTTAATCAGTCTATGTCTCTCCCTGTTTTCTTCACTGACCATTCCTTCTCTGTAGATAAGAGGTTGCACAGCCTGGATGTAAAAAGGGCCCTTAACTACTACATAGAGCGCACTAAGGGTCACAGGTTTGAGTCCTTCCAGTTGTTCCTCACTTATGGAGAGGTTGGTAAGGGCAAACCTGCCACTAAAAGATCTATTGCCAGGTGGATTGTCTCTTGTATACAATTCTGCTCTGAAAAACTGGGTAGAACCCCACCCTCAGGCCTGAGGGCTCACTCTACTAGAGGTACAGCTACTTCTAGGGATATTCCTGTCTTAGAAATTTGTCAAGCAGCCACCTGGAAAACAGTCCATACATTCACCAAGCATTACTCTGTGGATATCCAGGCTAGGAGTGATGCTCGGTTTGGCACAGCAGTACTTCAGAGCCTATTCCCAAAGTAGGTTCTGTCCCTCCTCCATGGAGGTACTGCTTGGTAGTCTGCAATAGTCAGAATACAGCAAGACTTCATGTTGTTTGAAGAAAAAATTACTCACCTTAGTAATGTTGTTTCTTCTAATGGAGTCTTGCTGTATTCTGACCAACCCCGCCTCCTCTCTCAAAGCCTGGTTTTTGGGATGTGGGTGGGCAGGAGCAGTGTTGGCACCCTAAAGGTGCCCCTTTCTCACCCTCTTTTATTTTGGGTGTGTGTTGGGTTTTGTTTTTTGGGTTTCCTGACTTGAGTATTTGCTTTGAAACCAAAAAAACATTTTTTAATAAATTTAGTTGCCAGTTGGCTAGTGTGAGTCTTACAGTTTCCACACAGAACTTCTAGTGAGTATTGCTCGTAAAGATCTGACGGTTGGAGTTTAAACAACAGCAGACAGAGGCTTCAACTGAACTCGAGCTCAGCGTTCCATGCCCTGCATGGAAAGTTAACTCTTTGCTCTCTGGGGCAGTTCAAGGGTTGGCAATCACTGCAATAGTCAGAATACAGCAAGACTCCATTAGAAGAAACAACATTACTAAGGTGAGTAATTTTTTCTTACCCCCTCTGTCTCTGTCTCCCATCCCATCTTTCCTCTCTCATAACTCTGCGTCATATGACAGCACTTACTGTTGGTCTGGACCCTCCTGATAGTTCTAGCATAGACCTATTTTATACGTGTTTTGTGTAGTTTTACTATTCTAGCTGCACTGGCTATATTTGTTGAACACTGTAAAACAATCTACTTGTCAATACTGTTTGTATCGCTAATTATCTTATTGTCTACCTCTCCCTTGTGCTGTGTCACATTGTACTGCTCATGTATTTTCACTTGTATATGCCCGGGTTGTGCCTGAAAATAGGCATCTCTATGTCTTGTGCACCCACCCGGTTACCAAAAGCAACCAAATAGTAGTGTCTTGCTTCCAAGGAACTGTAGTCACCGTGTTGTCATGCATTCATTTAAGTTTATTCAGAGAGAATTGAAAGCTCTTGAGTCAGACTCTGACAAAGGCATCCAGAGCAAGTGCAAGTTCAGTACATGTACATTCACACCACAGTATAAAAGTCCTCTTAATTTATTATTTTCCAGTTATCAAGAAATTCACTACTCTGTGTAGAAAAAATGTTGTGCAGATCAGTTAATGGACAAAGATAATATATGTACTTAAAGAGAACCAATATTGGTGCTTTTAGAGGTTGTAATTGCTTAGTAGGGAGCTTTCTTACCTGAAGTGGAGCTCCTACCGGTAGTTAAATAATTTCTTTCTTCACCCCCTAAAGAAAGGGAAGGGATCGTAATTTGCCCCTGAGGGACTTGCAGCTTGATCTTTCCCGCTTCTTCATAGTCTGCTCTGCCACAGCGTTCTGACGTTTTGTGGCATCGGTATAGGGAGAGCACAGGGACACTCTCCATTTACTTGAATGTAGCGTTTTTTAAAAAGTTAATTTCCCGATTTGAAATCGGGTTTTGGCACAGATCAACGCCAGTGTTCATCTAACAAGAGCCCTGTTACATTATAGGGCTAATCCAACTATGCAGCAGTAAACATGAATCACGATACCATTTTTGTGACTCAGGTTGAAGAAGTTGTTAGAATCAGGAGGTCAGTGAAAGAAACAAAACACCCAAGGAAAATAGGCAGTGTGGCCCCTGAAAAACTGACTGACAGAGATTTGATTGACAGCTTGTGATAATTTAAGGAATTTGACAAGTAAGCAATAACCCACAGGGAAACCGTGGCATAATTTGCTGTAATAAAGGAGTGTTTATTACGGCATGCAATACGGTTTCACCCTCTGTTATAGCCACCACAGTTCCTCACTTCTCCACCACTTGCAAAACCCTTGGGACACTAAACCGCCACCCAGAGTAGGCGGTAAGTAATTAAAAAAAAAAAAAAAAACTAAATGTACCAAAAGAACTTGTTTTCGGCTCCCCAGAAGATTAAATCAAAAACCAAAAAAAAACTTTAAATAAATAAAGGCATCCGCGACCGTGCACTATAACTAAACTGGACTATGGCTGCATAGCAACTTTTTATTTTACGTAATTGCTGAGGCAAAAAAAGGAAACCCAGCAATTATATGAAATAAAATATGAGTCGGTGTGTGTACTCTCGAAGTTTACACAGACCCTTGAGGTTGGATGCTAGTCATTAAACCCCTAGAGCTTCGCTCATGCGGTTTATTTAGCATCTGACCCTTCGGGTGTGTGTAAACTCATTACACACTCTGATCCATACTTTATTCTATATTTAAACAACACCCTGGGTGCATTGTGAGGCACAAGGCCGCAGGCCGAGTGTCCTCACAGTACCCAGGGCATTGATTAATCCCCCTCATGGGTTATTGCGCTTATAACATGAGGTCTGTGCAAAACAAGAAGAAAAGGACTTTAAGGGGTTTTATCCCTGTTTAAATACCACAAAAGGGACTGTATCCTTCTACCTTGACAAATAGTCCCTCACAAATACTCCATGATTCACTGCTTTTATGCACATACAAATGTCAGACATCCATTACTGAGATGATTTCTGAGATTTGTTTGGCATAACGTACTTTATGCTACTGGCAAGCCTCTGTATTGAAGCTACAGACACGCAGCACAGTAAAAGCAGTCTGATTCCAGGACCTGTGCGTCATGCAACGATTGCAGTGTAACATTTGAGTTTTAACTTACAGCAAGATCAAGTGCATTTCACTGTGCTGGGGGAAAAACGGGGAGCTTAGAAGACAGCATTTGCTGTGCCAGTTCACCGTGCTGGGGACAAATGGAAAGCAGGCCACAGGATGCAGAAAAGCTGTCTCTGTCTCCCTCCCTCGGTTGTGAACTGCTGCATGGACCACATCCCATGCTCTGTCTGTCCTGACTGCTGCTTTCGCCAGACCGCGCAGTGTGAACATGCTACACTTCAGAAGTGTTGCATGACATGTGGAGAGAGAGAGAGAAATGTCCTGGTCCCGTTGCTCAGTGCCTGTCTCTCTCTCGCTATTGTTAGTCAAGTGACACTGCCCAAGCATCTCAGACATGAAAATGCCCACGCTGTTCCCTGTTTCCTGTCTCGCACGCATGCAGGGGAAACAGTGCACAGCTTCTGAACATCCCTGAAAGCAGGTGGAGCTGTCTCCTCCTGCTTATCTCCAACCTGCTGTCACACACCACAAGACAGCCTCTTGTGAAACTCAGGCGATGGGGAGCAGACATCGTGGGGGGCTGGGAAGGAGGAGAGGCTCTCACTGCACTTCAAAACACATTCATCGCGGAGGTATGATTACCACTGTGGGGGAACAGTAATGGAGTACAGGCTCTCATGACCATCACCCCCAGTAACCACATGTGCAGTTTTCCATGTCTCGTTTCCATACTGTGCTCCAGGACATTCGGGGTTCGTAGGAGCGATAGCAAGACAAAGGCTGGGACACATGCCACAGGAGGGGACCAGAGGGGAAACAGCTCCGGGACATTCAGGGTTCATGGGTCCGATAGTAAGACAAAGGTGGGGATCAGAGGGAAACAGCTCCGGGACATTCAGGGTTCATGGGTCCGATAGTAAGACAAAGGTGGGGACACATGCCGCAGGAGGGGACCAGAGGGAAACAGCTCCGGGATATTCAGGGTTCATGGGTCTGATAGCAAGACAAAGGCGGGGACACAAGCTGCAGGAGGGGACCAGAGGGAAACAGCCAGCATTTGGTCGGGTACTGCACTGCTGTTGCAGCAGGCATTCGGTTTACTCCCTCTCAAGCACTCGGTCTCTTCTTTCTCGCCCTCTCTCTTTCACTATCTCGCATAAACTGGGAACAGGCTGTCAGTGGGACCTTCAGGAAGGGATACTGTGGATCATTGGGGGGGGTACTCATGGAACTGAGAAGATAGCTTAATGATTTGGACTGCTTGTGGGACATATACACAACTCTTGCAGCTCAGGAGAAACGCAACATAGCACAACAGTAACTTGAAGGTACCACTCACTTCGCTGCCTTTACAGATGGCTGCATTGCAGTGACATCTCTTGAAGTACATAACTAGTCCCGTTCTGCCTACTAATTCTCTGCCTTGCCTTCTCACACCAACTATGCATATATGGAGCATTAATCAAGTCAGCTGACACTGACTGACCAGTTGCCTTTCTGTTTTCTCTTACCACATGTTATAAGTGGTGATAATCCACTGCTAGCCATGGATTATCACAAACTGTCAATCAAATTCCATGAAATATCAGGTTTGGAAAGTGCTTCCTCAATGTGAATTATTTGCCTTAGCCATACAGTATAACGTGGTAAACATTAGGAAGCCAAACTTTCAAAAGCCACAAAGTGTTAACCATATTGAAGGCACTATATGAGCGTATTGTAAAACCGATATAAAATGATCTTTTATAGGAAAGTTTTCATTACAAACTTGCAGAGTCCACTGATCAGACAATAGACCACATAAATCAGTTATCAAATTGAACAATTGAACACAGCTACGCACCATAAAAGTTAAAACAAGGCATGTGAAAAAAACAGTGTCTTTAATTATGTGGCTTGAAGTTTTATTTATTTATTCTTTATTTAAAATTTGATGACCGGGATGGACACACTGAGCTAAGGCTAGTTTACAGGTGCGACCTGGGGAGAGGGGATACATCAAGGAGTAAAACAGCAGTAACAAAGTGATGACCACAGGTACGTGTACATCAGCAGTAATTATAAAATGGCTTGGAATTTGTGTGTTTTCTGAATGTTAGAGACCATTATAAACAGGGATGTTAATCACTGTACAAAATCACGTTCATAAAAGTCCATGGCCATCAGCCTTTTCGCCCTCATAAAAATCAGTGGGTCTTGTGAGCCATATTTTTCCGTTATTAACACGGTTGGCAGCTTTACTCACTAAAAATCTTCAACTAGGCCTTAACAATAAAACTGCCTTAAATTAAAAAAATATAATAATAGACTATAGTATATGACTAACCCCCTATTGTATATGAAATTCAGCAGCTGCTCCAAAGCTGTTGTACTACAGTTCAAAGGTCAGAAAACTTGTTGTAGTATCGATCTGATGTCACATCGATAGTACAACAAGTTTTCAGTCAATTAAATAGTCGCACGCATAACTAAAAATTCGAAAACTCAATTTGAAATCAGCGTGTCTCACAACCGAATTAATCGCAAGCAAGCATAAAGCAAATAAAAACAGCATGGCAGCAGCAGTGTTTTCGAAGCTCATGAAACCGCGCCTAGTGTCAGCCCCACTGAGACAGCTCACAATTGGCTGGAAACAGGAAATACATCAGTCCCTGTTCAGCATCAAAATATCATCCCAACAGAAAAGCTGCCTTTCCACATTTCATTTGGGGAACACTGCGTTTTTCAGCAAGGAGTCACAGTGAATGTAACACACTACTCAAAACCGGAAAAGCGGAGGCGAGTAGCGGTGATCGTAGACACCAGTGACTCTGAATAAGTAAGTTTTTTCTCTAAATTTAACCATATAGATGTAAAACAATGTCTGGGGGGCCGGGGGTTGCTCTGCCAACTGTCAAATGCTGACATTAATTTTTTCTTCCTCTCACAGAAATGCTGAACGATGCCACGATGATCGTATCCTTTTCTCTCTTTCTCTTAACTTGATTCTATGTAATTATCGTACTGTATAAAAAGATTTCTGTTTGACAATATACAATTCAGTACCACTCGTCTGTGTCCCGTTTTTTTGGCCGATAGGGGGTTAGTGATGTACTATAAAAAACAGTGGATGATTAAGCATCCACTGCAAGGCTTTGTTTCCATCTCGGTTTGTGTGATGACATCATAGAGACCTCTGAGCTTAAGCTCGGGGGTCTATGTTTTAATATGACAACCTGAATCTTAATCATCCACTATTCTATGTTATTTTCTCTGATACTTATCTTCTTACACACATGCAGTGAAGCTCACCAGGATGAAACCCAATTCTGCAGCATGCTACAGCAGAGGTACTATGGAAAACAATGTAATTTCAATGCCAGTTAGTCCATTTTGTCATGCAGGAAACTATGACATTCACTTCATCCTGGCAGTGTCACATTTTTCTGCATGACAAAAGGGATTAATTCCCATTGGAATTATAGTGTTTACTGCAGTAACTCTGCTACAGCATCCTGCAGAATGCTGTAGAAGTGGGTTTCATCCTGGTGAGCTCGCTGTACTTACATTATAAAGTGAAGAATTACAGTACTTTATTTTTTATGTTGGGTGTTTCTTTGCTGACCATGAAAAATGCCCATACTATTCTTACCTGCTTACTAAGGAAATCTCATAAGCAATAAGGTATGAGCAGGGGTTATGTTGATCTAATTAATCACTCCCCTGGGTGTGTGATATGTGAGGCAGCACAGCCGCGTACCACATGCCCTCAGTGGGTGAATAACAAGGACATTAACATAACACCTAGAAGTACCTTATTGCTATTATTAAAAGTGTGCATTCAAAAAAAGTGTGTAATCAAGGAGTAGTGGTTGTTTTCCCCATTTGTGTGAACAAACATTCCCACTGCATTTATTACAGTCCTCAATATGATCCTGCGTTCTGTTACAGCACCAAGACATGCTGCAAGTTCATGTGATACAAGACCTTACTGGTGGTTAGTGAAAGCGCGCTTCCGAGTTCCACCTTTGTCACCATGGAGACTGGCTGTTACTTGCTCTTGTAGTACACCAAGAGGGGGGAAAAGCAGAACTGATAGTGACATCAGTAGGGTATATATATATATATATATATATATATATATACAGGAGAACTAGCTTATAATGGACTACTCCGTGCATACCTTTTCTGACCGTTATAAGCCAGTGTCAGGAATATCCAAATGCTAAAAAAAAAAAATTCCACGTATAAAATGTACTACCTGCTAGTGCTCAACTGCATACAGTTCTCTCGTCTGTTTGGCAGCCTGATCAGTGCCATACACCACATAGGGAAATGGAAATTACAGCATACTGCACTGGACACAGTATGTTGCATCTTGTCTTTTTCGACAGGCTGAACAATGATGTACCACACACAGCGGCTGAGGAAACAACTACCCCTGTCTGCATAACCACCTAATAAAATGGTAATAAGAAACAGAACCAGGATCTTGGGGGTTACATGGACCTTACAGGGAGAGTCTGAGTTGCTTCACTGGTTCAGGCCATTCACGGCTATTTAACAGCTTAACAGACATTTAATGCAGATGGACCGACATGTATCAGCAGTCACCAGGGGCAGTGGACAAGAGTGTCTGTCAGGCATTGGAAGCCCTAAATGAAAACAAGGCGATGGGGCCACATGGGATCTACCCAAGGGTACTAAAAGAACCAAGCATGATGTTAGCCGCCCTCTGACAACACTGTGCAGCATCTCATTGGGAATAGGGATTAGTTCCAGAGGACTGGAGGAGGGCTGATGTGGTCCCTCTACACAAGCGCGTCAGCAGAGAGGAGTCCAGGAAGCCTCACATCAGTGGTGGGGAAATGAACGGAAACCCTGCTGAAGGAGAGACTGATTGAGTACTTTGAGGCAAAAGGGCTGCAGGACTACCAGCAGCACGGTTTCACAAGAGGGAGGTTGTGTCAAACAAATGTCACAGATTTTTTTGACTAGGTAACTAGGGATGAGGATGAGGGGAGGGCAGTGGATGTGGCCTATCTAGACTTCAATAAGGCCTCTGACACAGTACCACACAGGAGACTGATTAAGAAACTTAGCAACCTGGGGTTGTAGTGAAAGTGGTAAGCTGGGTATATTACTGGTTGAAAGATAGGAGGCAGAAGATGGTGGTAAACAGCATTTGGGAGGGAGTGTGACCAGTGGAGTACCACAGGTATCAGTTCTGGGGCCTATCCTCTTCAATGTCTTCATAAGTAACATTGCTGAGGAACTGGAAGGGAAGGTGTGTTCCTTTGTGGATGACACTAAAATCTGCAACAGGGTGGATACCCAGGAGGGAATGGAGAGAATGCAAAGGCATCAGCAGATCTAGAGGGAGTGGTCTAGGGTGTGGCAACTGGGTTTCAATGCCAGAAGTGCAAAGTCATGCACCTGGGGTGGGGAAACCCATGGGTTGCGTATAAGATTGGGTGAGGCACTTACTGTCACAAAGCAAGAGAGGGACCTTGTGGTAATCATAGCTGATGACTTCAAGGTGGTAGGCCAGTGCGACAAGGCAGTAGCCAAAGCTAGCCGGATGCTGGGGTACTTCCTCACATCTCTCCTGAATCTGCCCCCTCCAGTGTCATAGCATGTCTACTTGTTCTTGAGCACCTTTTCTTCTGAAAAACACTTTCTCCTTGTATCTTATTTACCACTGTGAGGTATTTAAAGGACTCTGTCATATTCCCCCTCTCCCTTCTCTGTTCCAAGGTATACAAATCGAGGTCCTTTAGTCTCTACTTGTACGGCTTTTGATGCAGACTCTGCACCATTTTAGGTGCCTCCCCTGGACCGTTTCCATTCTACGCCCTTCCGGATATGTGGACCCTGGAACTGGACACACTCTATCTGGGTTCTTACAAGTGATCTATACAGACGCAACGTCACCTCCTTCTTTCTGTTGGCGATACCTCTCCTGGGGGGCGCTGTTGAGCACACCTACACAGTAGACATGTTTTTTCTCAGCTCTGCATTTTATGCCAGAATTTCAGTATTTTGTCTGCAAACTGAAGTGGAGTTTATTTCTTCTCAGCATCTGTTTCCTGACTTTGTGTTGAACAGTTTAGTGTTCAATATTGCTATGGGGTGCTCAAATAAAGGAGGACTGACCAGCTCAAAGCCTCAACCGCTGGCCGAACAGCAGACCTCTACTTCTGCAGGTGCAATTGGCAATGTGGAGCCGCCATAGAAAGCCTTACAGTTGTCCATGTAGGCCATCGATGGAAAAGTAGAAACCATTCTGCAAAGACCCAGGGAGCAGGACATTAAAATTGAACTTGCTACCAAGACGGCTACTGCAGCTGAGACTCGAGCTAGTAAGGCATTAGCCACCTCGGCGAAGTTAGCACAAGAGAATTGGCAACTGCGCTACAGGATGGAAATGCAAATCGTGCCTCCAGCATTCAGCTGGTCGGATTGCCGGAGGGGTAAAAAGAGCCGGACCTCTTAAAAGTTTTGAAACAATGGTTACCTACAGTATTTCAGTTGGAATCCAGCAATGAGGTCCATTTTATTAAGGCATACCTGATCTTGCCAAGATCGGCAAAGGCGCGGAGGGATCTCCTCAGAACGGTTCTGCTCATAATGAATGGTGTGGTGGGTAAAGAATGACTCCTGCAAGCAGCCCATGGAGTTGAGCAACTGAATTTTAATGGGCATATGATGCACCTCTTCCCAGACCATTCATACGCTACTTGAGCCCGTCGAAATAAGTTTGATGGTGTCCGGGCCAAGTTACGCTCCCTGGGAGTGGTGTACTCCCTGCTTATGCTGGTCCACCTGCGAATTTACTATGGGGGGGGGGGCACACATTCCAATTCACAGACCCAGAGGAAGCTGGCAAGAGGGTTGCAGTGGCACAAAGCTCAGATGAGGAAGATACCTGAAGCTGGTAAACTGCAGGGTTCTGTTTGTTGGGACATGGTCCCTTTGTAAGAACGTGGTGCTCCTAAAACCTTTTTGTGAACTTTGATATAACACCGCAGTTTCAGACTGAAGAATTGCAGACTGTCCGCTGTATTTTGTATTTATTGAATTGGGGAGGCGGCTGAATGATTTGGTTGGAAGAACAGCGCTACATGCATCTTTTCCAGTTTTTGGGCTTATTTCTTCATGGGACGTTCTGGACTGAGATCGGAATATGGCCCCTCTAGAGTTATGTTTGGATTTTTTCCATCTATTTTGAACAGTTACATTATAGTTTTTTTACTCCCTCTTTTATATTTTGGACTTTAATGCTGAATTAAGAGTTTGCAGTTTGCATTACCATAAACAGATGTAGTTGCTGATAAGAAGACATTACCCTTGCTGTGAATTTAACATGTTTGGGCCGAGAAAATATTAGCACTGGTTGCTGAATTTCTGTTATTCTTTTTTCACATGGTTCTGGATTGACCGCCTTTCTTGTAGGGTGCAGCTGTGAGTACAAGTACTTCTTTTAAGGAAAATTTTCACTGTAATTCCTCCATATTTGTAACCTGAGATGTGCAGATTTTTGTATCTTGTACCATTTGATAGCTCCTGCACTATCTTCGATGTCTGGCATTTGGATGTTGTATTGTCATGTTTATTTGTTCATGCAATGAACAGAGAACAAAAAAAGATACCTCTCCCTATGCATCCCAGCATCGTCAGTATCACTCCACACATTTTGTACTTCACCCCTGGGTTTCTGTGCCAGAAGTGCATTATTTTGCACTTTTTCATATTGAAATCTAGCTGCCATACCTTCAACCACTCCTCTAGTTTTCTCAGGTCTCTGCTCATCCTGTACACCCCCGAGTGTCCACCTTACTGCAGATTTTGGTGTCTTCCGCAAAGAGGCAGATCTTCCCTTCCAGGTCCTCTGCAGTGTTACTTAATAAAGACATTAAAGAGGACTGGTCCCAGCACTGATCCCTGAGGCACCCTGCTGGTCATGCTGCCTTCCACGGAGTGAACTCAGTTTACCACCACCCTCTGTCACTTATCTTTAACCAGTTTCTTATCCAGTTTATCACCTTTGACCCACTCCTAAGCTACACAGCTTGCTAACTAGTCTCTTATGTGGAATGGTGTTGAAAGCCTTACTGAAATTTAGGTAGGCCACGTCCACCACTCCACTCTGATTTTAAATCCTCTGTCACCCAATCAAAGAAATCTATCAAATTTGTTTGACATGACCTCCTCCTGTAAACACATGCTGCTTCGGGTCTTGTAAGCCACTGGATTCAAGATATTCCACAGTCATTCCCTTCAGCAATGATTCCATTAACTTTCCCACCAGCAGTGTGAGGCTGACTGGTCTATAATTGCCAGCCTCCTCCCTGTTACCAAAAAGTAAATGACAGCACTCCAGGCTTACGATAAAGGTGTAAGGTACTGCTGTATCATGCACTATGTTTTAATACTTTATGGCCAAAGTGAAGTGTATGAAAGGTTCATGGAAGGTTTAGAGTAAGGTTTATATAAAGTACAAGTCCCAGAGTCATAAGTCCAAATCCTGCAAGAATCTTACAAAGGTATATTTTACTAAAGAATGAATGTACAATTACATCAAACAACTGAAAATAAGAATTTTAGGTCCACATACCAAAAAAACAGTCCAGTGCTTTGAGGTTACAGAAACTTCTTTGTCACCTGACAAAGAGGTTTGTGTAGCCTCGAAGTGCTGGGTTGTTGGAGTGCTGTCATTTATTTTTTGGTTCTTTACATTTTCCAGCACCCAACTTTACTGTGAGCGCTCACCTAACCTTTTCATTGACTCCTCCCTGCTACCACTTTTGTGTAGTGGGACTACATCTGCCCTGCTCCAGTTGTCTGGAACCACTCTTGTTTCCAGTGATCTGTTAAATAGAACTGTCAGATGTGTAGCCAGTATTTCCCAGAACTCCCTCAGTACCCTTGGATGCACCCCATCTGGCCCCTTGCTTTGTCCACCTTCAGATTAACGAGTCCTTTCAGGACTGTCTCCTCCAAAAAAGGGCTAGTGTCCACCTCGCTGCCTCCAAAGCTTCTGTTACATTTTTTTGTGGCCCCCTCCCCTTCTCCTTCCTCTGTGAACATTGAACATTAGTATTTGTTCAGGATATCTGCTTTTTCCTGGTTCCCATCTACACCGTCCCCTTCTTCCCTTTTTAACCTTACAGTCCCACCACTGGTCTTCCTCTTTTCGCTTACATACCTAAACAAATGTCTTGTCAGGCCAGCCCGGAGGCAATGAGGGTTGAGGCATCTAGCCTTACCTCATGTCACGCCAGTGACCCGGGTTCGGGAACGACCTCAGGTCATTGGGGAGCTGGCCAGGGGGAGGGTGGGAGCAGGACTGAGACGCCTACCAGCAGCTCTCCTCTCTCAGGGAGGATGCTGTCCCTCCCATAGCTCCTTTACCACTGGTTGGAGGTCCGGTGCTGCTGTAGGCGGGTGGAAGGGGCAGCTAGTAGGGTGGGGCGTCCCGCAGTGTGTGGCGTGCCTCCACACGCACACGTCTGCACCAAGGATGAGCGGGTAGGGACGGACGAAAAAGGGAAAAACTGAATAAAGAAATGTGTTCTCTTTTGTTACCTCCTTGGCTATTCTCTCTTCGGTTTTTACCTTTGCTTTCATTACTGCTTTCCCTGCACCCTTTGTTTTCCCTGATACACCTCCCTGTCCTTCTCCCTTTGTGTTTCCTTACACCTTCTAAATGCTACCCTTTTAGCCTTTACCTTTTCAGCCACCTCTTTCAAGAACCATAGCGGTCTCCTTTCCTCTTGCTTTTGCTCACTTGTTTGATGCAGAGGTTTGTTGCCTTTACTGTGCTCCTGTGCTGAATATCTGTAGATCACTCCAGTGTGAATAGTGGCTCCATTCTCCATCTTCAAGGTGACCTATAGTATCCCTGTCTCCCCCTGTATTCCCTGTATCTTCATTGCTTTTGTTCACATAAAGCACCACAGCCCCTCCTTTCCTTCCCACCCAGTCCTTCCTGAACAGAGTATAGCCTGGTATGGCCATGTCCCAGTCATGGTTTTCAGTGCACCATGAGTCGGTAATGGCCACAGTATCCAGGTTGGCTTCAGCCACGATGGCTCTGGGTCTGGAATCTTATTTCTTAAACTTCTAACATTCGTTCACATGGCCTTCCAGATTTTGTTTCCACTCAACTTGTTGCCCCCCTCCCCCTTTTTTACTTTCTGCTCTCCCTCCTTCTCCTCTTTTTAATTTTCCTGTTCTTGTCCCCCTTTATCTACCACCCATCTTCCTTTATTAATTTGCACTTTGGGAGATTCCTTTTCCCTTGGGTTCTCCTTACTCTCTACTTCAAACTGTGGGGGTTGGGCAGTTTCTGCCTCCCCCATTTCTTCCACCGCCCCCCTCTGCTTGTTTAAATGTTCATCAAAGTAACATTTAAACCATCTACTGTGGTGATCCGCTTTTAACTCCTTGGATAGTCTTCCTGCCCCACAAAGGTTCTTAACGCAGGGGCACCTCCTATTCTTTTACACTTTTTTCCTTCTGCACTTTTACATTTGGTCTCATTCTTTACTTTGTCAGACTCCAGATACAGCAAGGGGCATTTGGCTTCATGCTGCCCAAGGAATTCCACCATCCAACGATCCTCTAGACTCAGTACACAGTCCACTACCTCCCCAGAGGGGGACTAGGGTAGTAGCCTCCAGGCCCTTAGATCAACTGATGCTCCAGGTAATCTTGCAGAGGAAAAGGCAGAATCCAGTTGTGAGCTACCTCACAATTTACACAGCTAGGGGAGAGAGGAACCCCTGTGGGTCCGAGGTTGTCACTAGTGCCACCTCACACTCTCTCCCAAGTACTGACCCCCATAAGCAGAGAGTCCAAAGTCGTAATCACACAATCTTCTGAGCTACGTCCCTGCTTCTGGGAATCTTTGTGGGCTACCAACAAAATTTAGAAGGACAAGGAGAGGCAGGCACCCCTTGGGGGTCCAAGGCTGCCACAGGTGCTGCCTCCCCTGACCTGAGTCCTGTGGGTAGAGAATCCCTGGCCAAATTACTCATGTGATCATACTTGTCCCCTCACCTGTTTGGTGAAGGGTGGGGGGCATAACTAGGTGTTTAACTCTGCCACTTCTTTAAAAAGCATAAAGTTCACCTTTGCAGTAAAGATTCAGCGTTCGTTTCTTTAGATGTTCCAGAAATATCCTCCTTTAAAGCAGCAGTCTGTCTTCTCCTGTGTGGAGATGGGAGGGTGGGGGACTTCCCCATAGGGGCTCCCAGCAAGCGGCAGCCACCATGATTTTCTGAGTTTTGTCTGGATAATACTTACTGGAAAAGAGGTTTTTGCAGAAGAGCAGGGCTTTCATGCCTGGCACACACCGCCCTCAGTGATTCAACCTAGCTCCTGCTGTCAAGCTGCAGCCTGGCTGGCACAGCCCTCCAAGACACCAGATTCCTAGAGGTTAACACTTTGTGTTCTCGTAGACACTCTTAAAGGAGTAGTACAGTCAAAATTTGCAAAAACATATGTTGTACAGAGTGTTTTGATTTGTGTATGCAGTCCTGGTGCGTCCTTCCCTTTGTTTGCTATTAAGAGTTTTTTCTAAATTAGGCCACTAGCTGCATGGTAGTTTTATGGCCCCTGGGGATCTCCATCTCATCAAGTTGTATAGCTCTTCTTTTTCCTACAGTGCATCCTGTCCCATGTGACAGAGATGCATCCAGGACCACGGATTCAGCAAGTGCTAGAGATAGGAGCTTGATGTTCTGGCATCCACTAAAAAGCTCTAATTCAGTATTTTTTTTCTATATGTGTGTGTGTGTCAGGTCTAGCTAGCAGGAGTGTTTTGCTTTTAAAACTTTTAATTTCATCCAACTACACACAGCCATGAAAACACAGAAATCAACCCAGATCATCAAGTGCTATAATTAGTAAAAACTCTAGCTGTTTTCTTACAGATAACCCACTCAGTTATCCTTCGGGTATTAGTGCTCACTGGATAAGTCAAGTTTCACAGCTTTGCTGTTGTAAACTGACTTTAAAACAGTGCATGCTGAATCCATGGTCCTGGCTACATCACTGTCACATGAGACAGGAGGCATTGTAGGAACAAGAAGAGCAATATACCGTGCTGAGATGGAGATCCCAGGGGCTTTAAAACCACCATAAAACTAGCAGGTTAATTTAGAAAAAAACTCCTTATATTATACAAAGGGAAGGACACACTAGGACTACACATGCACATCAAAACACTTTGTTTTTTCAAATTCTGAGTATGCTACTCCTTTAAGGGGCTAGGGCTCTTATATGGGCTACATGTTTACAGTATTTGATTTTTGTACATTTGTTCTCTTGTCGCACCCCCAAGGTACACCAAAAAAAATTCTTTTGACCCATTTTTTATGCTTGCAGTGGGCGAACCTGCAGCCATATTGCAGTAGCTCTAAAAATTGGATACCAAAGAACATCCAGGAATTTGGGTTGCAGATTACTCCATACCCCCCGCCCCTCGGTGGCATAACTTTCTCGTAGGAACCGGCGTAGTCCGCAACATCCACCGGAGCTCAGTGCACATGTGCGTAGTCGGTGGGCATGTACAGCTTCATTGCCACATGCACGAATGAGTCGCATGGACGCCTGAACTCCAGTGGTATCTTGGACATGACAGACAGTGTGTTCTGCCATGAGTTAAGTGAGCTCAGCTGCAGCCATATCGGCTCTGGCCAGATTTTGTTTATAATCATTGTAAGACACTCCAGGGTATGCTTCATATGGGGGGGGGGGAATACTGGAACTCTTTGGGTGGTTGAAGGCACTCAACAGTGCCTTGTGCCTCTCAACACTCGACATGTGCAGTTATCCCACCACAACCCACATCCTGTCATTATCTTAGTGCTTAAGTTGCACTGTAGGAAAATTCACAAAGAAGACATTCTGTGAAATGACAGATGGATTTTTATGTAGTCATTTTAAAAACGTCAATACATGTCTGCACAATGGTAACATTCTCTGCCCCATTAAGTGAATCAACTATGTGTTAATTACTAGACAGGACTTAAGTCGCTGGGGTAGCCCTTTGAAATAAAAGATTTGAGGAACCCACTGACGGGCCAAGAAAAGCAAGTCATCATTGATACAGTTGCTGTGCAACAGAAGGCCAATATAACCACTTTTTCTGATTACTATTATTATTTGGTGTCAGATAATGAACACTCCCTCATTATACAAGCAGACTGTCAAGCAAATGTCAGGAAAAGTATGTCAAGCAGCATGGTATTCTACATGCGCCTTGCTAGGAGTAATATAGGACCCAAGTAAATTTGTTAGCATTTTCGCAGTATATTTACTGGCAGTGTCCTAGCTGAGATGCAGTATCTCACTTCAGGCGTTAAAAATTAAGGTTTGTTTTTTTTTTGTATTTATATTTTACCGTTTTTTCCCCGTTTTTCTTCCTGTTGCCCGGGACCCCAGCACATGGCAGCGGGTCCGTGTGGAGGTGCACACGTACTCTGTGGTGCCAGCTCCGGACCCTTCTGCTCCTCCCCTGACAGTCGGGCTCCCCATAGCTTGACACTACCGTCCGTCCTCCAGGTGGCAGCCAAGGGCTGAGGAAACCCCTCATCTCCCACCCTGGGAGAGGAGAGCTGCTTCCCGACAGCTCTGTCCTGTTCCTCCCCTCTCTCCCCCACCAACCCACGCTCCTTCCTGAACTCTGGGCACTGGCGTGGCGCGAGGTGTGATGTTCAGTGCCTCAACCCTCAGCACCACCGGGCCGTCTATGAAATGATGTTTTGAAGCCACTAGACAACGGGGATTTGGGCAGGGAAAATTCCACTGGCCCAGCTGGTGTACTTATTTAAATGTTACCACCTCCAGTACTAGCCTGCAGGGCTACTTATACAGGAAAATTGCTCTAATCTGATACAAAATATACCACAGTTTGGTCAACGAAATGGTCTTGATTCATCCCATCATTTTAGTCGGGTCCTGCCTGTACCCATTTTTACAGTTGGGTGAACAGAAACACTGAAAGGTTAAAGGACTTGCTCAGGGTCACACAGGGAGTAAGTGGCTCTTGGTTCCTATGGTTGCAATACTGCTTCTAGACCACAGGTCCAAAAGAAATATGCATGTCAGCTAGCTTAGCAGTTTCAATTGCAGCAGCATCCTGAAACACTTGACAGAACATTCCCTGTCTCTTTATACATGCTACAAGATTTTGTCATCTCCGTGTTTAGCAGGTCCCACATGGACCCAACGTGTCCTTCATAATTTATTTTTTTTAATGGTGAGCATGATCTTTAGGTTGTTGATTTGTGTTCCATCCTGTGCATAGAACTGTAAATTATTAGTCAGAAAAGTATCCATTAAATAGACTAGTGAGTCAGATAATAATTATAAATATTGCCTAGACTCTACCTAGAGTACTATGTGTAGTTCTGGAAATCACATCTCCGAAAGGACATGGACAGAATGGAGGCTGTCCAGAAGAGGGCAACTAAAATGGTGCAGGGTCTGTATCAAAAGCTCTACAAGGAAATACTAAAGCATCTCAATTTGTACACCCTTGTGGAGAGGAGGGAGAGGGGGATATGATAGAGACCAGTACCTCACAGGGTAAAAAAGGTACAGAAGGGAAGTATTTTTCAGAAGAAAAGGTGCTAAAGAACAGTGAGGCATGCTACGAAGTTGCAGGGGGGTAGATTCAGGATAGATGTTAGGAAGTATTACTTCACAGAAAGAGTGGTTGATTCCTGGAACAATCTTCCAGTGGAGGTGGTAGAGGAGAAGACAGTGGTGGGGTTCAAGAATGCATTGGGATAGGCACAAAGTAGTCATAGTGGAAAGGAATGGAGGGGAGGGAGAAAGAGTGGTAGATCAAGTACGGTCTCCGGTAACAATGCAGATGGGGGGGGAGCAGACTGGGTGGGGCAAGCAGTCCTTATCTGCCATCAGATTCTATGTTTCTCTGTCTGAACTGGGAGCTTGCCCATCTAGCTAGTCATCTTGCCGGAGAACCACATGACTTTCCTGGAATTTTCAGTGCATATTTTATTGTTTAAAAAATATATATATCAAAATTACAAAACAGGTGATGATTTGTAAAATTGCTGCTCTTAAAACTGAAAGATTTCACAGGTGACATCTTTGTTTAAATGGAGCTGTTAGTAATGCAATATGGAATGTGTGAAACTTCGCATAACATTACTTGAACTGCTCTATTATAACCATCTACATTTTTTGGAAGACCTTTCACATTTTAAGCTCCTTCATAAAACATTAGGTATTTTTGAAAATTGCTTGTCTAATCATATAAGTAATACTATTAATATATGCAGCCCCCCCTTGCACAGCGCAGTCTCTCCATTTCAAAATCTAGTGTGTTGAAGCTGTTTAAAGTTCAGGACCTTTATTTTGAAAGTAATTTTGCGGTATTTACGGAAAATATAGTTCTTTGAAACAAGTTCACTACCGAAGAGATAACCCTCTGATTTGGGGTTTCTCAGGAAAGAATGAACCTTCTTCGAGGATATTTCCTCCATTAGGCCACACCTTTGGAACTATAGCCGTCAGCACTAGGACGACATGGAAACTTTTGCTAGCCATGGGCCACCAACAGTGACCTGCCACATCTACATGTATATAAGCTTGGGTGGCCCCATAACCCCTTAGTGTCCCCCACGGTTGATCATCCTCATCGGACCTGCTGAAGGAAATGCCATCGACTTAGCCATTGCCGTTTATTCCTTTATTTTACCTAGTGTTTTATTTCATCATCTCTGCATGTCACTAAAGTCAAAAGAGCCTTTATTTTGGTATTGTAAGTGTGGAGATAAAATTTACAAAGAAGACACACGGTTTTTGTGTGCTGTCTGGGGGTGTCTCACAACGTGAGGACTTCTGAGATTTGCCAGATTTTCAACCAGGCCACAAGGTGACACTGTAAAGAAAGCTCTAGAAAACTTCATTCTTCTCAAGACATTGAAAGCCATGGAGAAGGAACAGGGCCCAAAGTCTGTGTCTCACTCACCACTGGCTGAAAAGCGGCCGCCGAAGTGGAAGGATCACGGCAGGGAACAGTCATTGTTATGGCCCTCCTCGTTATCTGTCCATAAGCACAAACCCAGAGAAAAAGAAAAATCTGTTTCACTGTCAAGGTCCCAGTTGCCATTGAGACAAGGTAAACCTGCGTCATCGCCCACTCAAGTGGCATTAACTTTAGCCTCCTCCTGACCGTTGATGAGACACCAAGGTCAGGGCTTGGATTCTGCACTTCCATACCTACCATGGACGATAGGACGCCATCGTCGTCATGCCAAGGCCCACTGACACAAGTAGTTCTGATCCTTTTACAAGGCACCATCAACCTTCAGGCTGTGCTGGCATCGTTTTCAGAAATAAGATGCATTCTGCCTGGATTACCAATGTAAAATAAGATGCATTCTGCCTGGATTACCAATGCGGGCAGTCATTCCGCCAACTGGGCCTTCTGTACTCAACCTTCATTGATGGGTTTCACTAACATGCCGCGGATTCTTCCCTCTCAGCCAGTGTCACAGGTTCATTTTGTGACTCCCTCTCAGCCACCGTCACTGGTTCATTTTGTGGCTCCCATCGTCGATTGGGCTGACAACAGTGAAGTGGAATACAGTCTTGACCTCATGGATTTATTGGAGGTTTAGAGGAGGATTATGAGGGAGAACAATTTCTAGCACCTTGCTCTAGTTCTACCCTCTCATCCTGCAGTGAGGACCAGATGGTTTATGTCCTGAGATCTCCTCCTGAGAATGCAACTTTCCAAGCTGCAATGCAGCAAGTGCATTCTGCCATGGTCTTTGCTGTGGAAGAGGAAGATTTGGAAAAAAAAAGGAATGTAATAGAATTTTTGAATGTGCCCTGTTCACCCATAATTCCACTTATATATCCTGCATTAGAAGATGCTACCTTTGCTGCATGGTACAGACCAAACTCACTGCCTGCAGTTCCTAGAAAGGCTGATAAGCAGTAACCTGCACATCTGCTAAGCTTTATTATGCTAATCATACCAGAAACTGACTCTGTAGTCATCATGGCTGCTCACAATAGGTCTTGGACCCCTAGACACATGAGTACTTTGCCTCCTGCTAAAGACTGTAGGAGGCTGGATGTGATGGGCAAGCATACTTGTGCATTTGCGTCATTGGGCCTTAGGATTGCAAACTACCAGGCCCACATGATAAAACATCAGCACAACCTGTGGAAAACTGCTCATACTGCAGCCTAGGCTTTGCCGATGGCTCTGGCAAGAATTATTTACTTAAAACATTCTCTTCACATTGTCTTCTGGTACTGAGGTTGGCAAACATTTGCTGTGCTCAGCTTATGATGTTTCTGATGCTTCTGCTAGAGAAGCTGCTTCTAGTATCTGCATGAGGAGATATTCTTGGCTTAGAGTTGCTGGCTTTGCCAATGATGTGCAACAGGCAGTTTTGAATGCCCCTTTTAAAGGGACAAAACTGTTTGGTAATGATGTTGAAGAGGCTCTTCATGGCCTTCAAACGTCAAAAATGACTTAAGATCTGTAAAGTCCTTGTATCCTGCTCCTGCTAGAGGTCATAGTCCAGGCTCCTTTCATCCATCCATCTGCTGTCCGAGGTGGCCATGCCTACCATCAGCAGTGCTATGACAGGGAAGGTGGCACCCTTCTGGCCCCCCTTCCCCGGTATGCTCATACAAAAACACCCAAAGGCATTGGTTCCATTGGCCCTTCCACCACCGGTACCGCCTGACTCTCTTCCGTCTTTCCCCCGTCTTAACTATTGCCTCCAGTGGTTTATGGGAGGGGCAGGATCTCCCTGTATCTGAAACAATGGCAGGAGATCACTGTGGACAAGTGGGTTCTGGAGATAATTGCAAGGGGGCATACTCTGGAGCTGTTACAGATCACTCCGGATCATTATCCACCTACTTCCTTTTATCTTCATGGTCATGAAGTTCAGTTTTTTTTCCAAAAACGTGCCACAGAACCATTTCCTTCTCAGGAAAGGAATAGAAGGGCTTTGTTCCAGATTCTTTGTAGTCCCTAAGTGTACAGGAGATCTGTGTCTTCTGTTGGATTTCTAGGGATCTCATTCTGTACATCGAATACAAAAAGTTTTGAATGGTATCCCTGCAAGCTCTGATTCCCCTTCTGCAAACAGGGGACTGTCTATCCTCTGGACATAAAGGGTGCATACCTTCATGTAAAGATCAGGAAATCCTACAGACAATGCCTCCGCTTTGTGCTGGAGAAAACATTATCATTTCAGAGTATTGCCCTTTGGCTTGTCTTTTGCACCGTGGGTTTTTTCCCAAATGCTTGGCATTAGTAGCAGTAGCCCTTCGCAAGGAAGGCCTGTATGTGTTCCCCTATCTAGACGACTGGCTCCTGAAGGCCAGTTACAGGGAGGCTCTGTTACATATGCTGTCTCAGACACGTCAGTTGTTAAACGACTTGGGGGTCACGGTGAATGTGCCAAAGTCTGTAAAGACTTCCTGCCAAAGACTGCAGTATATAGGGGTAGTCTTGGACACAGAAAATGGATGTGCTCTCCTTCCACAGGACAGGGCAGACAGTCTAATTACCCAGACACAGTTGGTATATAGGAGTCATTATATATTTGCAGTAACAGTGTTTTGTCTCCTGGGTCTCATGGCTGCGGCCACAATGCCTTCATATGAGGATCACTCAGTGGACACTCGGGGTCCATCCAGTGGGATCAGTTGATGGACCAGCTGGACAAAATGGTTCTCGTCACATCACCTTTTTGCAGGACGTTGTTATGGTGGATGGATCTCAAAAAACTACTGAAGGATATTCCATTTCTTCTACCAGATCCTGTATAGATCCTCACCGTGGATGCTTTGAGCTCCATTGTGGGTGTCCGTCTTGGCCCTTGCCAGACACAGGGGTCATGGACCAAGGTGGAGCCTAAGTTGCATATAAATGTCCTGGAAACAAGAACTGTGTTGTACAGCCTCCAGGCATTTCAGAACCATCTCTGCCTCACTGTCAGTTCAGTGCCCCGAGATCTGCGGGGGGGGTTGGTGGGGAGGGACCACTGGTTACAGAGTGGGAGCAGCTGCACAGTTGGCACATACCACACTGGGGTCTTCAGCATGGCATTTAACACACAGACGTAGCAAAATGTGCTACTGAGATGTGGTAGCTGATGGTACTGCAAGAGCAACCGTGGATTAATTGAGAATTAATCCATGGTTGCCTGAGTCATCTGGACCAATGGGAGCACTCCATTGTCACTGCTTTTCTCTGGCCATGTTATAATAGTCTCTATTTTAGTTGATAGCTAGACACTGGCAAACAGTGCTTTGAAGGGAAACTTTACCCAATTAATATTCTCCTGTTAGAGATGATAGTTAAGTGCAACTCTAATTTCATCACATCTAGACTTGGGTAACCTGATCCCCCTTTTATTTTTCCCTACACAACATATAACTCTCAAACTACCTGACAATGCTACCAAAAGGATGTGTTATACCAGCTGGTATTCTTGCCTCCCTAATCTTCCTGGACTTAATCTTCTCGCTATGCCCAGCACCAAACTACAACCAGTTACAAGTGCACCAGTCTCCCATAAGAACGTATCACTCCGCAACTGGATACTCTCCTGCCTTGTTGATACTCCATCGTCTGAAAGCTAGGAGAAACTGCTACAAACTTGAATAATTTCTGAGCACCCAGGAATGGCCTCGACTGACAGTCCCAATCCTGTTTAACAGTCTAAAAAATTCATTTGTTTCCTTTCAGGAGACGTTGAGACAAACCCAGGGCCAGCAGATTGCAAGATCTCCTCCCCCTTTGATCCTACCTGGAAGTTTACCAAGGGTCTAAAAATAGTACAGATGAACATCTGCAGTATCAGGACACAATGCACAGATTCGAAGCATAGGTGAATCTTTGCTCCCCGGACATCATCGGCCACACAGAAACTTGGCTAAAACCCTGTATATTCAACCATGAAATTGATCGTCCAGGGTATAATGCCTTACAGAAGTACAGGATTGGTAAGAAAGGTGGGGGTGTGCTAATATGTGTTAGGAGCTCCCTAAATGCCCTTGAAATCAGTCCACTTAGCCTGGAAAATAAGACCTCAGAGTGGCTCCTAGTTAAATTGCTATTGGGTGGGACTAAATCCTCAATGATAGGATGTGCTTATAACCACCCCTCCCAAAAAAAAAGATGGCCAAATGTGCACTGGCCTCTGATATAAATTGTGTGGCGTATAAGCGAGCTGGTACTCATGGGGGATTTTAATCTAAACTTGCTAAGTAACATGGTAAATAAGACTGCTCTAACAAGTGTGTCTTTTACCCAGGTAATTAGTTAACCAACTAGGCTCAACCCAAAATCTGGAAAAATTACACTACTCGACTGAATAGTATTCAATAGACCCGATAGGATAAAAGCAACTGGCCTATTACCTGATTCCCTTAGCGACCACTCCCCAGTTTTCTGTATCTGGAGGAACAGCACCCCCAACCCTCCCCCAAAGATCTTGATTGCTTGGGACCTCACCAGGTTTGGTAAGGCTGACTTTCTTAACAGGCTAGGAGAAATACACTGGAATGATCTAAACAATCACTTTGACATTGACCAGACTTTGGTCTTCTTCATCCATAATTTTCTACATGTCCTCAGCAAGCATGCTGTCCTGAAACAATGTAGGGTCTGCGGCAAATGCTCATACTGACTGGACTGAGAACTAAGGAAACTCTTGAAACTCAGGGATAGGGCATGGGGTCAATTTAAACACTCTGGTGAGCACTTGGATTGGCTCAAATACAGGACATTGAGGGACTACTGCAAGAAGGTGCTAAAAAATGCTAAAAGATAATACGACAGGACTCTCCAAACCACAAACCTGCCTGACCCAAAAAACTTTTGGAAGCAGATCAACTACTTCTAAAAGAGCACGTAGCTGACACTGCTCAGAGTATTACAGTTGACAGTTGCTCAATATCTGAATCTGCCGCCTTAGCTAATTCCTTCAACAACTTCTTCACCAATCTGGATAAATACATAGACCCTAGACCTGGGAACATGAGCTGCTCCCTCTCTGATAAACACACCCCCCCCCCCCATTTTTACTTCCAGCTCATCACCCAGAAAGAAGTACTTACACTACTGAGATTGCTTAAACCTGTGGGTTCCCAAGGATTCGACAAACTGGAACCTAAATTACTGAAAACAGTAGCCCCAGTCATAGCCGCACCACTCAAAAACCTATTTAACAAGTCCCTTCCTCTTTGCCAGTTTCCCAAGTGGAGAACGGCAATGGCAGTCCCTATCCACAGAGGAGGTGCTAAAGATTTGATGGAGAATTACAGACCTATATCAATTCTCAGCACGCTTGCAAAAGTATTGGAGAAGCTGGTATATAGACAGGTTCAGGATTATATGAAGCTCCATTACCTACTTTCTGATGTGCCACATGGATTTAGGAAAAATCACAGTACCGACACAGCCCTTGTCCAGTTTACTACTGATGTACTCGGGGCAGTGGATCATGGTCTTGCAACTGGCACCTATTCTGAGACCTAACAAAAGCATTCGACCTGGTGAACCATGATCTCCTTCTTGCTAAATTTGGCCATCTTGGTCTGGACTGTCATGCTTGCAACTGGTTTCAGCACTACATATGGGAAAGGAAACAACTGGTAAAGTGGAAGGGTACTATGTTTGACCTAAAACATGTTAAGATGTCCCCAAGGGTCCATTCTTGGATCTTTGCTATTCTCAATATTTATAAACAGTTTGCTTAAACATTTGAAGGGGGGGGGGGGAGAATATCGAACGCTATGCAGACGATGCTATTATATATAGGAGCTCAAACAATCTTAACCAGATAAAACCTGGACCTACGTGCAGACTTCTGAACTCTTGAACAATGGCTCACAGATAAACTAGTCTTCAACCTAAAGAAATCCAAGGCCATGCTATTTGGTCTCAGACATCTAGGTACCAATAGAAATAACCTCCATCTATCCTCAACTAATGGTACTAGGATGGAAGTCTGTGATTCTGTAAAGTATCTTGGTGTACATCTGGACCAGGAGCTTATACTGAAATCTCATGTGGAGGCAGTTATGAAGTCTCGCCACCAAAAAATTGGGCTCCTATATAGACTTAGGTGGGTATCTTAGTAATGAAGCTCGTTTGACCATTGCCACAGAAATCCTTCTTCCAGTTCTGCTATGCAGTGCTCCCCTCCTACAACATCTCCGAGTTGCTGAGTTAGGTAAACTTAGAGAGCTTTACCACATAGTTGCTTGCTTTGTAACTGCTGCACATCACCGAGATCACCACTTTAGCATACTCACCTCACTAAACTGGCCCTCACTTGAGGCGAGACTAGCATACCCTATCCTCTGCCTTACCTTTAAAATAATCAAAATGGCTGCCCCTCTTTGCCTCAATGGGCTACTTCAGTACAAAACTCACATGCGGGAGCTTAGATCATCTGCTGCCCTGCCTTGGAGGCCCCAAGGTCTAGAACCTGTGCTGATGATAGGTCCTTTGCTGTTTCTGCCTCTATCCTCTGAAACAGCCAGCCACCAGAAGTGTCTGACGGTACTTCTTTAAATGCATTCAAAATTGCCTTGAAATCTCACTCGCTAGTGGTAAGCAGGTGCAGCTGCAACTGATGCCTCAGATGCGTTTTCCTAGCACTTACCTGCTATTTCTCAGCCTATTCCTAGTTACAGGTTCAGCTGTTCATGGTCATTTAAATTTGTTGGAAATACTGTAACTAGTTGCATCTGCATCCTGAACTCCTCACCTGTGATGATACCCCAGATATGGGGTTGCTTGCATTTGGACTTTATACAGCATACGAGTGCAAGGTGCTTTTACTTCAGCCCTACTATTTCTTAAGTTGGTGCCCATCTTACGTATACTTCACATTTGTCTCAGTATGTAAATTGTGGTTACTAACTTGTCTCTGTGTGTAAACTGTTATTTCCTAGCTGTCTTAAAATTTAAACTGTGGTTGTCAACTTGTCTCTGTATGTAAACATTATTACTGAATGTAATTGACTCTGGAAAAAGGGACACCATGCCTCAGTGGGCTTACCTGGTTAGCAGATTTCAACATATAAATAAAATAAATTAAACACGCCCTGCCAATGCCATATTAACTTATTATAAATCACTTGAGTTAGCTAAAGTGATTTATAATAAGTTTTCTTTTCTTTTTTATTTCAAAAGTTGAATAAAGCCATCTAGCTCCTGGTTGTTCAAGTGGAACATGCCACTCCTAATGTTCTTGCCTAAGAGACCACTGTCACTGTACTCGAGATAAAGTATACAGTGGCTCTTTATGCTTATTTGTTGCAATCACGTATGTGATTTGTAATTCTGTTTCAGTAGTTATCTGTTCTTTAGTTTTGCTGTACTGCACAGTACTTCTTCACTCTCTTGTATTTCCCTACCCCCAGAGCACACTGGGAAAGGAGCTTTAGCCCAGTGTCTTTCCCAGTCAATAACTTGTAAATAAATTAAAAATTTATGGTTTTGCCCATTTTGTTCCCCATCATCACTCCGCTTCTGCTGCAACACCAATGGTGCTGTACAGTCAGCTGTCAGCAGATGTGTAAATGGTACGCACACTGTACCATTCCGTCTCTTCTTGGCAGCTAAGCGCCTCGCCTCTGCAACATACCCTCTTTGCTGCCCTCTTCCCCAGGCCCCACACTGGGATTCTGTGTCTCCCACCCTAATCTGGCCTCCCAGGTTGCTGGCCAGCCCCTGCAACTGCCGTTTTGACTGCACAGAATCTTTCCTCCTCCACCCCGATAAATGGCTCACTACAGTTGCACTCTTGCTCCATCTGAAGGGCTGGCAAGCATCTGCCTTAACATCCAATACCGGTGCTCTTCCTTGGTTGACAGAAAGACAGTGCATGAATGTTGGATGGCCTGAACTCTTCTTTCCTCGAAACAGAGTGCCCTACATCTGTAACATGCCAAGCCCCCAACCAGACCCAAAATGCAAGTACACTTTTCTAAACTTTGAGTTTGAGATCAAGCAATGTTTTCATTACTTTAGTTTGTGTTCATACTCCCCCAAAAAGTGTGCATATCCAGGTCCTGAGCTCTGTGCATCCACAAAAGTACAAGGCATAAAATAAGCAGTCAGTTTTTTGGTTTTTTTTAAACTCTTTTTTTTTCCCTACAGTCACCAGCCTCACCGGGATCTCCATCAGGCGTGACCTCTACAGGTCGGTCTTTCTCCCGCCTGGCTCGAGACCTTCCCCCTCCGGAACTCCCACCAGCACCCCAACCTGCATACATCCCGGCTTGCATACCCCTTGAGGTGGGGCTGCCGCTCCTTACCTGGGCCCCCTTTCTCAGAATCTAGTTGGCAGGCTGAGAGTGGAGGAAGAATTGGAGGTGCTGAAGCGGGCGTAATCTGGCAGTGTGTGTGGGGGCCGACTGTAGGGCCCATCGTTGTCTTCCTAGGGGCTGAGGTTTTTTCATGTTTCTTGTGTCCCTCAGAGGTGCGGACGTGCAATGATGTCAGAGCATGGTGGGTATGCTCCCGCACCTGTCCGCCTCCACCCCAAGCGTGAGTGCCCCCCAGCTGCAGCGCTCCCAGTCTCCAGCTATGTTGTAGAGATCCACAGCCCACCCTTTCCAGGAGAGGAGAGCATCCTCCGTCTCTCCTCCCCAGTGCCCTCGGCACACTCCTGAACCCGGGTCACCGGCATGGTGCAAGGTAAGGCAGATGCCTCAGCCCTCAGTGCCATCGGGCCAGCTTCACATAGCAGTTTGCTACCCCAAAACCACTAGTTACTCATCAAGTGCAGCCTTGATTAGCAAAGGGTGCTGATCAACTGATTTGCCACATTGCAGTAAAAGTTTCCAAATTGCAGTAATTTATTCCCTGTAATAGTGGTAAAAAGTACAGAATTATTTTTTGGGCAGTGTGATTTCGGGCATTGGGACACATTTGCTCCTCAAACCTAGCTGGTTGCTAATCAAAATTTTGTTGATTAGCAAAGATGACTAAACATATTTTTAAAACTAATTTATTCCTTGAAGTAGCCAACTCCTTTTATTAAAACTAAACAACCAAACAGTGAATGCTCTCTCATACAGAAACAGCTTACTCTGTCAGTTTGCAAATATTAAGTTACTTTATTAGGAACTAAGTGCTGTGGGCCCTCACAATCCTTATCCCAAACAATCTTTGACATTTTTCATAACGCAACCTTTTCCAATTTATGCCCGTTTGAATAACACTTTGGATTTGGGATATCGCGGAAGTGAAGATGCTACTTTGTGAGTTCTTGCCACCAGAAAATTGGACAGAAATTGGATTGCTGAGATGAACACATACATCGTTTCTAAACTGTGGGAAGTGGTGAGCTTGTTTGACCAGGTGCTGTTATTGCACTGAACCAACTTTGGGGCTCTGCTCTTGTTCCTAAAATCATTTGTTAGTGCGAACTGTGGTTGGGACCGGAGGCTCTGACTGGGGAGGGGTGGCTCGAGCCGTGATCTCTGGGGTGAGGGGCTGAGCAAGAGCTCACTGGAGGGTGTTGCACATCTGTTCATCTCGAGGAGCTCTTGTTACGGAGCGGTTGTTGGACCGCTGTGTTTCGGAGCTCTGACCCAGGAGAGGATTCGGTTTGGGCTAGCCGCAAACTGTCTGACGCCCTGGGGTCCTGACTGCCTGCTTGATTGAAACATCTATCAAGGAGTTATATTTTGGAGGTGACTGCTGCCTGTTTGATTTCAGCATTGTTTAATGGAGGACTCATCTTGAACTTGACCGACAGCTGGAGCCTGGGACTCCGGCCTGGCCTGATCCAACCTGGAGTAAGAAGGTTGGGTGAGAGCTCACCGGGTGGGTGTAGCTTTCTTCCATCTTGGGGGCCCTTCAGAGCAGCGCTGTTGTGTGACTGCGTTGGCACTGGGGCTCCGACTCAGTGGAGGGATTTGTGCTGGGCTGATTGTGGTCTGGCTCTGGTAGCAAGTCTTTGGCTGGACTGATTCCATGTCGTTGCTGTGGATTATTTGTCTCTCTCCCCTTGAAATGAAGGAGACTATGTTGGGATTACAAGACTAAAGTGGTGGAACCCTGTGGTGAATTGTGGGCCTAGCTGGTGTTTGGTTGCGGGACTGGTGAGGCAGTGAGAAGGCCTCTGGATTTCTATTTTTTTCATTTTTTCAGATTCCTGTTGTGGTGAGAGAATAGCAATTGGACTTTATATTTTGGAGTGGGGGTGAGAGACCCACTTTTTCAAATCTGGTACTATATGATTATTTTACAGATTCGCACTTGACGTTGATCCATATTACTATCTATTTGATTGTGTTGTTATTTCATTGTTTTATTGATGGTTAGGGGTATATGATTTGTAATTTGTGTAGTCATTGATTTTTGGTTTTGTTATGTATTTGTGTTACATTTAGATAGCATATTTTGTTTGGGTGGGACTAAGTTGTATAGTGTTTGTTTATTACTCTTAAAATGTGCTGGGGTGGCAAACGACGATCAGGCAGTATTTCCCCACCAGGCTCTGGGAACTGCACCCTTTTGACTGCCCCTATCTTCCAGTGGAGGTTTATAAGCGGCATCAGTACCTTGGGATTGTTAGGAGGCGAGGAAGGGGCAGGGAATGAAGGGGACAAATTGAGGTGGTAGGGACCAGGCGACGCCTTGGTGGCGAATTGTGCCAAGACAGGGCTAATCCCTGTCTTGTTCCTATACCCAAGGGCCCAGCAATTAATGCTGGTCAGGAGTCGAGGTCTTCCTCAGCATCTCATCCAACTCGAAATCATCAAAAACAAGACAGCTATTATAGCTGACCTTGTTGATAAAGTAGATCTGGCATGTATCACCCAGACCTGGCTGTACGAAAATGCCGGTCCAGTTTTGGCTTCTGCAGTTCCAGCTGGGTTCTTGGTGGTTCACCGCCTGAGGTTGTATCATAGGGGTGGGGCTGTAGCCATCTTGTTTAAGACCAAATTGGGCCTTGTGGAGGTCCCAGTGATAATCACCAAATCATTTGAGTGTATCATGGGAGAGGGTGTAGGTTGCAGGATACTCCTCATTTACCATCCACCAGGTGATGGGGGTTTATTCCTGCAGGAGATTGCAGACTTCATTGCTGACATGGTGTTAGAGTCTCCCAGATGGATTTTTCTGGGGAATTTAATGCCTGGGTCGACGATGAACTCTCGCAGTTTGGTCAGAATCTCCTCCAGCTAATGACGATGCTGGGTCTCACACAGGTTATTACCTCCTCTACCCATATAGGAGGTCACTTATTGGATCTGCTGTTCCTCCTGGGGATGGAGATCTCTGACTTGGGGGTGGAACCAGTTAGTTGGTCTGACCTTCACACCATAGGGTTCAGTTTTGGCCCCCCAAATGGACCTACCCCTTCGGAGATGGTCCGGTACTGCCCTTTAAGTGGTGTTACCCCAGATGGTCTATCGGTGGTTCTGGACCAATCAGGATTGTCGAGTGAAAGCACAAGTCCAGGGGATGTAGTCCTAGCCTATAATAACACAGTTGGAGATGCCTTGGACTTGATTGCTCCTGTTCACGTTTGACCAGTCACTCTTTGCCCAAGGTCCCCCTAGTATGATGGGTCCTTGAAGTAGTTCAGGCGGGTTGGTCGAAGGCTAGAGAGAGCATGGCAGAAGTCCGGCCATGATGCTGACAGGCTTAGATTGATGGAACACTATGAGGGCTATCAATCAGAAATCATTCGTAAGAAGGCAGAGTTCCTGTCCAGAGAGATTTCTGCTGCGCGGAATCAACTGGCTCAACTCTTCTGAACTGTCGACAGACTGTACAATCCAGTCTGTCTCCAATCCGGAAGAGCTTTTTTCACAAATTAAGTGTGATGAGCTAGCTTGGTTCTTCGCAGCTAAGGTTGCGAACATCAGGGCAGGAATCGTCCCCGCACCCTCCATGAGGAATTGCGGAGGTCGATGGGATGTAGTGAGCACTCTGTCTATCTGGATGGATTTTGGCTGACCGGAATTCATGGACATTGTGAAGATTGTCCAGACTTTGCGCCCAACCTGTTGTAGCTTGGATCTGGGCCCTACTCCTCTATTAGTGGGATGTATAGATGTTATCTGCCCGATCCTAGCTAAAATTGTATGGAGATCCTTGGAGAAGGGAGTCTTTCCAGACCCCTAAAGGAGGCGGTCACTCGACCACTCCTTAAAAAATCCTCCTTGGATCCCGACGATCCAGCTAACTACAGACCTGTCTCTAACCTTCCCTTTGTGGGGAAGGTTATTGAGAAGGTGGTTACGTTGCAACTGAACGATCACCTTGTAACTCATAATGTCTATGAAGCTGTTCAGTCTGGTTTTAGGAAGAGGCATAGCATGGACCCTGCCCTTGTTCGGGTACTAAATGACATCCTGATGGCGAGAGGTCGAAAGGCTCGTACCATCTTGGTCCTTCTTGATCTCTCAGCAGCCTTTGACATTGTGGACCATGAGGTGTTTTGGGAGACCCTGTGGTTCCCTTGTGGACTGTGGGGTACAGTCCTCGAATGGTTTCAATCTTTCCTCCTAGGCAGGTCTCAGAGGTGGTCACCGGAATTTATTCCTCTGACGCCTTCCCCTGTCCTGCGGGGTACCGCAGGGCTCCATATTGGCACCCATGTTGTTCGCAGTGTATAAGCTGCCATTGGGAGATATCATCAGACAATATGGCTTGAGCTTTCACTGCTGTGCAGATGATACTCAGCTGTATATGTCTTTTGAGCCCGGACAGGTTGATGCGATCTCTGTGCTAAATGGCTGCCTCTCCAACATCAAAGTTTGAATGAGCTTGAGTTGGTTGAGACTGAATCAGGATAAGACTGAAGTGCTGGTCGTGGACCTGGGTCACCCGGGGGCAGGTTTTGGGACTGGGCACATGTCGGGCCTATGGCTTGATGGTGTCCAGCTCATTACCTCAGACCGGACATGTAACCTGGGCATTATTTTTGATGACGGCTTGACACTAAAAACTCAGGTGTCAGCTCTGGTTAAATCCTCATTTTACCATCTAAGGAATATCACCCGAGTGAAACGCCTGGTTCCACTGGGTGACCTTCCAACATTGGTCCATGCCTTCATTACTACCCGTCTTGACTACTGCAGTGCCCTCTATGTAGGGCTATCTGGGGTTGATATCTGCCACCTGCAGCTAGTGCAGAACGCTGCGGCTGGGCTGTTGACTGGTACTTCTAGGACCAGTCACATTACGCCTGTGCTGCGCAAGCTGCACTGGCTGCCAGTTCAGTGGCGGGTCACCTACAAGGTATACTTACTTACCTTTAAAGCCCTACACGAACAGGGACCCGACTACCTGAAAGATCTCTTGACTCCCTACTCCCCCAATCGTCCTTTCCGATCCGCTGACGAGGGATTGCTAGAGATTCCCAGGGTTTGTTTAAAAACATCTGGAGCTCATGCTTTTTTATTTGCAGCACCAACCCTGTGGAATTCTCTACCTCGTTGGTTAAGAGAATGCCTGACCGTCAGTAGTTTCAAAACTATGTGTGCACTCCTGCACCCTAGCAATAACCCTCGCTCAACCAGGGGGTCTGAATCACAGCTCCTGCAGGTTCCACGTTGTCGTACCTTACAAGCTAAAAGATCTTTTGCCCACAGGGCACCCAGTTGGCTAAATGGTCTAAACAGTTACATCTCCTCCACTCCTACCCTTGGTGTACTTAAATCAAGGCTCCGCCTCTCTCTCACTGCCTCTAGCTCCTGTGACTGCCTCCACTAGCTGACCCCGTGAATATTTCTCTAACCTTATGCAGTTCTGTCTCCTATTAGCACTTGGTTACCCCTTAGCATGCACTTCCCCATGTTATGTCTACGACGATGCCTCTGGCTGTGATTCTCCTCTGTAGCTCTCCGCCCCCCTCTACTCTTCCTCTCTCTTGTCTTCTATCCTCTCTGCACCTCGTCCACTATCTCTTTGTAACCTAGCCTCCAAAACTCTGTTTAGCTTACACTTTTGTAACCTTGTCGTATGTATTCAATTTGTAATGTGACTTACATGTCTTATGTTTCGAATTGTAACCTGACCTGATAAATAAATAAAAAAATTTTCTTGAGCCTTCCCAGACTAATTTTTAAATAATTTATATTGCTGTTGTGTTTATATACTGTGGCTTATGTCTGTACAATGCCTTGATTTCGAAAGGCTTTATAAACAAAGTTGGATTGGATTGAATTGGAATCTTAGAGCCGAGCTCTAGTGGCAGTATTAGATACATAGTACAAGATGGATAATGTCCAAGATAACATCAAATCAAAACTTTATTTATGTAGCACCTTTCAAATATCAAGGCGCTGCACATTTTAAAACATAAATATAATCAGAATAAAACAATCATAATAAATTAATTAAGAACAATCTGGGAAGGCAAGTGAAAATAAATATGTTTTTAGCATAGATTTAAAACTGCTGACAGTCAGGCATTCTCTTAACCGGTGAGGTAGAGAATTCCACAGGGTTGGTGCTGCAAATGAAAAAGCACGGGCACCAGAGGTTTTCAAACAAACCCTGGGAATCTCTAGCAATCCCTCATCGGCAGATCGGAGAGGATGATTTGGGGAGTAGGGAAACAGGAGATCTTTCAGGTAGTCTGGTCCCTGTTTGTGTAGGGTTTTAAAGGTAAGCAAGCCTACCTTATAGGTGGTCCGCCACATCTTGATAGCCTGTATATTAATTATGCAAGTAACTTTAATAGTTATGGCATTTACCACATTTTAAGCAACAAAATGCCGCCTGAAATGTGTTAAATATATCATAACTACTAAAGTTTGTATGTTGGACATTATCCATCTTGTATTATGTATGTAGTACTGCCTCTAAAGCACATTTGATAATAGGAATTAAGATTGTCGCGCCAATTCTGTGAGCCCACTACACCCGGTGCCTATTAAAGAAACTCAGTATTTTCAAAATGGTTGAGTAAGCTGTTCCTTGCCACTCTTTGCTTGTTTAGTTTGTATTGCAGTTTATAAGTGTAGTTTTAATTTTGGGACATTTCCCAAGTTCTAAAACAGAACTACATGTTGAATAAAATATATCACCATTTATTTTTCATATTTTGTTTTATCTGTTTTAGGCTGCTTTTTTGTTTCCTTATATGCAGAGTTGGTCCTCACCGGAAGGAAATGTTTTGTTAGCTGCTTATTATGTTTTTATTTTACACATAATGTTAGGTTTTGTAATTTTATGCAGCAACTACATAATGTATATACAGAAAAATATCCGTTAAGTTTAATGTAAAATTGACATGACTCTCCACAATCAGATTATGTTCTGATTACAAAATTGCTTATAGCAAGAAGGCTTTATGTCTAGTCCTTAAACATCGCAATCAAGAATCAAATTGGGGTCTATACCAGTAAGAGTGGGAATGCCGCCATCTGAGGATTATGCTATACAATAAACAAAATAATGTGAATTTCCTATGCATTTGTTTTAGAACTATATGGCTGTTCACACACTGACTTGTAAAGTCTTATTAGAAGACAAATAATCATTTATATAGTGTTTTTCATACACACGGTGTCCCAAAATGCTATACAAGCATTGCTAGACTGGTAGTGAAGTGACTGAACGTGTAGTGGCAGCCATTTTGCACATCAGCACCCACACACAGCCTTGGACAATTGCATGCACTAGTTTTGTGGGAAGGAGAATGTTGATCAGGTCACAGGGGAAATGCCCAACTCTTGTGAAAACTGCCTTGGGTTCTTTTACTTCAACTTGGACACCCACCAGGACAGCACCAAAGATGGATAGAAGGGACCTTGGTTTAACGTCTCATCCAAAGGATGGCACACCCCAACAGTACAGCAAACCCCAAGTACTGCACTCGAGTGCTAGCGTTTAAGACATGACAGCAATCCTTTTGTGGGACTAGAACCTACGACCCTCTCCTTTAGCATGCAACTACAATAACATTAATTTCAATCAAGTTGATGAGGGGGGGGCTTTTGTTGTGGGTATACTTAAGTTGGATCTTGAGTTTTTTTTGTTTTTTTTTTTTACTTATTGAGTCCTAATGTATTCCTCCAAATTTTATTCTTGTCTACTTATTTTTCCCCCTAGAATACTGCTTCTTTAGAAGATTTCGAAAGACAAAAAACCCTCGGAACAGGTTCATTTGGAAGAGTTATGTTGGTAAAGCATAAAGGCACAGAACAGTACTACGCAATGAAGATACTGGATAAGCAGAAGGTGGGTGCTTTTTGTAGCTGCAGTATGTTCGGTTTCCTGTTGTGGAAAGTTGGGTTTTGCAAGGCCGCTGGTCTTTGTCTAAGATATGCTGGTATCTTTAATTAGCTCTGTTGCTTAAACCATTTTGAATCTTCCTAACAAAAACCCCCCAAAAACATTTAATATCGCTGTCACCAATGTACATTTTTCTTTGAGAGAGAGAAGCAGCAAGTGTTCTTTTATCATTGCTATGTGATAGCAGTATTTATTTTGTATGCACCTTCTAAAGCATGCTATTTGGGGATTTGGGGGTTGCATACTGTATGTTAGCTACAGACCACTTGTAAAGCTATTTCGGATGGACTGCTGCACACGAACACGGGTGCATCACTGCACCGTGAAAAACAATGCAAGTACTGTGCTGTATTTAAATCTCCCTTACACTACTTCCTCATCACAACACTGTCCTTCTGAAGTGCGCATTTTACATGTTATGGTGAAGGTAGTTTTTAGCTGCAGTGGGCCCAGAGTTGGGCTTCAAACCTTGGTCTCCAAATCTGACAATTCAGAGCACCCCGCCCCAAAAAAAAGCTGTAATAGTGCTCCAAACACACCAGATAATAATCACGCCAGCTTGCCTAGGGCTAGACAGAACTGGTCCTGGTTAAAAGGCATAGACATGATAGCTTCCTATAAAGTTATAGAGAAAAGTATTGACAAACTGGTTTCTGCAGTTGATCTGAAAGCGAAATCATCTTGGAGGAACAAAGCAATTTCTACCCTAAACCTCCTACAAAAACACATGATTTACTAACAGGGAAGTGATGCCTTCAAATTTCTGAGCAGTAGTGTACGAACTATGACTAAAACATCAGCCCTGGCCTTACTTGTTCTGTAATGATGAAGGCTTAACAAGTTTTACACTCCAAAGCAGCTGCCTTCATTTTAATCACCACGGACAATATTTTGCAAGTGCTAGAGTATCCTAAAAAAAAATATCTAAAAGCAAATTTTACCTAAAAAATCATAAAGCTCATAATAGATTAATCTAACAATGCTGGTTCATCCATAGCCACACACTTGCAGATTCCTAGCTCCTTGAGCTGGCACCCAGAAATGTCCAATAGGATATGAACCACACTTCATGCATTGCCCCATGACGTGCACCTGGCTACCTGTAACTGTCAGCTGTTTCTGTTCTGCCTAAGATTGGTCACTCATTTCTGCTTTATTTATGTTTTTTTTTTGACCATCATATCTGACTGGTTCTCTGTTCTGGCATCGCTGCTGGGGAACTTAACAGATCTGTGAGGATATCATCTCAATTGGGCCTGTAAGTTATCGGCATCAGGACCACTTGGAAACTTTTGCTAGTTGGTGGCTGCCCGTGATGGCATGCAACCTCGGCACCTATATAATCATGGGTGGCCCCATAGCTCCTTGGTTCTTTCTCCTGCCGCAGACTACTTCTGTCAGTCCTCCTGGTACCTACTCCCTCTACCCGTCCTCTCCGATCCTCTAGTGGTGGCTTCCTGACTGTCCCTAGAGCGAGGTTAAAATCAGCGGGCGACCGAGCTTTTAGTGTTGCTGCTCCTGCTCTATGGAACTCATTACCAACTTTGGTCAGGGAGGCCCCCACTGTAGCCATTTTTAAAGTCCACCTGAAGACACTCCTATTTTTGCAAGCGTTTGGTGCTTAGAGTTGATTATTCATAGGATGCCTTATTATATTAATTTTTAAATGTTTATGTTTTGCGTGTAAATGTCATACAAATTTGTATGGCGCCCAGAGCCTCTGGGATTGGGCGTCTTTTAAATAAATTTGCCTTTGCCTTACTTGTTTGACCTGCAGAGAAACAGCACCATTGTTCCTTTGACTTTATTATTTTTTCCTACTTTAAAGGGCTAATGTGCTGTCTGGAATTAATGGTAACTTTCAGTTGCAGTCAGCTATCACTTCTTATATTTGAAGTATTTTTCTTTTCTGTTTGCTAATTAGAAAATTGTACACCTGGCAGCACTGGAATGATGTGTGGAGCAGCACTCTGGAGGCTGAAAAAAGTTACGTTCCTCCCACTGTATCATCAATACAGAGACCACACTGGCTGTGATATCACCAGTAACCAAGGAGAACCATTTCTCGCTGCCAGATAATTCTGTTTCACATGAAGCAGCAGGTTTGGCTTTTCTTGGTTACTAGTGATGTCACAGTTCCTGCATTTTGATTGGTAGCTTGTGAAAGTCACTGCTCAGGCTGCAAGGGTTGTGGTGCCTCTGTGTGTTTGGTCACATTTCTGACGATGTAGTGGGAGGAACAGAACTGACTTTTTTTAGCCTTTAAACAGAGTGCTGCTCCACACATCACCCCAGTACTGCCAAGTGGAAAATCTTCTAATTAGCAAACAGAAAAGAAAAAATACTTCAGATACAAGAAGTGATAGCTGATTGCATCTGAGAATCATTATTAATTCCAGACAGTACACTAGCTCTTTAACTTAGCGATGTTGTCCTTTCATGCTGCCATCGAAAAAAACCTTTATTCAGGTTTTGCACTTATGGCTACAAGATCTACAAGAGCAACACTCACATGGTTTCTGTTTTCTGTTTGGGCCTATCCTCCGATGTCAAGGCCTGCAAGATTTGCCAGGGATTCAACCAGGCCACAAGGAGATGCTGAAAGAAGGCTTTAAAAACTTTCAGTGCTATCAAGGCCGTGGAAACTGCTGCAAAGGCTGCATGTTCCAAGCCAGCTGCCCCCTCATGCTTGACCATAGCCAGGAAGGGAACTCCCTCACACTTGGCAAATCTGTTGCCACTCTGCAGTCATCGAGGACTAAGAGCAAAGACCAGGATAAGTCGCGAAGTCCTCCTCTTCTGACCATCACCACAAGCATTAGGATAAAGCTCCTCCTTTGCTGGTTAGGTTGAGATCACCATTGAAGGAGGGAAAGCCCTTGTTGTCCACTGTGGTGGTGACAGCTGTAGCCCCATCCCCCCCAGCCTTCAGTGAGACACCAAGGTTGGAGTCTGGCTCTGGCACTGCCATACTTACTACAGATGGTATGCAGCCCCCTATCTTCAGGTTCTACCCCTTTGACATTGGTGGTCCCGGGCCCTTTGCAGGGTGCTGTTGACTCCAGGTTGTGCTGGTGTTTTTCTCTGAACTATTCAGATGCCTGCTGCTGTCGCTCCCACCAACAGTAATGACTATCCTGTCGACTAGGCCTCCCTTGTTCACGCTGCTGTCGATGGAATCCATAAGTACACCTTTCATTCTTACACAGCCGCTGCTTCTGTCGCTGGCTTTGCCAATTGCCACTTCGTCAGTCTAGATGACAACAAAGTGGAATATAATCCTGATCTCCTAATATGAAGGAGGATTTGGAGGAAGAAGAAAGGATAATGATCCCTTTTTGTTGGGGGCTTCCAGATCTACCCTGTCCTCATGTAGCAAGGACTCTGTGGTGTATACTCTCAAGTCTCCTCCTGAAGATTCTTCTTTTCAGGCTTTACACAGACAAGTCCAAACTGTTATGGGATTTGAAGCTGAGGAGGATGACTCCAGTAAGAAAATGTAATTGAGATTTTTAGGTTCCAACTGCACCCTCCATAGTAGTTCCTTATGTATATCCTCCCTTGGAAGAGGCTAACTTTGCTGCCTAGCATAGGCCCAATACCTTGTCTACATTGCATAGAAAGGCTTATAAACACTACCCTGCTCCGTCTGTTAAATCTTAAAGAGCAATTTTGCACTTCAGCATGTGCATTCCTAAGTAAGATGTTTCAGTTGCTACAATTTACTACAGAATACACATTTTCCTTTTCAATGTTACTTTCCATGATTTACACCCATCTTGGCAGTCCATCTAAAAAGTCTGTATAGAAGACATTTGAAAACATTTGCCTTTCCCTTGTCCACCTCAATGCTTTTGTTTATGACATCATAGTACTGACCATAATAGCATTATGTGATATCACAGACAGCAATTGTGTGGTTAGCAGGTGTGAGTCCGATACATTTTAAAAGACTCTGTGAAATAATTGCTGCATTATCTACAATATTTAGTAGACCAACAGCAGGGAAAATTACAAAAAATAAATAAATACAAAACAATAAAGTTAAAACATAATTGGTATAAATCTAGTGTTTTTAAGCTTTTTATTGTACTAAGGAGTTGCTCTTTAATATGCTTCCCAACCTAAAATGGATTCTGCAGATCTTACTTTGAGAGGGTTCCTTCAGTAGGTCATTACGTGTAGGACTGGCGCCACGTGGTGTCGGGCCGCATGGCAGACTTTTCTAGCAATCCCTGACGGGGGACCGCCCACCCGATGTCACGTGACCGACATCAGCATGGCTGTATATAGTGGACGGTCCCCACACCCTCCCTTCAGTTCTTTCCTGCCGTCGCCTCGTGTCAGTGGCATTGCAGACTTCCATACAGCGATCGTCGTGTGAGTTCTTGCGTCAGATTTTATCTTCGTCCAAACCTTTCGTTTATTAATACTTTTCTACTTGATGTCTTCACCCAAGAAGAATTGCTCATCCTGTGTCACGCAGATCCCGCATAAGGACAGTCACCTAAAGTGTGTGATCTGTTTGGGCCCAGACCACCCTGTCTTCTCCTGCTTGGAGTGCCAAACCTTCAACCAAGACACCAAAAAAGTGGAGACAGCAGGCTTTGGAGGTCCACGTCTTAAAGGTCTGCTTAGCATCTCTTGAAAAGCAAATGAACTGCATTAGAAAGTCCTCTTCTGATAAGTCTTCTCCTTCAAAGAAACACCACAAGGAGAAATCTTGGGAGCTCTCCACGGATGAGACCTCGTGGCACTCGACGAGCAAGGCCCAGCCACCTCCAAAGAAGCCTTTGGATGGTAAGTCTGATAAAACTTTAGCAGGTCAGTCGATTGTCGACCCCTCCGATGACCACAACGGTATGGCCGCTAAGCCGGCCTCTGCTCTTCCGGGGACCGCATGGCTGCTGGTAAGACAGCTCCCCAACTTTCAGGGACCCACCCGGCACCAGTCAATAAGTCGGCTGGGGACTCCTTCCTACCCGCCCAACTCCGCCTGATAAGACATCCGTCTCCGACGGCCGTTCAGGCGCTGTTCTCCCATCAGGGTCTAGCGGTGCCTCATCCGATATCTGGCAGAACCAGGGGGAGAAGGCCCTTCTCCCCGCTCAACCTTTGCATTTACCCTTCCCTTCACCGGCGGGTACCTCAGGCGAAGACAGCGCAGAACCCCTTGATGTCGTCGAGTCCTCAGGGTCGTTCCCGCGCTCTCCTGACGGGCTCACGGAGAAAGAGGCTCCTCCTCGGCCATCTGGCCTTCCAGCGGAGGCCCATCCTCTTCCTTCTGGTGGAATTCCTTCGGAGCCGATGACTACGTTGGCCCCAATCCCACTGTCTGATCCGGCGAACACTTCTCTGACACCGGACGTTCCAGTGACTGTTCCACAGTCAGGACCCAGTGGTCGGCCCCAGCCTTTGGCTCCGGCACCAGACCCAGTCCTGCCATCGGGCCCCCTTCGTCCGGCTCCAACGTCAGTCCCTCTGATGCCAGATCCCCTTCCAGTGCCGGATCGGGTGGTGCTGGTCTCAACGTCAGTCCTCCTGGCGTTGGCTATCCCGACGCCGGACCCCCTGCCGATCTGTACTACTGCGCGTCCAACCTGGGTACCCCCTCCGTCAGATCTGACGACGGGGATTTACACCAGACCCTGGACTGTCCCACATTACCCTTTTGGGTATCCTGGGGACCACTACCCGGCTGGGCCTTCTCCTGATTGAAGTTTGTTTGGGCAGTACTACCCTGGTTACAACCCCTACCATCACTACCAGGGTTACCATTATCCGCTCCCACCAGTTATACTTCCTCCTCCCCCAGCCCCAACCTCCTCCTCCACCCCCTCCAGCTACGCCGGATTTCAAAACTCTCATCCAATCTTGGTGGCATGTTCGGAGTTGGTTTCAGACCTGGAGACATGACTCCCTCTTCCACGGTCTCACAGGTCTGTGTCCCCAAGAAGTTCTTCTCCATCCATGGTACATGTCTCGGGGGTGGCTCATCAGGACATTACCCTTCCAGACATCTGTCACCTTCCTGACGAGTGGGCATACGATGATGATGATGAGGGGGCTGACGAGTTGGCGGAGGACACCCTAGAGGAGCCCGAGGGTCTGTCAGGCAAGGTTTCCCCAAGTCTCCCCCAGAGGACCCTGTCTTCTTGGATCTTCTGAGGTCCATGAAGGCTTTCTTCGATTGGGAGGCAGAGGAACAAGATCCTATTAGACAGAGATTAGCCGAACACCTGGACCTAGAGTCTCTGTCTCCGGTCCCCATTCCTCCATGGATTGGACCTCACCTCTACGGTCTGACAGATGCCTCATTCTCTCCTGGCTGTCCCCAAGAGGGCGGACAGGATTTACCAGGTGCCGAAGGACGCTCCTTTTCTAAAGATGCATCCTAAGGCGGACTCTATTGTCATCTCCGCTGCTCATGACCGCTCCACTGCACCCCAGCACATGAGCATGTCTCCTCTGGACAGTGTAGAGGCAGATGAACCAGTTCGATAAAAAGGTTTACGCTTCGGCCACATGTGCACTTAGATCCCTCAACCATGTGGTCCACATGGTGTCCCACCAGAAGGCTACCCTGGCCAGGTTAGAAGCTCGGGTCCAGGCTATGGAACCCTCGAGCCTGAAAGAGAAACTTGCCAAGGACCTTCACCTCTCCAGCTTTCCGTGTAGGCATGCCTTGCGAACTACATACGACTCTGTTGACTCTGTAGCTCACACCTCAGCAACTGCTGTTGCCCTAAGATGGCATTCCTGGCTTCGCCTCTCTGGCCTTGCCAGTGAGGTACAGTTGGCGATTCAGGATGCCCCCTCTCAGGGCTCGGTACTTTTTGGTGGGGACACCAAGGATATCATCACTAATCTCCAGGACAGAGGCCTTGCCCTCAGATCAGTGAGGTCCATGTACCGATTGGGCACTCATCAGCAGCAGCCCTTTCGGAAAAGGACCTGGAGGAAGAGGAAGCAGGCCCCAGCTCGACGCCTGGGCAAGCGCAAGTCCACAGGTTCCACCACTCCTCCAGCCTCCAAGAACCAGAGATGAGCAGGGGGCCCTCCCCCTGATTGTCCTGCCACTTCCTGACTCACTATCCCCACTACCTCCTCAGTCTCTCAACGAGGAACAGGTGGGGGGGGGGGTTGCCCGCCACACGCTGGAATGGAAGGCAATAACTCCAACGCATGGGTCCTGCAATTAGTGTCTGTTGGTCACACCATAGAGTTTCTAGGGACATGGATATGTTGTTCATCCACACTGTCTGGCAGGTTCCTTGCCGCTTTAAATCTTGCTGGAAGGTCTTCAAGCTGGCTCCTCCCACCCACGTGGGTAGTAAAACTCTCGGCTCCGCCCCATGACGCCAGATCTTCCTTACTGCTTGGAAGCTCAGGTTCCCTCCTTAACGCTGTACGTATAGACTGGATCCTAACTCTTCGGTTCACTTGAAAATAATTTTAAAGTTTTCAAGACTTCGGTCAAATTCTTCCTTCGCGGCTGCGATGGACAAATCGACTTCCGGTTTTCGGTGGTGCCCATGCAGGCAGATGATGTCCAGGATGGATCCGTACTCCACGTGCGTCTACTGCCTCGGGCTTGACCATGACCCGGAGCCTGCAGGTTGTACAGGTCTTTCTCGGCCAACGTCCTTGAAGACCGCGCTGCCCGGCTACAACTTGGGTGCCCCAAAGAACGTTATCCGCTGGTGAAGTCCAAGGAGGCCCATTGGGCAGTGTCTGCGGTGGCTGGCTCAGCTGAGCAACTCGAGCAGATGATCGCCCTCAAGGAGGAGGCGGCTCAGGCCGCATCCTCATCTTCCTCGGTCACGGCATTTATCCCACTCTCTTTGGGATCCTCCTACACAGCTTCTTTTAAGGAGCTTTGCCATTCCCTCTCCACGAAGGGTGAGGGGCCGTCGGGACACTCTTCTCGGTCAAAAAAGAAGGACTCAAAGGGTAAGTCCCACCATCGACGTTCGTGGGAGTAGGAGAGGTCCCCTTCCCCGGACAGTCGACACTCGACTTCGGTCGAGGTTGCGGCTAAGGCTGCTGGCTTCACAGTGTCCCTGTCAGGTCAGCCGGCCAAGACACCCATTGACGCGGTAGAGATTTTTCTCTACCCGTCGGACGGGCTGTCGACTGGTGAAGCCGATAACCCTTCATCACCGGTTCCCCCGGTAGAAACCGAGGACTTGCCTGCGCCTCCTGTGCCGGAGTCCCCAGTCAAGGCTTTCGAGCCGAGGGAGGAGTGGGTGTCCCCCGCTCCCTCCCAGACCCACCCTCGGAAACACCGAGGTTCTCGGTCTCGGTCTCGGACCTTGTCTCAGTCCAGCCAATCCCACCGACACCAGCGGTTTCGGTCTCGGCACCGAGGAAAGCGGCGGCGCCGCTCGTCCTCGTCTTCCTCCTCGGAAGAGGAGAGGCTTTGGCGCAAATTGCGTCGACGCTATGAGGACTTAATGTGACAGCAGCTCCTTTTGTCCGGGAACAAGCCGACGCCGTCGCCTTCCCTGGCCATTAAGTGGCTGTCACCCGAAAGGCCAAAGCAACCCCTCGCGGTGGTCGAGGTGCCCAAGCCTGTGTCGGTTGTTCGGCCGAAACCAGCTGCCCCACCGTTTGTGGTGGAACCTCCGCCTCCACAACCGAAATCGGGGGCACCGACCAAGGATTCCCGGTGGGGCCAGGGTCTGCCCCACCGGTTGTCGGTTACCCTCACTCCCGACCGTCCTCGGCAGGTGGAGGGTGGCTCAGGCCCCAGGCAGCTCTTCGCAGACTCCTCGGAGTCTGACGACGACTCTTCTCTGTTTTCCAGGCCCCTTGACCTGGAGTCCTCCGGGGGCAGTTGATGAACGAGAGCCCATCATCGTTCATGGGTCTGCTTCGGCTCATCTCGGAGTCACTGGGATGCAGCTCGAGCCCGTATCCAAGCGGGCCAAGTATCCCCTCACGTAGATACTGGACCGTGGGGATTCTCCTACGGAGGCCTTTCCGGTGGCTGAAGCCATTGTTGGCCAAGCCTTGGAGCTTTGGCAGTGGCCGGCTTCCTGTCTGGCTCTTTGTCCAGTTTTTCGGAACACCCCTCTGTGGAGGGGTTGGTCACCGATAGCGTTTTCCGGCGCTCCGGGAACGCTAGGGATGTGGATAAGCCCCCTGACAAGAAGTCCAAAAAGCTGAACTATGCCGGGCGCAAGGTATATGCTGCGTCCTCCCTCGGCCTCTGTCAGGCCAGCTCGGCCGTACTGATGGCGCACTTCTCCCACGCCCTCATGGGCTCCCTGGATGAGGTGATCCCTCATCTCCCGTCTGACCTGCAGACTACGGTCAAGCAGGTGCGGGATCAGGGAAGAGCAGCAGCGAAACAGCAGCTTCAAACCGCTCTAGATATCGGAGACTCCTGTGCCCAGTCAGTAGCGGCCGCAGTGGCCATGTGCCGCAGAGCCTGGCTGAGGATAGCCACCTTTATGGCGGATACCCAGCACAAATTGGCGGACGTCCCCTTCTTTGGGACTGACCTGTTCGGCCCTGGAGTGGAAGGCCACCTCCAGAGGATCGAAAAGTCCAACGCCACCTTGGACTCTGTCATGTCCGCCCAGAAGGACAAGGGCTGTCGTCAGCAACCTAAGTCCTTTCGACCTTCTGCCCCTGCGGCACGTCCGGCCCAGCAACACCAGCATCAGGGCCACCAGGCTCGCGCTTGGCACCCCAAAGCCAAGCCTGCAGCTTCCTCCAGCGGGAAGCAGAGAGGAAAAGGCCCAGGAGGTCCCTCGGCCGGTCCTTCCTCCAAGCCTGCCCAGTGACGGGTTGAGGGGTGTCGCCCCCAGCCTCGTCGCTCCCCCGTGGGTTCCCCCCGTGGGGGGACGGCTCCGCCACTTCCTTTCCGCCTGGTCTGCTATCACCACGGACCACCGGGTATTGGAGGTGGTAGGAAAGGGTCTGCCTCTGGAGTTCAAGCAGACCTCACCCTTCCGAACCATCGCCCCACGGGGGGCTATGGGGTCCACAGCCTCTCTGTAGGCTCGTCGAGCCGACATTGCCCTGCTCCTCAAAAAGGAGGTGATCAGGAAGGTGGCGGATCCTCCACCAGACCCAGGGTTTGTGTCCAGGTACTTTCTGGTCCCGAAACGGAGGGGGGGGGCTGGCGCCCCATTCTAGACCTGCACGACCTGAACAGGTTCCTAATGTCTCGAACCTTCAGGATGGTCACTCTGGCTCAGATCATTCCATCCCTGGAACGAGGCATATGGTTTTGTTCTCTGGACCTCCAGGACGCATTTTTCTCACGTCCCAATCCGTCCGTCCCATCAGCGATTCCTCCGCTTCAGAGCATAGGGGTCCCTCTACGAGTTCCAGGCCATGACCTTCGGCCTTTCTCTAGCTCCCAGGGCCTTCACCAAATGCATGGCAGTGGTGACAGCTATTCCTGCAGCGCCGAAGGGTCCGGGTGTACTCCTACCTGGACAACTGGCTGATTGCGGCCTCCTCCAGAATGGAGGTGGAGCGGTCCAGGGATCTGGCCCTCCAGTTTTGCTCTCAAGTTGGCCTCCTTATCAACGAGGCCAAGTCAGAACTCGTGCCAAAGCAGGTGATCCAATTCATTGGGGCAGAGCTCGACTCTCTGCGAGCCAGAGCATGGCTCCCGGCGGACAGGGCCGAGGTTCTTTCCTCCTTTGCCCAATCATTTCAGGTTGGGCAATTGTGCCCTGCCTGGGACTTCCTGCATCTCCTGGGCCTCATGGCAGCCTGCACCAGCGTAGTCCGATGGGCCCGTTGGCACATGCGTCCCCTACAGTGGGGTCTGGCCAGCCAATGGTCACAGCACTCTAGTCCTTTGGATCAGCCAGTGACAGTGACCCAGGAGATGTGGAACACTCTCCAGTGGTGGATCGTTGCAGCTCATCTGCAGGAGGGCATCCCGTTTGTCCGCCCCGAGCCAACGGTCTCTCTATCGACCGATGCCTCTCTGATGTGTTGGGGTGCCCATCTGGGGGAGCACAGAGCGCACGGCCTCTGGTCCCCTCGGGAGTCCCAAAGCCACATCAACCTGCTGGAGCTTCGAGCAGTTCGTCTAGCCCTCACCGCCTTCGCTCCGTTTGTATGGGGTCAAGTGGTCCAGGTCCAGATAGACAATACCACGACCATGTACTACCTAAACCACCAGGGCGGAACGCGCTCCATGCCTCTGTGCAGGGAAGCTCTCTGCATTTGGTCCCTCGTGCGCATCTTGGAAGCGGATCTCCTTGCCATCATTATGGCAGGAGCCTCCAACATTCTGGCTGATGCCCTAAGCCAGATAGGAGCTGCGTCCCACAAGTGGTCTCTCCTGCCAGAGGTAGTACAAGATCTGTTCTCCCACTGGGGCATGCCTCAGGTGGACCTGTTTGCCTCAAGGGAGAATGCGAAGCTGAGACTGTTTCATGCCCGCCCCCCTCAGCAGGGCTCGCTGCAGGGGGATGCCTTCTCGAGGCCGTGGACCCTGGGCCTCTTCTACACTTTTCCCCCCATTTCCCTTGATCCACAAGGTGCTTCTCAAGGCGAGGAGGACAATCGCTGGTGATCCTGGTAGCCCCAGACTGGCCCGCCAGTTCTGGTATCCAGATCTCCTCAGTCTCAGCTCCAGGCTCCCGAGGCTCACAGCCCACCGGACCTGATCTCAATCAGTTGGGGAAGGTATTCCATCCGGACCTTCAATCCCTGCACCTGGACGGCCTTGTTCCTGGCGGCTAGAGTTCCAGGCCTTTGGTCTTTCCTGGAGGTCCTCAACGTTGTTGAGGCTTCCCATAAGGAGTCGACCAGAAAATGCTATGCCTTTAAATGGAAGAGATTCTCCATTTGGTGTCAGGGCAAGGGCCTGGACCCTTCCTCCTCTTCCTTGGCAAGCATTCTGGACTACCTGTGGTCCCTTTCTCAGCTAGGGCTTTGGTCGACGACCCTTAAGGTGCACCTGGCAGCCATCTCTGCTTACCGGGCGCAGGCCGGGAAGCAGTCGGTGGCGCAGGAGAAGGTGGTCAGGGCTTTTCAAAGGCCTTGATCACATATCCCTTCCGATGTGAGAACCTCCACCTCTGTGGGATCTACTGCTGGTATTGGCTAAGCTCATGGGCAAGCCATTCGAACCGATGCACAGGTGTGACATCTCTCACCTCTCGTGGAAGACCGCCTTCTTGGTGGCTATCACGTCAGCCAGAAGGATGGGAGAGCTCCAGGCGCTTTCCATCGAGTCTCCTTATCTGGTCTTCCACAGGGACAAGGTTGTCCTGTGCCCCCACCGAAATTCCTTCCGGAAGGTGGTGTCGGAGTTTCACCTTAATCAGGTGTTGACTCTGCCGGTGTTCTACCCCAATCACACCTCGGATGCCGAATGTAGGCTCCATACTTTGGACCCTAGAAGAGCGCTCACTTATTATAAGGAGCGGATGGCTGAAGTTCGGGGAGAGGTTCGCCAGCTGTCACCTACGCTGAAGCCACACCTTGCAGACCTGCAGCCAAGCGGACGATAGGCAGGTGGGTCATCTCTTGCATGGATCTCTGCTATAGGTTGGCGGGCATGGAGCCTCCCAGAGGGATAAGAGCTCATTCTACCCGCCATACCGCTGCATCGGTGGCTGCTTCCAGGGACGTCCCTATCCAGGAAATCTGCAGGGCTGTTACCTGGAAGTCGACACACACCTTCATTACCCATTACCCATTACCACATCGACCTTGAGTCACGCCGGGATGTTGGTTTTGGGGCCTCGGTTCTTCAGTCATTATTCCCTAAGTAGGTGGTGTGCGCCTTGCCTCCCTCCTCCCTGGAGAACTGCTAGGAGTCTGCCAGACAGTGTGGATGAACAACATATCCATGTCCCTAGAAATACAGGTTACTCACCTGTAACAGGAGTTCTAGGAATGGTATATGTTGTTAAATCCCCATATGACCACGACCTCCCGGCTCGACGCACAACCTGCTGCCAGCGAGCTAGATCTGGCGTCATGGGGTGGAGCCAAGAGTTTTACCACCCGGGTGGGTGGGAGGAGCCAGCTTGAAGACCTTCCATCAAGATTTAAAGTGGCAAGGAACCTGCCAGACAGTGTGGATGAACAACATATACCATTCCTAGAATTCCTGTTACAGGTGAGTAACCTGTATTTCTGGAACTTCCTCCAGAATCTGCACCAAAAAGGTTTTCCAACTCCAGGGATCAGGCTCTTCTCGTCCGAGAAGAAGTTCACAGCCTCTTGCTCAAGGAAGCAATAGAGCGTGTTCCCCTCTGGCAAAGGGACAGGGGTTTTATTCCAATTTTTTCCTGATTCCAAAAAAGCCGGGAGATTTCAGGCCCATTCTTGACTTAAGCAACCTCAATCAGTTTGTCGAGTACAAAAAGTTTTGGATGTTGACGCTCCATAGTCTCCTCCCGCTCCTTTTGGAGGAACATTGGTTGTGCAGTCTGGACATGCAGAATGCTTACTTGCACATCCCGATCTTCCCTAGCCACCACCGTTTCCTGAGGTTCAAATTCCAAGGGGAACACTTCCAATTTCGAGCGCTCCCTTTTGTTCTGTCCTCGGCACCCCGGGTGTTTACCAAGTGCCTGGAGGTGGTGGTGGCTTTCTTACGTTGCCGGGGTATTGCGATTTTCCCTTACCTGGACAACTGGCTGATCTCGGCCCCGTCCAGGGACTCTTTAATGGAGGCTCTCTCTTGCACCTTGGACCTCTTTGGCAGACTAGGGATTACTGTCAGTATCCCCAAGTCTTCCATGATCCCATCCCGGAGACTTCAGTTCATTGGGCAGTCTTGGATACGGTCCAATGCAGAGCCTTCCTCCCTCCAGACAGGGTGGAGACCCTGATCCATCAGGCTTTGCGAGTGGCTTCCTTCAGGATCATCCCAGCCCGGGAGATCCTACGCCTTCTTGGCCTGATGGCGGCCTCCATCACCACTTTTCCCCTGACGAGGCTCCTCATGAGAGTTACTCTGTGGTCTTTGCGCGTACAGTGGTACCAACTCCTGGATGACCTGGACCATCCGGTACTGGTCTCCTCAGCAGTTCAGAAAGAATTGCTTTGGTGGAGGGGCCCCTGCAATCTTTCCTTGGGTCTTCCTTTTCGGAGTCTGGCTCCCTCAACATCCCTAATCACAGATGCATCGAATGTGGGATGGGGAGCACAACTAGGGGAGCACCAAGCTCAAGGACTGTGGTCCAGCTTGGAGGCATCATTACACATCAGTGTTCTGGAGATAAGGGCGATCTTGTATTCCTTACAGGCATTCCAGACCCTCCTTCCCAAGGAATCACTACTGGTCCAAACGGACATGTCATTAGTCTGGTACCTCAACAAACAAGGAACCCGATTGTACCCCCTGTTCAAGGAGGCAATGCGGGTGTGGAACTGGGCGGTCCAGCCCAATCTGGCTCTTGTGGCTGTGCACGCTCCAGGTGTTCTGAATGTCCTGGTGGACAGTCTCAGCAGGTCTTGGACCCTAGCTCACTAGTGGGAATTACATCAGGAAGTGGCGGAATCCCTCTTCCTAAATTGGGGGCATCTGGAAATCTACATTTTCACCTCCCAATACAACTCAAAACTTCCCAGTTTTTGCTCGCTCATTCCAGGGCATGGTGCTTTCTGGCACGACGTGCTGTCTGTCTCCTGGATAGGGAAATTTTTGTACGCCTTCCCTCTGTTTCCCATTCTCCAGAGGGTCCTTCTCAAACTTCAGGCAGATAAAAAGAGGATGATCCTTATCGCCCCTCTCTGGCCGAGATAAATTTGGTTTCCACTGTTACAACAGCTATCCAGGGAACCACCGGTTCCACTTCCAGTGACCCACGACCTCTTGACCCAGGATCAGGGTCGTCTAGTACATCCGGGGCTCAGGACTCTGCATCTTCATGCTTGGCTCCTAGAGACATAGCGATTTCTTGCTTCGGGGTTTCCTTCTGAGTCGCTCAAGTCCTTATTGAGGCTAGAAAACCCTCTACTCATTCCACTTACACCATGAAGTGGAAATGGTTTTCCATCTGAGCGACTTCCAAGAGCTGGAACCCCTTCTCTTGTTCTGCCCCTCAAATCATGGAATACCTCCTTCATCTGTCAGACTCTGAACTGTCATAATCCTCCTTGAAGGTCCACCTTTCCACAGTTTAGGCGTACCAAGAGCTGGTGGATGGTAAACCCTGTGGCTCAGTTGGAAGTCTAAAACCTTTCTGAAGGGGATCCTCCATCTGAAACCCCCCATCCGCAGCCCAACTCCACCTTGGGATTTGAATTTTGTGTTAGAGAAGCTCACCCTTCCCCCATTTGAGCTGGTTATGAGCAGCGACTTGCAATTCCTTTCCTGGAAGACGTTGTTTTTGGTTGCCATTACTTCAGCCCAAAGGATTTCAGAGCTTCACGCTCTGGTTTGTAAAGAGCCTTATCTTATTTTCCACAAGGACCAGGTGGTCCTCAGGTGGTCCTCAGGACAAATCCTAAGTTTCTTCCCAAGGTGGTGTCAGAAGCCACACTGATCCAATCAGTAGAGCTTTCTGTTTATTTTCTATCCCCCTCTACTAGAGGTGAGGCACTTCTGCACACCATGGACGTCCATTGGATCCTTCAGTGCTACACACACCGGACCAAGGATTTCTGCAGCTGTGATCAGCTTTTTGTTTCTTTTGCCCCCAGATCTAAGGGCAAACTGGTTACCAAGCAGGGCCTTTCCAATTGGCTAGGCAGCTGCATTCAGTATTGTTACCAAAAGTATGAAAAACTTCTGCCGGTTCGCATCAGAGGTCATTCTACTCGGGGCATGGCTGCTTCTGCTGCTTTCTTGCGAAACGTCTCTTCGGCTGATATCTGTGCTGCAGCCACTTGGAGTTCTGTCCATACCTTTACCAAACACTACAGACTGGACATTGCTTCTAGGTGGAGGGCTGGTTTCAGCCTGGCTGTCTTGCAGGGCCTTCTTTGCTAGGCTGGATCCATTCTCGTTCCCAGTTTCTGTTGGAGCCATCTCTCCTCCTCCCTGGTTTCTCTCAGTCTCTCTTTGGAGGGACTGCTTGGGACTCTGTCCTATATGTAATGACCTACTGAAGGAACCCCTCTCGAAGTAAGATAGCACAGTTACGTAGGAACTTACCATAACAGTAGATCTTCGAGAGAGGTTCCTTTAGTAGGTCATATTTTTCCCTCACTCCTTTCCCTCATTTTATTTCTTACAGGGACTCCAAATCCTGTTCGCTCCTGCTGTCAAGCCTCTTCCTGTCTCCGGCGGGAGAATTGGAGGGCGGGCATGGGGACTGCCCACTATATACAGCCAGTCGGTCACGTGACAGGTGGGCGGTCCCCCGTCAGGGATTGCTAGAAAAGTCTGCCATGCGGCCCGACACCAGGTGGCACCAGTCCTATATGTAATGACCTACTAAAAGAACCTCTCTCGAAGATCTACTGTTATGGTAAGTTCCTACATAACTGTACTTTATCATGTCTGCTCCTGATTACTCCAGTTCCCTTAGGCACATGAACACTGTGCCTCCTGACAAAGAATCCAGGAGGCCGGATGTTATGAGCAAAGTAACTTATGCCTCTGCATCCTTAGGCTTAAGAATTGGTAACTGCCAGGTGTAGATAATTAAATGTCAGAGTAGCCTGTGGAAATCTGCTATGTCTGTCATTCAGGCTCTGCCTGATGGTCCTGCAAGGCTGACTTACTTACCTAATTACGCACTTACTACTTACTTAATATATTTAAAAGTTTAACCAGGAAAGACGTACTGAGCTGAGAACAGCTCATTTCCAGGTGGGTTCTGGGTGAAAGGGGAGAAGGAGAAAGCTAAACAATAAACTGATGAAAATAAGTCGGTTAAGTAATATAGTAATATATGAAGTATAAATAATTAGAGGTTAATTAATAAATGAATGCAAGTAGAAAATAAAACACAATCATATGTATAGAGAAAGGAAATAAAAAGAGGAGAGAGTCATAGACAGTTGCAGGTATGAGAACAAAAGTCATAAAGAAGAGACTTTAGGGAGGAAGGAGAAGAGGCAGAACAAATAGAAAGGGAACTTACTTAAAGCCACTTTGGCTGGAATGGGTACTGGAAGACATCTGTTATGCTTAGCATATGATGCTTCTGATGTTTCTGCTAGGGCTGCTACCTCCAGCTTATGCCTAGGAGATATTCATAGCTTATGGTAGCTGGATTTGCTATTCATGCATAACAGGCTGTGCTGAATACCCCTTTCTAGAGGCATGAGGCTTTGAGAATGATGTGGAAAATGCTCTATGTGAGCTTCAATCCTCCAAGATAACTTTAAGGTCATTCAAATTTCTGATCCCTCAGCCTGCCAAGGGGCGTGGAAGAATCTAATTTCACATGCCCGTGCCTTACATTAGCAGGCCCATGCACAAAACCGTGGCAGTGGTCCCCTTCTGGGTACCCTCCATCCTGGTGTCCATACAAAAGCACCTGAAGGTGTCGCTCAAGGTAACACCACTGCCACTTCTGGTACCTTCCGACTACCCAGTTCCTCCCCCTGCCATGCTGTCTCCAGGGGTGCAGGTTGGGGTGGTGGGGTGGATTTCCCTCCATCTGTTAAGTTGGAGAGAAATCATGATGGATGAATGGATTCTGGAAATAGTCAAAAAGGGGCATGCTCTGGAGTTGCTGTTTACTCCTCTAATTCTTTCTCCACTTCCTTCTCATTATCCTCCTTGTCACTTGATTATTCTGTTAGAGGAGGTACAAGCGAGCTGTCAAACCTGTATTTACCAAATGCATAGAGGCTGTGGCCATAGCCCTTCAGAGGGAAGGGATTTATGTTTTCCTGTTCTGGACGATTGGCCCCTGAATGCCCTGTTCTGGGAAGTGATTTTGTCTGCATTGTCTAGAACGAGATAAGCGTTTGAGGAACTGGGTGTTACAGTAAACATAACTGAAATCCATACTGGTTCTTTATCAGCGCCTCCAATATGTTGTTACAGTGCTGGACACGGTGTTGGGCAGTGCTTTCCTGGCTGCAGATGAGTGGAGGCTATTGTTGCCCAGGCCTAGCTGATACACAGATGTCTCCTGGGACTAATAGTAGTGGTTCCCTTTGTCCATCTCCACATACACATACTGCACTGAATTCTTCGGGTACAATGGGATCAGCTGATGGATGAGCTGGACCACATGATCATCATCATGTCTTTTCTTTGCCATGCTCTAATATGGTGGATGGACCGCCAGCACCTATTGCAGGGTGTTCCATTCTTTTTCCCAGCTGCTGTGCAGATCCAATCTGGACTTAGATCTCCATATCAATGCCCAGGAGAAGAGGGCTGTTCTATTTGGTCTCCAGGCCTTCCAGGAGCACCTCCTTGATTCACTGATTCAGACAGACAATGTCTGCATCATGCACTGCATAAACAAGGGGCACTCTTTGTTATCCTTTGTGCAGGGAACCAATAAGAGTGTGGTATTTGGCAATGTCTCATGACCTTCAGCTATTGGCTGTGTGTCTACCAAGTGTCCAAAACGTCTTGGCAGACAGGCTGAGCTGGTCTCACTCCCTGGTACATGAATGGTAACTGCTGACCTCTGTAGTAAACAACTTCTTCACAAGATGGGATCCTCCACAGTTGGACGTTTTTGCATCCCCACACATTGCAAAATTGCCTTATTTCTGTTCCAGAGCATGGAGGTTTTTCGGTGAGACGTGTTGTTCCTCTCCTGGAATGGGAGGTTCCTTCATCTATTTCCTCTGATCCCTCTCATTCAGAGGACTCTACTTGAGCTGCTGGCAGATCATGCAACCCTAATACTGGTGGCTCCCTTCTGACCTTGCCAGAGCTGATTTCCACTTCTGCAGCATCTGGCAGTTTAGCCTTCTGTTCAGCTCCACCTTTGTTGGGGCCTCCTGTCACAGGTGCAGGGTTCCCTGGTCTGTCTGGGCCTGAAGTCCTTGTATCTGCATGCCTGCTTCCTGAAGACCTAGCTATTACCTGCTTTGGGGTTCCTCCAAAGTTGCTGGTGCCTAGAAAGCCTTCTGTGATATGCACAAATCTTTGAAATCCAGCATTTTCTATATGGTATGCTGCTTGTTCAGTGGACCCATTTATGTGTCCTGTCAATACTGTACAGCACAACCTTTTGGCCACCATCTGACTCTTGTCTCTAGTACTTGTCCATTAAGGTGCTTTTAGCTGCTGTTTTGGCTTTTCACACCCTTACTGATGGATGCACAGTGGTGCAACTAGAGGTGTCATATATATTTTTGAAGGGTATTCTGCACATGCATTCCCTGATTTGTAAACTGGTTCCACCTCGGAACTTGAATTTCATACTTGAGAAATTGACTCTAGCTGCATTTGAGCCTGTTGAGACCTGTGAGCTGTTTTTCCTTTAGTGAAAAATTTAATTTTGGATCACCATGACTTATGGTTATAGGATTTCTGAGCTTCCAGCTCTGATGCATGAGCCTCCTTATTTGATTTTCCACAAGGACAGCGTGTCTTTGCGGACCAGTCTTCATTTTCTACTTAAGGAGGTGCCTGATTTTACATTGAATAAGACCATAAAGCTTCCTGTGTATTATCCAGAGCATACTATCAGGGGTGAGGTATTGGTCTCTACAGTTGGTGTACATGCAACACTGTATTACTGTATAGATCACACTATGAAGTGCAGACAGTCCTCTCAGCTTTTTGTTTCATTCGCCTCAGGGAAAGAGGGTGCCCCTGGCTAACTGTATTGAATTTTGTTGTAGTAAGTATGGTAGGGAGCTTCCTGGTGCCGGGCATGGCCATTTTTTTTTGCTTGCTTTCAGAATGTTACTGCAGCTGACATATATGATGCTTTCACCTGGAGTACTGTACATACTTTAACTAGGCACTATAGACATGGTCTCTCACAGATGTGCTTGCTTTGGTCTTGTGGTGCTGCAAAGCCTTCTGTCCTGACTGTGTATTAAACTTTGCCATCCTCCCTTGGTAGCTTGTGTATTCTGTAGGAATCGTTCCATAGGTGTGGCCCAATAGAGGAGATAACCTTCATGAAGGTAGAACTGTTACTCACCATAACAGTAGATCTTTGAGACAATCTCCTCCACTGGGCCGCAGCACACCCACCATTCTTCCCCCTTTCTAAGGTATCAGCTGACAGGTTTGTCCACTACCTTGTTTGGAGGTGTCCACAAATCCCTTATGTACACGTTATGTCTGACAATGTGGATACGATTCACACCCACACTGTGACAGTCTTCCTGGAGACAGATGAGTCATCGGAAGTGTTCAAACTATGCTCCTTCCACCACCCAGGTGGTATATCCTCCAGTTCTGCCCCATGATGTCATATCCTTCTTTACGCTGGATGGGACTGGTCTTCTTCTTTGCAGCTGTGCAGCATTGAAGAAATTTGTGGTGTTTAAGTGCTTTTTTTGTGAATCTTTAACTTTCAAGTCAGTATTTTCACTACAAGTTGCTCCGCAAGTCTTCTGGCTCCACTTCGTGACTGACAGTGGAGGTCAAAATAATTGGGTTTAAGTTCTGCACCCAGTGCGGACAGAAAATGTCAGCCATGGACCTGCATGAAATGTGATTTTACTTTCTGGGCAATCTACTCGATGTCGAGGGATGTAGTTGTGCCAGGCCATGCTGCTGTCATCCATCGAAAACCAGAAGGGTTGATTGACCCTTGGTCAGCTGAAAGACCACAAAAAGGCCTGGCAGCTGTTGGGTTGACTACTTAGCTTGCAGTCATTGAAGAAGAGCTGGTGATGACTGTGGTGAGTTTGTTGTCAATATTGCTTTTTTTCCCGGCTGGGGCCAACGTCGGAGGGACATTCTTTAACAAGTTCAGGAGAATGTGTCTGGCCCTCCAGACCTTTTGCGGAAAGTCCTTCTCACTGCAGAAAAAACATGAAAAAATGTCGTCCCACATCGTGGGATCAGAAATGATCATACTGTTCCCACTCCTTCTACTCCCTGGGCCACTTATCCCTGTTCGAGCTCCCTACACTCAAGGCAAAGGTAGAGGGCTCTATGGTAACCCTGTCAACCTTAATTCTGGTCGAGCATGTGGTTGAGATTTGCAAGACTGACAGCTTGCTGTCAGAGGAGGTATACAAGGAGTCAGTTTCCCAGACCTTGGTTCTCCCAGTCCTTATTCAGGAGGATGTGACCAAGTTGGTGTCCCCGACTAAGTCGCCTCAGGAGCAACTTCCACAGATGGTCATGCCTCCTAAACCTTTAGTGCTTAACCTGCTGAGGCAGATGGTTCATCACAGCCCTCCCACCTGTCGATGTAGACTGTCAGATAGACAGTTGAGGTGTCGCTTGCACTGTTGTTCCCGCTTGATAGAGAGGTGCCTTTGTATCCAGAGACAAAAACTGTATTCTGTCATTATATAAACATATATATGACCACACCTGGATTATTGTTCCACACTATGGAGCCCATACTTAAAAAGGGATATAAACATCGAATGTGTGCGGCACCGACCCACCAAGATAATCAAAACATTAAAGGATAAATCATATGAGGAGAGATTACAAGAACTAGGGCTTTACACACTTGAGAGTAGAAGAAAGAGAGGAGGTATGTTACAGATGTACAAAATTGTAGGAGACAATGAATTAATGGATAACCTCTGGCTTCTTTTTATCATCAGGGATATAAACCTCAGATGTCACAATAAACAGATAAAAATTTAATTATCAAGGCAAAGCAACAGAAGGGGGGGATGCTTTACATACAGGGTGGCTGAGATGTGGAACTAATTGCCAAAAGAAGTAGTGTCTTCTGACACAACTGGTACATTTAAAACCAACATCGACAAATACCTTCTTAATATTAACTAAATAAAGTGGCCCTGCGAAAGCAGAGACAGGCTTGATGGGCTAACGCCTTCTTCTGTCTGCCAACCAAGTATAGTATAGGTGTTACCATCAACATTTCTCATCTTTGGGTGAGGAGAGGCATTGATGAAAAAATTGGTTAATGCTATGAGGATTTCCTCTGGCAAGAGTGACCCACTGCTATGAGGGGTGGGCTTTACCCCCTGAACCATGGGTCTCTTGGTCTATGCCAGTCATTCCCATGCCAGTCCACACTTCTCATTTGTCCTCTGCATCTGCTCCCTCTGCCCCTTCAGGTGGAGCCACCTTTGCCACAGCCCTTGTTCTGGGCTCCAACCAAGGAATCCTCTGCTGCGGTTAGCTTGCCATGCCAGCTGTTAATGGAGATCACCCAGTTTTCTCCGGGGGTTACCTTTCCCAGGTTGAGTCCATCTTGGGACTGGCCCTTAAGCTTTGACAGCATCCTGCCTAGTTCTTTCCACTTATGTGGTTCATGGCCCCAACAGGCTCCCTTTCTGGGTTCTCTGACTGCCCTCCTACAGAAGGCTTGGTGTCGGACTTGGCCTTCTGTAAATTGGGTGGCCAAGTAGATGGACAAGGGATCCAAGAAGATTGACTATGCAGTTAGGGGTATTTGCTGTGGGGTTAGTGGAGCCCAAGCAAGATGGAACCTTGAAGACAATGCTCCTTACATAATGTCCACTGGAACTCCTAAAAATAACACAAATTGCATAGTATTCTGATTTATTTTACAACTCAGTGAGTCAGAGATGCTGGTGATTAAGATGGGGATTCCTTGAAAGGATAAATCACCTGGTGATGAAACTAAAGCCAAGAACCTTCCTGGACCCCTGACTATGCGGTCCACTCAGGGGTGCGGCTTAGAGATTGCTAATGAAGGGGCAGAAGAGACATTGCAAACACTCTGCTCCAAACTAAACCGATTAATTAAGTCGGTGGCCGGGTTATCAGATAAAGTTTGATAATCTTATTAACAGAGTGGCCTCCATTGAAACAGCAGTGGAATCTGCCACGGTGGCTATGGCCAATGCAACAAAATGTGCACATGTAGCAATGGGAGCCATAATGGCAGTAATCAGAGAAAATTCCCATCTGAAGTTCAGAATTGAAGTGCTGGAGAATCAAGCTTGAGCTCACAAGTTAAGACTGCTCAGGCTTGGGGAGGGCTGTGAGGGGGACCATTTGCTGCTATATCTGCAAGAATGGCTAATGCAGCAACTAGGTGAAGAAGCCAGTCCTGTAGTTCAAAGATTCCAGAAGGCATACCAAATCACTTTGAGAGGTCGACCTGACAATCCGGAGGCACCACGGGCTGTCATGGTGGTAACTGATGGGGTGGGCTCCAGAGATTACCTGCTAGCACTCATATGGCACAAGAAAACATTACTGCTGGATGGCCAAGTTATCTGCATGTTTCCCAACCTAACCCATGCCACACGACAAAAAGACAAGCAGTTGGGTCTCAAGTGATGCTGAGAAAAGCAGGCATCCTCCACGGGATGGTTTTCCCGGCTAGGCTGCAGATAGTGTCTCAGGGCAGAGTTTTCGTTTTCTCAGATCCTGCGGAGGCACTTAAATGGTGCCAGAGAAATGCAGTAGTTCGCCCTCGAGATGCGGCCAGAGAGGACTCCTCGTCGGACGAAGAGGAAACATGAACTTTTAGATAAGTTAATGTGGCAATTAATGTTTTGCTTTTTGCTGGGGAGAGAGGGATGCATATGTACCTAGGTTGCACATTTCTGAATATCTGTTGATGCTGGTTACGACCCTCTTTATAATCCTAGGTTAGAAATACATCCCAACCCCGAGCTTTCTGAAAAGTTTAATGTTAGTAAGGACCTGGTAGTCATTGTTAAAAAGTCTGTACTACAATATATGTTTTTTTTTTTAATATGTGTTCCAGTATTATGTTTTTAAATGCACCAAAACAGCCATCTTCAGTGCATTTGGTATGAATCAGCTGCTGTTCGGCCTGCCATTTGGTTAGACACCAATACTAAAAGGCACATGCTGTGCAACATTGCATTGCTTTTCTCTTCATTTTTGTTAATCAATTCCACGTAATAGGTTTCTTGTGTTACGATATGCTCTGTCTAAATATGGATTACACATAAAGTGCACTAATTAGGAAAATGCATGGTGGTATTACTGCCCCCACATCAGGGGCACAAACTTTTACAGTTTTGCTCTATGGACATACGCACTAAATACCATGCAGCTCATGGACTTGTTTACAGCCTATTAATGCATGGATAACGAACTAGAAAGATTTATTACTCGTAATACCCTCCGACGATATATATTTTAGCATTGATAGATATTAAGAGGAGTGGCGCACTCATGGATTTATTTGTAAACTCTGTAACATCGAATGCTAGTGAATGTAACTGTATGTTTGTTGAATAATCAATAGACATAAAGTTAAAAAAAAAAAAAAAAGGTATTTGCTACTGCATCACTTGGTTGCCCTGAGGCTGTCTATACTGTCATTATAGTAAACCTTTACCAATCGCTGCTGGGAGTGTTAGGAGCTATGCTTCTAGTTTTCCTGATGACAAACAGTTGCCAGAGAAAACAGTCACCAGGATCGATCACTGGCTAAACACCAGCTCCAGATGGCGTTGGGCATGGATGCCTCCTGTACCCGTGTCATGCCAGTTACTTCATAGGGCCTGGCTCTGGCTTTCCACATTTACAGTAAATGCTCAGCATAAGCTAGCCAATGTCCCATTCTTCGGCATCGACTCCTTCAGCTCTTGAGTGGAAATGCATCTCACGTGAATTGAGAAGTCCAGTGCTACACTTAATTCTGTGGCTTCCTCCCAGAAGGACCAGGAGGCCCAGAAACCTTAAAAAAAAAAAAAAAAAAGTTCTTTCAATATCGGTATTTTGAGCCACAACAGACTCGGCAGCAGCCCAGCAGGGGCAGTTTCTGCACTGGCATCCGAAACCCAAATTCAGTGACTGGGAGCAAAGTGTCTCTATGGTCCTTGTGGTTGTAGCCTCCTCCAAGGCTGTGCATTGATGAATTTTAGTGTGTCAACACTCCCCCCCCCCCCTTTCCAGTCCCTATTCCATTTCCCAGTCAGAGTTCAGTTTCACCACTTCATGCCACGATGGGCCGCCATTACCTTGGACAAATGGGTTCAAGAAGTGGTGGGCAGTGGGTAGCCTCTGGATTTTGATGCTCTCCCACTGTACCAACTCCAAGCTCCTCAGGAGTCCAGGGTGTCAAAGCACAAGTTGTCCGTGCTAAGAACTGACATCGCTCAGCTTCTGTGAGTGCTGGGCGATAGTTCATGTTTCAGATGTTCCTGGCCGCTCAGGGATATGTATCCAGGTATTTCCTGATTCCAAAACTGATTGGTGAATGGCACCCCATACTGGATCTGCATGATTTGAGCCAGTTTATGTGGAAGTGCAAGTCCTGGATGGTCACTCTGAATTAGATCATTCCAAATCTGGAGCAGGCCATGTGGTTCTGCTCCCTGGACCTCCGGGACGTGTTCTTCCACATCGCAGTCTCTCTGTCCCATTGCTAGTACTTTCAGTTCTGCACAGAGGGGATCCTATACCAGTTCCAGAACATGATTTTTAGACTCTCATCTATGCCCAGGGTCTTCACCAAGTGCATGGTAGTGGTGGCAGCCTTCCTGCAGTGCAAGGGCATCAGGATTTGTCCTTACCTGGATGACTGGCTGGTAGCCTGGTTGTCCAGAGAGGCCATGGAAAGGTCCAGAGATCTGCCTCCCCTGACCTGCAGTGGCATGGACCTTCTGGTGAACCCAGCCAAGTCCATGCTGGTCCCCTCACAGGTGACCAAGTTCATCAAGGCAGAACTAGACTCCCTGTGGGCCAGTCCCACCTCCTGCAGACTGGATGAAGAATCTTACCACCTTGCCTGATCATTTCAGGTTGGGCTCTGTTGCCCTGCCTAGGACTTCCTGCAGCTGCTGGGGTACATGGCATCCTCCACCAGTGTGATCTGCTGGACTTGCAGGCATATGTGCGGCCTGCAGTGGGAGTTGGGCCAACAATGGTTCCAGCACCTAGGTCACTTGGTCCAGCCGGTCCCAGTGACCCAGACAATGTGGAATGCCATCCAGTAATGGTGGGACCTTCCACATCTGGAGGGGGGGAATCTTGCTTGTCTGCCCTGAACTGTCCATCACACTTATGACTGTCATGTCTCTGGTAGGGTAGGGAGCACACCTGGGGGACCACAGAGCCCATGGATTCTAGTCATCCTGGGAGACCATCACCACATCAACCTGCAGGAGCTCCGTGTTGTGCATCTGGCTCCAGGGACAGGTCATGCAGGTCCAGATGAGCAACACAATAATTATGTTCTACCTGAACAGGCAGGGCAGGACGCTGTCCCTTCCATTATGTCAGGAGGCTCTCCACACGAGAGACATTGCACAAGTGGTCCCAGCAATCAAGAGGTGGTAGACCATATGCTGTCCCAGTGGAGCACCACTCTGATGGACCTGCTTGCTTCATTGGAGAACAAAAAACTGAGGCTGTTTTGTGCCCACCCCCACAGTCTGGGACTCTGTTGGAGGATGTCTTTACAGGACCCTGGACCCCAGGCCTTCTGTATACCTTCTCTCCCTTCCTCTTGGCCCACAATGTTGTAGTCATGTCCCGGAAGGACAAGGCGCAAATGATTCTAATAGCGACAGACAGTTCTTGTATCCAGATCTCCCCCACCTCAGCAGAAGGCCACCATGGGGGATGCCTCTTCACCCAGATCTGCTGATTAGACAGTAGGTGAAGGTCCTGTACCACTCAGCCTGGTACCTGAGCTGCTAGAATTACAGGCTCTGGGCCTCTTGGAGGATGGTCCTCCACATTGTGGAGGTGTTCTGTAAGAAGGCAGCTCATATATGCTATGCATTTTAAGTGGAAGAGGTTCTCGATCTGGTGCCAGGTTAAGGAACTTGATCCTCTTACCTGTGCCATGATGAGCATCCTCAGCAACTTATGGTCACTGTCTCAGTCAGGACTGCGAACAACAACTCTTAAGGTGTATCTGGTAGCCATTTCTGCATGTGGGGCATGGACTGGTATGCCAACAGTAGCCCAGGAGAAAGTGGCTGAGTACTTTTTCAAAGGCCTAGATCCCATGTCCACTCTGATGCATGAGCCACTGCCTCCATGGACTTACTACTCGTGTTGGCAGTGGTTATGGACAAGCCATTTGAGCCAGTACACAGATGTGAGATGTCACACCTGTCATGGAGGACTGCCTTCTTGGTGGCCATCATGTCAGCCAGGAGGAGTCGTGAGCTCAAGTTGCCCTTGGTGAAACCTCTTTACCTTATCTTCCACATGTACAAGGTTGTTCTTCCCCCACACACAAAAGTCCTTTCAAAGGTTGTATCAGAGTTTTACCTTAACCAGGTGATCAACCTTCTGGTATACTTATATACTTTACCAGTCCAACTTTGGAGGCCGATCACAGGCTCCATTTCCCCGGACCTGCTGAGGGTACTCTGGTATTACAAAGAGCACACAGCTGCAGTTCGGAGTGAGGCTCACCAGCTGTTTATAATATACACTAAAGCTGAATCTGACAGACTGGCAGCAAAGCAGGTGACTGTCAGGTGGATTACATCCTGCATTGACTTTTGCTGTAGGTTGGGTGGTAGGGAGTCGCTCAAGGGGCTTAGGGGTTATTCCACCAGACATACAACTGCCTCAGTAGCTGCTTCCAGGGACACCTGCATTGAGGAGATGTCCAGGGCTGCAACCTGGAGTAAAGCACACACCTTCATCTCCCATTACAGGATCTGCATCATGAGTCATCAGGATGCTGCTTTTGGGTCCTCAGTCTCCAGTCTCTTTTCACCAAATAGGGTGCCCCGCCTTCTGGAGGACTGCGGAGTCTGCCAGATTGTGGATAAGAACTAGATTCACATTGCTAGAAATAAAAGTTATTCACCTGTAACTGTAGTTCTACTAATGGAATACAGTTCACATCCACACAATCCACCCAATCTCTTCCCTGGTAAGTGGCACCAGATCCTAACTGCCATTGTGCAAAGATATGATGTCACGGGGCAGTGTTGGAGGGTATACTACCCGTGTGGTGGGACTGCCAGACTGTAAATCTGAACTGTATAACACTTGCAGAAGTACATTTACAGGTGAGTAACCCGTATTTACAGGTCCACGCCTCTCCTTTTGTGCTTGGTACTGGTTTGATCTCCTGATTATGCATAAGAAGCCCTTGAGGCTTGTATCCAGTGGGAAACTGAGGAGCAATGGGGCCGCACATGTGTATATAGGCATTGACATTGCACATCATCATGGCTGGCTACCAGCTAGCAAAAGTTTCCAAGGGGTCCTGATGCTGATGGCTTACAGTTTCAAAGGAGTGGCCCAATGGAGGAGATTTTCTCACAGAGCTACTGTTACAGTGAGTAAGTGTTCTTTTGATTGCTTTCACTGGGTCTAGGCTCTTAGATAATGCCAGGAGTGTATGTGACTCTGTTTATGTAACTGGCAATGGGTGGGCAGCATAACCTAACTCTCACAGGCACTATGTTTTCTCAGAGTCCGCTACTGGGTCACTGGATCTTCCAGTGTCCAAGCAGTAGGGTCCTTGACCCTACTAGAAGTCCAGTCTGCCAGTGTTCTCCCTTGTCAGGCTAGTTCAGGTACAGTCCCCTGGTGACTAGGAGGTGGAGACTGAGGATATCGTAGATGAAAACACTCTGGACACTACCCCTGATTTTTCTGTGCTGGATGATTTAGTGGGTACCTCCCACATTTCTCTTCCTGAAGACCTCTTTTTATATCAGGCCTTCAAAACAAGGCTTGCCAAGGAGTTGGACATCACCTTTCCGGTTTCTGAGTGCAGTTCTTAAACATTTTAGGTGAGACCTTCTCCGGCGGGGTTCATCTGCCTGTTACAGGAGCTTTTCAGTCACTAGTGAAGAAGATTCTCTGGATATAAGGGTGGACAGGCAATACCCAGTTCTTAAATAATGCCATGAATTCCTCCAAGATAACCTGCAGCCAAGGGCCTGGTACTTGCAGCTGAGAATTCCTGGCCTCAGTCTTAGCCAACAGTCCTGACAATGAGAGCCACAAGATGTTTCCATTTAAACATCAGGAGCTTGCTCCATAAGCTTGCCCAGCTAAGACTGTTAGTCCGGCATTACCATTTTGAGGGTTCATGGAACCAGATTCATGGGTCTTTCAAGTTGCCTGAAAGAAAATTTAGGAGGGCAGTCTACCTCAGGGATGCATATCAGACCATCATTTGTGAACATGGAGGAAAGACCCAGACCCGAAGAGTGTAAGCAATTATCAGTGCTTAGGTTTTTAAAAAATAAAAAAAGAGGTGCCCAAGGGTCTGGGGGTTCAAATGCTCTGTGGTGAATTTTGGGGCTTTATTGAAGATAAAGCACGCTTCTGTTACATCTTCCCTACCTCTGACTCCGGGGAAAAAAATATTTGTTTCCTCTGGAGTTGGGCGTGGGAGACTCTGGCTGTCTTTATTAAGCAACAAAATGTATCATAGAGCATCTAGGTGCCTGTCTTCAGGGACGACCCAGGAGCACTGGGGAGGTTAAGTGACTTGCTCAGAGACAGTCACATAGTATGCAAGTGGAGGTCATGGGAATCAAACCAGTCCGACTACTGGATGTACCAAGGTCACACAGCTTGGGCTCTAAAATCTCTGCTTTGTGTTTAGCCTTATTTTTTTTTTGGGGGGGGGGGTTAACTTAATTTAGTTTACAGGCTTTACAGCCCCTTCTTCTCTCCTTCCTTCCCCTAGCCAGGGATCTCCTCCCTCCCATTCTTTCCTGCCGTCGTTTCTGTGGCAGTCTTTGTTGTTTTTGTTTGCTTTTGTGGTTTGGTGCCCCAGCTAATAGTCACAGTTTGTTTTTTATTCACTGTCTAGGATTTCTGGCCCTGCCTTCTTGATACCGGAAGACGAGGATGAGGGTGCCAGGGCCCAGGCCCTCTGTAGCCACCTCTGCTGTTTCCTCAGTGGGTGAGGACTACTCCAAATACACCCCATGGTCCCCCCCAACCCGAATGACCCCTCCTTCATAGCAGTGATGCAACAGCTGCAGTTGGCTAGGGGTTTGATGCTGCAGAGCAAGACATTACTCGGAGGAACCTGGCGGATTGCCTGGACCTGTCTGATTCTCCTCCCTTCATTATTCGTCCTGTGATCAGTGCATATGAGGATGTCATCATGGCCTCTTGTTACAGGCCTAACTTGATACCCCTTATGCCCAGAAAGGCAGACAAGCATATTGGAGCCAAGAATCTTAGGACAGTATACTACCTGGGTGGAGTCCGAGTATCTGCATCAGATGTGAAGGACCTGGGAGTGATGATTACTAGTGACCTGAAGTACTCCACACAGTGCAAGAAAGCAGCGGCAAAGGCAAACAAGATACTGGGATGCATATCTAGGGGGATCAGTAGTAGGAGAGAGGAGGTTATACTGCCCTGGTACAGATCACTGGTAAGGCTGCATTTAGAGTATGGAGTTCAGTACTGGTGCCCACATCTCAAAAAGAACATTAACCTGCTGAAGAATGTCCAGAGGAGGGCTACAAAGATGGTAGCGGGTCAGCAGGATAAGGCATACGAGGAGGGGTTGAGAGCACTGCACATGTACTCTCTGGAAGACAGGGGAGAGAAAGGGGGGGGGACATGACTGGGACCTTCAGGTACTTGAAAGGGATAAATAAGGTTGATAAGGAGAATCTCTTTAAGCTGAGTGGCAACTATAACATGAGGGGGCACAGTCTTAAGCTGGAGGATGGGGGGTTTAGGAGGGAGGTCAGGAAGCACTTCTTCACAGAGAGGGTGGTGGACACTTGGAATGCACTGCTGGAAGAGATGATATTGTTGAAGACAATGGGCAGCTTTAATAGGGCTGGGATAGGCATAGGAAAGTAAGGATCATGGGTAGGGAGGTGGGAGGTGTGGGAGGAAGGGCAGGGACATTAGCTCAAGCTGTGGACCCTGCAATATGAGCAGAATTGATAGACCAAATGACCACCTTATGCTGGCTTCTTCGTATGTATGTAAGCTGTACCAGGCCCCCTCTGGGAACCCCTTTTCCGCAGGGCCCCTTTAGGCAGATTCTGTGGTGATCAGTGTGGCCTGTGATAAATCTAAGAGGCCTCAACACCTTTGTTCTCTTTCCCCAGACAAGAAATCCTGGAAGTTGGACCTTATGGGCAAGAGAGTGTTTGCCTCCTCCACTTTGGCCATAAGGGTTATCAGTTACATTGGCCATATGCTTAAATTCCGGAATGATTTCTGGAAAGGGGCCATATCTGCAGCCCAGTCCCTTGCAGAGGGCCCTCAAAAACAGGAGATGCTCAAGACCCTCCAGATGTGTGTGGATGTGGGCAAGCACCTGTTTCAGGCTACCTATGATGCCGTAGATGCCTCCGCCAGGGCCTCCATGGGGGGAGTTTGCCTGAGGAGGTACTGCTGGCTCAGGGTGTCCAGTTTTGCCTCCGATGTCCAACACTCCATTCTGAATGCTACCTTCAGGGGCTACAAGCTCTTCGTGGTGGACGTACAGGATATTCTCAATGACCTGCAGGCCTGTGGACGAACTCTGCGGTCTGTTCACTCCCTCTACCACACCCACCAGATGAATGGGCAGAGGGTGCCCTTTCGGCGTGCCACCCATCGTCCCAGGTCTGGCACCGGGCAGCCAGGAAACACAAAGCTTCCACAGCCCTGGGTAGCTCCTCCTCCACCACAGAAAAGTCTTCAAGGGGTGGAGGAGCAGGCCCGGCCGTGGGACCAGCCTCAGCCTGATTCCTTGCCTGACCCCCCCCCCACTCCATCCGGTTCCCCAGGACGTAATGGAATGTGTCGTTTCTCCATCCATCTGGACGGGTGGGGGAGATCACAACCAACGCCTTGGTGCTGCAACTGGTAGAACAAGGACATGCTTTAGAATTCCTGAGGATGCCTTCATAGCTCCCTCCTAGGCCTTCTACCTACCCTCCAGACCACATACCCATGTTGCTGGAGGAGATCCAGATGTTGTTGCGATAAAGGGCCATTGATCCAGTCCCCGAGGATCAACGCAACAGAGGGTTCTAATCACACTTCCTCCTTGTTCCCAAGTCCACAGGGGACTTGAGGACCATCCTAAAGTTATGAAACCTGAACTACTACATCCAGTACAAAAAGTTCAGGATGGTCACCCTGCCAGGCTTGTTGCCCTTGCTCCAGGAGGGAGACTGGCTCTGCTTCCTAGATATGCAGGATGCATACCTGCCCATCAAGGTCTGCCTTTCCTACAGGAAGTACCTCAGGTTCCTGTTTCAACCGGAGCACTACCAGTTCAGAGTCCTCCCTTTTAGCTTGTCTTTGACACCTCGGTTCTTCACCAGATGCCTAACTGTAGTGGCAGCGGCCCTCAGGAGGGAGTGCTTTGTGTCTTTGCCTATCTGGACGACTTGTTGCTCAAAGCTTGGTCCAAAGAGCAAATGTCTTTGACCCTGGTGCATACCTTGCAATTGATCAACCAGTTGTGGATCACAGTCAACTTGTCCAAGTCAGTATTGACTCTTGGCCAGCGTCTCCAGTACATCGGAGCTATACTGGACACGGTCCTGGGTTCTGCCTTTCTGTCACCGGACAGGATGGATCACCTGATAGCGCAAGCCCAGGAAATTTATCACAACTAATATGGCACAGCCAAGACATACCTTATACTGCTGGGCCTGATGGCTGCAGCCATTGCCACAGTTCCCCTGGCAAGGCTACACATGCGCATCCCTTAGTGGACTTTGAGGGTACATTGGCATCAGTAGATCGATCATCTGTAGTAGATAATTGTTCTCTTCACTGGTCAAGAAGGTATTCCTGTAGTGGATGGTTCCTTCCCTCATACCCTCCCCTCATCGGATCCTCACCATGGATGCCTCAGAAATAGGCTGGGAGATTTATCTGGGTCCTTACTAGACTCAGGGGATGTGGTCTTCACTCAAGGCTTCGCTCCACATCAGTGTCCTAGAGATGAGAGCTGTCCTTTACAGCCTGCAGGCCTTCCAGTGTCACCTTTCCCAGGCACTCTGCTAGTACAGATGAACAATACAGTGTGGTGCACTACATCAACAAGCAAGGGGGCACCCACTCTTACCCCTGTGCTGAGAGGCGATGAGGGTTTGGTATTGGGCTTTGGAGCACGACCTCAAACTATCGGCCGTCCATGTTTCAGGTGTCCAAAACATCCTGGCAGACAAACTAAGCAGGTCTCAGTCCAGAACGCATGAATGGGAACTGCTCATCTCAGTGGTAGAAGACCTGTTCGACAGGTGGGGTTGCCCAGAGCTGGACCTTTTTGCGGCCCCACTCAATGTAAAACTGCCGCTTTTCTGCTTGCTTGATCCAGGGCCTGGAGTTCCCTGGTGAGACGCATTGTCCCTCTCTTGGAAAGGGAGGTTCCCTTACACCTTCCCTCCCCTTCTTCTGATTCAGAGAGTGCTAGTCAAGCTCCAGATGGAGGACCCCACCCTGATTCTAGTGGCTGCCTTTTGGCCTTGGCAGATGTGGTTTCCGCCGTTGCAACAGTTAACATTGGAGCCTCCAATACCCCTGTGCCTAAGCTTGCTGTCACAGGATCGAGGGACCCTCTCCATCTGAACCTCCAGTCTCTTCACCTGCATGCCAGGCTCCCGAAGACATAGCCCATTGCCAGTTCTGGTGTCTCTCCTAAAGTGGCTGATGTTCTGGTGGCTTCCAGAAAGTCTTCCACCAGGGTGACTTATTCTACGAAATAGAAACTCTTTGCTCTGTGGCGGCTTCCAATAGAAACTTAGAAGTTGATGGCAGATAAGGACCGCAAGGCCCATCCAGTCTACCCATTTCTTTTTCTACCTTATAAATGTGCCATCGGCCTATGCGCTGTCAATGGCTTATCTATTCATACTTATCTGCATTGCTCTCTTATGCCTATCCCATGCCTGTTTGAAGCTCTGCACTGTATTCATATCCACCACTTCCTGAGGTAGGCCGTACCATGCATCCACCACCCTTTCTGTGAAGCAGAACTTCCTCACATTACCCCTTAATTGGCCTCCCTCTAATCTCATGCTGTGTCCTCTTGTACTGCTATTTTTCTTATATTGAAGCATGTTAGACTCTTTCACCTTGTTAATACCCTTAAGGTGTTTAAATGTTTTGATCACATCACCTCTCTCCCTCCTTTGCTCTAGGGTATACATACTGAACTCCATTAATCTGTCCTCAGATGTTTTCTGATGCAGTCCCTGCACCATTTTGGTTGCCCTTCTTTGGGCTGCCTCAATTTGGTTAATGTCCTTGTGAAGGTGTGGCCTCCAGTACTGCACGCAGTACTCCAGATGGGGCCTTACCAGTGTCTTGTAAAGAGGGATTATTACCTCCCTCTTCCGACTTGTGATACCCCTACTAATACACCCTAACATCCCCCTAGCCTTACCTACTGCTTTAGTGGTCTGTTTGGATGATTTCAGGTCATCGGTGATGATGATGCCCAAGTCTCTTTCTTCCCTTGTAACTGCAAACCACTCCCCTCCCAGCCTATAGGTAGCTTCAGGGTTTCTCTTCCCTATGTGCATGATCTTTCACTTCTTTGCATTAAACCCCAGTTGCCACTCTTCCGACCATTTTGCTAGTTTATCCAGATCTCTTCTCATTCTGCCCACCCCATCTGGATCATCTGCTCTGTTGCAGATCTTGGTGTCATCTGCAAACAGACAAACCTTACCCTCCAGTCCATTTGCAGTGTCACTGATGAAGATATTGAAGAGGACTGGCCCCAGGTCTGATCCCTGAGGTACCCCACTTGTGACTTGCATCTCTTCTGACTGTATACCGTTTACCACCACTCTGTGTTTCCTGCCCGTCAACCAGTTTGCCACCCAGTTGACTAACTTCTGACCCACTCCGAGCCTACCCAGCTTATTAATCAGTCTTCTGTGTGGAACAGTATCGAAAGCTTTGCTGAAGTCAAGGTAGGCAACATCAACTGCTCCCCCTTGGTCCACCACTCTGGTTACCCAGTCAAAGAAATCTATGAGATTAGTTTGACGGGACCTTTCTTTAGTAAACCCATGCTGTCTTGGATCCTGTGCTCCTATGGATTCCAGGTGTTGCGCTATCCTTTCTTTAAGGAGTGCCTCCATAATCCTGCTCACTACTGAGGTAAGACTGACTGGTCTGTAGATCCTTGCCTCCTCCCTGCTACCACTCTTGTGGAGCAGGATCACATGAGCCCTTCTCAAGTCTTCTGGGACCTCTCCTGTGCTCAGAGACTCACTAAACAGTTCTGATAATGGCTCTGCTAGTTCCACCCTTAGTTTCTTTAGTATCCTGGGATGTATACCATCAGGTCCCATTGCCTTGTCCACCATGAGCTTATCGAGCCCTTGTAGGACCCTTTCTTTTGTGAAGGGACTAGTGCTCACCTCCCTCCCCCTGTGTCCATGGTGCTGAGCTGTGGCCCCTGCCCTACCTTCTCTAAATACTAAGCAGAAGTATCTATTTAGGATAGATGCTTTTACATGGTCCTCCTCCTCACCCCTTATCTCCTTTTGATCTTAGCGATACCCCCTCTGGGCTTTCTCCTTTCACTACGGTATCTGTAGAAAGTCTTGCCACCTTCTTTTACTGTTTGTGCTAGCGTTTCCTCGGTTTGGGCCTTTGCCTGCCTTACTTCCTTCCCTGCTTCCCTTAGGGAAGTTTGGTATGCCTCCCTATCTTCATCCCTCTGTGTTCCCTTATATTTCCTGAAGGCCAGCTTTTTGGCTGTGCTCTTTTCTGCTACTGTTTTTGAGAACCAAAGTGGTTTCCTTCTTCTTTTGTACTTCCTTTTCTCTCTAACACAATGTGATGTTGCTAGGATAGCCTTGTCTCTTGTGGGTTGTTGTAACAGTTGTTTGAGGCCTTTTCTCTGCAGGCACTCCACCATGTGTCTAGTTCTGGCAGATGTTTCTGCTGGTATTGACCAATCTGTATCTGGCATGTTGAAGTCTCCCATTATCAGAACCTCCCCTTTAGCTGTCATGTTTTGTATATCTTCTAACAGTAATGTGTCTGTGCCTTCCCCCTGGTCTTGGGGCCTGTAGACAACCCAAGTTCTTATGGCTGTCCCATTTCCTGTTTCTATCATCTGGACCCGTTCACCTGCCACGTGAACCAGATTCTAGAGTACTTGCTGTCCTTGTCAGATGCTGGCCTGACATATTCTTTGCTGAAGGTACACTGTCTACCATATCAGCCTTCCATGTGCCCATTGAGGGTCATACGGCAGCCTAGATGGACGTGGCCTGTACCTTTCTGAGAGGCATTCTGCATTTAAGAGCTCCCATACATAACCCAGTCCCGGCTTGGGACTTGAATTTTGTTTTGACTAAAATACTTTGGCTCCTTTTGAGCCCACTGTGACTTGTGAGCTATGCTTTCTGTCATGAAAAGCATTATTTTTTGTTGCTGTTACTTCTGCTTGTAGGATTTCCAAGCTTCAGGCACTCATGTGCGAGCAGCCCTATTTGATTTTCCACAAAGACAAGATGTCTTTGTGTATTAACCCTAAGTTTTTGCTAAAGGTGGTGTCTGAATTCACTCTGAATCAAACCATCCACATACCTGTTTATTATCCAGAGCATGCCAATCCAGGGGAAGCATTTTTTCCGTACTTAGGGTGTACATAAAATATTTAGATATTGTGTTCATCGCATGAAGGACTGTAGGAAGTTCTTGCAGCTCTTTGTTTCTTTCACCCCTTGGAAAGAGGGTGTATCAGTTTCTAAAGTGTTTGTCCAAATGGTTAGCCAGCTGTATATTTTTCTGTTATTGGAAGTATGGTAAGGAACTTCCCAGGGCTGTAATGACCACTCTACCAGATGCATGGCCACTTCTGTCACCTGTTTCAGAGGAGTCTCAGCAGTGGAGATCTGTGCAGCTGCCACTGGGAGTACTATTCACACTTTTACTAGGCACTACAGTTTGGACATCGCCTCTAGGTGGAGGGCAGATTTTGGCCTAGCTGTAAAACAGGGTCTCCTTTTATAGGCCATTGCCTTCCAACTGCCCAGCTTGTTTTTTCCTTCTGCAGTACTGTTTGGAACTAGTTCCTAGGATGTGACCTGCTGCAGAAGATATCCTTGAAGAAGATAAAACAGTTCTGTAAGAACTTACTCTAACAGTAGATTTTCGAGAGACTCTCTTGCAGCAGGTCATGCTGTCCCACCCACCTTCAAACAACATGAAGTTATGCTATATTATGACAGTTGCAGTATGACCGCAGGTTAGAACTGCTCCGGAGGTGAAATAGTTTACTTCCATGCAAGGCATGGAATCTTGAGCGCGAGCTCAGTTAAGGAAGCTCTGTCTGCTTGCTTTCAAACCCAAACCGTCAGATTCTTTACTCCACCTCACTGAACAGTCGCTCCGGAGATTTCTCCTTTTGCTTGGTTCATTTCGCGGTTTAAAACAGTTTAAAAAGTTTAAATTCGTCTTAATTTAACCACAACCGTTCGGTTCAAGCTCTGTCTGTGTAACGTAAATAATAGATAGGTTTACATTACATTATTCTGTTGGAACTTGTGAAACATTTATCGGTTCGGTTTGAACCGATTAGGTTATTTTTCAATTGCTAGTCCTTTTTTAGAGTGCGGTTCCCGGTTCCTATTGGTTCTAAAAAAAACGGATTTCATTACGTTTTTTCCACGGCCCGTAACATGGTTGGGAACTGATAGGAGAGTCTTGCATGGCAGATTGCCATAAACGGGCAAGTTTTTGGTTAGGCTGGCATAATGTCTGAGAAACCCAAAAGAAAAACCGGGCCCACTGGGTTTCAGCACTGCGATGTCTGTGGGGAAGCCTTTGCCAAGGCCGACCCTCACACCACCTGTGTTTATTGCCTGGGGTTTGACCACCTCGATTCAGACTGCCAGATTTGCAAGAATTTCCCTGCTGCCACCGTTGAAGAGAGAGTTGGTAGGCTCAGGGAAAGAGAGGCCAAAAAGTCCGCTGACCCAGATGGCCGGCCCGGTTCGGTGCCAACCGAACCTGAGGGAGTGCCCTCTGACCAGGGCCAGAAATCCCTGGGCAAACGAAGAGCTGGTTCCGAGGAGCCAGTTTCTGCAAAAAGGACTAGAAAGTCTGCTGCTGTGGAAAAAGTCCTTTCCCCAACAGCTGAAGAGATAGCCAAAGCAATCCAAATTGTCCAGTCTCTTTCCCCAGTTCCTGAACCGTCCCCATCTGGGAGATGTTCGGTTCACCAATTCCCATCGGTTCAGGATTATGATTTTGAGGAATTTTATGAACCATGGGAGGGGGGGGAGGAGAGTATGAAGAGAGTAATTATGGTCTGGAAGATCTGGACGCTCCTATTGAGCCAGATGCCTCTCCAGACAGACCTTTAGGGGTTTCTCCCCCTAGGCTTTCTGAGTCCCCTGCTCATTTCATCTTTTACAAGAAGGTTGCTGAAACTCTTCAGCTTCCTGTTGAGGAAGCTATGGATGATCAGGAAGAGCCTGATTATGTGGAAATGATGGATATTCCAGAATCTAAGAGACTGTCTATTCCCCTTCATAAATCTTTCAGGAAACAGACAGTAAAAGTTTTAAAAACTCCTCATTCTATACCTCCTGTGGATAAAAGGATGGACAGAAGGTATGCTTTATCAGGTTCTGACATAGAATTTCTCACACAGCAGTGCAGCCTGTGACAAGGCAAATATCCCCCTAGCTTCACATCCTCCTGAAAAGGACTCCAGGAAGATTGATGCTATGGCAAAGAAACAGTACATAGCAGCATCCTTGGGGCTCAGACAAGCAAATTACATGGCTTATGCTGCCAGATACCAGAAATCCAGATGGGATACTGTGCTGGCTCTAGTCAAACAGCTCCCTGACAAGTTTGCCAGGGATCTGGAACAGGTAGCTTTAGATGGTATCGAGGCATCAAAAATGCAATTTCATGCTGTGGTGGACTCTAATGATGCATCTTCTAGAGTTATGGCTACTTTTGTGGCTCTTGCAGAATGGCCTAGCTCAGATGCACCACATTGTCACAGGATACCCAGTCAAAAGCCATTGATTTTCCTGTGATTGGCAATTCTTTGTTTGGGGAGCAAACAGAGAATTATATGAAGAAAATGGATGAATACAGGACCACCTATCGGAGTGCACAGGCCAAGGAAAGGCAGGCCACTCCTCAGAAGCAGCCCCCAGGGGCAGAGGCAGGCCTTTTCATAGGCCTTTTTATCAGGCTCAAGCCTCCTCTTCCTCCTATACCCAGAGGAGATTCTTTAGAGGAAGGGGCAGGAGGGGTTCAAGCAGGCCTGCTTCCACTCCTCAGCCCAAAGCCCCTGCCAAGCAGGCACCCTGATGGGGTAGCCAGGGCCGCTTCTCCTCTACCGGTAGGGGGCAGGCTGGCTTACTTTGTCCAGGACTGGAAGTCTCTCACATCAGACAAGTGGGTCCTGGAAGTAGTAAGCCAGGGACTGGTCCTCAGCTTCAAAAAATTTCCGAAGCTGAGTACCAGATCTTTTCCTCCTGCATCTCCATCGGAGGCACTCGCCTTAGAGTCAGAGGTCTCCACCCTCCTCGCTCTCAGAGCCGTGGAAAGGGTTCCACCCCTACACCAGGGCAAAGGGTTGTACTCCAGGTACTTCCTTACCCCAAAAAAGACAGGAGAATGGCGGCCCATCCTGGATCTCAGATACCTAAACAAGCACCTTTTAAAACCAAAGTTCAAAATGGTGACTCTGGCAATCATTTTACCTTCCCTAAGGCCAGGGGACTGGCTAGCATCCCTGGACCTCAAGGATGCCTACTTCCATATTCTCATCAGAAGCTCCCACCGAAAGTACCTCAGGTTCCAGCTTCCCTCAGGCCATTACCAGTTCAGGGCAATGCCCTTTGGACTCACTTCGGCTCCAAGGGTATTTACCAAGTGCCTGGCAGTAGCTGTAGCTTGCCTAAGAAGGCAAAAGATTTCCATCTTTCCTTATTTGGACGATTGGCTCATTGTAGGACAATCCCCAGATCAGGTCAACCTACATCTTCAGATAACCCAGCAACTGCTTACGTCACTAGGTTTCCTTCTGAATCTCTCAAAGTCAGTACTGGAGCCTGTCCAGCTCCTAACCTTCATAGGCGCAGAGCTGAACACCCAGGAAGCCAGGGCCTTCCTCCCTCTAGACAGGGCAAACGCCCTTGTCTCCCTGGCCTCTTCATTCACCCTGCAGGTCTCTCGACCAGCAAGGCATTTTCTGCAGCTCCTAGGGCACATGGCTGCTTCCACAGCAGTAGTGCAAGGAGCAAGGTTTCAAATGAGAGACATTCAGTTCCATCTGAGGGCCTTTTGGTCACAAAGAAAGGATCCTCTTACCAAACTGATCCCAGTTACTCGAACCCTGATCCAAGCCCTTCAGTGGTGGCAGGATCAGAGCAATCTGAGACAAGGAGTTCCTTTGTCCTCAGCCTCACTCATTAATCCTTACTACAGATGCATCCTCTTGGGGTGGGGGCCCACATGGGCGACCTCACTACCAGGGACTGTGGTCCCCACAGGAATCTCTGCTCCACATCAACCTGTTGGAGCCCAGAGCAATTTTCTAGCACTTCAAGCTTTCTCAGAATCTGTTCAGAACAAGACTGTGCAGGTCAGAACAGACAACACCACTACAATGTGGTACATCAACCAGCAGGGGGCACTCGGTCTCTGACCTTGTGCAAGCAAGCCATGAGTTGTGGTCTCTGGCTACTCCTGAACACCTCCCTTTCGGCAGTTCACCTCCCAGGCAAAGACAATGTCCTGGCAGATGCTCTCAGCAGGATCTCTCAGGGCCATCACGAGTGGTCCCTGGATCCCTGGTTCTGGGAGTGGTATTTGCCAAATGGGGCACCCATAAATAGATCTTTGCAGCTCCAGACAATCATCAACTTCTCTCTTTTGCTGCAGGCCCCAGTCTTGGGCTCAGTTCCTCTGGGCGCCTAGCCCTCAGCTGGGAAGGGAAGTTCCTCCATGCCTTCCCTCCTTTCCCTCTCCTGTTCAAAGTGCTAGTCAAAATCAGAGCCCAATCCTGCGGGTCATTCTGATTGCCCGGATTGGGCCAGGCAACCTGATATCCTCTCCTCCTGTCCTTAGCAGTCCACCTCCCTGTGCCTTCCCAAGAATCACAATCTGTTAACATGTAGCCAGGGAAGGGTTTGGTACCAGAATCTCAAGTCTCTCAATCTCAAGGCCTGGTTCTTGAAGAGCTAGAGTTTGCTGGCCTACACCTCTCTCAAGGTGTAATGGATATACTCAGGGCTTCTAGGAAGCCTTCTACCAGGGCTACTTATAACTCCAAATGGAAAAGATTTTCCATACGGTGCTCGAAAAAGAATATTCTCCCAGACACTGCTGATTTACCCACAGTCCTAGATTATATGGTCCATCTAAACACTTTAGGGCTGAGACCAGCTACCCTGAAGGTTCATTTGACGGCTGTCTCTGCTTTTCTTTCAGCAGGTAAACCCTCTCCTCTTTCATCTCACCCTGTATTTACCAGGTTTTTTAAGGGTTTGCTTCACATTAACCCTCCATTCAGGGACCCTGCCCCTGCCTGGGACCTCAATGTTTGCATTGCTCAGCTCATGCAACCTCCTTTCGAGCCCTTGTCTTAAGCTGAGCTTAAGTTCCTGACTTGGAAAACTGTGTTTTTGGTAGCTATCACCTCTGCCAGACGCATAAGTGAATTACAAGCATTGTCAGTGGAGCCAGACTTTATCTCCTTTCACAGAGATAAGGTAGTCCTTCGGACTAATAGGAAGTTCCTGCCTAAGATGGTTTCAGATTTCCACCTTAATCAATCTATTTCTCTCCCTGTTTACTTCACTGATCATTCTTCCTCTGGTGAGAGAAGACTGCACAGCTTAGATGTAAAGAGGGCCCTTAGCTACTACATAGAGCGTACCAAGGGTCACAGGTTTGACTCCCTCCAACTGTTCCTCACTTATGGTGAGGTTGGGAAGGAAACCTGCCACTAAAAGATCCATTGCCAGGTGGATTGTCTCTTGTATCCAATTCTGTTATGAAAAGTTGGGTAAGACTCCCCCCTCAGGCCTGAGGGCTCACTCTACCAGAGGTACATCTGCTTCTCTGGCTGCTGCCAGAGACATCTCCATTCTAGAGATATGTCAAGCAGCTACCTGGAAAACGGTTCACACTTTTACCAAGCATTATTCCTTGGACATTCAAGCTAGGAGTGATGCTCGGTTTGGCACAGCTGTCCTTCAGAGCCTATTCCCTAAGTAGGTTCTGTCCCTCCTCCATGGGGGTACTGCTGTGTAGTCTGCAATTGTCATAATATAGCAAGACTTCATGTTGTTTGAAGAAAAAATTACTCACCTTAGTAATGTTGTTTCTTCTAATGGAGTCTTGCTATATTATAACCTCCTCCTGCCTGCCCCTCTCAGAACCTCGTTTTGCGCTGTGGGTGGGCATCACAGTGTTGGCACTCTGTTTTTCTTGCCACTTTGTTGTTTTGTTTCACCCTCCCTAGGGTGAGTGTGTTTTTACTTCATTATTGGGTCTCTTGACTTGAGTCTTTTTTCAAGACCAACAAGTGTGTTTGTTAGGGTAGTAGTCAGTTGGCTAGTGTAGGTTTACAGCTTCCACACAGAACATTAGTGAGTTTTAACTCGTAAAGATCTGACGGTTTGGGTTTGAAAGCAAGCAGACAGAGCTTCCTTAACCGAGCTCATGCTCAAGATTCTATGCCTTGCATGGAAGTTAACTATTTCACCTCCGGAGCAGTTCTAACCTGCGGTCATACTGCAATTGTCATAATATAGCAAGACTCCATTAGAAGAAACAACATTACTAAGGTGAGTAATTTTTTCTTCCCCCTAGCTTCTGAGTTCCTCCTTTTCTGTCCTCTCCTTTTCCAGGATGGTGTGCCTTCTATCTTACACTCTTCCTCTGGCGGGTCTCTCTAGCTGTTCCTTGGGAGCCTTGGGTTCCTTGGTGGATGTTCTCCAGCAGGGAACTGTGGAGGACATGGGGCCACCTATGGCTGTAAAGGGAGGATGTCAGCATGATGACGTCACCATGGGCTGCCACAGTTAGACTGCTTTCAAAATGTTTCTGTGTGGTCCTGGTGCTTGATGGCTGTAGTTCCTAAGGTGTGACCTGCTGCAAGAGATTCTCTTGAAGATCTACAGTTACAGTAAGTTCTTACGTAACTGTTCTTTCTTCCAAGGGATTCCTCACTATGCTTAACTCTCCCACTCTACCTCACCTTCCAGAACCTGGAAAAGGTTCTCTTAAGAATTAGTTATTGTTTTAACTTACCAGACTTTAACTGGAGTTCTCAGAGTGCATCGACAACAAGAGACATGGAATTTGTAATGGTCCCACAGGGGGCAGGGCTGAAGTAACTTGTTGATTCATCAACCAGATGTGAAGCTGTCTTGGACTTGGTTCTGACCAACAGTAACAGGGTAGAAAGGGTTGAGGTAGGGTGCCATCTTAGCAACAGCAACCATGGTATGGTTAGTTTCCAAATTAACACAACTATGGCCATTCCATGATCAGAGTTTTGGACTTCAGACAGGCAGGCTTTTCCAAAATGAGAACCAGCCTAGCAGAGAACTCTGGCACGCGGAGTGGGGGGTGGAGGAAATGTGGGAGAACCTCAGGGAGTTATCAAGGAGGTAGTAACCGAGCAGTGCGCTAGGAGGATCAGCAAGGCAAATAAGAGAAGATAACCCCCTCTGGTTCTCCAAGGAGGTGGCTACTATAGTAAGGGAGAAAAGAAAGGTCTACAAGGCATCAAACAAGGATGAAGACAAGGAAACTTAACATAGTTGCACAGAGGGAAGTGGGAAAAGTAATAAGAAAAGCTGAAGCTCACGTGAGCTAAGGATGGCACAGGGTGTTAGAGGAGGAGACAAAACCTTTTTTTAGGTACATAAGAGGAAGGAGAAAAACTAAAGGAGGAGTAGTATGGTTAGCAGTTTCGGGAGGGGGACTAGTAGAGAAGGACAAAGAGAAGGCAGAAGTCCTAAATTACAGGGTTTTAAATAATTGATTAGCATTTTTTTTCTTGGGATGATACGAACTGTACAGAAAGTATTTATATAGATTTTCTAGAAGTGCTGTGTCTGTTAAACACGGTGAGGCAAGACCTAAGCATTTTCACAAAGTTCTAGCACTTTTATGAGCCAAACGCTAATCAATTTCTAGAGTTAAATAAAACCCTGAATAAATATTTGTGTTCTGTGTTCAGTAGGGAGAATGCAGGGGATGGCCAAAACCTGCAAAGCAGTTGCACCCAGGGACCAGGGGTAGACTCGAGTCCCTTCACAGAGGGACAAGTCTTGGAAGGAAGCCCTAAATAAATTAAAGGTGGACAAGGCCATGGGGCCAGATGAGATTCACCCAAGAGCTCTCAAGGAACTGGGGAGTGTGACAGCAGCTCGCGTGGCGGAGCTCTTCACTAAATTACTGGAAAGCAGAACATTACCCGAAGACTGGAAAAGGGTGACAGTGGTCCCACTTCACAAATCGGGGAGCAGTAAGGAGGCTGGAAATTACCATCCAGTGAGCCTCACATTGGTGGTAGGAAAACTAATGGAGACACTGCTCAAGCAAAGTATAGTATCACACCTGGAATCCAGCGGAGAACAGGAACCAAAACAGCACGGGGTCATGGCTGGAAGATTGTGCCAGACAAACCTGGTTGACTTTTTTGACTGAGTAACTAAGGCAGTGGACCAAGGGGGAGTGGTGGATGTGGTCTATCTGGACTTTAATAAGGCCTTCAACTCGGTTCCACACAGAAGGCTGGTAAAGAAGATGTACCACATCGGCATAGGTAAATAAGTGGTGGGTGGGGTGAGCAACTGGCTGAAGGGAAGAACACAACAGGTGCAGGTAAATGGAGTGGTACTGATGGAGAGGGAAGTGACTAGTGGGGTGCCTCAAGGGTCGGTGCTGGGGCCCCTACTCTTCAGTGTGTTCATAGCCGACATCGATAATGGATTGGAAGGTAAGGTATGACTGTTTGAAGATGATACCAAGATCTGCAACAGAGTGGACACCCCAAAAGGAGTCAAGAGCATGGAATCAGACCTGAGGAAACTCGAGGAGTGGTCAGATGCCTGTCAGTTGAAGTTCAACACCAAAAAGTGCAAACTCGTGCACTTAGGCAAGGGAAACTCCAAGGTGGGATACTACCTGGGAGGGGAGCAGCTGGCATGCACCAACCAGGAGTGAAACCTAGGAGTCATTATATCAGATGACTTAAAAGTAGGGAAGCAGTGCGAAAAGGTGGTGCTAAAGGCCAGTGGTAAGCTGGGCTGCATAGGGTGGGGAATCACGAGTTGTGGAAAGGAGGTGGTGCTTCCACTTTACAGGGCGCTAGTGTGCCCCCACCTGGAGTACTGTGTACAGTTCTAGAGGCTGCACCTTAGCAAGACGTTGATAGGATTGAGGCGGTGCAGAGGAGAGCCGCAAAAATGATTCAATGTCTGCATTAAGTGGCATATGAGGATAGGTTGAAGGAGCTCAACATGTACTCTCTGGAACAGAGGAGGGAGGGGGGGCATGAGTGAGACATTCAGGTATACCAAGGATATAAATAAGGTAGGGGTGTACAGGAGCTCCTTCAGGAGAAGAAAAACATCAGAACTAGAGGACACGATACGAGGCTCGGGTGGGCGATTCAGTAGCAGTGTTAGGAAGTTCTTCACTGAGAAGGTGGTCGACCAGTGGAATTGCCTGTCCTGGGAAGTGGTGGAGGCCAAAATTGTAAACGGGTTCAAAAACACCTGGGACAGGCACAAAGGTATCATTTCACAGAAAGGATGGGGGGGGTAGTTACCCATATCGGGCAGACTAGATGAATCTTACAGTCCCCTTCTTCCGTTAATTTCTATATTTCTACGTATTTTTGCTTGAGCATTGCTTCTTGCATTGCCTACAGTCAGTTTAGGCTGCTTTTTGATACTTAACCTACCATAGCTTGCCTGTAGGACCAATCTTTGGAGTTTTTGCTTTTTACATATATATTTTTGCTTAGCATTAGGTTAGATAACTTAATGGCTACTGCTCCCTCTGGCTGTCGAAATAAATCTGACATTGGAGGGCAGGGTAGAACACCACCACGTGGCAGAGATTTGAATTTGCATTCTAGAGTTCCATAATTTACATAAAATTCTACTTTGCGGGGCAGCTCAGATCTACAGGCTGATGGTAGCTAAGCATAGTAAGGGATTCCTTGGAAGAAACAATATTACTATGTTAAGTACTTTTTTCTTTCCTTTCATATACCTGGCCAGAAGAACTGCACAAGTATCCTTGGTTTTCTCCTTGCCCAAATGACTTCCGGTAGGTTTAGCATGTGTGAGCCTCAGCAGTGCACTTCTTGCAGACCTGGGAACCACTAAGTGGTAACATAAAGTCCCAAAATGTTTCTTAGGTTTTACCCTGTACAAAATATCAGCTTTTAAGTTCAAACCTTATAAAACGTTATGCTTTTTGTTCATTTATCTCATACCGCAGCTATGTGCTGGTAGGCATTCTTGTTCACAAATTATGTTGGCCCAGTTTTGAAAAATGTCTGGCCTGACCTCTGGAAGAATCTTGTAACCTTTTGTAGGTGTAGGTGTAGGTGTAGATGTGGATGCTGTTTCCTTATCTAAGTCACCTCAGACCTTCCTTGAACCCAGGTCCTTGTGGTCCCCAACCACTACAATCCTAAGATGGAGGGTCCTTTCTCTCCCTCTGTTTTTGACCCCAGAACTTCTTAGGCTTCCCTTCTAGGCCAAATAGTTCAGAGTCGATAAAGGGAAATGCACATTTCAATCCCTCTGTCCATGTGGCCTCCTGTGGGCATGCACTTTCAGTGTTGCTGTGCAGGACAGTATCAGATCCTTTCCAGTTTTGGCCCAAGACTACTTACCAAGGTAAGATTTTGGAAATTTCCTACTTTATTATTCCTGTCTAGTTGCCTGCTTTTAACCATACTGGGGCTGTAGGATATTTATGTGTATCCCCATGCAAGCAGGCAATATTTATGGGGATCTCCCCACCAACCCAGGTTGGGTAATACTACCGCTTCTTTAACCAATGTCTGCCCACAGTCTGAATCCACTAGAGCCATAACTGTTTGGTTCCCCACTTGCACTTTCATTGTATGTCGATTTTAGCCTGAGACTTGTGTGGGCCGTAGCTATGCATTCCGCAGAGTCACAGTCCATGCAGTCACAACTTACTGATATGCCCCACTTTACCACAATGAAAACATACAGTGTTATTTATCAGGGTACCTGCACCCTCCCCCCCTCCTTCTGTCAACGAAGAGTGGAGTCTTGAGACTGGGGGAATTACACCAGGCCCTGTGGTTACACCTTTTTGAAAAGAAGGGTAAGTAATATTTTACCACTTAACCACTTACCAGCACCAGTATGTTTTTATTTCCATCCTCCCAAAGTCTTTTCTCCCCTCTCCTGCAGGCATCTTCTCCTTGGGTCGTGCCCAAGGTTCTTCATGGATTCCGCTCTTCTTAGCCACCTCTGGTCTTTCGGTCTCTAGGCAATGTTCCATGATTTTCACTGCTAGAGCCAGAGTGGTCTGTTCATGTCGGCTTACCAAGTCATGGATTCAGTCTGGCAAAATGTTCCAGTACTGTTCCAGTATAGTCAAATTCATAAACCCCTTCCTTAGTACATACCTATGATTTTAACCACCGCGTAGCCTAGTCTTTAATTTGTGTGTCCACCCTCTAGGTCGTGTTCCAACCTTGAAACACAATCTGCAAAACTTCCTTTGGTAATTCTGTTTAGTTATTCCGTCCCTGTTTAAGATAGCCGCCTTTACCTGAGCATGTTTTATTTATTTTTATTTAGTTTTTGTTGACCGGGTAAGTGCACTAGACAAATCCTGCCTATTTTCAGGCGCGACCCGGGGGAGGGGGATACAGATGAATGCCAACTGACCTTGAACCAGATTAAGCTGCTGTTAAGATGTTTTCTGGTGGCAGCATCATTTAGCCTTCTGTTCATGGTTTGGACTTCTCCAGTCAGGTGTGGTGCAATGCGAGTAGCCTACTTTTCTCGTGGCCAGGCAGTGGTACTAGCAACTGTTCCAAAAGTCGTAAGGTAGGCCTCGGGGTCATCCTCAGGACACATTACTGTTAGCATAGGGTGGGGTCCTATGGGGTTCCCTCTGACCTGGGGCACAGATTCTTTCAGTGCTTGCAGCACCTGCTTCATAATTTCCACTGTGGGTGGTCTTTCATGATTGCAGCTGCACTTGCCTCGTTATCCAGTCACTTTGCATGTGGACCAGTTGCACCAGTCATTGGTCTTGCTGAGCCCATTTTTGCACCAGCTGTTGGTCTCTCTGAGCCTGTTGTTGGTCTCTCCGAGCTTTCTGTTGTATTGCTAAGGCATCCAATCCCTTTCAATTCTTTGTCTGAGTCCATCTTACCCTTATTTAGATATGGGGAAGTTCAGTCCCATTGCTAAAGCCAACCACATGTGACAGGGTAGCGAACCAGGTGGCTTCTCAGGGAACACTCACAAAGAAAACTCTGAACACCAGTTTAAATTAAATGAAAACTTCTTTACTTTAAGTATCACACAAAAAAAAACAAAGAGCTTGCATTCAGCATTACAGAAAAGGTTTCCCTTTGTTCACTCTCCCAATTTATTGGGTTTTGCTTGTTAACACTCCACCTATACCTACCCCTGAGGGTTAGCCAACAAGAGGAGTATGCAGTGCAGTGTGGTCTTAAAGGGACGACTTTAAAGTAAGACGAGTTTGATAGAAATCCCTTCCCCGTTCCTGTCAAAACGTGTGTTACCTGTGTTGTAGGGATGTGAATGGGTTTATGGGAAAAAGGAGGGTGGTAGACATTCATAGGGAGCTTTTCATACGATAAAGAGCAAGCTCTTAATCCAGAGAGAACAAAAAGAGAACAGGTAATGTGTCTAGTGGTACAGTAAGAAGGGAACAACATATGCAGTCCAGTAAGAATAAGTCCACTGTTTTTTGATTTCTGTTTGTCTGTCTACCTGCCTGCCTGCTTGTCGATCCATCAGAGCATGTCACAGCCACAACTTGACCTTGTTTCTTGAGCCACTGTCCCCTCTTCGAAAAAGCTTATTTGCAGGTTATCTCTACTTGGCTTTTTTGGTTTTTTTTTAATCAGTGGCCTTTACTCCTACTGTAAAACCAAACCTGTCCACCCCCACCCCCGATATTCTTCCTGCCTTGTCATATTTCCTGGACCTAATTGTGAATTATTTATTTATTTATTAAATTTTGGTGCCCGGGTGAGCCCACTGGTTCCCTTTTTCAGGGGCGACCCGGGATTTACTAAACATAGGATACATCACAATATGGTAAATGTAGAAAATACAGTTATCATACAAGTTATACAGAGTTGTACAGTCAGCTGGTTACATATGCTGAATTAGCTCTTCCCCTTGCATAAGAACATCACCAGTACAGTTGAAACCCCTCAATCTAACGCAGATCATATTTGAGCTCATCTGCCTTTCATTTCTCCCTACAACCACTCTTATTGATTGGGTGTTATCTTTACACCTTCACCACATTGTCTTCATTTGCATCTTTCCAGACACTTTCAGGGACTATCATATGGTATACATGCAAAATTCAGAGTCCCCCACACACACACAAAACAATATGTGTGGGCAAGGTTTTCAGGTCCCTTAACCTCTCTTCCCATCTAGATCTTAGAGACACAGATTGGTTACTCCTCTCTTTATTTCGAGATATAGCGGAGGCTCTTCCCCAGTTCAAATCTGTGTTCACAGCAACCTGGGACAAGCATTTCTTTTCTGGAAGCCTTTTAAACCCCCAAAAAAAAATCCAAAAAAACTTGGTTTATTAAGCTATTCCTCAAAACTTGGCAAATATAGCCAGCCCAGCGGTTTGGTTTCCATCAGCGACACCGGCAACCCGGGTTCGGGGACGAGCCCGGGTCAGCGCAGGGCCAACCGGGGGGAGAATGCTGGAGCATCCCACAACAGCTCGCCTTCTCCGGGGGGAGGGTGGGGATGCTGCTCGGGCATCTGCTGGCCCTTAGCAGAGGTCGGGGGCTTAGCAGGATGTCCACGCCTCAAGAGCTTGGCTGGCCTTGGACAGAGGTCTGGGACTCAGCGGGCACCGGAGGCTTACGCAGCAAGGGGGACGACGTCGTGGACATCAGTGTTCATGTCATGATGTCAGGGACTTGCGACACCACAAAACACATGAAAATGCCTGCTAGCCCCAGGGAGACGAGTTCCGGGAGCTAGCCCTAATGTGCATCCACCTGCCTGGCTGCCTGGGAGCGATGAAATTGTGATGTGTCAGGGTGCAAGAGCCTCACCTTGTCCCCACCCAGGGGATAAACCAAGGCTCCCTGGGGGACCAGTGATGGACCAAAGTAAGGTGGCTTGCAGGGGTAGACTCCAAGGTGCTCCCGAGGTTGCAGGGCTGGTGGGATGTAGGGGGGATAAAAAAAAACTTGGCAAATACAATACAGCTGACAAACATAAACATGGGCAGTGCATCAGACAGCGTATGATCATATTTCAAACTATATCTTATACATTTCCAGGCAAAAGAACTCTCTCGCTGTCCAAAATGAATCGGCAAAAGTATGATACCCTCTGGTATCCTACCTGCCACACAAGGAAGGAATGTGTCACCTCTACCCAAAATGTATTCAGTCCACCTGAACCACGTGTTTTGAAATTGCTTAAAATGGAGACTAACAGAAAAGGTAGCTTTTTTTTTTTTTCCATTTGATATATTTCTTCCACAATAGCTTCCCGTTGAGCCACCATTTAGGGTGGGGGGCTTCCAGAAATCAGCACATTGTGATGGACTTATTGGCTGAGGAGGCAGTATAGCACAGTGGTTTAAGACTCTGAGCTGCAAATCTGGTGACATCCAGCAGACGAGACTGGGGTTTGAATCCCACAGCCCCCACTTGCAAACTGTGTGACCCTGAGCAAGTCACTTAACTTCCTAGTGCTCCCAGGTTGCAGCTGGAAACAAGCTTCAGCTTAGTGTGCCTTTCCTGGTTAAACAATTTCCCTTCCCCCCCTTTCCCTATGGTCTGGAGGTTAGAGTAACGAGCTGTGAATGAGCTTTGTACATTTAGCAGACCTGGGTCTGATTCCCACAACCTCCACTTGCATACTGTGTGACTACGAACAAGTCACGTAACCACCCAGTGCTCACGGATCGCCCCTGAAAGCAGACATTTGTGCCTAGTGGGCCTTACCTGGTTACCAAAAGAATTAAAAAAAAAATAGATTTAAGATTTCACAAATGCTTGGCCTCCATGCCCTTCAGGTCTGCATGGAGCAGGCCCAATACTGCTTTGAGAATTCCCAGTGGGTGCAGAAATCTGAATATCTCTGGGACTGCATCCCAAAATGGTCTGTGTTGTGTGCAACTCAAAAATACCTGTGTGATTGAGCAGCTTGTCCCTCGCCACAACCCCTCTAGTACAAATCTGAAACTCTGTGTGACCACTTTTCCTGAATGTGTGGTGTATAAAAGTCTCTCACCCCATCTAGTAAAGTTATGTAATCTTATACATGTCGTATAACATTTCTGCTCAGTCTGCCTCCTGTATGACCATGATGACAATTAGATGTTTTTGGGTGCAGTATTAGCCACTGTTTAGCAATTTAAATGACAAATTATAGTGAGAAAGAAATAATGTGACCTACTGGGAATTGAACCAAGGCTTCCGGAATACAAGAGAAAGGAAGTGTGTCTGGGACCCCAGGTCCAACCATGTGAGCCTGTATTTCAGTGGTTAGAGCAATGGGACGATATTACAGGGGCCTGGGTTCAATTCCCAATAGGTCACATTATTTCTTTCTCACTATAACCTATATGACCATGTCATTTTCCTTTTCCTGTCTTTCTTTGACTTTAGCCAGATTAGGAGTTTGTAAACCTCTTGAGATCATTATACATCTGGAATATTACCCCATGGGTTAGTACCCCCATTATATTCCATCGTCACCTACTTATATAACGTTATACCGGTGAATCCTGTACCTCCCCACCCCCACCCCCTTCCCGGCTTTCTAAAAATAAGATCTAATTTGAAGGTAACAGAAAAAAATCAGGACCTTTAGACCAGTCTCTAATCTGTTCAAAAGTCTGGACCATTCCCTTAGGAGCTGTTGCAGGAAATGCAGAACTTAACTCTTAAGCTGAAAATCTGAGCTCTATCTGGGATGGGGCAAAAGTAGGGTCTCAAGCAAAATACTGTAGTTAATGGACCACACATGGGGAGCCAAGTTAAATCTTTGAAATATATTTCTTCAAGACTAATAACTCAAGAAAAGATAGCCAACTCGGTTAAGAAGGGGGATAAAACCTTTTATAGGTACATTAGGGAACAAAGAAAGACTAAGGCAGGGATACTGAGGCTGAATAAAGAGGAAGGTAGTTGGGCAGAGAGCGACAGTGAAAAAGCAGGGATACTGAACAAATACTTCTGCTCAGTATTTACAGTGGAAAAGCAGGGCTTGATATCTAATCTGGGCAATAGAAGCACTCTGGATTGGGGGGGGGTTGATATTAGTACTTTCACAGAAGAAAGGGTTCTGAAAGAACTCTTAAAACTGAAAGTGGGTAAAGCAATGGGGCCTGATGGGATTCACCCCAGAATTCTAAAAGAACTAAGGGAAGAACTAGTAACACCACTGACTACCCTTTTTAATAAATCATGGGAGGATGGTGTGGTACCTGAGGACTGGAGGAGGGCAGATGTGATTCCCCTTCACAAAAGTGGGAGCAAGACAGAAGCAGGAAACTACAGACCTGTCAGTTTGACCTCAGTGGTAGGGAAAATGATGGAATCACTTCTGAAAGAAAGAACTGTTGAGTACCTAGAGGCCAGTGGGACGCAGGACCCAAGGCAGCATGGATTCACAGTGGGAAGGTCATATCAGACAAATCTGATTGATTTCTTTGACTGGGTGACCAAAGTAGTAGACCAGGGAGGGACTGTGGACATGGCCTACCTAGACTTTAGCAATGCATTTGACACAGTCCCACACAAAAGATTAATAAACAAATTAGCCAGCCTGGGAGTGGGTCCCAGGGTGGTAGCCTGGGTAAAACACTGGTGGACAACAGGGCCCAGTGGGTAATAGTAAGTGGTGTCCACAGTTAAGAAAGGAGGGTTACTAGTGGGGTACCGCAGGGTTCAGTACTGGGGCTGGTGCTTTTTAATGTCTTTACAAGTGACATTGCAGAGGGACTAGAAGGGAAAGTATGTCTCTTTGCAGATGACACAATGATCTGCAACAGGGTTTATACGCAAGGTGGAGTGGAATGGATGCAAAGGGACTTGGCAAGGTTGCAGGAATGGTCAAATGTATGGCAGCTTAGATTCAATGCAAAGAAGTGCACCTGGGAAACAAAAACCCAGGGGAACAGTACACGGGGGTGGGGTGAGATACTGACAGCAACAAAAATGGAAAGGGACTGGGGGGGGGGTAGTCATATCAGATGACCTAAAGGTGGGCCAGCAATGTGAGAAGGTAGTAAGGATGGCTGGGGGGATACTGGGATACATAGGGAGAGGCATCACCAGTAGAAAATTGGAAGTTGTTGGCCCTCTGTACAGACAGCTGGTGAGACCACATCTGGAGTACTGTGTACAGTTCTGAAGATCCCATCTCCGCAAAGACATAGACAGGGTAGAGGCTGTCCAGAGGAGGGCCACCAAAATGGTGCAGGGTCTGCACCAGAAGACATATGAAGAAAGACTAAAGGAGCTTAAGATGTATAGCCTTGAGGAAAGGAGGGAGAGGGGGGACATGAAATAATCTTTCAAACACCTCAAGGAAATCAACAAAATCCAAGAGGGTAGCATCTTTCAGAAAAAGAAACGTGCAAGAACAAGGGGGCACAATTTGAAGATAGAGGGGGATGGCTCAGAGGTAATGTGAGGAAGTATTTCTTCACAGAGGGGGTTGTGGATGTGTGGAATAGCCTTTCTGAGGAGGTCGTAGAGTCAAAAACTGTGGGGGAATTCAAGAATGCATGGGTCAGACATAAGGCAATTCTAGTGTGGGGGGTAGGAGGAAGTAGGCTGTTGGTTAACTAGGATCTGCAGCTTATCCATTAGGTAGGGGAAAGGGCAAACTAGGTGGGCCAAACGGTCCTTATCTGCTGTCAAATTATGTGTTTCTGTGTTTAATGTGGCATTGATTATTGACAGATAAAACTGTGGAGTAGTCTCTCTCTTGCCCAGGGCAAATGCCTTTGCTACCATGGCAGCATGCTGTCCTAACTCAGTGGTATGTTCTTCTGTCCTACATTATAAAGCAATTTCAGCAGAGAGGAGAGCTACTATAACTCTTGTTGAGCATACAGATGCTGCCTCGAGCTGTACATTCAACATTCCCATTCCGCTGCCTTTCACTATCAACTGCCACTCACTGCTCACCAGTCTGCTTTGCATTTGCCTGCCTGTAACATGCTGGTGGGTTTCAAAAATACTTACCAAAATCAAAAAAAATAAAAATAAAAAGCCTCCCTAAATTGTTTTTATGTAAAACTAACAGGAGGAACTAAATGTTATGTTTTGGTAAAGTTCTCCTGAAGTCGTCAGCTGCTCTTTTAATATATAGAACAGGAAGGTGCTGTCCAGAGAAATAAACTGAAGATACACTGTGGACCAACAGAGTTGCAACTCAGAGAGGGCTCTGATTCCTTCGACCTTCTGAACACTCTAGAGGTCTTGTCCTTTTGTTTCAGCCTTCAAGCAGAGGCTAGCGACGATCCAGCATGTCCTGATCTTTAGGACTCCCGATGACATCACTCTTTGAAGCTGTACACCGCTTCAGCTATCTTGGTGTGTGGCTGGATCAGATCCTTTAGTATCCTCCCACATAAATGCCACACACAGAAAGCTGTGCCCTAAGTTTGGTGCACTCTACTGTATCAAATCTCACCTCCTCCCACCCTCTCTTCACTTCTGTTGCATGGAGAAGTGGTATATATGTACTTTAGCAACAGCTGGTGCCATTTAAAATGAAGATTTGCTGTTAAATATGTCAAAATTAGTTAACAGCATAGTGACAAAATGGCATTTGAGGATTTTCTCTGTGCCAGAGTACAATTTATTTTGAAAAATCAATTACTGCACACACATATTCTGAATAGGGAAAATCTTATTTGTACCCACTTGTGGGAGTCTTTTGTTTAAAACATAATTTATTGACCAGTTTTTAAAATTAACTCGTAAAATTTGTTAATATATGAAAGCAGAAGGTAGTCTTACTTCAGTGGTCTCTCTTTGTAGCCCATGACAGCTAAAATGAGTCTACTTTGCTTGGGTCTTCTCTCACAACAAGCATGTAGGGTGCATTTTTACAAGTTGTAAGAGACTGGCCTTCACAGTCACCACCAGATGGCTTAATGGACAGCCTGTTGGGCTCTCATGCCAGCGACCTGGGTTTGGAAGGAGACTACAGCATCAGCTGGGCAACACCGGGGGGGGGGATGTTCTAGGGAAGTGGTGGTATGTGTGGCAGGAAGGGCAGCACCGGGTTCTGCTGCAGTGGTCCCTGCATTTGGCATGGGATCTTGTCTCCCCCGTATGGGGACGTTGCATGCATGTGAGTTCTATCGGGACTCTGTCAGGTGTCACCTGGGTTGTGGTCAGGACAAAAAATGGTAAAACGCACTGTACCCCGAGCCATCTAAATGATGATCGACACTCTCAGGCCCTGCTTCATGTAGATCCCTGCTGGTCAGGACAGAGGGGCAGCGGCAGGTGGGGCTGGGGGGTCCAGGTAGACCAGACTGGAGGGGCAAGTTGATGGTTCAGGTGGCAGAAAGTTGGATGGGAAAAAAAGACAGGCCTTCAAGAACTGTACATATTTAATAAAGTTCAGTAAGCATATCAGAATGTGATTTAAATCAGCTGAGTGTAGCATTTGCTGTTTACCACTTCCTTCCACACATACACGAACCTAGAGTTCTTCATTGTGAAGCCATATAACTTTGAAACCTATTTATATTTTTAAAGGATAGTATTTGCAGTAGAGTATTTTCTTATGTGTTTTCCATTGTCATACATAATATAGAAACATAGACTCAGATGGCCGATAAGGACCGCTTGGCCCATCCCAGTCAGCCCCATTTCTCCCTACCTACATTTGCTACAGACCATACCCGAGCTACAGCTGTTTCTCAAAATGGAAGAATAGTATTGTTTTGTACTCTTGTGTCCTGACTAAACACTAGATAGATGGACCTGGAGTAAAATCCCCTTTGCATTTTCTTCTCTAGCAATTAAAACTTGCAGTCTAAGTAAATTTGGGTTGCTCGGTTCTTTAAGGGATGCTTATCAGCTCATCACTGTCCATTATCATGCTTAAATGCCCTTATGTGGTGTCAGCCTTTGACCTTACTATTACTACAGAGAAATACTAAAAGGTCAGACTGAGAAATATCAGTAATGCAACCAACTTCAAATGTCAACTGCTTGCTTTAAAGTGTCCTTTGAACCACTCTTGGCAGACTGACTCATATCTCATGCAACCTGTCCAGCAGAATTTTCTTGAAACACAGTAGTTATACGCAGATAGTTTCCTAGCACCTTTAGAGCTCTGGGAAATGCAGATTGTGAGGTCATTTTCACTTGTAATGTTTGACAAGTTACAACATGCGGATAGATTTCCATATAAAAGTTGAGCATTATAGAGAGGGGCCCCTAAACAACATCATTACTCAGGTCATACTGTTAATGTTGTAACAAAGAGATAACTTTGGGACATGACTAGTGGGATGTGTAGGGATAAAATTTGGGATTTCAAGAATGAAGTCAGTACATGACAAGGGGAAGGGATGTAGCATCAGGGTTTTACAGATACTACCATTTTTTTTTTATTCATAACCTTTCTGTATCGTCATTTATTAGAAACATAGACTTTGACGGCAGTTAAGGACCTCTTGGCCCACCCAGTTTGGCCATTTCCTTACCTATTGGATAAGCTGCAGTCTAGATCCTAGTTTTACCAGCAGCCTACTTCCTCCTACCTCCCACTAGAATTGCCTTATGTCTGCCCCATGCATTCTTATTAGGGGAAGAAAGTAGTAAACATGCTTACTGCAACTGGATGAGCTGCTTGAGAATACTGTACAAGATTAAAAAATAAAAGTGCAACATTTTCATTTACTTTGCACTAATAATTAACGCTGGCTGTGTTATGTAGGATGGGAAGACCTACCTGCAGAGCTCTCGTTACATTGCATCCTCTCATGCTGACACATGCATTTCTACTCAGAGGACATCCTCTCCAGATACCCACAACCTACATATCTGTGTTCTTCCTTAGTGATTGCTGCTGTCCAGAAGGAGGCTGCCACCAGGGTTTTGAACACCGGGTGTTTGGGCTTAGGGGAAATAAGACAACACTGGAAGTGTACAGTTACAGACGTAGGAGCTGGGGAAGAAAAGAGCCACAGGAGAGGGACGAAAGGAAGATAACTGAAAAAGTTGGGGAAACATTTTTTTAATAAAACAAATGGTTGTATTTCAACACTTAAAATGTTCTTTAAAGTGAGAAGGATTTTAAACAGTATCTAGCTAGCTAGAGCAAATGGGTATGCTGTGGTATGGCCTAATCCAGAAATTTGTAATTGTTTACACACCAATTTTCTATAGGTAGGGGGAAGAAAATTGGTTCAGAAATGTCAGATAAAGTGTTGCCAGATAAGGTTTTTAGATGCAGCATGAGACTGAACTACACTGTTATTTCTGTTTATCCTCTGGTTCATCCTCCTTAGCAGTTCTGGATCTTTATCTCAAGGAAAGCAGCCCGCCGTGTATCTTTTTTTGTAGTGCGTTCAAATGCATCATATCTCTTAACCTAATCATGCAAGACCTTTTTTTTTTTTGTTATTAAAACCTTTTTCTATAGATTCGTTAACCAGTAAAGCACACTAAGTTGAAAAAAAAATTGTTTCAGGATCCATTCTGGGTGACAAAAAGAGGGGAAGCTTTTAGAGCCCAGAACTCATAACCATTTTTAGTGCTTCTGCTAGGCTAATCAAAAAAACAAACCACAGGTTTGGACAAAGCTGCCTTGCTAGTAAGGCTAAGAGGTGTAACCGTGGGCATAGTGAGATTTGAGTAGTTTATTAAAATTAATGGCATACTCTGTACCTCATAATTCTGGCAAGCAAAGGGAGCCTCACCTATAGATCTGAAACATCTAGGCTTTTGCTAGCACCTTACTTTGTGGACTCTGAGGGAGTAGTTTGAGTTTTGGGTGCGAAATAGGAGATCTGAGAGGTAGCTGTGAAGCTTTTCAAGCCAGAACATGTCGAGAAACTTGGATCATTGAAAGATGTGGTGAGTCTCAAGGGAGGGCTGACCAAGCTGACTAGTGGTAGTACTGGTGGGTGCAAGCTGGGCAGTTGAAGAATATATATAGACTAAATCATGTGGTAGTGTGTGTAACAAGAATTTTACACACACACACCCGCCCCCGCCCCGAGGTGTTGGATGCTACATAAACCCTGAGAGCAAAGCTCAAATGGTTTATACAAGCATCCAGCACCAAGAGTGTGTGTAAAATTTGAGTTTTACACACTACCCCGTGGTTTGTTTTATATAATTGCTGGGGACTGTTTTTTCGCCCCAGCAATTGTATAAATACAAATACAGTTTTTTGTGTGGCTTCAGTGGGGTTGAAGCACCATTCTCGGTCAAACATCTGTCAGTTTACTTTTTTTGTTTTAGCGAGACCCCCCTAAAGTGCAGTGGAAAGAACATACATAGGCCTTAAAGTACATTACTGTACAACTAACTCCGGAGTTCTAGTGCCCAACTGGAAGAGGTGGTAAAGTGTGATGACCGACAAAGAGAAGACTGTAGCCAGCACATGCATGGAGTGAGGGAAACCCGTCGCGTGTTCAGCATTATAATGGCGAATTATAGCTAGGTTTCCTTATGGGAAAAAATGCTCCCCGGTTATTGTAAGTTTATAATACATGATGATATAATACAATACATGATTGGTATCATGGATACAGTGTTTGATCCACACGTTCTGGCGGTGTTCTTTTCCCTTTACGATCAGCCAGAAAGTCTTCAAGCTGGCTCATTCCACCCATTCGGGTGGTAACTCCCCTTGCACCGCCTCATGACACCAGTTCTTCCTTTATGTTGGAAGAAGCAAGTTCCCTCCTTATCGCTGTCGCGTATACTGAGGCCCTTGCTACTTTTTGCTATTTATTAAAAAAAACTAACTTGTTTTCAGTTTTCTTCTCGCCACCACTATGGACCATGCGAAGTTCGCTCCAGGATTCCAGAAATGCGGTTGCAGGCAACTTATGTTAAGATTGGATCCGCACACCTCGTGCCTTTACTGCCTGGGCTAAGAGCACAGTGTCCAGGCCTACATCCATTACCATTCATTTCTAACGGCTACCCTGGAAGATTGCCTCACCTGCCTACTCCTTGGCCATCCTGGTTGACAGGGATCTGCCCATTTGTTCAAAGGACGCTCATTGGGTGGTCTCCATGGCTGCGGGGTCTGCTGAGCAACTTGCAGCTTTCGAGGAGTCCGCAGCCAAGTCCTCCTCAGCTTCGGCCTTTTGCACCCCTGGGCTTTCGGGCGGGTGTCTGGGCACCTGTGTTAGTCCTCACCCACCCTTTAAGTAGGGTCCCAAGGGCATCAAGTCCAAGGAGCAGAAAAGGAGAAAGAGACCAGAAGCGGTCTCACTGATGTTCTTGGAATTGGGCATTCTCGGCCTCCGACTCATGTTACCGCGGAGCACTTGGCTTTAGCCAGTACTTCAGTTTTGGCTGCCGGCTCCATGATTTCACCATTGGGCCAGTTGACCGAGACTCAGGTCAGCATTCCCGCTGAGATTTTTCTCAACCTGGTTGACACTTTGTCTGCCGAGGAGGTTGACATCTGCTTGTCCAGGACTCTGGTTCTGACTTTCTTGGGGTGGCGGGAACAGGGTAGCCCACTGTTCTGCCGCCCCCCCCCCCCCACTCAGGAGCCTCAGGACCTGGAGAGGGCTTGGTCTTCACTGGCCCCCTCCGAGACCCACTGCCTGTTCCCACTTTGGTCTCGGTCAAGGTCCCGCTCCAGAAGCCCAGACTCGGGCAGCCCGCATCATTCGTAACACTCACACTTCAGGCACTTGGGCAAGTGGCACCGCCGCTATTCCTTGTCCTCCTCAGGCGAGGTGAGGCACCAGCACAAGTTGCGTTGGTGCTACGAGGATCTTATGTTGCAACAGCTCTGGCTGACCCAAATCAAGCCAATCCTGGCTTCTTTGAGCCCTCCCTTAGGTGCTACTACCAGAGCCACAGCAGACCCGGCCCCAGCAGGAGCTGATTCATTCAGTCCCAGCATGGCCCCCTCCAGCCTCTACCCCAGTCCTGGTGGAGCTGCTGTCCAAACAGCTGATGACCTGCACTCCAACTAAGGACGCCTGGCTGGGCACGGGGTTGCCCCATCAGCTGTTGATCACCATCACCCCAGACTGCCCTCGCTGGTTGAGTGGGGACTCTGGCGGGTGACTTCTTTCCCATGATTCTTCAGAATCGGAGGTGTCCTCCCTCCACTCGCACCCGCTGGACATGGAGTCAGTGGGAGACTTCTCAATGGATCATGTTCACACTTTTTTCATGGGCCTGCTTCACTTGATTTCTGAGTTGACGGGTCTGAAGCTGTAGCCCGTTCAAAAGCAGGAACGATACCCACTTATGGAGAATCTAGACTGGGGTGACACTCGGATGGAGGCCATCCCAGTACAGGACGCCATTCTTGGTCCTGCCCTGGAGCTGTGGTGGCATCCAGTGTCTTGCCCAGCACCATCAGCCTGGATGGCCTGCAAGTATGTGGTCCCTACCGGATCCCTGTCGGGATTAACAAAGCATCCCTCAGCTGAGGGGCTAGTAGCTGACTCTGTTTTTTGGCACACAGGCAATGTTGGAGACATGGACAAACCCCCTGACAAGGAGTCCAAGAAGTTGGACCATATGGCGAAAAAAGTGTATGCTGCCTCTTCGTTCAGCCTTCAGCAAGCGAGTTTGGCCCTCTTGATCGCCCATTTCTCACATGCCCTCTTTTGGGTCCCTGGATGAGGTGCTCCCCCACCTCCCCACCGACCTGCAAACCACTGTCAAGGAGGTCCAGAACCAGTACCGTGCTGTTGAAAAGCAACAATTAGACAGCCACAGACCTTGGTGACTCTTGCACCCGGTCTGTGGCCATGGCTGTTGCCATGCACCCCAGGGCTTGGCTACGCTTCTCCACCTTCATGGCAGATACACAGCAGAAGTTGGCAGATGTGCCCTTCTTGGGGACCGACCTGTTCTGGCCTTGGGTGGAGGGGTATCTCACCAGGAGTGAAAAGTCCAATGCCACATTGGACTCTGTGACTTCTGCCCAGAAGGAATCTAAGGGCTCCAAACCCTCTAAGAAAAAGCCCTTTTGGCCTGCCTCTGCGGCCAAACATGCCTAGCCCCAAGCTGGTCAGCAGCAGGCCTGGCGCCCACAACCTAAGTCATCAGAAAGCTCCGAGCTCATGGTCCTGGTGGTCCCTCTGCCAGGCCCTCCTCCGCTTCCAAGCTTGCCCAGTGAAGAGATGGGGGTGCCCTCCCCATTCCCGCCCTGAACCCCCGGGCCCTCTCGTGGGGGGCCGGCTCTGCCGCTTCCTTTCCAACTGGTCCACTGTTACCATGGACAGGTGGGTTCTGTAGGTGGTCGGCCAGGGTCTGCCTCTGGAATTCGAGGCTTACCCACCAAGCTGAGCCCATGCCCCACGAGAGGACATGGTGTCAGTTGACGTTCGGTCAGCCCTTCGAGACAACATCACCCAGCTGCTTCACAAGGATGTAGTAGTTCTGTCCCGGACCCTACACCTCAACCAGGGTTCATCTCCAAGTACTTCCTGGTATTGAAATGAATGGGGCTGCTGGCGCCCTATCTTAGATTTACATGTCTTAACAAGCTCCTCAGGTCCCTCACCTTCAAGATGGTAACTTTGTCTCAGATCATACCACCTGTCGAACAAAACATGTGGTTTTGCTCTCTGGCTCTCCAGGACACGTTCTTCCATGTCCCAATCCGCCCATCTCACTGGCGGTTCCCACGCTTTAGCAGAAGGGACCCTTTTCGAGTTCCAGGCCATGCCATTTGGCCTGTCCTCGGCCCCCAGGTCTTTACTAAATGTGTAGCAGTAGTGACTGCCCACCTGAGGCACCAGAGAGTCCGAGTATACCTCTGCCTGGACGACTTGTTCATCTCTGGTCCCTCCAGGTAGGTGGTGGAGCGGTCCATTGGCCTGGCCCTCCAGACATGCATCTCTCTTGGCCTCCTGATCAACAAGGCGAAATCAGAACTCATGCCCTCACAGGTGATCCACTTCATTGAGGCAGAGCTCAACTCTTGCAGAGTCAGTGCTCAGCTCCCAGCAGACAGGGCAGAGGTTCTTACCTCCTTTACCCGATCATTTCAGGTTGGACAGTTGCGCCCTGCATGGGATTTGCTGCGCCAGTTGGGATACATGGCAGGCTGCACCAGCATGGTCTGTTGGGCTCGTTGGAGAATGCATTCCCTGCAGTTGGAGCTGGCCAGCTAGTGGTCTCAGTGCAGGGATCTCTTCAACCAGCTGGTCACTGTGACTCAGTGGATGTTGGATGCACTCCAGTGGTGGTTAGTCCTGGAGCATCTGCAGGAAGGTATCCCATTTGTCCGCCCAGAACAGACGGTCATCCTGAAGAACGATGCCTCTCTCATGGGCTGCAGAGCCCACCTGGGGGAACAGAGAGTCCATGGGTCCTGGACCCCATGATGAGTCCCGATGCCACGTCAGCCTGCTGGAGCTCAGGGTGGTTCAGCTGGCACTGACCACTTTTGACCCTCCTCTCAGGGATCAGGTGGTTCAGGTCCAGACGAACAACACCACAACCATGTACTGCCTCCACAAGCAGGGTGGCACGCACTCCCTTCCGCTGTGCAGGGAAGTTCTCCACATCTGGACTCTCGTGCGCAGCCTGTAGGCCGATCTCCCTGCCATCCATGTGGATGGTGGATGCTCTCAGCTGGGTGGGCGAGGGGTCTGACAAGTTGTCTCTCCATCCCGAGGTAGTGCACAGTCTGATCTCCCAATGGGGCATCCCTCTGGTGGACCTGTTTGCCTCCAGGGAGAATGTAAAGCAGAGGTTGTATTGTGCTCATTCCTCCTCAGCAGGGAACGCGCAGGGGGATGCCTTCTCAAGGCCCTGCACCCTGGGCCTCCTCTATGCCTTCCCTCCATTTCCCTTGATCCACAAGGTGCTGCACAAGGCGCAAAGGGATAAGGCGCAGGTGATCCTGGTGGCTCCGGACTGGCTACACCAGTTCTGGTACCCTGATTTCCTCAGCCTCAGTAGTCTTTCTCTTCGCCCGGACCTGCTCTTGATCCATCGGGGGAAGGTACTCCACCCAGACCTTCCTTCCCTGCACTTCTGACAGTCTGGTTCCTGAATGGCTTGAGTTCCAGGCTTTGAGTCTCTCAGAGGATGTCCTCAGCATGGTGGAGGCTTCTCGGAAGGAGTCAACCAGGAAATGCTATGCCTTCAAATGGAAGAGGTCCTCCATTTGGTGCCAGGGCAAGGAGCTTTACCCTTTGTCCCGTCCAGTGGCTAGCATCCTTGACTGTCTCTGGTCCCTCTCTCAGTTGGACCTTAGGTCGATGATCCTTAAGGTGCTCCTGGCAGTCATCTCTGCCTATTGGGCACGGGATGGTCAGCAGTCAGTGGCACAGGAAAAGGTGGTCTGGTGCTTTTTAAAGGCCTTGACCATATTTCCCCTCCAGAGTGTGAACCACCACCACCTTGGGACCTGTTGCTGGTTTTGGCAAAGCTCATGGGCAAGCCATTCGAACTGATGCACAGGTGTGAGATGTCACACCTGTCATGGAAGACTGCCTTCTTGGTGGCTGTCACGTCAGCCAGAAGGATCAGTGAGCTCCAGGTACTCTCAGTGGCATCTCCTTATCTGGTCTTCCACAGGAAGAAGGTTGTCCTTCGCCCCAACCCGAAGTTTATCCCGAAGGTTGTGTCAGATTTTCACCTTAACCAGGTGATCAATCTCCCAGAGTATTTCTCCAGCCACACCTCTGAAGCCGAGCACAGGCTCCACACTTTGGACCTGTGGCGAGCACTAACCTACTATAAGAAGTGCATGGCTGGCGTTCAAGGAGGGGTTCGCCAGTTATTTCACATATACTGAAGCTGCACCTGGCAGACCGGCAGTTAAGCAGACGATTGGCAGGTGGATTTTATCCTGCATCGCATTGACCTCTGCTATAGGTTGGCAGGTAGGGAGCCTCCTGTAGGGCTAAGGGCTCATTCAAACAACATGAAGTCTTGCAGTATTCTGACAATTGCAGTTAGCTCCAGCCTTTAAACTGCCCCGGAGAACAAAGGGTTAACTTTCTATGCAGTGCATAGAATGCTGAGCTCGAGCTCGGTTGAGGTCTCTGTCTGCATCCCTTTGAAACTCAACCGTCAGATTCTTTACTCCGCCTCACTGAACAGTCGCTCCGGAGAGTTCTCCTTCAGCTGAGTTCGAAAGTCGGTTAAAGTGTCAGTTAAATTGTCGGTTTTAAACTGAAACTATTCCGCATAGTCGGTTCGGTCTCTGTCTGCGGTACTGTGAGTACTAGATAGGTTTTGTCTGATTTTCTGTGTGGAAATTGTAAGCGTTAGATCGGTTCAGTGAATTCTTGTGTTTTACTTTAGAGTGTGGTTACGGTCCTAAAAGCGTGTTTGAGCATTTTTTTTTTTTTACAATACCCGTGACGGTTAGGAACCGATAAAGTCTTGCCTAGCGGTTTGCCATAAAAGGTAAGTTTGGTTAGGTTGGCCATGTCCGAGCAAAGAAAAAAACCAGGCCCACTGGGTTTCAACACTGCAGTGAGTGTGGGGAAGTCTTTGCTAAGGCCGATTCCCACACCACCTGTGTTTATTGTCTGGGGTTTGAACACCTCGATACAGACTGCCAAATTTGTAAAAATTTTCCTAAATCTACCCTTGAAAAGAGATTAGGTAGACTTAGGGAAAAGGAGGTCGAGAAGTCCACTGACCTGGTTGGCCAGCCTGGTTCTGATCCGACCGAATCAGAAGGAGTGCCCTCTGACCAGGGCGATACTTCTTCGTGCAAGAGGAGAGCCGATTCTGAGGGCTCAGTTCCTACAAAAGGGAAATGCAAAGAAAAATCAACCGGTTCGGATCCAGAGGTTCGTGTTCCGACTGCCGAAGAAATAGCCAGAGTGATTCGGATTGTGGAATCGCTTCGCCCGGTTCCGACCTATCCGGCACCTTTTGGCAGGGGTTCGGTTCGGTAGGTTCCACCGGTTCAAGATTATACCCCTGACGACTTTTATGAACTGGAGTTTGAGGAGGAGGGGGAGTTTGAAGATGATGGTGAAAGTCTGGATGTGCCTGTGGAACCAGACATCTCCCCAGACAGACCTTCTGGTGTTTCCCCTCCTAGGCTTTCTTAGTCCCCTTTCCACTGTCTGTTTTACGGAAAAGTGGCTGAAACCCTCCAGCTTCCTATGGAGGAGGCAACGGCGGATCAAGAGGAGCCTGATTATGTGGAAATGATGGACATCCCAGAGTCCAGGAGACTGTCTGTTCCCCTTCACAAATCCTTTGGGAAGCAGATACAACAAATCCTAAAGTCTCCTAATTCTGTACCTCCTGTTGACAGATGGATGGACAAGAGGTATACACTATCAGGCTCAGATATGGGGTTTTTATACCAACAATGCAGCCATGTTGGGGTAGTGCAGGCTGCTGCCTGTGACAAGGCAAATATTGCCTTGGCTTCACACCGCCCCAGACGAAGACTCCAGGAAGATGAATGCTATGGCAAAGAAGCAGTACATGGCATCTTCCTTGGGACTCAGGCAGGCGAACTATATGGCCTATACAGCCAGGTACCAGAAGTCCAGGTGGGACACTGTACTGGCACTGGCTAAACAGGCTGCCACCCAGCTTGCCAAGGAGCTGGAGCAATTGGCTGCTGATGGGATTGAAGCATCAAAGGTACAATTTCATGCTGCTTTGGACTCCAGTGATGTGTCATCAAGAGTCATGGCTACATCTGTGGCTCTTCAGAGGATGGCTTGGCTCAGATGTACTAGCCTTTCACAGGACACCCAGGCTAAGGCCATGGATTTTCCTGTGGTGGGTAATTCTCTGGGGAGCAGACAGAGAATTACATGAAGAAAATGGATGAGTACAGGACCACTTATAGGAGTGCTCTGGCCAAGGAAAGGCAAGCTGCTCCTCAAAGGCAGCAATCTAGGGGCAGGGGCAGGCCTTTTAATAGGCCTTTTTACCAAGCGCAGGCCTCTTCTCCCTTTTCACAGAAGGGGTTCTTCAGAGGGAGAGGCAGAAGGGGGATGAGCAGGGCTGCATCCACTTCTCAGCCTAAGGCCCGTGCCAAGCAGACACCCTGATGGGTCTTCCCAGGTCGACTCTCGTATTCCTGTAGGGGGCAGACTGGCTTACTATGTCCAGGACTGGATGTCTGTTACATCAGACAAGTGGGTCCTGGAAGTAGTAAGCCAGGGACTGGTTCTCAGCTTCAAAAAATTTCCAAAGATGAGAACCAGATCTTTTCCACCTGCAGGTGTCTCCTAGACCCTTGCCCTGCAGGCAGAGGTTTCATCTCTTCTGGCTTTAAGAGGCATAGAGAGGGTTCTACCCTACAATGGGGCAAAGGTCTGTACTCCAGATACTTCCTTACCCCAAAAAAGACAGGGGAGTGGCGACCCATCATAGATCTAAGATACCTGAACAAACATCTTTTAAAACCAAGGTTCAAGATGGTAATTCTGGGAATAATTCTTCCCTCTCTATGGCCAGGGGACTGGCTAGTCTCCCTGGACCTCAAAGATGCCTATTTTCATATTCCCATCAGGTGCTCCCACAGAAAGTACCTCAGGTTCAGGTTGCCCTCAGGCCAGTATCAGTTCAAAGCAATGCTCTTTGGCCCAACATCAGCTCCAAGGGTTTTCACAAAGTTCCTGGCAGTAGTAGTTGCCTTTCTAAGAAGGCAAAAGATTTCCATTTTTCCATACCTGGACAATTGGCTCATAGTGGGTCAGTCTCCAGACCAAGTCAAGTCAGACCTGCAAGTGACTCAGCAAGTGCACACTTCTCTGGGTTTTCTTCTCAACCTCCCCAAATCAGTTCTCGAACCAGTTCAGCTCTTTACTTTATAGGGGCAGAGCTAGATACTGTCAAAGCAAGAGCCTTTCTTCCCCTGGAAAGGGCAAGAGTTCTTATAGAACTGGCTTCGTCCTTCAGGTGTCCTGACCAGCAAGGCACTTCCTTCAGCTCTCGGGCCACATAGCAGCTTCTACAGCAGTGGTCCAAGGGGCAAGATTTCAGGTGAGGGACATTCAGTTCCATCTGAGGGCCTTTTGGTCCCAAAGGAAGGATCCTCTTACCAAACTGATTCCAGTGACTCTGACACTGATCCAAGCTCTTCAATGGTGTCAGGATCAGGACAATTTAAAGCAGGGGGTCCCTTTTGTCACTCAGTCTCATTCGGTGGTCCTTACCATGGATGCTTCTCTTTTGGGGTGGGGAGCTCATCTGGGGATCTCACAGCCCAAGGACCGTGGTCCCCTCAGGAGTCCCTCCTTCATATCAGTCTCCTGGAACTCAGGGCAGTTTTTCTGGCCCTGCAAACCTTCTATCAGTTGGTGCAGAACAAGGTGGTTCAGGTCAGAACAGACAACACCACCACCATGTGGTACATCAACAAGCATGGAGGCACTCAGTCTATGGCCTTGTGCACGGAAGCCATGAAATTGTGGTCCCTGGCTTATTCCCTGCAGATCTGTCTGATAGCAGTCCACCTTCCAGGAAAGGACAATGTGCTGGCAGATGCACTGAGCAGGATCTCCCAAGGCCATTACGAATGGCCCCTGGACCCTCTGGTTTTTGAAAGTGATTTTTTTAAGGTGAGGCACTCCAGAAATAGATCTCTTTGCAGCCCCAGACAGTCACCAACTTCCTCTGTTTTGTTGCAGACCCCCAGTTTTGGGTTCAGTCCCTCTGGATGCTCTGATTTTGAACTAGGAAGGGAAAATTTCTGTATGCCTTCCCTCCCTTTCCTCTACTGTTCAAAATCCTAGTCAAGATAAGGTCACAACCTTGCAAAGTGATTCTGATTGCTCCAGACTGGGCCACACAGCCTTGGTACCCCCTGTTGCTGTCTCTAACAGCCCATCTTCCCGTCTCTTCCCAGGAATTACAACCTGTTAACCTCCTCTCAGGGGAGGATTTGGTACCCCAATCTTCGGTCTCTCAATCTCAAGGCATGGCTCTTGAAGAGTTAGAGTATGCAGATTTGTATCTGTCTCAGGGGGTTCTAGATATTCTCAAAGCTTCTCGAAAGCCTTCCACCAGAAAGACTTACAATTCCAAATGGAAACGATTCAGCAGTTGGTGTTCCAAGAAGCATATCCTCTGGACACTGTTGAATTGTCTACAGTTCTGGATTATATGGTCCATCTTAATGGCCTAGGCCTTAGACCAGCTACTGTCAAGGTACACTTGTCAGCTGTGTCTGCTTTTTTGTCAGTGGCAAAGTCTTCCTTACTGTCATCTCATCCTGTGTTCTGTAAATTTTTCAATGGATTGCTCCATACCAATCCTCCCTTAAGGGATCCTGCCCGTGCCTGGGACTTAAATGTTTGCATTGCTCAATTTATGCAACCTCTTTTTGAGCCTATGTCCTGAGCAGAGCTTAAGTACTTGACTTGGAAAACTGTGTTATTTGGTAGCCATTACCTCTGCCAGACGCATCAGTGAACTGCAAGCCCTGTCAGTGGAACCTGATTTTATCTCTTTTCATAGAGAGAAAGTGATACTTAGAACCAATAGGAGGTTCTTGCCTAAAGTGGTTTCAGACTTTCACTTGAATCAGTCCATGTCTCTCCCTGTCTACTTTACTGATCATTCTTCCTCAGGAGAGAGGAGGCTACACAGTCTGGATGTTAAAAGAGCCCTTAGCTACTACATAGAGCGTACATAGGGTCACAGGTTTGATTCCCTCCAGTTATTCCTCACTTATGGGGACGTGGGAAAGGGCAAACCTGCCACTAAGAGAACTATTGCCAGGTGGATTGTGTTTTGTATACAATTTTGCTATGAGAAACTAGGAAAGATTCCACCCTCAGGCCTGAGGGCTTCACTCTACAAGAGGTACAGCTGCTTCCCTGGCTGCTGCCAGGGAAATTCCTCTTTTAGAAATTTGTCAAGCAGCCACCTGGAAAACAGCCCATACCTTTACCAAGCATTACTCTGTGGATATCCAGGCTAGGAGTGATGCTTAGTTTGGCACAGCAGTACTTCAAAGCCTATTCCCAAAGTAGGTTCTGTCCCTCCTCCATGGAGGTACTGCCTCGTAGTCTGCAATAGTCAGAATACAGCAAAACTTCATGTTGTTTGAAGAGAAAATTACTCACCTAAGTAGTTATGTTTCTTCTAATGGAGTCTTGCTGTATTCTGACCTCCCTCCCTGCCTCCCCTCTCAGAACCTGTTTTTGGGAAGTGGGTGGGCAGGTGCAGTGTTGCTCCCCAGAGGTGCCTCTTACACACCCTCCCCTTTTTGTTTGGGTGTTTTTGTTGTTATTGTTATCCTTTATTTGGATGGGTTTTGGGTTTTTGGTTTCTTGACTTGTCTTTTGTGGTAATCCAAAACTCATTGTTGCCAGTTGGCTAGTAAAAAAACTTACAATTTCCACATAGAATAGTTAGTGAGTTTTTGCTCGTAAGAATCTGATGGTTGAGTTTCAAAGGGATGCAGACAGAGACCTCAACTGAGCTTGAGCTCAGCATTCTATGCACTGCATAGAAAGTTAACCCTTTGTTCTCCGGGGCAGTTTAAAGGCTGGAGCTAATGGCAATAGTCAGAATACAGCAAAACTCCATTAGAAGAAACATAATTACTAAGGTGAGTAATTTTTTGATTCCATTCCACCCGTCATAGCGCTGCCTCCTTCCAGGGACGTCCCCATCCAGGAAATTTGTCAGGCTGCTACTTGGAAGTCAGCACACACCTTCAATTCCCACTACCACATTGACCTTGAGACATGCCAGGATGCTGGTTTTGGGGCCTCAGTTCTCCAATCTGGAACTAAGTAGGGGGTATGTGCCTTGCCCCCTCCTCCCAGGAGAACTACTAGGTCTCTGCCAGAACGTGTGGATCGAACATCATATCCACGTCCCTAGAAAAAGAGGTTACTCACCTGTAACAGTAGATCTTCCACGGAATGGTCTCTTGCAGTAGTTTATTACTTTTGGGAGTTTCCAGCAGAGGGCGCTGTAATACGGCAGCTCTTTTAGCAGTTTTGTACCAGGGACCGCCCATACATGACATCATCTTCCTGCTTCATGTATAAGTGTGGGTGGTCCCCGGTATCCTCGGTTCATTTTCCCGCTGTCTTCAGCTCGCACAGTAGCAAGTTCAACTTCTGTGTAGCATTCATCAACGAGAATTGGATTCCGAAATGAATGTCTAAAGATTCTTCTACCAAACAAGCTCTATTTCGTTCCTGCTGCTGTGGTAGGAAGACATACCGCTTTGATAACCACACAGCTTGTGTAAGGTGTCTGGGACCCACACACGACACCAGTTCCTGCAACTCCTGTCAGGAGTTTAACCAAGCAACCTGTCGACGACAATTGTTAGAAATTCAGCATCTTTTAATGAGCAGAACATGTTTCTATTAGAGAACCTGGGGGCTCGTAGCAAGGGCTCCCTCAGCTCTGGTTCTCATCCTCAGCAGAGGAAGGAGCATGAAAAATCCTCCTCTCACTCCCTGCCGCGTCACCTGTTGACAGCCACTGTTTCTGTGGCTCCTCCGTCGTCGGAACGTCTTCCTACAGCTTCCTTGTCGACGGGGGTTCGTACCCTCTCGTCAACAGCACTCTCCAGTGCTTTAAATGCTGTGCAGGCTCTACCTGCTCCATTGACCAGAGCTTATACCCTCTCGTCGATGACACTGTCTAGTGTTTTAAATATAGCTAAATACACGGCTTCTCCGTCGATGTGGGCTCCTGCCCCGTCGACTGCATCTGACATATTTAGTGAAAATTCTGTGGGCTCGTCAACAAGATCCCACATTCCACAAGGCAAACCTATGACTTTTGCCTTGCATAATGCCCCTCCACCCTCACAGGTGGCATCTTATAGGGAGTAAGCGGACAGAGACCAGGACCCGGGTTCATACTTCTCAGGGGCGAGACCTGCTCACACTGCCCGTCCCATTCCCTCTATCACTCTTATTGTTTCTCACCCTAACCCACTACTTACCCCACTTCTTCTCAAGAACAGGACATCACCAAGGTAGTAAAGCACGACTCGCATGCCATGCGCTACTCCCAGGCCTCTGACCCAGGAGTGCTAGATGATCCTTTAAGGTCTCAGTCTCCTCCACCTAAACGATTTAACAGTGACAGAGACATACTGCCACCTTGATCTTCTCCTCCTAATGTGGAATACTATATGTCAGATGAACCTGAACTACCGGTGGATCTCCCCGGTGATACTGATGAAGAAGAATTCCCAAATCTGGATTTCCCAAATCTGGAGTCCCCCTACGTGGAAATCTCTTCCCTGGATGAGGACCTGCCTATACCCACCGCAGCTTCCCCACAGATGACCCGACCTTTAATGAGATGATGGTTCAAATACAAAAGGTCATGGGATTCTGTACTACAGAATATGACAAACAATGCAAGGATATGGCAGAATATGTTGAGCTGCCAGAGGAGCCGGCCTTAGTGGTACCCCCACTGATTCCGACCTACCAGAATGCTATGCCAGCTGCCTGGCATCAGCCGTCCACTGTTACAGCTGTCCCCCAAAAAGCTGACTGCTTATATCAGGCTCACCCCTCTAAAAAAAATGATATATTACTCATTGTATATTATAAGGAAGAGGGACATGTGGGGAGTGGTACAATGCACTGGGGCAGCAATTTTCCGGGAGACATTCTGGAACCTGCGTTGCTGCCCTATTTGCAGACAACTGTCAGCTCTGAGGGAGGAGGTTGCCCACCTCCAGGCTGAACTGGTAAGGACTAAGGAGGCCTCCCCCACCCAAAGAGCACCAGTTCCACAAACAGTGCCTCAGAGGTTGCCATGTGTGAAGAGCAGATGGACCACAGTAGGTTCGGGGAGGGGGAGGGTGAGGGTGGTGGAACAGAGGCTTAGCCCCCGAGTTGCACCTCTACACAAATCATATGTCAGCCTGGCAAATCAAGGTTCCTCTATGATGACACCCTCATTGGAGACCAAGAAAAATGCTGTGGACATCCACAAGGGAGACCCACAAAAGAGTGGCAGGGGACACCACAGGGGATAGAAACAGCTTCTGATAGGGGACTCAATTGTTAGGGGTGTAGTCCTGGGGAAGGGAGAGGAGAGGGAAGTAAGGTGCCTGCCTGGTGTCATGGCTTGGAGGGACAGGAAGAGAATCCTCAGGATTGCAGAAGCAGCATCACAGGTGAGGAAACTAGATATCATTGTCCACCTCGGGACAAATGATCTAGCTAGGCAGGAGATCAGTGCAGTGCAGGATGAATTTGTGGAGTTGGGGAGGGGCCTCAGACACGTAGCAAGCACGGTAACCTTCTAAGAGGTGCTGCCAGTCTATGGCAGGGGTGTGGCTAGGGTACTGCACACCATGCAGTTTAATGAATGGTTGCAAAACTGGTGCAGAGCACAGGGCTTTGGCTTCATTAGGGACTGGGGGTCCACCTGGAGAGATGAAGGTCTATACTGGTATGATGGACTGCATCTGTCCAGGAAGGGAAACACGCTCCTAGGTGACAGGTTTAAAGGCTTCCTTGGCAAGCTTTTAAACTAGCCAAGGGGGAGGTGCTGATAGGACACAGGAAAGTTCAAGCCTCCCCCCACAAAACATGGCAGTTAGTAGGGTAAACACTGAGGTACAGAACTTGACAGAGGGCAGGACAGGGGCAAGTGGAAAAATGGACAAGGGCAATAAGAGTAGGGATGGGGTTAAAAAGGATAAAGCCAACATTAAATGGAGGGCAATGAGTATCAATGCCCGTAGTCTGGGAAACAAGCTTCCAGAGCTAGTAGCACTGATGGAAGAGGAACACTTGGATATTGTGGCAGTCACAGAAACATGGTACACAGAGAACCATGACTGGGATGTCAACATACCAGGGTACACAATCTACAGAAGGGACAGGGAGGGTAAAAGAGGAGGTGGAGTAGCTCTCTACATAAGGGAAGGGATCAAAGCTACAGAACTAAAAAGTAAAGGGGAGGACAAGAGGAACTCTGGGTCACCTTGGAGACAGGGAATGGCATCACAATCCACAGGGGTTGTATACAGACCCCTATCTCAAGGGGAGGAAATGGACAAGAAAATGATAGAGGGCATTCTCAAAATGGCTGAAAAAGGGGAGATACTGTTGATGGGGGACCTGAATATGCCAGATGTTAACTGGGCGACATGGACTGCAGCCACATCCAAGAGCAGGGTCATTCTCGATGCCCTACAGGAGCATGCCTTAGACAGCTAGTGGTGGAACCCACTCGGGAGGGAGCAATATTAGACCTGGTACTCTCAAATGGAGAGAGGATCACAAACTTAGAAGTCAGTAGACATCTGAGAACAAGCGACCACTGCACAGTGTGCTTCACAATAAACACAACCATGGAGACAAGCCATACAAAGACAAGGATACTGGACTTTAGAAGGGCTGACTTTGGCATAATGGGTGAATACCTGAGGAATGCATTAGCAAATGGCCAGAAAGGAGGGGTGGAAGAACAATGGAGAAAAATCAAAACTGCCATCATGGAGGCAACAAGCCTTTGTGTGAAACAAATAAAGAAAACAAAGCGGAATAAAAAAAACACTATGGCTGTCAAAAGAGGTGTCAGGGAAGGTTAAGGAGAAACAGGCTGCATTCAAAAAGTATAAGGAATCACAGACGGAACACAACAGGGAACTGTAACAATTAAAGCAGAAAGAAGTGGGGAAGGCAGTCAGAAAAGCAAAGGCCCAAACCGAGGAAACGATAGCCAACTCAGTTAAGAAGGGGGATAAAACCTTTTATAGGTACATTAGGGAGCATAGAAAGGTTAAGGGAGGGATAGTGAAGATTAATGAAGAAGAGGGGAGGTGGGCAGAGGGAGACAGTGAAAAGGCAGAGATACTGAATGAATACTTTTGCTCAGTATTCACAAAAGAAGAAGAGGAGGAGTTACCTAAACCAAACAGTAGAAGCACCCTGGATAGTGGGATCGACACCAGTCCATTTACAGAAGAAAGAGTACTGAAAGAACTCCTAAAACTCAAGGTGGACAAAGCAATGGGGCCTGATGGGATTCACCCTAGAATCCTAAAAGAGCTAAGGGAGGACCTAGTGACACCACTAACCACACTTTTTAACAAATCATGGGAAGATGGGGTGGTACCTGAGGACTGGAGGAGGGCAGATGTGATTCCCCTTCACAAAAGTGGGAGCAAGGCAGAAGCAGGAAACTACAGACCTGTTAGTTTGACCTCAGTGGTGGGGAAAATGATGGAATCACTTCTGAAAGAAAAATTGTTGAGTACCTAGGGAGAAGGGCACAGGACCCAAAGCAGCATGGTTTCACAGCAGGAAGGTCATGTCAGAGCCAGATCTAATCGATTTCTTTGACTGGGTGACCAAAGTAATAGACCAGGGAGGGGCTGTGGATATGGCCTACCTAGACTTTAGCAAGGCATTTGACACAGTCCCGCACAAAGATTAATAATCAAGTTCGCCAGCCTGGGAGTGGGTCCCAGGGTGGTAGCCTGGGTAGCAAACTGGCTGCACAATAGGACACAGAAGGTAATAGTGAATGGAACGCATTCTGAAGAAAGGGGGGTTACCAGTGGAGTACATCAGGGCTCAGTACTGGGTCCAGTCCTCTTTAACGTCTTTATAGGTGACATTGCGGAGGGTCTGGAAGGAAAGGTATGCCTCTTTGCGGATGACACAAAGATCTGTAACAGAGTTGATACACAAGGGGGGGTAGAAAGGATGAGAAGGGGCTTGGCAAGGTTGGAAGAATGGTCAGACATATGGCAACTTAGATTCAATGCAAAGAAGTGTAAAGTAATGCACCTGGGAAATAAAAATCCAGGAGAAGAGTACACAATAGCAGGGGAGGTACTAACGACAACAGTAATGGAAAGGGATCTGGGTGTAGTCATATCAGATGACCTAAAAGTGGTAAGCAATGTGAGAAGTCAGTAAGGAGAGCCAGGGGGATACTGGGATGCATAGGGAGGGGCATCACAAGTAGAAAAAGGAAGTGGTTATCCCTCTGTACAGACAGTTGGTGAGACCCCATCTGGAGTACTGCGTGCAGTTTTGGAGACCTCATCTATGCAAGGACATAGACAGGATGGAAGCAGTCCAGAGGAGGGCAACTAAAATGGTGCAGGGTCTACATCAGAAACCACATGAAGAGAGACTGAGAGAAGCTTAATATGTATACCCTTGATGAAAGGAGGGACAGGGGACATGATAGAAACTTTTAAGTACCTCAAGGGAATCAACAAAGTCCGGGAGGGTAGCATCTTTCAGAAAAAAGAGATGTGTAAGAACAAGGGGCCACAATTTAAAGTTAGAGGGGGGACGGCTCAGGTAATATGAGGAAATTCTTTTTCGCGGAGAGAGTGGTGGACGCATGGAACCGCCTTCCTGGAGAGGTTGTGGGGTCTAAAACAGTGGGGGAATTCAAACATGCATGGGACAGACATAAGGCAATTATAATGGGGGGTTGCAGGAAGTAGGCTGTTGGTTAACTAGAATCTGCAGCTTATCCAATAGGTAGGGAAATGGGCAGACTGGGTGGGCCAAGTGGTCCTTATTTGCCGTCAAGGTCTATGTTTCTATGTTTCTGTCCCTTTCTGTCTACCATCCCAGAAGCGGATTCACTGGTTATTACTGTCACTTATGATCATACTAAAAGACCCAAACACATGAGTACCTTACCACCTGATAAAGAATCCCGAAGAATTGACTACCTGGGGAAAAAGGTTTTTGCCTCAGGCACCATGAATATTCAAATTTTAAACTATATGGGGCATATGGTTAAATATTAACATACCCTTGGGACTTTGGTCATTGAAATCATCAATAAACTTCCTCCTTTCCTCGGAAAAAGACAAGTTATTGTCAACAGTGTCAACTAGCAACTCTGTCTTCCGTTAGCTACTCAGGTCGAGTTATGATGCCATAGATACCTCAGCCTGACTCTCAGCTGCTGGTGTCTCTTTGCGTTGCCATGCTTATCTTCGCGTTTCAGGTTTTGCTCCTGATATACAACATAAAGTAGCTAATGCACCCTTCAATGAGTCCAAACTGTTCAGGCTGGGTACTCGAACATTATTGGATGACCTGCAGGCATCAGGCAGAACCCTTCATACGGTACATGGCATGCACCATACTGCGTAGCCAACCTATCGTACTCAGTATTCCTCCTATTCCAAAAGAGGTGGAAAATATAAGGCCACTAACAGAAGTGGCTTTCAAGGTCATTCCCAAACTACAAGAGGTAATGCCTCTGCCACTCGTGGCTCCCTTGCCAGTGCCTCAGAAGGGGCCGGGCAACTCAGTACCCAGTGACCTATCAGGGCTTTCACCTTGCCTCCTCGATCAGGCCTCTGAGGCTGTAGGAGGTCGTTTTGCCCTCCGTCTGGAGGCCTGGAAAATGATCACTTCGGACAAATGGGTACTTCCAGTCATTCAAAAGGGACATACTCTGGAGTTTACCTCCGCCCAACCCCCTTCACCCCTTGGATGATTCATTATCCTCCAGATCATGTACCTGTCCTTTAAGAAGAATTGAAGGTCCTACTGGCAAATAGGCCATCTTACCAGTGCCCCTTCCAGACTATCAAATGGGATTTTACTCCTACTTCTTTGTGGTACCCAAGCGAACCAGAGATCTCAGACCAGTACTACACCCGAGATGCCTGAATCAATACATTCAGTTCAGACATTTCTGCATGATAACCCTATCTGCCATCATACCTATCTTAAAACAAGGAGACTGGGTGTGTGCCTGGATATGAAGGATGTCTACTTACATGTCCCTATTCATCCCGCCCATCACATATTTCTCCACTTCCACCTTCTGGGTCAAAACTATCAGTTTCGAGCACTCCCTTTCGGCCTCTCATCAACCCCAAGAGTGTTCACCAAATGCATAGCGGTGGTGGCAGCAGCCTTAGGAAAAAAAAGGACACTTCATTTTTCCATATCTAGACAACTGGCTAATCAAAGCAGACTCCAAAGAAACTCCTCTTGCCTCCCTAGCCACTACTCTGAACATGTTCAGTGATCTAGGGATAACAGTCAACTGGCCCAAGTCCAGTCCAAACCCAACACAGTCTCTCCAATACATCGGTGCTGTTCGAGACACAGTCACAGCCAGAGCTTACCTTCCGCCTGCTCGTCGGGACACTCTTATATCTCTGGCTTTGCGAATACAGACTCAGAAAATAGTCACGGCCAGACAAAAGCCGAGCCTTCTGAGTCACATGTCCACTGCCATCTCAACGGAAAACTGTCCTAGCCTAAAATCCTCTCACTCATCCAACACCTCCCTCCAGCCTCACTCATCAACATCCATATCCCTCGGTGCTGCAGATGTCTCTCTTACACAGACCCTCTGTGCTGTTGTTGCTGTCTCCATTCTGCTGCTGACTCTGACAGCATGCCTGACCACAAACACCAAACCTCTCCTAAACACCCCTTTGGACCATGCTTCTTACTGCACTCTGGATGCCGTTCCTGACAGCAAGCCACACCTCTCCCCTTCTTGAACACAATAAGGTAAGAATTACTGCAGCCCCACTTCCTTTTATAGGAAGCCCCTCCACTGTGGAAAAACTACAGGGGCACAACAATTATAGCCTCAGAAACGTCACTGCACTACAGAAAAAAACTACTCAGGTATACCACTACACTACGGAAAAACAATGTGGAAAATCACTAAATATGGCTGAACCCAGAAATTATTGCAAATGATGTAAAATCTACCAAACTACTGTAATATATAAAATATCTAGGGCCAGACGTTCAAAAACGGATGCAAGGTGAGCACAGATGTTTGTGCTGCACCTGCACCCAACCCCAGACACTGCTGTATTTAGTGGTATAGCGGACTGGCACTGTCTGACTTAACAATAACTGTGTCGGAACAGCGCTAAGTCAGACTGTGCTGCCTCAACATGGACCTGGGCTGTATCGAGAATTGCGCACCAGGACCGGATAGTACTGGAGCCATGGCACAGTATTCAGCTGGACCATGCAGATGAGCCCATTGGGCATGCAAGGCACTAAGGGTCCATTAGCATGCCCATTATGGGCTCATTTGCATGAGAAGCAGTGACCCATTTGCACCCATCCTGTGGACGCCTGCCACATCATCCCTGGTGCCTAGTGCACCCCCCCAAAACACCCATCCTGGTTCTACCTAATGGTCTTATTTCAAGAGGGCTCTTGTAGTAGGTATTTACATATAGGACTGACCGGCAGGCGTCAGGACCCCATCAAACATTCCTAGCTAGCAGTCTCTGGCGAGAGGACCGCCCCATCAGATGACCGGCGTCAGCGGCGTCAGTACAAAGGTGGTTCCCCGCCGCCTTCCAGTTCTTTCTCGCCATTGACTTGTAAAAGTTCCTCGCAGCAGAGTTCGTCACTCGTCAGTCTTTTGTCAGATCAGTTTTCAAACTTTTCGACGGATTTTTTTAGATAAATTTTCGATATTTTCGACAGTATTACATCGTGTATTTCATCCCCGATGCCTTCCGAATCGCATAAAAATAAGTGCGACTTGTGCAGTTCCCAACTGCCGCATAAGGATGGCCACTCCCTGTGCCTCTTCTGCCTAGGCCCGGATCATCCTGTGGAGAAGTGCTAGCACTGCCAGAAATTTAATTCAGCTACCCGAAAACGGAGGCAGCAGTCCGTGGAGGCCCATATTTTCAAGAAAAAGATGGCATCCATGGAGAAGGAGTTGAAAAAGTTGAGGCAGGCTTCCACTTCCCCCAAAGGCCACAAGAAAAAGGAGAAGCACCGGGACCGGGACTTGACCTCCATGGCCTCCGTGGGTCTGGCTGGAGTCGCTGTTCTAACGACGGCCATCTTGACGGTGTCCAAGAAGGTGTTGCCCCTCCCGTCGGGCTCATGCTTGTGCACCTCCGGGGTAAAGGAGACCTCCACTCCTGGGAAGGCCATGACCTCGCGGCCTTCATGGTCAAGCGGGTCTGCTAAGTCGGATGCCGATGCCACCAACATCCACCCGGACAAGACTGGTGAGCCGCTGGCTCCTTCGGGAGGGCGCACAGTTGCTCATTCGCCTGACAAGGTCACTTCCCCAGCATGGCCTTCCTTGGGCAGGGGATCCGATAAATCGGACGCCGGCCCCTCCGACATCTACTCGGATCTGGCAGATAAGCCGGACATTGGCTTCTCCGACGACCGCCCAGCTAAGAAGCCTGCGCCAGACCCCTTTGATCAGTCCAACACTCCATGCTCCCCGCACAGTTGATGTTGTCAACTGAAGTTCCTGCGTCTCCTCTGTTAGATCCCGGGGATTCCAATCCTCCCTCTGTGGTCGTCACAGAGGACCTGTATAAGCTGCTGTCAGGGCCTCCTCCTACTGGACTAGACACCCCATGCCGGACCCTCAGGCCTTCGGCCCCGGCGCCAGCCGATACCTCTACTGATCGGCGCCCCACACCGGGCCCGACGCCCACGGGCCACCTTACCTGGCCCACCCATTGGGCCTCTGCCAGGTCCCTCTGCTCCATCAGAGCCCCTGGCACCCAGGTATCCGACACAACTAAATCCGGTGCTGCCTTACACAGCGCCACAGTATCCGCCACAGTACCTGATGCCGCTTTACCCGATGCTGCAGTACCTGGCGCCTCAATACCCGATGCTGGGCTTCCCGCCATTGGGTTATGGATACTCGCCTTATGGATATCCCCAATATCCATATCCCCCTCCTCCTCCTTCGCCGCCTCCACCCCAGCCACCGGCAGACTTGAAGGAGACTCTGGCTGCTTGGTGGGCTGAGGCCAAGGCTCAGCTCACCAGAGAGGTAGAGCGCCATCTACCGGCGCCAGACCCTGTGCAGAATCCCCTTCGCCAGAGACAGGAGACTCCCTCCACCTTACCCGACACCAGAGGTGAACTCTCGGGCACCAGGGTTGGGGAGGACACTGTTCCCAGAGGGCTTCTCAAAGGTACTGTTCCTCCCCCGTGTCGGGAGGAGTCTTCTTCTTCTGCGTCGGAGACCCCTGTCTCGGGCTCCTGGATACTCCGACCCAGATGACGAGCCCCATTCTACAGATCGACCCAGGCCAAGGACCCCTCTGAAGTCTCCGGAGGATCCTTCTTTTCTGGAGTTATTGAGAAAGATCCAGGAAGTTCATCAGTGGCAATCTCTGGAGCCAGATCCACAGCGTAAGAAGCTCGCTGCCCACTTGGATCTGCCCGAGACCGCTCTGACAGTGATTCCACCCTGAATGGAGCCTCACGTAGATATTGTTTCCACTATTTGGAAGTAACCATCCGCTTTAGCCCCCCTTTCGAGGAAGGTGGATCGGCTATACCAGGCTCCTGAGGGAGTAGATTCTTTGAATCTACATCCCAAAGCGGACTCGGTCATGATTAGCACTGCTCACGGCCACTCCGCTAATCCCAAACATCTCAGCTCGTCTCTGCCTGACAAGGAGTCTCAGCTTCTGGACTAATATGGGAAGAAGGTCTATGCGTCGTCTTCCCTGGGTATTAGGACCCTGAATTATGTAGCTCATATGGGGGACTACCAGAAGACCATCCTGAGTCAGGTGGAGTCAAAGTTGGACTCCCTTCCTGAGTCTCAGGCGCAACCGGAAGTGGCATATCTTGTCCGTTCTGCTCGTTCAGCCAGTTGGCACGTGCTCCGTGCCACTTACGAAGCAGTGGATGCAACTGGACGCAGCTCGGCTTTCGCCGTGGGTCTTTGGCATCATGCCTGGCTCCAAGTGTCAGGTTTGGTCCCTGAAGTGCAATCCATGATTCAGGATGCACCCTTCAGGGGTTCGGTGCTGTTTGGCGGTGATGTCAAGGACATCATAACTGATCTGCAAGAGAAGGGCACTGCACTCAAGTCCGTGGACTCTTTTTACAGACCCCCTCAGGGACAGCGGTGCCCTTTTCATCGACGTAATTGGCAAAAACCTAAACCACAGGGCAAGCTATCCAACAAGTATCGGGCCCCTCCAGCAACCAAGACTCCCCCACCCAAAAAAGCCATGGGAGCCTCGGCTGCTGCGCTGCCTCAGACCTCCTGACTCCTCGCCTCTCCCATGGGCTCTGGGCTCACCAGAGGAACCAGTAAGAGGGAGGTTCTCCTTCCATCTACCATGTTGGGTGAGGATACGTCGGATGCTTGGGTGCTCCAGCTGATCGTGGCAGGACACTCAATAGAGTTTCTTCAGAAACCACCCCGCAGACCCCCAAGTCATCTTACTCCCCAGAACATCTTCCTGAGGTCCTAGAAGAAATCACCTCCCTTCTCTCGAAGGCGGCGATAGAACCAGTTCCCAACCACCTTTGGGGGACGGGTTACTATTCCCATTTCTTTATAGTTCCAAAGAAAACGGGAAATATGAGGCCTATCTTAGACCTCAGTTCCCTGAACATGTTTGTGGAGTACAAATGCTTCAGAATGCTCTCCCTGCAGAGCCTTCTGCCTCTCCTTTGGCTGGGACTGTGGCTATGCGCTTTGGATATGCAGGATGCTTACTTGCATATCCTCATATGCCCTTCCCACCACACATTCCTTCATTTTTGTTTTCAGGGGGACCACTACCAATTCAAGGCCTTCCCATTTGGTCTTTCCTCGGACCCCGAGTGTTTACAAATGCCTGTCTGTAATGGCAGCCACCTCACGTACCCAAGGAGTACAGGTATTCCCGTACCTGGATGATTGGCTCCTGGTGGCCCCGTCCAGGGAGGAACTTCTGCACTCCCTTTCCCTCACCCTGCAGGTTTTCACCAGCCTGGGTATCACCATCATCCAGGCAAAGTCCCATTTGGTCCCTTGCCAAAGACTCCAATTTATAGGGGCAATCCTGGACACAACCATCGGCAAAGCCTTTTTGCCTGTGGACACCCTTAAGACTCTGGCACGTCTTCTGTCCAGTCGCAGAAGGGTCAGAGCCAGGTCAGTCCTTTGCCTCCTTGGGATAATGGCGACTGCCATTCTGACAGTCCCACACGCTTGGCTCCGTATGAGGATTTCTCAATGGACGCTTCAGTCTCAATGGGACCAAACACTGGACAACCTAGACAAGGAGGTTCTAGTTTCCAATACCATGATCAGGGACTTGCAGTGGTGGATGGTACAAGAGAACCTTTCCTGGGGAGTTCACTTCAATCTCGAATCCCCTTCCCAGACATTGACAACATATGCTTCAGGAGAGGGCTGGGGAACGCACCTCGGGTCTCACAAGACTCAGGGCAACTGGTTCAGGTTCGAACAGAATCTGCACATGAATGTACTCAAACTCGGAGCAGTGCTGTATGCTCTCCAGGCCCTGCATTCCTCCATACTTTCCGGTCATCTAACCGTACAGACAGACAACATGTGTGTTGTCTGGTACATCAACAAGCAGGGAGGAACATGTTCCTACCCTCTGTGCAGGGAAGCAATGAGAATATGGAACTGGGCTACCCAGCACAACCTTCACCTGACAGACGTTCATGTTCCAGGAGTAGAAAACACGCTGGTGGACCACCTCAGTCGGTCCTCAGCCAGGGTCCATGAATGGGAACTAGATCAAGAGGTAATAGACATCTTCCTGCTTTGGGGAACCCCTCAGGTAGACTTGTTTGCATCTCCTTAAAACTCAAAACTTCCCACCTTCTGCTCGCTTGCTGCAAGGTGAGACATTTTCTGGCGGGATGCTCTGTCTCTCGATTGGAGGGACAGATTCGTCTATGCCTTCCCTCCAATGCCCTTATTTCTGAGGGTTCTACACAAGCTCAGAATAGAAGGAGCACGAATGATCCTCATTGTTCCATTCTGGCTCAGGCAAGTTTGGTTCTTTCTTCTGCAACAATTTTCAGAGGAACCTCCGATTCCTCTTCCTCTGTCGCAACACCTGTTGACCCAGGATCAGGGGACCCTTGTTCATCCAGGTCTCAAATCCCTTCATTTGCATGCGTGGCTCCTGCAGACGTAGCTAAAGCCTGGTTTGGGATTTCTCCGCTTGTAGCCGATATTTTGGTGTAGGCCAGAAAGCCTTCAACCAAGTCCACATACGCCATGAAGTGGAAATGATTCTCTATTTGGGCCACATCAGAGGACTTTGAACCTTTCTCATGCCCAGTCAATAGAATCCTGGACTACATGCGTCATCTCTTTGATCTGGGTCTCAACCATTCCTCTTTAAAGGTCCACATGGCAGCGATTTCAGCCTACCATGTCCCCTTCGGAGGCTGGACTTTCGCTTAGTTGGAAGTCTCTAAGACATTCCTTGGAGGGATTCTCCATTTGAGACCCCCCATCCGTATTCCTGCTCCTCCTTGGGTCTTGAATTTTGTTCTCGAGAAGCTTACTCTGCCCCCTTTCGAGCCAGCAGCCTCAGCAGATTTAAAAGTTCTTTTCTTGGAAGACTCTCTTCCTAGTGGCCATTACTTCAGCTCGACGAATTTCTGAGCTTCAGGCCTTGATGTGCAAAATCACATATTTAATTTTTCACAAGGAACGTGTGGCTCTACGCACCAACCCTAAGTTTCTCCCTAAAGTGGTGGCGGAATCTACACTGAATCAATCCATTGAGCTACCTGCCTTCTTTACACAACACTCCAGTCAAGGGGAGTACCTCTTGCATACTTTGGATGTTCATAGAATTCTGAGATACTACACCACTAGGACTAAGGATCTCAGAAAACCTGATCAGCTTTTTGTCTCCCTAGCTCGCAAAAGAGAGGGCAGTGCCATTTTCAAGCAATGCCTCTCTAAATGGTTGGCTCATTGTATCACTTTCTGTTATGACAAGTACAACAAGACCCTGCCGGGTCAAGTCAGAGGCCACTCCACTAGAGGGGTAGCTGCCTCTGCAGCTTGTTTTAAGAACGTGTCAGCGGCAGACATCTGTGCAGCCGCAAATTGGACTTCTGTCCATACCTTTACAAAACACTACAGTTTGGACATTGCCTCTCACCGTAGAGCAGGCTTCAGGCTGGCCATGCTTCAAGGTCTTTTTTCATAAGACCTGTTCAGCCGGAGGTTCCTTTATATGGTTAGTTTTCCTCCTCCCGAGTGCTTTTCCTTGTTCCAGACTGCTTGGGATTCAGTCCTATATGTAAATACCTACTGAAAGAGCCCTCTCGAAGTAAGAGAGTACAGTTACGTTAGAACTTACCGTAACAGTAGATCTTCGATAGAGGCTCTTGCAGTAGGTATTCCTTTCCTGTCTTCCATCCCATTAGCTTTTTTTAGCTCCTTTTCCAGGAAGGGAAATATCTGCTTCTCTCTCATCTTTCCTCTTTTGGCCCTTGGCGGGAAAGAAGTGGAAGGCAGGCGTGGGGGACTGTCCTTTTATACTGATGTCGTTTGACATCGGTCACCTAATGTGGGGGCAATCCCCCGCCAGAGACTGCTAGCTAGAACTTTTTCCATGGGGTCCTGATGCCTGCCGGGTCAGTCCTATATGTAAATAGCTACTGCAAGAGCCTCTCTCAAAGAGCTACTGTTATGGTAAGTTCTTACATAACGGTAGTGTCCCTGGTGTCCAGTGGCACCCTTAACCCTCTGAGCACCTGTTTGGGTCATTGTAACTTTTTCCTTGTGTATAGTGGCACCCCCCCACCCTCCAGTTGCCAGTTCAGGTTAGTATCAATGGTTCCCTGGTGTGCAGTGGCACCCCTGCCCTCTGACCACCCATCCCAGTTAGTGTCAGTGTTCCCCTTGTGTCTATTGTCACCCCCTAACCTCCAAGCACCTATCTGGGTTCATAGTAACTGTTCCCTGGGGTCCAGTGACACCCACACCCTCCAGTCACCCATCTCAGTTTCAGTGGATCTTCCTCAGGGCAGTCTCTTGCAGCAGATCATAACACATGGGATATCAGCCGCAGACATAATTTCCTCCAGATGACTTCTCAGCAGTTGACCCTGGGACCTTCCCTTACACTACTACGTGGTGTCTGTATGGCAGGTGTAAAAGGAGGAGGTCCCTGCTACTCCTTCGTTCTTTTCAACTGTGACCTGTATGCAGGAGGTCCTCCTTCAGAGCTCTGCTTACCAGTCTTCGATACTTCTGCCGATTTGCTGGGCTCTGTCCCAAGCACAAGGCTCCCTGCTTCACCTGGACCGTCACTCCCAAATCCATCTGCACACCTGGCTCCTGAGGACATAGTCCTCTCACACTTCTGAGGGTCCAAAAAGGTGGCAGAAGTTCTCTGAAAACTGCAGGGAAACCATCTACATGGTCTTCCTATTCTATGAAATGTTAACATTTCTGCATTCGGGCATCTACACAGGACTTGGATCCTTATGAGTGTTCCCCTCAAAGCGTCTCAGAGTATTTGCTCTCCATGTCGGAAGGTGGACTGACATATTCCTCTGTAACAGTCCACTTTTTGGCCATTGCCACATTTAATTTACCTGTAGGTACAAAACCATTGTCCCAGTTAGGTTTGATTCAAACCTTCATCCCCCTATCCAGGATTCAGTCCCTGTGAGGGATTTGAATTTTGTGTGTGAACAACTGAGTCCTTTTGAGCCCTCTGACTCCAGCAGCCTCCATTTTCTTTCTTGGAAAACTGTATTCTTCATTGCCATTACGTCTGGAGGATGTATTTTGGAATTACAGGCACTACTGTGCAAACCTCAACCTACCTGCCATTTTATAATAGTATGGTGTCGTTACGCACAACCCCATCGTTTTTGCCACAGGTTGTTGCTGAATTTACTTTAAATCAGGCTATTCACTTACCAGGGTCTTAATGCGGAGCCGAAGAATCCAGGGGAATCTCTGCTCCATTTTCTCGCTGTGCATTGCATATTGAGGATTTATCTTCTCCGCAATTCATAGTTGCGAACAACTGAGCAACTTTGTGTCTCTTTCGCTCCTGGAAACCAAGGCATTCGGATTTCGAAGCAGTGCCTGTCCACATGGTGGGCCCAACTGCCTTACGTTTATCTATGCAAAATACGACAAACCTCTCACGGGGGTTGTAAAACCCCATTCTACCAGAGGCATGGCTGCCTCTATGGTGTGTTTCCGGGGCGTCTCTGCCTTGGATATTTGCAATGCCACCACGTGGTCTACTGTTCATGCCTTCACCAATCATTACAGTCTGGACATCACTTCTAAGAAGCGGACCAATTTTGGATAGGCCATCCTGCAAGGTCTCCTGTCCTAAGTCCTGATGGTTCGCTTCCTCCTTCCATTTGGAATAATAACTGCTTGACAGTCTTCCCATGTGTTATGACCTGCTGCAAGAGATTGCCTCATAGGAGATAGTATGGTTGCGTAAGAAGTTACCATAACAGTAGATCTTGGAGAGTATCTCTTGCAGCAGGTCATGCAACCCCGTCCTCCTTCCCCTTTGCTGTTACTTTAGAAGGGTTCCTTGCTCCTGTCTTTTATAATTCCAAGAGTTGCCCTATTTTCCCTCCTTGGTTCCCATCAAAGGCCTAGGAAATGTTTTCACGTTTGATCGCCAGGATGAAAAAGAACTGAGGAGTAGCTGGGACCTCCCCCTATTATACCTGCCATACAGACACCACGTGGTAGTGTAGGGGGAGGTCCCAGGGTCGACTGCTGAGAAGTCATCCAGAGGAAATGACACCTGCGGGTGATATCCCATGGGTTATGACCTGCTACAAGAGATAGTCTTGAAAATCTACTGTTACGGTAAGTTCTTATGCAACTGTACTTTCACTAGGGTCCAGTGGCAACCCCCCCCCAACTCTCTCAGCACCTGTCTTGCTTAGTATCAATGTTACCCTGGAATCTACTGACACCCCCCACCCTCTGTTCACCATCCCGGTTAGTTTCAATGGTTCCTGGGTGTCTAGTGGTACTCCTCACCCTCCAAGCACCCATCCCATATATTTCACCCCATCCTTGGTGTCCACTGGCACCCTCCCACCTCCCTCATCACATATAATTCACTATATCCCTGGTGTCCAGTGGCGCCCTCCACCCCTCTGATCCCCCATCCCATACATTACACCCTATTCTTGGAGGCTTGTGGCACCTTGTCCCTCCGATCTCCCATCCTGTGTTACCTGTAATATCTCTGGTGTCCAGTGGTACCAATGCCTCCGTCCCCCGAATGCCAGTCGACAAAGTGACTGGCAAATATTGGCAGTCCTGCGTCTCCTAGCCACCCTGCACACACCCAGAACACCACACATCAAAACCTTTACTGGCAAGCCGGGGACATGCGTTGGCCCCTGATATGGTAACCGGCACAGCCCTCCTGTCACCTACTCGGCGGGCTGCAGTATGGGCTGACAGTGAGCATGTGTGTACAGTAAAGGGGAGAACTTATGAGGAAGGGGAGAGGGAGGGTGCCACTCGACGTCAAGGAGGTTTATGGGGAGAAGGAATGGGCGCCACTGGACAACAGAGAGAAACTAAGAGGATGGAGAATGGGAGGGTGCCACTGGGAACCAGAATGTCATTGGAAAGAGACAAGTAGAGGGAGTCCTTTTTTCCCCATTAACCTCCATTATAGGTTGGAACCCATGTAAATCTTGGGCCAGTACAAATTGGTACCACTTTCCCAGCTGGACCACTGCAAAAAAAAAAAAAGTTAAGCATGCCCCTTGCAGTACTAATGCTACTAAAGATAATTTTAAATTTTCTAAGACGACCCAAAAGTTCACATTGCCATTCAAACAACATGAAGTCTTGCTGTAGTCTGACATATGCAGTTAGGTCCTGCCTTTCAACTGCCCGGAGAACAAAGAGTTAAACTTTCCATGGCCAGCATGGAATGTTCACCGCGAGCTCAGTTATAGCCCCTGTCTGCTGTTGTTTAAACTCCAACCATCAGATTCTTTACTCTGCCTCACTGAACAGTCGCTCCGGAGATTTCTCCTTTGCTTTGTTCAGAGAAGTCGGTTGGAGTGTAGTTTTTTCGCTCGGTTTCTACCGAACTGCTGTTACCGATCAATCAGTTCAAGTCTCTGTCTGTGGAACCATGAGTACTAGATAGGTTTTCTGTGTAGTTTCTGTGTGGAACTTGTAAATTGTGCATCTGTTCGGCTGAACCGAACAGTTTTCAGGTAAATAAGTTTGTGATTTACTTAGAGTGTGGTAACCGGTCCGTATCGGTTCTAAAAAAAATGGATTTTATTATGGTTTTTTCCAAGACCCATGACACGGTCAGGAACCGATAGGGGAGTCTTGCCTGGCGGATTGCTGAAAAAAGGGTAAGTTTTGGTTAGGATTTGCCATGTCTGAGAAACCCAAGAAAAAACTGGGCCCACTGGGTTTCAACACTGCAGTGTGTGTGGGGAAGTCTTTGCCAAGGCTGATCCCACACCACATGTGTTTATTGTCTGGGGTTTGACCACCTTGATTCAGACTGGCAAATTTGTAAGAATTTTCCCAAATCTACCCTTGAAAAGAGATTAGGTAGAATGACGGAAAGGGAGGCTGAGAAGTCCGCTGACCCGGATGGCCGGCCCGGTTCCGACCGAACCAGAAGGAGTGCCCTGGGCGATACTTCTTCGGGCAAAAGGAGAGCCGATTCTGAGGAGTCGGTTCCGGTAAAAAGAAAAAGAAAAGATGAATCGTCTGGTTCGGACCCAGAAATTCATACTCTGACTGCCGATGAGATAGCCAAGGCGATAAGGACAGTGCAACCGCTTACTTTGGTTCTGACCGAACCGGCACCATCTGGCAGGGGTTCAGTTCAGTCGGTTCCGGATTTCACTTTGGAAGAATTTTATGAACCGGAGGAGGAGGAAGGAGAGTGTGAGGATGATGATGGTGATTATGAAAGTCTGGATGTACCTATTGACCCGGACATCTCCCCAGACAGACCTTCAGGTGTTTCTCCTCCTAGGCTTTCTGAGTCCCCTTCTCACGTTATGTTTTACAAAAAAATGGCTGAGACCCTCCAGCTTCCTGTAGAGGAAGCAGCAGAGGATCAGGAGGAGTCTGATTTTTTTGAGATGATGGACATTGCAGAGTCCAGGAGACTGTCTATTCCCCTCCACAAATCCTTTTGGAAACAGACACATAAAATTCTTAAGACTCCTAATTCCATACCTCCTGTGGACAGACGAATGGATAAGAGGTATACTCTTTCAGACTCAGACACGGAGTTCCTTTCCCAGCAATGCAGCCATATTGGGGTAGTGCAGGCTGCTGCCTGTGATAAGGCAAATATCCCCTTGGCATCACACTCCCCAGACAAGGACTCCAGGAAGATTGATGCCATGTCAAAGAAACAGTACATGGCAGCATCTTTGGGACTCAGGCAGGCTAACTATATGGCCTACACAGCTAGATACCAGAAGTCCAGGGGGGACACTGTGCTGGCTCTGGCTAAACAGGCCCCTGACCAGCTTGCCAAGGAGCTGGAGCAGGTGGCTGCAGATGGGATTGAGGCATCCAAAGTACAATTTCATGCTGCTGTGGACTCCAATGATGTTTCATCAAGAGTCATGGCTACATCTGTGGCTCTTCGGAGGATGGCTTGGCTCAGATGTACTAGCCTATCACAGGATACCCAGGCTAATGCCATGGATTTCCCTGTTATTGGTAATTCTCTGTTTGGGGAGCAGACAGAGAACTACATGAAAAAGATGGACGAGTACAGGACCACTTATAGGAGTGCTCAGGCCAAAGAAAGGCAAGCTACTACTCAAAGGCAGCAGTCCAGGGGCAGGGGCAGGCCTTTCCAAAGGCCTTTTTACCAAGCTCAGGCCTCCTCTTCTTACTCTCAGAGGGGGTTCTTTAGAGGGAGAGGCAGACGGGGGATGAGCAGGCCTGCATCCACCCCTCAGCCTAAAGCCCCTGCCAAGCAGACACCCTGATGAGTCTGCCCGGGCTGATTCTCCCATACCAGTAGGGGGCAGGCTGGCTTACTTTGTCCAGGACTGGAAGTCTCTAACATCAGACAAGTGGGTCCTGGAAGTAGAAAGCCTGGGATTGGTTCTCAGCTTCAAAACATTTCCCAAGATGAGAACCAGATCCTTTCCACCTGCAAATTCATCAGAGACCCTTGCCTTAGAGGCAGAAGTTTCTTCCCTCCTAGCTCTCAGAGCTATACAAAGGGTTCCCACCCTACACAAGGGCAAAGGATTGTACTCCAGGTACTTCCTAACCCCCAAAAAAGACAGGAGAATGGCGGCCCATCCTGGACCTAGATATCTGAACAAACACCTTTTAAAACCAAAGTTCAAAATGGTGACTCTGGGAATAATCCTTCCCTCTCTAAGGCCGGGGACTGGCTAGCCTCCCCGGACCTCAAAGATGCCTATTTTCACATTCCCATCAGGTGCTCCCACAGAAAGTACCTCAGGTTTGAGTTGCCCTCAGGCCACTATCAATTCAGAGCAATGCCCTTTGGCCTAACATCAGCCCCAAGGGTTTTCACGAAGTGCCTGGCAGTAGTGGTTGTTTTCCTAAGGAGAAAAAAGATCTCCATCTTCCCATACTTGGACGACTGGCTCATATTAGGCCAGTCTCCAGACCAAGTCAAGTCACATTTGCAAATGACTCAGCAAGTGCTCACTTCCTTAGGATTCCTTCCCAACCTTCCAAAGTCAGTTGTCGAACCAGTACAGCTCCTCACCTTCATAGGGGCAGAGCTGGATACAATAAAGGCAAGAACCTTCCTTCCCCTGGAAAGGGCAAGGACCCTCATGGAACTGGCCTCTTCATTCACCCTGCAGGTGTCTCGACCAGCAAGACATTTCCTTCAGCTTCTGGGCCACATGGCAGCTTCTACAGCAGTGGTCCAAGGAGCAAGATTCCAGATGAGGGACATTCAGTTCCACTTAAGAGCCTTCTGGTCCCAAAGAAAGGATTCCCTTACCAAACTAGTCCCAGTGACTCTAACCCTGATCCAGGCCTTGCAATGGTGGCAGGATCAGGACAGTTTGAGACAAGGGGTTCTTTTTGTCACTCAGTCTCATTCAGTGATACTCACCACAGATGCGTCCCTGCTTGGCTGGGGAGCCCATCTGGGGGATCTTACCACCAAGGACTGTGGTCACCTCAGGAATCTCTGCTTCACGTCAGTCTCTTGGAACTCAGAGCAGTGTTTTTGGCACTGCAAGCTTTTTCCAAATCTGTGCAGAACAAGGTGGTCCAGCTCAGAACAGACAACACCACCACCATGTGGTACATCAACAAGCAGGGATGCACTCGGTCTACGACCTTGTGCACAGAAGCAATGAAGTTGTGGTCCCTGGCCTGTTCCCTGCAAACCTCTCTGATGGCAGTTCACCTCCCAGGGAAGGGCAATGTCCTAGCAGATGCTCTGAGCAGAATATCCCAGGGCCATCACGAATGGACCCTAGATCCTCTAGTTTTGAAAGTGATTTTCTCGAGATGGGGCACTCCAGAGATGGATCTTTTTGCAGCCCCAGACCATCACCAACTTCATCTCTTTTGTTGCAGACCCCCAGTCTTGGGCTCAGTCCCCCTGAATGCTCTGATTCTGGATTGGGAAGGGAAGTTCCTGTATGCTTTTCCCCCCTTCCCTCTCCTGTTCAAAGTGCTAGTCAAGATCAGGTCTCAACCATGCAAAGTGATTCTGATTGCTCCAGACTGGGCCAGACAGCCCTGGTATCCCCTGTTGCTGTCCCTAGCAGTCCACCTTCCCCTGTCTCTTCCAGGAATTACAACCTGTTGACATCCTCTCAGGGGAGGATTTGGTACCCGAATCTTCAGTCTCTCAATCTCAAGGCATGGCTCTTGAAGAGTTAGAGTTTGCTGATCTGCATCTTTTCCAAGGGGTTCTGGATATCCTTAAGGCTTCTTGAAAGCCTTCCACCAGAAAGAGTTACAACTCCAAATGGAAAAGATTCAGCATTTGGTGTTCTGAGAAAAATATTTCTCCAGATTCTGCTGAGTTGCCCACGGTTCTGGACTATATGGTCCATCTCAATGCCCCAGGCCTTAGGCCAGCTACCCTTAAAGTACATTTGGCAGCTGTTTCTGCTTTCCTGTCGGTAGGCAAGCCATCCCCTCTGTCAGCTCATCCTGTGTTTTGTAAGTTCTTCAAGGGATTGCTTCACACCAATCCCCCCCTTTAGGGATCCTGCTCCTGCTTGGGACCTTAATGTTTGCATTGCTCAGCTTATGCAACCCCCCTTTGAGCCTTTGTCCTCTGCAGAGCTTAAGTACTTGACTTGGAAAACTCTGTTTTTGGTGGCCATTACCTCTGTCAGGCGTATCAGTGAATTGCAAGCCCTGTCAGTGGAACCTGATTTCATCTCTTTCCATAGAGATAAAGTGGTCCTAAGAACTAACAGGAAGTTTTTGCCTAAACTGGTTTCAGATTTCCACCTCAACCAGTCTGTGTCTCTCCCTGACCATTCCTCCTCTGGAGAGAGGAGGCTACACAGCTTAGATGGTAAAAGGGCCCTGAGCTACTACATAGAGCACACCAAGGGTCACAGGTTTGAATCCCTCCAGTTGTTCCTCACGTATGGAGAGGTTGGTAAGGGCAAACCTGCCACTAAGAAATCTATTACCAGGTGGATTGTTTCTTGTATACAATTCTGCTATTAGAAACTGGGTAGAACTCCACCTTCAGGCCTGAGGGCTCATTCCACTAGAGGTACAGCTGCTTCCCTGGCTGCTGTCAGGGATATTCCTCTCTTAGAAATTTGTCAAGCAGCCACCTGGAAAACAGTCCATACATTCACCAAGCATTACTCTCTGGATATCCAGGCTAGGAGTGATGCTCAGTTTGGCACAGCAGTACTTCAGAGCCTGTTTCCAAAGTAGGTTCTGTCCCTCCTCCATGGAGGTAATGCTTGGTAGTCTGCACATGTCAGAATACAGCAAGACTTTATGTTGTTTGAAGAAAAAATTACTCACCTTAGTAATGTTGTTTCTTCTAAAGGAGTCTTGCTGTATTCTGACCTCCCCCCGCCTCCCCTCTCAGAACCTAGTTTTTCGGATGTGGGTGGGCAGGAGCAGTGTTGGCACCCTGGGGTTGTCCCCTTTTCACCCTCTTTTATTTTGGGTGAGTGATTGTGTTTTGGGATGTGTTTTGTTTTTGGGTTTCCTGACTTGAGTCTTCTTTTTGAAACCAAAAAACCCTTTTACTTAGATATAGTTGCCAGTTGGCTAGTTTTGAGTTTTACAGTTTCCACACAGAACTTCTAGTGAGTATTGCTTATAAAGATGTGACGGTTGGAGTTTAAACAACAGGAGACAGGGGCTTCAACCGAGCTCGTGGTGAACATTCCATGATGGCTATGGAAAGTTTAACTCTTTGTTCTCCGGGGCAGTTGAAAGGTAAGACCTAATTGCATGTGTCAGAATACAGCAAGACTGCATTAGAAGAAACAGCATTACTAAGGTCAGTAATTTTTTTTTCAGTCCCCTGGGTTAGGCTAGCTTGATTTCATTTTTAATTTTTTTTTGCTTTCTTTTTATTGCATTATCACATAAAAAACTTAGACATTTCCTTGGTTGCAGTGTATAGCAAGTAATAAAAAAAAAACTGATATACAAGGGAGAAGTAATCTTGACATCCAGCCACAACATATGAAGGTATTCCAGTTGATAAATGTATAAATTGTCTTAGAAAAAGTTCGACATTTGGTTACTTGCAGCAAGACCATGGACTTAAAAATGAAAATGTCTGTCTCAGTAGTTGTCCGGAGTGCTGTGCACTCTTGAAGTCCCTTGAAAGAGTTTTAAAAGTCCATGTTAGAAGCATTGCAATCGATAATATGCCCAGTAATTAAGAACAGATCTAAAGGAACCTTCACCCTGTCCCCAACCCCAGCCTCTTAATAACTGGCTGGATCTCTGCACCACCCCAGATCCAGTGTATAACAAAAGAAGAATCAAGTAGATTGCTTTTAGAGCAAGTCTTGAACTCCCAAATCCCACAGCTTAGATAACAAGAGATAGGCAACTGATGCATTGTGTGGTGATTGCTTCATGCAGGACACCAAGGTTTCGACTAGTGGCTGATGCAGAAAGTGATCACATGATCTCTGCCAATTTTGTGAGGAATAGTCTCCACTTCTTCCATACCGTGGCACACTATAATATAAGAAATTCCCATGTCCCACATCCACATTTGTTCTGTATGATATCAGCATACTCACCTCATAAGCCAGTCCAAAATCCATTTTCTAAACATAGAATTTGTCGGCAGATGAGGACCACTTGGCCCACCCAGTCTGCCCATTTCCCCTACCTACTGTAATACCGAAGACCCTACTTGATCTCCAGCTTAGCCCTCCCTTCCCTAATGACTAAGGTTCCCTTATGCCTATCCCATGTGTTCTTGAATTCCTCCACAGCTTTCGCCCCCATCACCTCTGCTGGAAGGCTGTTCCAGGGATCTGCTACTCTTTGTGTGAAGAAGTACATCTTACTTTGAAAGGACTCTTGCAGTGGGTAATAACCATTAAGACTGAGCTGTCAGGTGCTAGGACCAAATGGAAAGCTTTAGCTAGCAGTGTCAGGTGGGGAATGCCAAACTGACGTCATGTGACGGACGTCAGCGTGACCCTATATAGTGGCGGTCCCCACGCCCACCCTTCAGTTTTTTCCTGCCGTCAACTGACGCACATTGGACCTCGTGGAAGAACACTGCTTTAGTCAGCCGTCATTTTAGATGAGTATTTTATCTTTTTCTCCATTATTTATTTTCTGATTGAAATTAGCGTATTTCGTGCATGTCTTCTCCAACATGTTCCAAGTTGCATAAAACTAAGTGTAGTTCCTGCGGTTCGCAGCTCCCACATAAGGACGGTCATTCCCTCTGCCTTTTCTGCCTGTGACCAGAGCACAAGAACAAGGACTGTGCGACCTGTCAGAGCATCAACCAGGTCACACATAAATGCTGCCAACAGGCTCTGGAAGCCCACCTTTTAAGGCTTAAGATGGCTTCCATGGAGAAGGAGCTACAGAAGCTGTGGGGTTCATCTTTTTCCCCGGGAGGTTCTTCAGATTCCACCAGGCCCAAGAAGGACAAGGAGAAGCACCAGGCCCAGAATTAGTCTCTCTCCCTCCCGCATCTCCCCTTGTGATCTGCGGGCATTGAGTGGCCTTCCTCTAGCAAAGAAAGTGCCCTTCCAGCCAAGCCTGCTTCTGTTTCAGTGGGGCAGCACTTAGTCTCCCCTCCTGAACTGGTCACAGTTCAGGCAGGTACCTCCGGTTCTTCTGAGGCTCCTGCCACTCTTAGGCCCATCCAAGCCTAGGGGTCTAAGCTTTATGGCGCAGCTGATAAGTCGCTCTTCTGCCCCTCCAACGAGCGCACAGCTCTGGCTGATACGTCAGTCACTTGGTCCTCCAACGATTGCCCAACCACGGCTAATAAGTCGGCCTCCGGCGATTTTCCAGCCAAGGAGTGTTCTTCGGGTCCTGATAACAGGCCCGGCGTCTGTCTTCAAGATCTGCACACACTGCTGCTTGCGCTGCAGCCTTCCCCAGAGGGATCTCCCTCTCGGGAGCCTCCATCTCCACCTTCCCTGGTGGAACCTCCGGCCTCCCCTATTGTTCAGTGGCTGGTGGAGGAGGAGTGACTGCTTGTCGACACCATCAGAGTGCCGATGCCGGAGTGCATTATGCCGGACCTTCATCTGAAGCTTCCAGCTCCGATTCCTCAGGATCCCCCGTCTGGGCCATCTTCTCCTCCCCAGATTCCGGTGGGACTTCCCGGCCCTTCGGCACCACAGAAAATCCCCCAGTGGGTCTGGCACCAGATCTGACTATTCCAGGCCCTTTCAGTGTTCCTTTAGTGCTACCATCAGGTCTCTTGGCACCTCTGTCGGGGCCTTCACCAGGCCTTCCGACGCCAGGTTACCCGGCACCTCATTGTCCCTCTCCCAGCTATCTGACGCCAAGTTACCCAGTGGTGGGCCACTTGACACCAGGGTACCTGATGCCGCAGTTTCCAGTGCCCAGCTACCAACGCCGGACTATCCTACGCTGGGCTACCCGATGCCAAGCTATCCAATGCCTGGTTACCTGACACCGGGCTACCCACCCTAGTACAGCCTCCTCACATCCACCTCCTCAGCCACAGGTGGAGCTGAGGCAGCTCTTCCAGTCTTGGTGGCACAAAGCCAGGACCCAATTCATGATGGAATTGGACCATCGCCAGCCGGTTGATGTCTCGACGCCGGCTCATTCCGTTCCCACGCCCAAGTCTGCCTCCCCAGTGGAGTCTCGACGCTCTATGTCAGGACTGACATCAGGCCGTGTCATGGTCACAGAGCATGGTGGAGAGGCTCTTGTTTCCCAGAAGGAGACCCCTCACCCAAGGGTTTTGTCCCCGGACAGGAGCCCATTGTCAGACTCGGATTCTGACTCTTCCTCTTCAGCCTGTGGTTACGAGACCCCTCCTCCATAGGAGCCTGCGCCAAAAGAGTCTCCCAAATCTCTTCCTGAGGATTCTTCCTTCATGGAATACCTCAGAAAGATCCAGGAGGCCAATGTATGGACTACTGAAGACTGCCACCCAAAACACATGAGATTGGTAGAGCATCTGGACATGCCAGATTTAACTCCTCTCCTTATTCCTCCGTGGATAGGCCCTCATCAGGACCTGGCGTTCACAGTCTGGCAACAGCCATCATCAGTGGCAGCTGTTCCCGAAAAGGTTAACAAGATGTATCATGCTCCAGAGGGCAAGGACCACCTCAGTACCCACCCTAAGGCAGACTCGGTGGTCATTAACGCGGCTCACGACCGGTCTGCCAAACCCATGAGCATCTTTCCTCCGGATAAGGAGTCGAGACAGCTGGACCAGTTTGAACGAAAATGTTATTCATCTTCTACTTTGGCCCTTGGAGCCCTGAACTATGTGTCCCACATGGTTGTCTATCAGAAGACCATTCTGGGCCAACTTAAAGCTGACATTGATCCTCTACCGGATTCTGAGACAAAGTCAAAAATCGCTCAGATGGTCCGGACGGCAGAGGTCTCTTGCCGCCATGCTCTTCAGGCAACTTATGATGTCATGAACACCCCTGACAGGGGCACCACTATGGCTGTTTGCCTGCACCGATACTCCTGGTTGCATGTCTTGGGCTCACCCAGGATGTTCAGACTACCATCCAGGATGCCCCTTTTTGGGGGTCGGTCCTGTTTGGGGGCGACGTTAAAGACATCATTACTAGTCTGCAGAACAGTGGCAAAGCTTTATACTCTGTGCAGACTATGTATCACTCCAGTTCTAAACCCAGGCAACCTTTTCATCACCAACAGTGGTGCCAATCCAAACAGCAGCCCGCCAAACATCAGAACAAATGTCATACTACCCTCAAGGCCAATTTCTACCCCAGCCAAATCCCAGTGAGCCACTGATTGGGCTGTCCCCAAGCCCCCCACCACCTCCTGACTCGTGTCTGTGCCTCCCACCTCCACTACCAGCACTGGAGGAACCCGTAGGGGGCAGATTTGCCAACCACCTGCCCAGCGGGAGGCCGTCACAATGAACTCTTGGGTCCTACAATTGATAACTCACAGTCACACAATAGAGTTTCTAGAGAGACCTCCAGACCATCCTCCAGGTCACTCTTGTTACCCAAACATCTACATTCCTCTTATCAAGGTGGAAATCAAGGCTCTCCTGTGCAAATCCACCATAGAGCCCATTCCTCGGGCCTAGATGGACAGGGATATTACTCCAACTTCTTCCTCGTCCCCAGAAAGACCAGAGATCTTCGGCCAATACTGGACCTAAGCACACTCAGTCTGTACGTCGAGTACAAAAGATTCTGCATGCTAACTCTTCGGAATCTCTTGCCGCTGCTCCACCAGGGACACTGGCTCTGTGCGCTGGATATGCAGGATGCTTACCTGCATAGCCCAGCCTTCCACTCCCATTGCCACTTCATCAGGTTCACCTTTCGGGGGAGCATTACCAGTTCAGAGCTCTTCCTTTTGGCCTTTGCTCAGCACCCAGGATTTTTATCAAGTGCCTAGCGGTAGTGGCTGCGGCTTTACACCATCAGAGCCTTTTTGTGTTCCCCTATCTCGACGACTGACTCCATCAAGGGACGGTCTGCTGGCCACCATATCTACAACCCTGGCCCTTTTTCACCAGGTGGGTATCACAGTGAACTACCCCAAGTCACACCTTACCCCTTCCCAGTGCGTCCAATTTTTTGGAGCTGTGCTGGGCACAGTTCAGGGCAAGGTTTTCCTCCTGTTGGACAGAGTGGAAACCTTGCAACAGCAGGCCAAACAGGTGGAATCCAGTTGCTGGACTTCGGCCTGGTCAGTTTTACACCTCCTGGGCCTGATGGCAGTGGTTAATCCCCACTGTACCATTAGCCAGGTTCCACATGCGGATCACACAGTGGACACTACGGATCCAGTGGGATCAGAGGTCAGACGACCTGGATCACAGAGTCCTTGTGTCCATTTCCATGCAACAGGATCTCTTACGGTGGCAGGATCTCAACAATCTGTGCCAGGCATCATGCAGCCTCCCCCTCCAGTCCAGACCCTGACCGCAGATGCTTCCAGCCAGGGTTGGGGCACTCATCTGGTGGACTGCAGAACCCAGGGATCCTCGTCTCACGGGAGCTCTCCCTGCACATCAGCGTGTAGGAGATGCGAGCCGCTGTACTCCATTGGCCTTCCTGCCCTTTCTCCTCCCGGGTCCACTTCTTGTCCAGATGGACAATATGTGCATGGTGTGGTACCTGAACAAAAAGGTTATGTGGTCTCCCAACCTGGGCGATCCCATGACCTGACTCTGCCTGCTTCGCAGTGTTGCGCTGCTCCAGCTCCTCAGTACTTCCGGAAGGGGGGGGGGGACTGCTCTGAGACCGTGGCTGCCATGACCCCTGCTGGCTGGAAGGCGGTACACACTAATGTACAAGCACTACTGCAATATTAAAAATGTGATTGTCCATGGGCAACTAGCTGCCCATGTTAATGCTTCTTTGGGTTGGGGATTCAGTAGACCGGGACGTCAGGCTATGGGATTTGTCAACCCTTTTACCTTCAGGGTTAGACAGCTTCTCTCTTAGAAGAAGGGAAGGCTTTGTGCTCGAACCCATAAATGGGAATCAGTGGTAAGGACGATTCTTGGCATATATGGAATTTATGAAAGTTACTGTGCATACTGTAACCGTTGGTCTTCCAGAATATATTCATCTTTGATTACCTCACCCGCCCCCAGCATCTCCCACTCAAGCAGAGCTAGGGTCTCTGGATAGCTCACCCTGTCAGTGCTAGCCGGCACTGCAAAGTGACAGGGCATCTCCCCAGATGCACCTCTTATAGAGTGTTTTTTTTTTTTTTTTCAAAAAAAAAAAAGGGGGGGTGGGATTGGACTCGTTGCTGGGTTCTCACTCCCACCAAAAAAAACAAAAACTTAAAACTAGGGTAAGACACAACTCTGTTGCCTTTAGAGGGTGGGCAGGGTGGGCCAACCGCTGGGGGAACTATCTCTCATTAGTTGATCTCCTGTATGCAGTGAGGACCCCCGGAGGACTATGGGTATGCTGGGGCACCTGCCTCCTCAGCAGGCGTTCTCTTTGAGCAGTTCGTGGGACAGCTGCCTGGTGGCGGCGTGCACCGTCATGGGGTGCTGCTATCTGGGTGCTTGTTCGGGGGGTGGGGGTGGGTGCCGCTTTTGGACCTGCTGTCTTGCAGAGTCTTTTTCCTTGGTGGGTTCTGGGCCTATCCTCCCAGGGTGCTGCTGCTGAATCTGTATTGTTGTAGGGCATCATTGATGGATTACTGTTAGATGAACAAAAATTACTTACTGTAGTAATGTTGGTTCTTCTCAGGGATCCATCAATGAGCCTTATAAACATTGACCCTGCCTCCTCTTCTAGAACCTGAAGGTAGGTTCACACAAGAATCTGTTCTCAACATATGGTTGCTTGAGCATTACTTTGTGGAAGTTTCACAGAATGTTACAGCTGAGGTCATTTCAGGACAAATTATGTCTGTTAATAATATACTTGGATTAAAATTTTTTGAAAGCAAATTTATTAAGCCAGACCACTGGCAGAGTGGAAGAGCTTCTGCTTGCAGTGCTGATGACCCGGGTTTGGGAATGGACCCAGGGAGTCAGAGGGCCGTCGGGGGGGGGGGGATTAAGCGTCCTGTGGGCTGCCTTCCTGGGGGGAGGGGTTGTTAGCATCTGGCGTGTGATCAACCCCTGGCGGAGGCCAGGGGACGATCAGCTGCTGCCAGATCTGAGATGCAGGGGAGGCGTGCCAGACGTAAGTGCTTTGGCACACCACGTCATTGCATGTCATGCCTCCCAGGAAACAAAAGCAGTAAAAATGCCGGCCCCTGCCTGCGACACTCAGTTGTTAGCCGAGTCTGTCCTCTGTCGGGAATGGCCCGACCCTAGAGCCGTGCCCTGGGGGATAAGTCAAAGAGGACCACCGGTAGTAGAGTGCCCTACTAGGAACCTAGTTCAGGCTCCGTCAGGGTCATACCTACTTGGCGACCCATACGGGGGGCGGGGGCAAGCCTGGGAGGAACACCACTGAGATAAGTCCCGGGGCGAGTGTGGGATGAGGGGAGTAGGGCCTGAGCTCCTGGAGACTACACACACACACACACAAAAAAAAAGAATTTAATAATAACTTAGTCTTTCTTGGTGGTCGCTGCTTCCCTGGCTCCAGAAACAGTTCTGTCATTAAGCCAATAGGGAGAGCATGACTACAGTACAGAGTCTGAACTTAGTTCAAAGTGTTATAGTTACCGTAAGTTCCATCTCTGGGGCAGCCCACTCCTGTGGACTGATGCATTTTTGTAAGGCTCATTCATGAATCCCTGAGAAGAAATAACATTACTATGGTGAGTAATGTTTTTCTTGGCTCCTCTTTATGAATTGTATAGAGCAAGTGGAAGTTATGTCAGTTCTGGACTAGTTAGCTAGAACTGACACACAGTAAATTACACTAATAATAGGGCCCTATGCAGTGGTAGATGACCCTAGGGTGATTTGTTGTTCTACTCAATCCAATATATCTAGCTCCTTTTTCTCTGTTTATGCAGATTACTTCCACGTCTCGGACATTGAACCTCAATAACAGTGTTTGTCGTAGAGGATGGGGGAGAGGGCTTCTTTTATCTCAGCAGGAGCAAAAACCCGGCATAACTATCTTTTTTTTCCTGTGTGTGAGGGTTGGGTTATAACATTCTTTGATGCTCCTTCTTAGTCTTCTCACTTGTTCCCGGATTGGGAAGTCCTCACACTTTAGGACATTAAAAAGAAATGTGATGTGAACATCGTTTGCTCCGAAGTGTACAATGGATGGTTGATTGTCTATGTAACAGGCTTGAGCATTTTTGACTTAAAAGATGTCTGTAACCATATACTGTGAATTTTTGGGCTCCTGCTGCAGCCTTAATAAAAAGAAAGTTTTAAAAAAAAAAATAGGGTGTGGGTCTTTTTGAGGTGCCTCTAGGAAAAAAAAAAGGAAGTCATCTCCCCTCTTTCCTTTTTCATTCTTATCCTCCTCCTCCCTTCCTCAGGGTACATCACCTTGTTGGGGTATACCTGTTAGTTGCTAAATGCAGTCTGTGACTCTGGGGATTATCCAGTCTATCTCCAGTGAAAGAGTGCTGAGCACTGGATTGGACCAAGTACATTAGCTCTTACACGGGGTACATTCCTGTGGTAGCAGGAGGAGCAGGTCATTCTCTTTTGATTTTTTATTTTATTTCTGACAATGTCAGACTATCATTTGGTTGTTAAGCCGCTCTTGCTTCCCTTATGCCAGATGGCTGTTAGTCACTATCCTTGGGGATCCTGGGGAGATGCACTTATCTTGACTCCTTTCGGCTGTCGAGCTCTGCAACTCCACATGCACTTGAGACACCCCATTTTCTTCACTGATGAGAAAAAGAGGGACATATTTTACTTTCTGTCCAGTCAGTCCTGTATCTGGTGGCGTGATGTTGTTTTTTATCAGGAGCCTATGCTGTTCATTCCTGTTTGGCACAATATGTTAATTGCAAGCGGTACTAATTACCTTTTCTGCCAGAGCCACATGGTTCAGGGCTGTTACCTTAAGGTCAGTATCCATCTTCTGTCTGGCAAGTGGTGTGTGTGAGGCTCTGTTTCCATATCCAACTACCCCCTTTGTGTCACCCAGTGTGCCCTGTTTTTCTATCTAAAAGATGGTGGTCGGGCTTTATATATTCCTATGTGCTTTCCCTATACCTTTTGAGCTAGGAAAACTGTTAGCCTACTCTTATCTCCCCCCATTTGTTTCTCTCCTGGCAAACAGATCTGAGGTTAGGGAGCTGGCAGCTGTTATTGGCTGGTATGTGGCACCACGTAGGAATGCACAGGTGTGCTCAGTAGCCACGGATAGCTTCCTGACAAAAGCTATGCTTCTGCAGGTCCTAGTGCCTCCGGCCCCATACCTGTAAGTGGTAATCAGTTGTGAAGATATTCTGGAAAATCAAAAGTTATGGTAAGTACGTAACTTTAATTTTTTTGCTTACAGTTGACATAGCCGCTATACTAGTTACTTTGACATGACACAGCAGACCCTCTCTAGTGAATTGGTTGTAAATAATACTGGTAAATCATTAAGAGATATACTTCTCAAATACTAAACCTTCTGGTGAAGGAGTCTATACAGCATTCATCCAGGATCCAGGACCCTTCTCCTGGATTCAGTGAAGGTCAGAAGTGATTCTGATGATGGAATGGCACCCACATCAGCAGGAGATGACAAGGCACTTCAGGAGGTCAGGCCAGACATGTTTCAAAATCCAGTTAGTATTATTTCTAAATAAAGAAAGGATGAGGCTCTTAGAAATGCTTATCAGAACAAAGCTGTTGTAAATGGCAATGTGATTGATAAACAGAAATCATAAATATTTCCAAGGTTTGAACTGAAAAATGACATTTTGTACAGGGCAAAACAGGAAACCAAACCAGAACTGTATGCTATCTGCTTTTGGTTCCCCAGTTTACAGTAAGGTAGGTATTGAGACTTGCTCATACCATACCTGTTGCTGGACACTTGGACTGAGTGAAACTGAGAAGCGCATGCTTGCCTGGTTTTTCTGGCCAAATATAAGGAAGAAAATGGCAGATTTTTGTGCTTGCTGTCCAGAGTGTCAGTTGGTTGCCCCCAGAAGTATAAAGCAGGCACCATTGATCCTTATGCCCATAATAGATATTTTGTTTGAAAGAACTGGGCTTGATATTATGGGACCCTTGGTAAAGAGCTCAGCAGGATATCTGTATATAATGGTGATAATGGATTATGCCTCCTGATACTACAAGGCTATTCCCATGCACTCCACTACAGCCCAGTCGGTAGCCAAAAGGTATTTTTCCAAGTTGGGCTGCCAGAGCAGATCTGAACTAATCAGGACACCAACTTTATATCAAAGTTTTCGAGGGAGGTGCGTGCTTTACTGAAGGTTAAGTCCATCTGGATATCAGCGTACCACCGGTAGACTGATGGCTTAGTCGAAAGAGTTAACAGATCATTAAAGGATATGCTGTCTAAATTTGTGTTAGCTGAGGCAACAAAACTGAGATGACTTTTCCTGAATGTTTGCAGTTTCGGAGGTGCCACAATCATCCACGGGTTTCTCACCCTTTGAATTGCTGTATGGGTGACAACCTCGAGGGATGCTGGATCTCATTAGAGATATTGGAGGAACAGACACATAGTCTTCCTAACATGCTACAACATGTAATGCAAATGAGAGAAAGTTGGGTAGGATTGATCGATTTACCAGAGAAAATGTATTCAAAGCACAGCAAACTGAGGCAGGACACTGTAACCGAAGGGCAAGCTATGGGAGTTCAAACCTGGTGACAGAGTACAACTTCTGCTTCTTAGCTCTGAAAGTAAACTCCTGCCTAAATGGCAAGAAGCATATCTCCAGAAGGACATAGACAGAATGGAAGCAGTGCAGAGAAGTGCAATGAAAATTGTGAAAGGAATGCACCAGAAAACATGAGGAAAGACTGAAAGAGCTTAATATGTATATCCTTGCGGAAAGGAGGGAGTGGGGAGATATGATAGAGAGACATTCAAGTACCTTCAGGGGATAAACGGGGTTCAGGAGGGAAGCATCTTTCAGAAAAAGAGAAGTGCAAGAACAAGGGGTCACAGTAGGAGGCTGGAGGGTGGAGACTCGGGTAACATGAGGAAGTATTTTTTCACAGAATGGGTGGTGGATGCATGGAACAGCCTTCCTGCAAAGGTTATAGTGGCAAAAACAATAGGTGAATTTAAAAATGTGTGGCATAGAAAGAAGGCAACCATAGTGATAGGAAAAGAGATGGTAAGCTGCAGAATCATTTAGTATCTTGAGCTTATGTAGGTAGGGAAATGGGCAGACTGGGTAGGCCATGCTGTCCTTATCTGCCGTCATATTCTATTTTTCTATGTAGTCCTGAGAAAAGTTGCTCCAGTTGATTATGAAGTATTATGAAAGGGGTACTAAGAATGTTGAATCCTGATTGGTCGAGAGATACTTTCAGCTGGGCCGATATCCCAGCACAACAGCCCGGCTGAATGTACTCCCAGACCAACAGGCTCAGCACACTTCTTTAGAGCTATCTGTGTCAACTGAGCCACCCACCACACACACTGTGGATCGGACGTCTGTACATTTCATTGTAACTCAACTGCCATACCTTTGTCAACAGCAGTGTCCCATCCTCTTGCTCTCCATAGTCAAACAGCTCTCCCTTGTTTATTTTTTTATTTTAAATCTTACTTTACCCAGTGAAGAAGTACTCGGCACCCTCTTGGACTGCTCCATCTCTGTCTCGCACATGTCGCACCAAAAGGAGCTGCCAACTACTGTTGTCTTTTTTTTTTTTTTTAAAGTGGACAGGAAATCATTTCTAACTGGCACCTGTTTATAAGGTTCTTAGTCTCAGAAATGATGTACATTTCTCTAAATTAGTCATAGTTAACTGTACCAGAGTAAAAAGTGATATGGAAAACTATATTTTGCATTGTTCTGTTTTTATGGACAGCATTCTGTTACAGTTCTGTTCATGGAACCAGTAGTTTGGAGTTTTAACTGTGTCACAGTTTGTGCACAGAATTCTAACCATAGTTTGGATAGGTCAACAGCTCACAATTAGCATTCTATACACAAACCGTGACATAGTTAAAACTCCAAATTACTGGTTCCAAGAAAAAGAACTGTAACAGAATGCTGCCCATAAAAACAAAAACAATGCAGAATAACAGTTTTTCACATCACTTTTTGTTCAGGTACAGTTAAATGTGGATAATTTAGGGGAATGCATGTCATTTCTGAGAATAAGAACTTTATAAACAGCTGCCAATTAGCACACATTTCCTGTCCCCTTTAAACGAAAAAAAAAATGGGCTTCCTCCCAAATAGGCTGGATTACTTTACTGCACTAATCCGAGGGACAGCTGGGGGGGTGGGGGGTGGCAAGCTCTACTAGCATGACACGCTAACAGCTGGCCAAAAAAATGGCTTCCTCCCAAACAGGCTGGAATATTATAACTTTGTAAATTACCTTACTACCCCGATCCAATAGCCCAAGAGGAGGTAAGCTCTACTAGCAGGACGCGCTGACGGCTGATGCCACTGCCTGCCATCCCTTTGCCTGTAGTAATGCTTACATGCATGATTAGCGCCACCTGCTGGCAATGAGAAAAAAAATGCAGTTGTCAAGCTGGACTATTTTTTTGTTAGTAAAGTTTTATTTGACATTTTTTAAACCTTTTTTTTCTAAATGTAATAATCCAAAAACAGTATTAAAATACTCTGTACCATTTAGTAATAGGAACCCATTTCATAATTGCAATAAGGCACTCCAGGGGGTGCATTATGGTGGGATAACAGCCTTCTCAGGTGGTGGAATCCCACCATAACACACCCTCTGTCATGCCTTATTGCTTAATTACAATCCGACAAAAAAAGGAAACACAAATTTATCATGTTTAATTTGTTGAAACCCTAGAAAGATGGTGAGGTTTTGCGAGTTGACGCAGAGACACCTAAAGGGGCCCCTAGCTAGGTGATGAATGAGTTCATTGAAGACAGAATCCTCAAATTAGTCCTTAAGATGTTAAAAGATCAAGCCCTGTCCCATTGGATGAATGGCTTAATCTGACCCAGGAACACAAAGCCCAGCAACTGGTAAGAAATTTGGTGGCTGTGTTCTCCCAAGACCGAGATGCACTCATGTGATCCAGCAACACATGAACGCAGACCCAGGTTTCTGGCTCAGCCAGCAGCCATATAGGCTACTGGAAAAAAGTATGAGAGGATTTCTGTTCTATGTTGGAACTGGGAGTCATTAAGGAATCTCAAAGTGACTGGTCTAGCACTATTTTATTAGTCGCAAAATCAGATGGGTCCACTCAGTCTTGTGTACACTTTCAAAAATGTCCGTGCATACTCCAAGTTTGACGCATACCCTGTGCCTAGGATGGATGAACTTCTGGACTGATTTTGGTAAGGCCCAGTAAATTAGCATCCTAGACCTGACCAAAGGATATTGGCAAATCCCACTAACTCCTGAGTCCTGGGAGAAAACTGCCTTTATCAACCCATTTGGTCTGTATCAATTTTCCATGCTCCACTTTAGGTTGCATGGTGCCCTGGACAGATTTCCAAGAATGATAGATTATATCCTCTGTCCCCCATTGGTTATATACAGCAGTGTACCTGGATAATGTTGCAATATTTAGCTCTGAGTGGAACACTCACCTGCGGGATGTGGTTGTGGTAGTTCAGTCACTCAGGAAGGCATGTCTCACAGCCATTGCTGCAAAATATGCCTTAGGGTGACAGGAAGTGAAATACCTGGGATACATGGTTGGGGCCATGTGTGCCCAGTTGTTGATAAAGCAAAGCCTTTGCTGAGTGCCCTGTAATGGCTACCAAAAAAGCAGGTTAGGTCCTTTTATGGCTTAGTGGGGTATTATCACCAGTTCATTCCAGAGCTTTCAACACTTGCTGCCTCACTGACTGACTCAAAAATGTGTTGTGTAAGGGACCTGTCATATGAAGTCCTGATTTCAACCGTCCAGATTCACTTTGTACACAGACACCTCAGAAGTAGGATTGAGAGGAGAGTATTTGATGATAGGATTCACCCCATCTTCTGTCCAGAAAATTGTTTTTCAGGGAACAGCGTTACGCTATGCTAGAGAAAAAGCATCTGGCAGTGAAGTGAGCGGTAATAGCCCTGCATTACTATGTGTTGGGAAGATGGTTTACCTTGGTCACTGACTACGCATCCCTCAAATGGTTGCATACTATGAGGGACACTAATTCCTGAGTCACCCAGTGGTACCTGGCTCTGCAGCTGTTTTCATTCCAAGTGCGCCAGAGGGCAGGTTCCCTGCATGATAATGCTGACTTTTTCTCCCGGTAGCTCATTAGTAGCCTGTGTTGAGCATGCCACGGGCACATCTCTGAGGGGAAGAGTATGTGACAGATTCTATGCAACCTTCACCTGGGAACCTACTCTCCACTAAGATACTAGCAGGTGAACAGGGTGAATTGAAACGTAGCCCTGCCGATTTGTGGTCTGGCTCTTTAAAGGTCATATGCATTAGTTGAATGCAGGTCTGGAAATCCCTGTGCGGAAGGGCACAAATGAGCCTCACCATACAGTGTGGTTCAAGATAGAGACAGTATCAAAGACGAGTCACACAAAGGCAAGGGTCCTAGATTTCAGGATGGTAGATTTTGTAAGGCTGGAGAGGAGGGCCAAAGAAGCCCCGGCAAGCAAGGAGCCAGGAGGAGGGGTTGAGGAGTAGTGGGCGTGCCTAAAAGTAGCCATGGGGAGTGACAGATCAATGCATTTCACTGAGAAAGAAGGGAAAAAGGAGTAAATCATTGTGGTTCTCAAGGGCGGTAGCAGGGAAAGTAAAGGACAAAAGGGAAGTTTTCAGAAAATAAAAGGAGTCGTAAAGAGATGAGGATAGTGCGGTGTACCTAGAAAGGCAGAGGGAAGCAGGAAAGGCAGTAAAGGAGTGTGAATGTGAAGGCAGAAGAAAGATTAGCACAAAAAGTGAAGAAAGGGGACAAGACTTTCTGTAGGTACATCAGTGAAAGAAGGAAGGCGGGGGGGGGAATTGTAAGACTCAGATGTGAGGACGGGGTGTGTGTGGAGGGGGACCTAGACAAAGCATCTATACTAAATGAGTACTTTTGCTTGGTATTCACTGAGGAGGGGAAGAGATAGAGGCCACAATTGGACAGCATAGACACTGGGGAGTCCTAGAGGAACTCACAAAACTGAGGGTGGACAAAGTCATGGGACCGGATGGTATACACCCCAGGATACTAAGAGAGCTTCGGAAGGAGCTAGCAGCACCACTGGCATCCCTGATTATTGATCCACTTAATACTGGGGTGATTCCAGAGTACTGGAAGAGGGCGCATATAGTCCCTATTCACAAGAGTGGAAGCAGGTAACTACAGGCCGGTCAGCCTCACCTCAGTAGTGGGCAAGATTATGGAGGCGCTGCTTAAGGAAAGGATTGTGGAACACTTGAAATCTAATGGAGCACAGGATCTGAGGCAGCATGGATTCACAGCAGGAAAGTAATGCCAAACCTGACAGACTTTTTTGACTGGGTGACCTAGGTGCTGGATCGGGGGAGCAGTGGATATCGCCTACTTCGATTTCAGTAAGGCCTCCGACACAATTCTGCACAGAAGACTGGTTAACAAATTGGGTAGCCTGGGGGTGGGCCACAAAGTGGAGAACTGGGTTAAAAACTGTGAAGGACAGGAAACAGAGGGTGGTGGTAAAAGGGATTCATTCCAAAGGAAAGGGGGGGTAACCAGTGGGGTGCCCCAAGGATCAGTCCTGGGACTAGTCTTTTTAATATCTTTATAAGAGACATTGCTGAAGGGCTGGAGGGGAAGGTTTGCCAGTTTGCAGATTAGGGTTGTCACGGTATACCGGTTTCACGGTAAACCGCGGTATCAGAAGTCACGGTATTGATACCGTGGGAAAGTTATTGTACCGCGATAACCGTGATTCACGGTATACCGTGGTGTACCGCGATATTGGGACCTTTCAGCTATTTTTTTTGCATTTTCAGGGATAGCTCAATTCGAGGAGGCTTCTTTTTTATGCAAAAAGTACTTGTACTGCAATACCGCTGTATGATGATAACCGCGTATTATATGCACTTATCACACTATGATCATACATATGGAGATCTCCTGTAGCAGATGACACCAAGATCTGCAACAGGTAGACACTCCAGAGGGGGTCAAGAAAATTAGGAGGGGCTTAGGAAAGCGGGAAGAGTGGTCCAAAGTGTGTCAATTAAAATTTAATGCCAAGACAAGCAAAATCATGCACATGGGGCACAGAAACCCTGCGGAGAGCTACATGATTGGGGGGGTTGCTGACAGATACCAGGGAAGAAAAGGATTTAGGGATAATCATCTCGGATGATCTAAAGTTGGCCAGACAGTGTAACAAGGCAGTGGGGAGGGCCAGTGTCATGTTGGGGTGCATAGGAAGGGGTATCACTAGCGGAAGATGGGAGGTGGTAATGCCACTGTATAAAACACTAGTACGGTCTCATCTAGAATACAGAGTACAGTTCTGGAGGCTACATCTCTGCAAAGACGTGGACGGTGGTGGCAGTCCAGAGAAGGGCAACTAAGATGGTAAGGGGCTTGCACCAGAAGACATATGAGGAGAGACTAAAAGACCTCAATATGTATACCACCGGAGGAGAGGCGGGAGCAGGGAGACATGATTGAAACCTTCAAGCATCTTAAGTGCTTGAACAAAGTCCAGGTGGTCGACATCTTTCAGTACAAGGGATGCAGAAGGACAAGGAGGAATGATTTGAGATTAGAAGTGGCAGGATAAGGGGAATGTGAGAAAGTTTTTCTTCACAGAAAGGGTGGTGGATGCTTGGAATAACCTACCCCTGGAGATGGTGGGAGCCAGCAAAGAGGTGGGTTTCAAACATGCATGGGATAGGCATAAGGGAACCCTAGTGGTGGGAAGGAGAAGCAAAATCAAATAACCAGGCAGGGATTACGAGCAAACTGGATGGGCCTAATGGTCATATCTACCATCAATTATTTATTGAAATGTTTCACCAGGAAGGCACACTGAACAACAAGTTGCTTGTCTCCTGGTACACCGGGGTACAGTTGAATGAAGAATTAGACATACAGTTTAACATTTAACATATCCGAGAAGTTGAACATTGAGTTACATTTTTGACGAGACATACAGTTAAAAAAATATAAATTATGCATTTGCATTTGTGACATAACATACAGTTAAATATATCATACCTGTGGAATATGCATTTAATTACAAGTGGCATAGTTAAGGAACATAGTAAGGAAATTTAATGTAGTCTTGGAGCCAACTCCTTGCAAGAATGGATCACAGTTAAGAGGCAAATTATTTAGCAGTTATTGAATGAATGAGGTGCAGTGAGGGGACATCAAGGAGGGTTAGAGGGGAAGACAGGAGAAACCAGCTGGGGGAAGGAGCGGATAAAGATGAGGGGCACATTACCGGAGCAAAGTGAGCAAACAGTATTTTGCGAAGGGCAAGTTAACACAGGGCTAGTGCAATCTGGGAGCACCTCAGACAGAACAAAAAGTGCAATTTATTAACTCAAGTGAACTAATTCCTTTAAATGCAGGGGGGTAGAATGGGGGGCAGGAGAGATGTGGGGGTAAGGGATAGGGTAGGGAAAGGACAAGTTATACCTGGAACTGGCCCCTTCAGAGTGCGGAGATCGCTGCCAGTGGTGGAATGAGGCGAGGACTTAGAATAAGGGGCAGGAGCAGGCAAGGACAAGTTGGGTAGAGATAGTAGAGGGGATAGTAAAGGGAAGGAGGAGGAGGGGTGCAAGAAACTTGCCTAAGACTAGGCCTCTTCGGGATGCTGAGAACCCTGCCAGAGAGCAGAGCCAGGCGAGGACGAGTTAGGTAGCAAGGATGGAAGGGAAAGGGGGAGGGAAGGAAGAGTCATTTCCCAGTGCTGGACCCCTCCAGGATGCTGAGAACCTTGCCAGGGGGCAGAACTAGGTGAGGACAAGTTGGGAAGAGAGAAAAGAAAGGATGAAGGGAGAGGAGGGAAGGAAGAAGCTTGCCTAAGACTAGGCCACTCCAAGATGCTGAGAATCCTGCCAGAGCACAGAATCAGGCGAGGACTAGTTGGATAGAAAGGATAAAGGGGAAGGGGGAGTGAAGGAAGAGTAGTTGCCCAGTGCTGGGCCCCTCCAGGATGCAGAGAACCCTGCCAGGGATAGAATTAGGTGAGGACAAGTTGGGCAGAGGGAATGTGGGGATAGAAGAGGAAAGGAAAAAAAACAAGGGATGGAAGAAACTTACCTGAGAGTAGACATCGCTAGGGTACTAAGAATCCCGACAGAGGGCAGATTTAGGCGAGGACAAGTTGGGTAGAGAGGGGAGGGGAAGAAAGAGGCTTGCCCAGTGCTAGACCCCTCCAGGATGCTGAGAACCCTGCCAGAGGTCAGAACTAATCAGGGGCTAGTTGATAATGGAAGAAGGTTAGGGGTAGGAGTGAGGGGCTACGAGGTGAAGGGAGTAGAGAGCATGCTGGGAAGCAGGCTTGGGGGGAGAGGTTTAATAGGGGATGTGAGTCATGGAGAGGAGCAGAGGTATAGGAGTATGTTTAAGGAGTGTTAAAGCAGAAGTGGTTAGATGAGAGAAAGTTATGTAAGGCAGAGGCAAGGGAATAGGAGAAAGAGTGCCGTATTGGGGGGGGGTCCAGATTTGCAGGAAACAATAGGTGAAGCCTGACTGACTGATGAGAGTGGTTCGACGGGGGACCAACAAAGTGCGAGAGTCAGAGGATGTGATGGAGGGGGAAGGGGGGAAGAGAGTGAGCATGAGAGGTAGGAGGGAGGTTCTCCTAGTCAGAATTTAGAAGTGAGTTTGGCACAATGAGTGAGGCGCCTGTTGGCACTATGAAGATACATAAGAAAGGAAACCAGATAGAGCAAAAAGTAGGATTTGGGGTTGAGAGAGGGAGCACGAGCAGGGCTGCTGTGAACTGGATGGCTTACTCAAGCTAAACTGAAAGTCTTTGGTTTTTTGTTTTGTCACAGTAAGCTGCTTTGAACCCTTGTTTTGCACTGAGATAAAGCAACTTCCATTGTTTTGCGCTGAGATAAAGCAACTTTTTATTTAATTGAACTTTGTTTGCCAGGAGTCTTTTTCCTTTTTTTTGAGGGTTCCCCCAAAAATCTTGGTATACTAAAACACAGTTACAGTTCCTTTTTACATCTCTGTGAGCAGTGCAAGGTTCCTTTGTCACTTCAGTAACATGGACACAAAAGGCACCTTTACACACAGTGATCTGTATCACAACAAGTGATACAGATCAACAGCAATGTTGCCTTTCTGCCATGTACAGGCAATCCTAAACGTTCACCTGCTCTGCATTCCCTGCTTTCCTGGGTTCGCAGAGTTTTGTTCCATTCTGCATGGGCGTGTACAAGCGCCTTTCTGCTCATTTCTGTCCCATTACAAAAGGGAATCCCATGCTCTCCTGGCTGTTGCGGAACTGAGCGCCTGTAGACAGCACAAAAAGGTAGCAATACAGTTAATCTGTACCACTCATTCCAACACAGATCGCCACAGTGTAAAGGCTATCCTCTCCGCTACAGACCAAGCGGAACAAAGCAGGTCATGGAACGAGCAGTACTGGCAAGCGCCATGTAAAAGCGTCCAAACAGGAGATTCCTACTGCTAATCTGATCTGGGTGTTTTGGTCCTCTGCCATGGAAAGGTGCCAATGTTTCTGTCCCTGCGTGTATAGATGCTTCCCACCAATGTATTATTTCTGGGGCCATGATCAGGGGTTGAAGATCATCAGTAAAGGAATCGGGTGGTTACATTTAAAAAGTGAACATCACACTATGAAAATTTAAGGACTTCTTCATTTGTAAACAGCTTAAGCGGTATTGAAAGAAATGTGACATTGGTTTATGAAATAACTTTACTATTGTAATATTATGTATTCTTTGTACCAAGTTGTCCTACCAAGACCTCCTTGTAAATGAGTGTGCTCAATTGAGTTTTCCTGCAAATAAACTTGAACTGCTAGTTGTGTTAAGATACCTTTTCAACTGCCCTGTTTTTTTTTGTTGTTTTTTTAGCTGTGAGGCATGTTGTGCTTTTTATGTAATAATAAATTGATTGAGCGTTCATGCTTATTGTTTTAAAAGTTCAAGTGAATGGGTTTTCTCACATTATGTCTATTTCTAAAGACAGAATTCATTTTAGCCATGCACAAATGAAGTTTTTGAGTATAGGTTTACAACTGGCTGGCACACGTACAGTACTATGAATTAATATTTGAAGACAGTAGCTCATGATACAGAACACTTAAATTACCAGTTCAGTGAGTAGAACAAACATAAGGATACTATTTATCCAATCTTGTTATTTAATCTCCAAGGCAAAATGACAGATTTTTTTTCGGTGTAGTATTAGCCACTGCTAAGGAATTTAAATCACAAATTGAAATAAGAAAGAAATACTGTTCCTACTGGGATATGAACCCAGGTCCCTGCAATATCGTCCCGGTGCTGTAACCACTGAACTACAGGCTCACGTGGTTGGATTGGGGTTCCCGGACACACCTCCTTTCTCTGGTATTGCAGTGAGGAATAGTCAGGATGAAAATTATGTTTTTCGGTGAAGTATTAGCTCCTGCTAAGCAATTTAAATCACAAACTGTAGTGAGAAAGGAATAATGTGACTAACTGGGAATTGAACCCAAGTCCTGGAGTACTGTACCAGTGCTCTAACTGCTGAGCTACAGGCTGACATGATTGGACCTGGGGTTCTCGGACACAATTTGTTTCTCTGGTATTGCATATATTGCAACTTGGAAAAATCAAGATGACATATGTTTTTTTGGTGCAGTATTAGCCACTGCTAAGCAATTCAAATCACAAATTGTAGTGAAAAATAAATAATTTAACCTACTGGGAAATGAACATAGCACCCCCCCCCCAGTGCTCTAACCAGTGAGCTACAGGCTGACATAGCTGGACTTGGGGTTCCTGGACCCACTTCCTTTTTTCTGTTATTGCGTATCCTGCAACTAGAAATAATCAAGATGACAATTAAATGTTTTTGGTACGGTATTAGCCACTGCTAAACAATTTAAATCACAAATTGTAGTGAGAAAGAAGTAGTATGGCCTACTGGGAGTTGAAGTCAGGCCCCCAGAATACCATCCCAGTGTTGCAGCCACTGAGCTACAGGCTCACATGGTTGGACCTTGAGTTTCCGAACACATTTCCTTTCTCTGGTATTGCATATCTTGTAACTAGGAATAATCAAGATGGCAGATGTGTTTTTGGTGCAGTGTTAGCTACTACTAAGCAATGTAAATCATAAATTGTAGTGAAAAAGAAATAATATGACCTACTGGGTGCTGAACCCAGGTTCCTAGAATACTGTCCTGGTGCTCTAACCACTGAGCTGCAGGTTCACGTGGTTGGACCTGGAGTTTCTGGACCCACTTCCTTTCTCTGGTACTGCATATACAGCAGCTAGGAATAATCGAGATGCAACTAAATGTTTTTTGATGTTGTATTAAGGCGAGATAAGTATTTTTGCAATTTTTAAAAGATTCAAGTTCTTGCCCGGCCCATCCTGATAAAGTCAAATTGATTGGAACAGTACAATGCTGTCAATCATCACAAGCATGTGCTTGCTCCATCTTGATATATCTGCCATCTCAATGTAGCTTTCACACCTGACAAGAGACGTCAGACTGCCAGGGGGGTGGGTGAAAATAGCGAGGAAATATGAATGAATGCAATTCAGCAAGGGAATATGGGCGACGGTGAAGTCGGCTATTGGGGTATGACAGCGAGTGTGTAGTTGAGTACTGCCTGCAGCTTCCTATGGTTCTTTGAATTGCTACGTGGACCACTACTGGCACCGGTTGTGGTGGTGTGGGTGGTGATGCCTCCCGTGTGGCGGTCCGGGGGAAGCTTAGCTCTCCACTTAAAGTGGCAGCATGCTCAAATATTTTTGGCAAACATAGTTTGTATTAGTATCAGGACTCTCTTGGTTGAGGAGTATGCACTGGTTACTGTGTTATGTATTCTTTCTTGTTTGTGCGGGGCTGTGAAGTTCTGCAACCCTTTCTGTTTTCATGAGATTTTCACAGTTTTGACCTTTCGTGCTTGTTTTCACTCGCTGGCTTTGTCTTCACTATATTCAGTTCACTGTTAAAGTTGTCACTTTTTTTTTTTTTTCCATTGTTATGACCTAGTACCCAAGGGGCTGCCATCTTTATTGCAGATTCCTGGGCAGCAGGGAAATTGTTTTGAGGAACCCCTGTGAAATCTGAATGTGTACTCACAGGAGGGAGTGAGATGACATAATAGAAACATTCAGGTTTGTCAAGGGGATTAACAGGTTTGACAACCAGCTACCTGTAAAGTGTTGTGATGGGGGCTACCACAAGAGGGCATGGTTACAAGCTAATGGGAAGAAGGAGAGGTTCATGAAACGTGAAAAAATATTTTTTCACAGAGAGGGTGGCAGAAAGGTGGAATGGATTGCTCATCGTGGAAATGGATACTGTGGTGGGCTTAAGCAGAGGGTTGGACAGACATAAAGAGCTGATGAGAACTGGAGAGAAAGCTGGGTGGGGAATGGGAAACTGATCTACCACTCGGTGTCCTAGCAACGCAATGTTAAGCTGGTGTGGAGCAAGTTAAGCAGGCGCACAGCAGACAGAAGGGACTTCGGTCTTTTTCTACGTGGAAGATTTTTATGTCTGTGTGTTAATCCCAAGACTGATAATGAATACAGTTTTAAAAATAATTGACTGACTAAAACATAATTGTGCTTGAGAATTTAGGGAAGTCAGGAATATATAGGTGCTAAACGTTACTTGCTTTATTCATTGTATTAGTTCATTGTCACAGTTGATTACTTGTATGGATTGTACATGTTATCCCCTCTATAATCCTTTCTCCCTCGGTTGCACCTGGAAATGAAATTTGGGTCAGTGTGCCTCTTCCATTCACCGATTTTCAAATAATTTATTTAAGTACTGATAAGGGGAAAAGTTTTCCAAGAGGACATGAACTGGGGCTTTAACAGGGGTATATTCTCTTTATGTGAACTAAGTTTATTTTTATTCTTTTTACTGTCCTAACCAGGACCTCTTTATAGATAGATGAGGCTTTTTCAGATAAAAAACATACAAATATTAAATAGGATGATACTGTACAAGACTGTATTTCCCTTTCAGTTCTTATAAAATAAAAGTATGTAATGACCAACTTTGCAACACCTATGGCAGTAGCTTTGCATTAGGAAATCGCTTTTCCTTGTTTCTCCATGCCAAGATGTCCTTTTCCCAGACATCGTTGATGCATTAATACTGCCTGGGTCTGGAAGGAAGATTAAAAAAAATCCTTGCTGTTTTAGAACATAATCTTGAGGAATGTCTTATTTAATTTGTGTGATCTTTTTTTACTTCTTCTTTTGGTAACCAGGGAAGGCCCATTAGGCATAAGGCCTGTTTTTTCAGCAGCGACCTGGGAGCACGTGGGAGGTTAAGTGACTTGCTCAGGGTCACTCAGTATGCAAGTAGAGATTGTGGGAATCAAATCCAGGTCTGCTCAATGTACCAAGCTTATTCACAGCTTGTTACTGTAACCTGTAGGCTATACTGCCAGCCAGGTCTTAAATGTGTTCCTTAACTTGTTATTATTTAGTGTAACAAACACACACACGCATGCATACATATACACAGACAGTAGGGACAGAAAATAACTGAGTCCATAGAATCTGCCCTGATGACCCTACATTGCTTTATTCTGCTTCTACAGAGAACTCCCCACCCCTGTTTCCCTTTTGTTTCTAAAAATCCACTTGAAGAAGCTGCATTGGGGTTTGAGCCCCGAGATAGTCCCAACATTTATCACATTATTGGGTAAACTGTTCCACCTATCCCCCACCCATTCAATGAAAAAGTACTTTATGATGATCTTCTTAACAACCCCACCATCAGTTTAAGGTTCTGCCCCCGGTGGTTGTGCTGTTAACTAACTCTGTGGAGTCCACCCTATTATAGCACTGCATGTATTTGTATGTCTGTATCATATCCCCTCTTTCCCTTTTGTTCTCCAGAGAATACAAGTTAAGACTATCAGCCTTCTCTTAGGTCTCACTATACCACCCTTGGATCATTTTTCATAGCCCTTCTCTGGATAGGTTCCATCTTCTCCCTGTCCCTCATCAGGTGACGGTTCCACAATTTCACACAGTACTACAGGTGTGGTCTAACCAATGACCTGCTCAACACCAATACCACCTCCGTGGTGCAACCCTGCCTGATGCATCCCAGCATCCTGTTACCTTTCTCATATGCCATACTGCTGTCTGTAGAGGCTGTCATACTATTGTTAGTTATCACCCCCAGGTCCCGTTTCCTCCTTTGAGTGTTCCAACATAACCCCTTTAGTACAATACTGCATATGCGGATCTTGTTTCCAGTGCACATTAATTTACATTTTTTGGCATTGAATTTCATTTATCAAATTCTGGACCACAACTCCAGCTTTTCTACATCCTTTTTCATGCTGCTAATCTCCTTGTCATTATCCCCTCTTCTGCTGAGTATTGTATCATCTGCAAAAATAATTACTTCACCCTGTAGCCCCACTCCGATGTCACTTATATACATGTTAAAAAGTATCATTTCCTGGACCCAGACCCCTTTCACACCCTGCTTATGACTCCCCTGACATCAGAGAACTTGCCACCACTCTGAGTTATATATGTCAGCCAGTTCCCAGTATATTTTAATCCTGCCACTGAGTCCTCTCTTACAGTTGCAGTTGTAAGAGTGGTCTTACGCACAGTGTTATGGTATGAGAATTACAGACCAAAGGTAAGGAGTTCTGATACTCTAGCAAGGCATGTGAGACCACCCTTACAATTGTAGGAGTGGTCTCAGCAGTGGTATTAATATATTATTGATGGAACTGGATCAATAATATGTAAAAATTGTAAAAGGTTCTCGAATGTGCCTTTTTCCAGGGCAGCGCGCGTGAGAGACTCTTCACAGAATGAGTGTCTCACGCTCAGAGGAAAGGAAGCCTCCAACTGGGCCTGGAGCATTTACTTGATCTATAGTCCACCTGGTAGCACCTCCCTTAATCCTAAATCCCCTAAACTCTGTATAAGCCTCCAGTAGGGCACAGAATCAGAGGACTTACTGAAGTCCAGGTACAAACTGCCTGGCCCTTGTCCACCATCTTCTAGGAGGTTATTCAACTATCTGTTCCTTTTTAATTGACTCCAGCAACTTATCTACAGGCTCACTGGGCTATAATTACCTGTTTTTTTTTTTTTTATGTCCCCACCCTTGTGCGGGGGGAAAGTATTAGCAACTTGTCATTCCAGTGGTTTTTCTCCTGTTGCCTATGACTTTATACATAGATCTGCCAGGTGGGCTGCTAGGGCCTGTCTTATCTTTGTACCTTTAAGTGCAGCCCTTTAGGTCCTGCTGACCAGACCTTTCAGAACTCTCTCCTTAAGTATATGCCCTGTCTGTAAGTTGTGGCTACTTGTACCCCTGAATCTGTTCTTGCTGTTGGGAACTGAATCTGTCTCCTCCACTGTGGACACATAATTGAAGTACTCTTTATAATGTTTGCTTTCTCTTCATTTTCCTCCATACTTGTTCCATCTTTACTTTTTTTCTTTCTGTGCTATTATTTACATGACATTTCTTCCTTATGAACCTAAAATTTAATTGTCATATTTGACCTGTTCCTTAGTTCTGTGTTCGTGTTTGCCTTCTTCATGTTGCCTTGCATTTCACAAGTTTATCTTCATAAACAGTCTTCTTGGCCTCAGTTTAGTTTTCCTTTGTGTACCTGATCTACCCTCCCCATTTGCTGTAGCCAAAGTGTTTTTTTTTTGTTTGTTACATGGACTTATAAAAAAAAAATTCATACAATTTTTGGTGGCTTCTGTTGTTGCCCCTTTAATTGTTGCCCACTTATTCTCTTCCCCTCTATCTTATGGATGTTCTTCAGCTGATCCTTGATTATTTCTACTATTTTGCCCAGGTCAGCCTTCCTGAAGTCTGGGATCACAGTGCTAGATTCCTGTTGCTGAGAAGCCAGTATAGTGTTAAATTTAACACTGTTGTGGTTGGTCTGTCAGATTGGGTCCTTGATTGAGAAGATATCCTTGACAATGTCCTGGTTGAATATTACCATGTCCAAAATTGCTCGCTTCCCCCACCCAGCATGCCTCTTGCATCCATTGTGTAAGAGAGCAGTCCTGTGTTAGTTGTTTAACCAAGAGTAGCACACTAAGCTGAAAGCTTTTTAACAGGTGCGACGTGGGAGCACGGGGAAGTTAAGTGACTTGCTCAGGGTCACACAGTATGCAAGTGGAAGCTGTGGGATTCAAACCCAGGTCTGGTCTGCTGGATGTCACCAGATTTGCTGCTCAGAGCCTTAAACCACGGCACTATACTGCCTCCCCTCTAACATCATCTGACTTTTTACTTTACTTCCGTTGGAATGTCCCAGTCTATATCTGGGAGATTGTCCCTCACAAGTACAGTTGTACCTTGATTAGATGATTTTTTATTATCCCTTTTAAGCTTTTCGTGTTCATGTTATCCCCAGCTTTGCATTCTATATATTACTCCTATTCAGTATCCCCCCCCCCAAAAAAATATCTGTTATTTGGAGCCATAGTGATAAAGATACTCCCCTTTCAATAGATTTGGCCCTGTGACCTTTTTACTTCTTTTACATACTCTGCTGCCCCCCTCCAACCTGGGGTCCTCATTGTCCCTTCAACAATACTTAAGAAATTATATGTAGACCCCCAGCTGTTGTTTTGATTTGCCCATGTTTTAGTTACTACTACATCCAGATCTTCTACAGCCATTGTTTGCAGTTGGTCCATTTTATTACCTACTGTAAGCTTCTTGTGTTTGTATGCAAGACTCTCCCTTTTCCCTTACTGTCATCTCTAGTTCTCTTAACCTCCCTGAATTTAGATTGTTTGCCAACATGCCCCTTACCTGTTTTCCCTATTTTCTTTTTCCTTTCTCTTTTTTGTTTTATTCAGATTTTATTAAGTTTTCAAGACAAGTATACAACATAAAACACAGCATTCTTAACAATACAGTTCATGAATCGAGGGAATGATTGCATGACAGTACATTATTCTTGAAGTATCCAGATATTTCATGTTACCTCCACAAGGAAGTGTGAAAGTGCAGCATACAGGCCCTAACAATACGATCTAAAAGTCTTTTTATTAGAGAAAGGTCACAATACCAGATAGGCTTAAGAACAGATGCCCAGAAGCAACGTATAGGGCGAAATATGGCTCTTCAGCAGTTCGCCAGCAAAATAAAACTTCCCAACACCCATCACATGCCACCTATTGAAGCAGTTTCCTCCCTTCAGTGAAGGAGATACAATAAAAATTGCAGGTGCAGTTGTATTGCTTTGCAAAGTTTATAAATTCGAGGTGGCATGATTTCCGTTAAACAAAAAATACACAAATACATTTTATTAACCTTCAGCTACCAAACAATCACAGTAATAACGCCCTTCCCCCAGCCTACTTACCCATCCATCCCACCCTATCTCTATTTATAGTAGAAAATGTCTTTTTTTCTAATTACCCCATCCCCAGCTCTCTCGTAGCACCCCTTCCTCTTTCCACTCAGCCAGCTCACTACATAAGTCAGAATACCCCTTTCACCAGCTTGCATTACACCCCATTCCACCCCCACCCCATGGCACCCATGTTAAAATATTTTAAGAAATCAGTAGTGACCCCCCAACCCTTTGCAGACCATCTCTGCTAGCCACAGTTAGTATCGGAAAGCATGGAAAAATGTGTGTATTTAGCAAGCTTTGTCATTCATTCAGAATGTATCCTTAGAGAACAGTGCACTGCTGTGGAGAACTTACAAAGGCTTGATAAATGCAATACTGTGTGCCAAGCCAAAATTGGCCAAGATAAAGCTGGTAAAGAGTTATTGCAGAGTCCTTCGGTGTAAGCAAAATTGATTTATTGCAAGCATATCTCACACATACAGTATAAGCAAGCTAGGAGTGTTACTAGCCACACTCGCTGCTGCGCTTCAGGTCCAACAACCCTTCTTCAGGAGGTCTGGCCAAAAGGAACATGTAAACACCCTAAGTACCAATGCCTGCTAAATTATACATGAGTAAAAGTTTTAAATGCCCCAATCAATTCAGTATGACAAAACATGACATCATAGTGCAAAGGTTAACAAAAGATTAAAAACTTGTTTAGAATAAAGCAGCTTAGTAAATCTGTATCCGGCTGCTATTAAAAGCACCCCATATTAATTTCTAAAATGACTATCATACTAGTGCTATTATTCTTGGATCACAAGATATAGAACAGCATAATTTTAATGTACAAAAATATAATGGGAATTTATGTTTAAATGTTAATTTACATTTCATTTTTGTACACATATGCTGATTTAATAAAACAGAAACTAGAGGGATAGGTAAAGTGTATGTGTATTCAGTCTGGTTATAATGAACATCTCAGACATAATGTCCAAGCAGAGGACAGACAAAGCAAATTATATTGTACATTCTAAATACAAATAGTACATGGGGGTTGGGGGACCAAAGATGAAAGAAAAAGGGAATAGGACCAAGTAGGTAATTAAACCTTAGTTCAAGTCAATATACCAAAAAAAAGAGTTTTTTTAATATATGTGTAAGTTTAAAGGTTGATCAGCACTTTAATCATGCTTCAATTTGTGGGTCATTGCAGTTTTCTCAACTTCAACGATAGAAGTGTATAATTTAGCAGGCATTGGTACTTCAGGTGTTCACATACTCCTTTTGTAGTAACACTGCTAGCTTTCTTATAGCTGTGTGATGTGTTTGCAATAAATCAATTTTGCTTACACCGAAGGACTCTGTAATAACTCTACCAGCTTTATCTTGGCTAGTTTTGGCTTCATACACAGTATTGCATTTATCTAGCCTTTATAAGTTCTCCACAGAAGTGCACTGTTCTCTGAAAATAGTATATTCATTGAAGGGGTGGCCCCCCTGCTACGGTGCACCCACCTGCCTGTGATTTTCATGGTTTTCTCTTATTTGGATTCTTCATTCATTCAGAAGATGGCCTTCTCGGGTGTGGTGTGCAGAAGGTTGGAGCCTGTGTCTTTTGATTATTTTTTTAATATTATTATTAAAAGGAGTGTCACAGAGGAAGAAGGTGGGGATGGGGTGCTATATTTTTTGTGGGGAAGGGTATTTTAACTTTTGTAGTGAGTTGGTTGGGAGGAGGGGGTGCTACAGCAGCTGGGGAAAGGAGGTTAACTTGGAAAAAATATTATTTTCTAGTGTAGCTGAGGGGTGGAGGGTGGGATAGGGTACTACTTATGCTAGTGAAGGTTGTTGTTGCTGTGTTTGTTTGGTGACTGATCTGGAGGGAGGAGGGTAGGATAGGGTGCTGTGAGTGTGGTGGAAGCTACTTTGCGAGGGGATAATGCTGTGAGGGTGCCGCTTCAGGAAGTACACTTTATGAAGGTTTTTCTATCAACTTTGCTTGCTAAAGAACTACACAAACTTCTCCTTTTAGTGCAGAAACTTCATGAATTTCTGTACAAAGTAAAGTGCTGCCACTTCACCCACCCCTAGCACATGCCTGAGGAAAAGGAGATGAGTAGGGGGAGAGGAAGAGGCAGATTTGATGGGCCGTTTTCTGCCATCGGATTTCTATGATTCTGTGATAACCTGTTCAGGCATAGTGTCTCCCTATCCCCTGGGTTCAGCTGCCTTGACGGCTCCAACGGCTTCCTTAGCAGGTAGGAATATTAGCTCCATACATGTAGAACTGCCAGCAAAGATAACCTCAATACATTTACAGAGCCCCCCTCCCTGATCCTATTAGTAACTACATAGGGTGCCTGCAGCTCTATTCCCTACTTGTACGTCATCAAAGTGCTGTTTTTTGAGGCGGTGCTGCAACACTTGGGCCACTTCTTGGCTTGTACGTGGAAGTTACGAACTGGGCGCTCTGAGGAAAAATTAAAGTGTTTAACCTCCATAAAAAATGTTAAAAACTTGCTCATTTAGCTTATCGGGCAGACAACTTCCTGGAATGAATTGCCTACCAAGAGCATGTCAGCTGCTCTTTAAGAGTTCCATCTGACCCTAAATTACTATGTTTAGCATTTTCTTTAGAATTGAAATATTTTTTTAGCATTAATTAAGACGACTTCCATAAGGTTTTCATCCGTATTCTCAGCTGCATTTGAACACCCATAGCTAAACATGTGGCTAAGATAAATTAGTATGCAGCATAAACTACCACAAGACATGAGCTTTTAACATGTAAATTAAATGAACTGTGCCACCATTTAAATGGATTTGGAAACAAAAATGAACAGCAGGGTGCAAACTGTGGAGTTCCAGAGGGGTATATTTAAGGCAATAAGTAGTCAGGTATTTGACTGATGAGAAGTATTTTAATGAGTGTTATGTACTGTTATATTTTATTTACTTCTTTTAAATTTTTGTATGTATTTAGGATGTCTCTTTTATATCTTGTCAGGATGCCCCAAGCCTAAGGGGAAGGATGCCCAAAATAAATAAAATCTACTGCTACTTCTACTACGTAATAGTGTATAAAACATTTGTAATTAATGGGGAGTGTGACGCTTGGCCTGCTGGTTATGATTGTTGTATGATGTTTGTAATATAAAAATATAGTATGTGAGCCCGTGCTTCCATGGGTCTCCCACCCCCCCCCGGTTTCAAGTGAAGCTACAGGATATGTAAAATGATCAGGAGATCTCTGTAATGTAATTAACTTCCTTGAGAAATTGCATTTTATGGCTTTTTTTTAACCTTATGCTTTGAAGTTGGGAAACGAAATATAAATTTTATTACAGGACAGGACATCATTTAGCTGATTCTTGTTGGCTATATCGCACATAGGTGACGGATTGCAGGGTTCTAAACCTCAAAGGAACTGGTGGATCAAAGACTCATAATTTGGGAAATGAGTTTTTGCTGATGTCACCTTATTTAATATACCTCCTGATAGGACATCATGTTTGTATTTTTTATTCTAAAGGAGGAGCTAGATGACTCACAGAAGGGGTGTGGAGAGACAGAGTTAAACTAATACTTGTGTCTGAACTTTTTGTCATTCCATCTTGGGACTCAATGACACAGCGGTCTGATTTAACTTAAGCACTTCCAGAGGTAATACCTTAGACAGCAACGGTCTAAATGTACTGTGATAGGAGTTTTTGTTTTGTACTTTATCCTTGTTCTTTTATCTGATTGTGAGCTCTTTGATATATTGTTCTGTGTTTACATTTTTGATATTTTTATTATCTTTTGGTAAAGAATCTTTTATTTGAAAGACTTCCTGCGTGTCTGCCAGTTCTTTTTGCATGTGACATATAGCGGGTTAAGTCTGACAGAACTGTTCAACAGTTTGATGGTGTTACTAAGTTTGGATAAAGGTAAGAATATGCCTAAGGTCTCTTAGTTTTAAGGGTTAATTTTGGAAGTCTGCCTTGGTGCCCCTGGCAAAAGATTGTACCACAATCCCCGAAGAGGATACGTATCTGAGCCTATACATTGGGTACGCTAACATAAGGTTCACAGTTTGAATCCCCCCAGAACTTGAGACTAAAAGGTGATTCAGACCCAAAAGCAGACAGGAGGCTTACCCTGTCTGTTACCTGTTCACACTATTGTGCTCGGAGGTTGGCACTGTGGGAGCAGAGGGCCTTTGTGACAGGGAGCATTTTTGGTAGTAGTAAAAATCTTTATTTTTATGCAGGAAAATGTTGGTACATTACACACCATTAGGACCAAAGTCCTGTTTTCAGGGTGATCCTGTTTTAAAGATCAGTTTCAAATACGCATTAAAAAGACATGAACATAAAATATACAAGACAGGTAAACAACATGTTCTCAGACACACAGTATTAGGGATACAACATTGCACAAATAGCAGTCCTTTAACATTTACTGTCTAGGAAAGTGCAACATACAATCTAACTATATTGTGTAAATGTTGAAAGAGTTTGTAATTTTTCATCCATTGCACATATATCTACAGTATAGTTCCTTATTTAATTGTGTAATGAAACCTCTTGAAGATTTGACAGTTTTAACTTGATCGCTGATCTTTGCCCATGTGTTTAGTGCCACATGGGAAAAGGTCATCTCCCCGAACTTCTTTTTAGTTTTATGTATTCTCAGTTCCCTGGTGGTGTTGTTTCTTAAATTATACTTGTGTTCAACTTTCTCCACCTTTTCTAAGAAGTACAGTGTTTTGGAATTATTTAGAATTTTGTACATTTGATTTGCCCATGTTATCTTTCATTTTTGTTCAAGTGGTAACCAATTTAAAGCTTCATACATAATGCAATAGTGTGTTTGGTAATCTCAACGGGGAACAAAGCGAGCCATTCGATTACATAGAATATCAACTTTTTTAAGATGATTTTTAGTCACCAAACTAATATTTTTAATGGTTAGATAACCAGTTTGTGAAATACTGTTACAACTGCCCAGCTATAATTATGCATTGCAACTGTGCAGTTGTAATCGGGTACTGTCACTCAGGCTTGCGCTGTGAAAGGTGCTACCACTACTAACACAACAGCCACAAACACTCCTTCATAACAGCATTTTTAATCACGAAACCCCACATTGATTAAAAGTGCTACCTAGTAATTATAAAAAAACAAAATGTATGGGTGTGTGTAAACCAGAATTTTACACACATCCTCATTGTGGAATGCTTTTATAACCCCTCGAGTTTCGCTCTCGGTGTTTATGTAACATCCCAAGCCTAAACTGTACTGTACCTGACCATGGAATTTACCGTTTGGCTGGAGTGGCACATTGAGCCACAAACTCCTTTCCAAGTGCACATACTAGGAGGAGAGGGTAACATGGTATGTGTGTATATGTGTGTGTGTGTGTGTGTGTGTTGGGGGGACTGTAATACTCAACAGTACAGTGTTTTCAGTTACAAAGCAGCAACTTAAGTATAGCAAAGTAAATATAAATCAGAACTTCCAGAGACCTTGCAGTAAGAACACCTGGACCTTTGATTTTTCCTTGAGATTCTTGATCAGAACAGCAGCTGTGCAATGATGATTTGTGCATATTCATTAAAATAACAGCTTTCTATGAATGGGACTCCCAACACCTTGTGTTGGGTTTATTAAAGTTTGCTGGGGGGTGTCAGCTAGATATGTTGCGAATCCGAAAATTAGCATGCTATGCACTAAGTATAGTATTTGCATAGTGCGCACTATGCAGACTCACCACAGTTTGCACTTCAGCAAGTTTTACTGTAAACATTTGCCACCGTTCACACTTTGTGGTACATTTTTGATGCAAACTGCAATACAAATTCACCACCAAGTGTCAAAGTGTGGCAATTCATATAGCAAAATTCACCGCGAATTGACGCAGTTCACCCTACACCACTTGCAGAGTTTTTGTCACTTTGCCTGGTGCTAGTCTCAGACTCTTCAATAAAATTGTCTAACTAAAGCTGAAATACTGGTGTCAAAGTCCAGTCTTATTGATCCCTCACCCTTCTTGACGCTATGCAAAATGGTGCAGACCCAGCTGGAAAATTATCATATGTTGTTAAATGTGATCTTGTAGGCTGAATTGTTTTGGTATATGTAATTAACTTTTGATTTCTGTTTATAGGTAGTCAAACTCAAGCAAATAGAACACACACTGAATGAGAAGCGAATATTACAAGCAGTGAACTTTCCATTTCTTGTAAAATTGGAGTATTCATTTAAGGTAAACTTTTGTCCTTAATGTCATCAGTATAGTTATTTGTTCTGGTATCACAGGTACAGGTACTATATTTCAAACTGATAAAACAGTCTTTCCTCATTTAAAAATGTTTTACAAGCAAGTCCCAACTATGGATGTCACAGTATCATATTTTTAGTATTGCAATACTTGGGTACAAATGCAGTGATATATTGATTATCATGATAAATTGTAGCATTTCAAATTTTAGGAAAAAATAAAAATTTGATTAGGCAAGTAGGGACTCTGTAATCTCTGATGTGTGCAAACAGGGATACAAGAGTAGTGAACTTGAGAAAGTACCTGAGGACTGGAGGAGGGCAAATGGGATTCCACTTCACAAAAGTGGGAGCAGGGCAGAGGCAGGAAACTACAGACCAGTTAGTTTGACTTCAGTGGTAGGGAAAATGATGGAATCACTTCTGAAGGAAAGAATTGTTGAGTACCTAGAGGCCAGTGGGGCATAGGACCCAAGGCAGCATGGTTTCACAGCAGGAAGGTCATATCAGACGAACCTAATAGATTTCTTTGACTGAGTGACCAAAGCAGTAGACCAAGGAGGGGCTGTGTATATGGCCTACCTAGATTTTAGCAAGGCATTTGACACTGTCTCACACAAAAGATTAATATACAAGTTAGCCAGCCTTGGAGTGGGTCCCAGGGTGGTAGCCTAGATAAAAAACTGGCTGGACAACAGGATGCAAAGGGTAATAGTAAACGGAGTCCACAGTGAAGAAAGGAGGGTAACTAGTGGGGTACTACAGGGTTCAGTACTGGGACCGGTCCTCTTTAATGTCTTTATAAGTGACATTGGAGAGCACCTGGAAGGAAAGGTATGTCTCGTTGCAGATGACACAAAATTCTGCAACAGGGTTGATACACAAGGTGGGGTGGAAAGAATGAAAAGGGACTTGGCACAGCTGGAGCAATGATCAGATATGTGGCAGCTCAGATTCAATGCAAAGAAGTGCAAGGTAATGCGTTTGGGAAACAAAAACCCAGGGGAAGAGTACACAATGGGGGGTGAGTTAAGAACAACAAAAATCGAAAGAGACCTAGGACTAATTATATCAGATGACCTAAAGGTGGGCAAGCAATGTGAGAAGACAGTAAGGAGGGCTGGGGGGATACTGGGATGCATAGGGAGAGGCATCAACAGTAGAAAACAGGAAGTTGTTATCCTCTGTACAGACAGTTAGTGAGACCCCATCTGGAGTACTACGTGCAATTCTGAGACCCCATCTCCACTAAAGACATAGACAGAGTGGAGGCTGTTCAGAGGAGGCAACCAAAATGGTGCAGGGTCTGCACCAGAAGACATACGAGGAGAGAGAGACTAAAGCAGCTTAGTATGTATACCCTTGAGGAAAGGAGGGACATGATAGAAACTTTCAAGTATCTCAAGGGAATTAACAAAGCACAAGAGCGTAGTATCTTTCAGAAGAAGAGATGTGCAAGAACAAGGGGGCACAATTTGAAGATAGAGGGGGGACGGCTCAGAGGTAATGTTAGAAAGTATTTTTTCACAGAGGGGGTTGTGGATGCATGGAACAGCCTTCCTGAGGAGGTTGTAGAGTCAGGAACAGTGGGAGAATTCAGGAATGCATGGGACAGGCATAAAGCAATTCTAGTGGGGGGATAGGAGGAAGTAAACTGGTTGATTAACTAGAATCTGCAGCTTATCCATCAGGTAGAGAAATAGGCAGACTAGGTGGGCCAAGTTGTCCTTATCTGCCGTCATATTCTATGTTTCTATGTAAGATGTTTTATGACACTTTATTACAAAATATTGTGCTGCCCGACAATTATATTAATGATTTTCTACAATGATAAATGACTGCCATTGGGAATTATCTTGATATATCATGATGTAGAATAATGAGTTGCCATAACATCTCTAGAAACAACTTGCAGTATGTATTTTTGTAAACATTATGTATAGTCTAAAGTACAGGGAGCTGTGTACTACGAGTTTATTTTTACACACCCAAGGTGTGTGTTGCAGCGTAAACCTTGGCTGCAAAGCTCAAGTGGTTTGTGAAGGCAACACACGGGGAGAGTGTGTAAACAAATGAATAGTAGTTGCTCATGTTTAGTTTTTTATAATTACTGGTTCAAAGATGTCTGTTCGGAAAAGTGTTGTTGTTATACTAGCAACAGCACACTGCTTTCAAACAACATGAAGTCTTGCTGTATTCTGACAAATGCAGTTAGCCCCAGCCTTTAAACTTCCCTGGAGAACAAAGGGTTAACTTTCTATGCAGAGCATAGAATGCTGAGCTCGAGCTTGGTTGGTGTCTCTGTCTGGAGCCCTTTGAAATCCAACCGTCAGATTCTTTACTCCGCCTCACTGAACATTTGCTCTCGAGATTTCTCCCGCAGCTCGGTTCGAAAGTGGGTTAAAGTGTCGGTTTTTAACCAAAATTTATTTCTGCATAGTCGGTTCAGTCTCTGTGGTGTCGTGAGTACTAGATAGGTTTTGTGCTGATTTTCTGCGTGGAACTTGTAAAAGTGTAGATCGGTTTGGCTGAACCTATCATTTGTGGTTATTACTTGTATCTTCTTTAGTGTGTGGTTACCGGTCCTTCTCAGTTCTAAAAAGACGTGTTTTTGTACGTTTTTTTCCAATATCTGTGACACAGTTAGGAACCGATAAGGGAGTCTTGCCTGGCGGTTGCCATAAAAAGGGTAAGTTTGTTAGGTTGGCCATGTCTGAGAAACCCAAGAAAAAAACCGGGCCCACTGGGTTTCAACACTGTAGTGAGTGTGGGGAGGTCTTTGCCAAGGCCGATCTCCACACCACCTGTGTTTATTGTCTGGGGTTTGAACACCTCGATACAGGCTGCCAAATATGTAAAAATGTTCCCAATTCTACCCTTGAAAAGAGGTTAGGTAGACTGAGGGAAAAGGAGGCTGAGAAGTCTGCTGACCCGGATGGCCAGCCTGGTTCGGTTCCGACCGAACCAGAAGGAGTGCCCTCTGACCAGGGCGATACTTCTTTAGGCAAAAGGAGAGCCGATCCTGAGGGTTCGGTTCCAACAAAAATAAAATGCAAAGAGAAATCGTCTGGTTCGGATCCAGAAGTTCATGTATTGACTGCCGAGGAAATAGCCAGAGCGATTCGGATTGTGGAATCGCTTTGCCTGGTTCCGACCGATCCGGCACCTTTTGGTATGGGTTCGGTTTGGTTGGTTCTCCCGGTTCATGATTATACCCCTGAAGAATCTTATGAACCGGAGTTTGAGGAGGAGGGGGAGTTTGAAGATGATGATAGTGATGGTGAAAGTCTGGCTGTGCCTGTGGAACCGGACATCTCCCCAGACAGACCTTCTGGTGTATCCCCTTCTAGGCTTTCTGAGTCCCCTTTCCACTATCTGTTTTATAGAAAAGTGGCTGAAACCCTCCAGCTTCCTAGGGAGGAAGCAATGGAGGATCAAGAGGAGCCTGATTATGTGGAAATGATGGACATCCCAGAGTCCAGGAGACTGTCTGTTCCCCTTCACAAATCTTTTGGGAAGCAGACACAAAAAATCCTGAAGTCTTCCAATTCTATACCTCCTGATAGAAGAATGGACAAGAGGTATACACTATCAGGCTCAGATATGGAGTTGTTATACCAGCAATGCAGCCATGTTGGGGTTGTGCAGGCTGCTGCCTGTGATAAGGCAAACATCCCCTTGGCTTCACACACCCCAGACAAAGACTCCACGAAGATTGATGCCATGGCAAAAACACCGTACATGGCACCTTCCTTGGGACTCAGGCAGGCGAATTATATGGCCTGTACAGCCAGGTACCAGAAGTCCAGCTGGGACACTGTACTGGCACTGGCTAAACAGGCCTCCCCCAGCTAGCCAAGGAGCTGGAGGAGGTGGCTGCAGATGGGATTGAGGCATCAAAAGTGCAGTTTCATGCTGCTGTGGACTCCAGTGATGTGTCATCAAGAGTCATGGCTACATCTGTGGCTCTTCAGAGAATGGCTTGGCTCAGATGTACTAGCCTCTCGCAGGATACCCAGGCTAAGGCCATGGATTTTCCTGTAGTAGGTAATTCTCTGTTTGGGGAGCAGACAGATAATAACATGAAAAAATGGACGAGTACAGGACCACTTACAGGAGTGCTCAGGCCAAGGAGAGGCAGGCAACTCCTCAAAGGCAGCAGTCTAGGGGCAGGGGCAGGCCTTTTCATAGGCCTTTCTTCCAAGCACAGGCCTCTTCTCCCTTTTCACAGAGGGGTTCTTCAGAGGGAGAGGCAGAAGGGGGATGAGCAGGGCTGCATCCACTCCTCAGCCTAAGGCCCCTGCCAAGCAGACACCCTGATGGGTCTGCCCGGGTTGACTCTCCTATTCCAGTAGGGGGCAGGCTGGCTTACTTCGCCCAGAACTGGAAGTCTGTTATCTCAGACAAGTGGGTCCTGGAAGTAGTAAGCCAGGAACTGGTTCTCAGCTTCAAAAAATTTCCGAAGATGAGAGCCTGATCTTTTCCACCTGCAGGTCTCTCAGAAACCCTTGCCCTAGAGGCAGAGGTTTCATCTCTTCTGGCTTTAAGAGCCATAGAGAGAGTGCCTATCCTACACTGGGGCAAAGGTCTGTACTCCAGGTACTTCCTTACCCCAAAAAAGATAGGGAAGTGGCAACCCATCTTAGACCTAAGATACCTGAACAAACATCTTTTAAAACCAAGGTTCAAGATGGTAACTCGGGGAATAATTCTTCCCTCTTTAAGGCCCGGAGACTGGCTAGCCTCCCTGGACCTCAAAGATGCTTATTTTCACATTCCCACCAGGTGCTCCCACAGAAAGTACCTCAGGTTCGAGTTGCCCTCAGGCCACTGTCAGTTCAGAGCAATGCCCTTTGGTCTAACATCAGCCCCAAGGGTTTTCACAAAGTGCCTGGCAATAGTAGATCTTACTTAGAGAGAGCTCTTGCAGTAGGTAATTACATATAGGACTGACGCCGGCAGGCTCGGGACCTGGGAAACTTTCTAGCTAGCAGTCCCTGGCGAGGACCGCCCACGTCAGGTGACTGGCATCAGGAGATGTCGGGTATAAAGGGTGGTCCCAGATGCCCGCCTTCCAGTTCTTTCCCGCCATTAGCTCGTGCAGTGCCTCGCGGAAAAGTTTGTGCTTCGTCAGCCCTACCTTCATCGTTTTTTTACCGAAAAATCTTTATTTTTTCGACTAACATCAGTACTAGCATCGGTGTATGTCGTCCCCTACACCCTCCGAGCACAAGAATAAGTGCGATTCGTGCGGAGCCCAACTACCGGACAAGGACAGCCACTCCCTGTGCCTGTTCTGCTTAGGCCCCAATCACCCGGTCGAGAAGTGCCAGCACTGCCTCAGTTTCAACGCGGCTACCCGGAAAAGGCGGCAGCAATCCCTGGAAGCCCGTATTCTAAAGAAGAAAATGAGTTCTATATAGAAGGAGCTCAAAAAACTGAGGCAGGCATCCACTTCCCCCGAAGGCCATCGGAAGGAGAAGGAGAGGCACCGAGACAAGGGCTCCTCCACTGCATCTCCCTCGGGAGTCGCTGGGACACAGGTAACACATTCCCTCCGAGAGATCGCTCCTCGGCCAGTGCCGCCTCGAGGTTTCGAAACCACCCGTCTGGTTTCGTGCTCGGGCCTTGCGGGCGCCTCCGGGCAGTTGGAGGCCTCCGCCCCTGGTTCGGCTGCAGGCTGGCGGCCTACCACTGTGAACGACTCCGGTAAGCCGGGCGTCGGCTCCTCTGACGTCCGCTCATAGAGGGCTGGTAAGGCGTCCGACCCTCCGGGGCAATGTGCGGCCTCCTCTCCACCGGACCAGGCTGATCATGCTACTCGGCCTGTCTCCGGTGATGGCTCTCGTAAGTCGGACGTTGGCTCCTCCGGCACCCGCCGAGAGCTCACCACTAAGCCTCATGTCAGCTCGTCCGACGTCCGGCGGCGGAAGCGATGACAGACCCCCACGTCCAGCGTGCCGGGTCCCGCGGCCTCGCTGCCATCTGAGGAACAGAGTCTCCCCAGCCCGACCCCAGGGACTTTTCCCCTCCGTCCCCGGGTGAGACTGGGTATCTTTTGCCTCTGTCAGTCCTTCTTCTACCTGGAGCGCCGGACCTGACGTCGGCTCCCCAGATGCCAGCTCCGACGCCGGCCCCTCCGATGTCGGTAACTCCGGCGCCGGGGCCTCCGCCATCGGCCCTGACATCGGCCTTACCGACTCCGGGAGACATTCCACTCCCATTGGGCCCTCCGAGCTCTCCACTATGGACCCGACCGTGAGGCCTCCAGCCGGGCCGCCTGCTTTGGCAGCCCCAGTTCCCGGGTATCCTCTGTCCTATTCCGGCGGTGTACCGGGACCACAGTATCCGGCGCCACAGTACCCGATGCGGGCTTCGCGCGAGTAGTTTTCGGCCCACAATACCCGGCCGGGCTACCGCAGCCAGGTTTGGATACGCTCCATACGGTTATAACCAGTATCCTTATCCCCTCCTCCTCCACCGCCCTCCAGCCGCGGTGGACCTGCAGGAGACTCTGGCCTCCTGGTGGGCTGAGCCAAGGCTCAGCTCACCAAAGAGGTCGAAGCCGCCTTCGGCGGCAGTGCCATCCAGGTTCCCGTCGCCCAAGGTGGCACTCCCTCACCACCTCCGGACTCAGGGTTCTTCGTCTGGATCCAGAAAAGGGCAGGACTCGCTTCCCCGGGGACTTCTCAAGGGGTGTGTTCCTCCCCCGGGTCGGGAAAGGGAGTCTTTCTCTTCTTCATCCTCCTCTTCACTATCGGACTCCTTGGACTCTTCCGACGGCTGCTCCGAGAGAGATGACGAGTCTCGCTCTCCGTCGAAACCCAGGCGAAGGACTCCTCCGAAGTCTCCTCCGGAGGATCCTTCTTTTATGGAATTGCTTAGGAAAATCCAGGAGGTTCATCAGTGGCACTCCCTGGAACCAGATCCTCAGCGTCTGAAACTCGCTGAACATCTGGATCTGCCCGTGACAGCTCCTACCTTGGTGCCACCCTGGATAGAGCCTCACGCCGACCTTGTTACCACAATATGGAAACAGCCGTCGGCCTTAGCCCCACTTCCTAGGAAGTCGAACCGGCTATATCAGGCTCCAGAAGGTGTTGATTTCCTGGATTCTCACCCTCCTGCCGACTCGGTCGTGATTAGCGCCGCTCATGGCCGGTTGGCAAACCCTAAACATCTTAGCTCATCTCCTCCTGATAAGGAATCTCGCCTTCTGGACCAGTATGGGAGAAAGATCTATGCTTCCTCCACACTGGGAATCAGGGCCCTGAACTATGTCGGCCACATGGGGGACTACCAGAAGACCATCCTTACTCAGGCGGAAGCCAAACTGGACTCCTTGCCTGACTTCCAAATCAAGCAGGAGTTGGCTGATCTCGTCCGCTCTGCTCATTTGGCCAGTCGACACATGCTACGTGTGACATACGACACAGTGGACACTGCTGGGCGGAGCTCAGCTTTCGCTGTAGGCCTACGGCGTCATGCTTGGCTCTGCGTGTCAGGTTTGGTCCCGGAGGTGCAATCTGCTATCCAGGAAGCACACTTCCGGGGGTCAGTGCTTTTCGGGGTGATGTCAAGGACATCATCACTGATTTGCAAGAGAAGGGGACGGCTCTGAAGTCAGTTGATTCCATGTACTGTCCCCATCAGCAGCAGCGCCGTCCCTTTCTCAGACGGAATCGGCCAAAGGCGAAACCCCAGGGAAGGCGGGCCACAAAACGCCTGGCCCTCGCAGCTGCCAAGCCCCCCCCTGCCCAAAAAAGCAGCGGGTGCTTCAGCTGTGGCGCTGCCCCACACCACCTGACTCCTTCCCTCTCCCACTGCCTCCGGAGACCCCGGAGGAACCGGTAGGAGGGAGGTTTTCCCTCCACCTTCCAGGATGGGAGAGGATAACCACAGATTCTTGGGTGCTCCAGCTCATAGCAGAAGGACACACCAGAGTTTCTTCAGAAACCACCCCACCCCAAGTCGTCGTATTCATGGGAACATCTTCTCTTGGTCCAGGAGGAAATCTCGGCTCTTCTGCTGAAGCAAGCGATAGAGCCTGTCCCTCTTCATCTGCAAGGGACGGGTTACTATTCCCATTTCTTCCTGGTCCCAAAGAAGACAGGAGATCTCAGACCAATTTTGGATTTCAGTTCCCTGAATCTTTCTGTAGAGTACAAAAGGTTCAGGATGCTCTCTTTGCAGAGCCTTCTGCCCCTCCTCCGGCCGGGTCAATGGCTTTGTGCTCTGGATATGCAGGATGCTTATCTGCACATTCCCATTCGCCCATCTCATTGCAAATACCTTCGTTTTGCATTTCAGGGGGACCACTACCAGTTCAAGGTGCTCCTGCTTGGTCTATCCTCGGCCCCCCAAGTATTTACCAAATGCCTGGCAGTGGTGGCGGCCCACCTGCGTACCAAGGGAGTGCAGGTTTTCCCGTGCCTGGATGACTGGCTCCTGGCAGCCTCGTCCAGGGAGGAACTCCTGCGTTTCCTCTCCCTTACCCAGCAGGTTTTTGCCGGCCTGGGTATTACCATCAACCATTCCAAGTCTCATCTGGACCCATCCCAGAGGCTACAGTTTATTGGGGCGATCCTCGATACGACCACTGGCAAGGCCTTCCTACCTCCGGACAGGGTGGTCACCCTTCAGACCCAAATAAGTTTGTTGTCCGATCTCAGGGTGGTCCCTGCAAGGTCGGTCCTTCGCCTTCTCGGGCTCATGGCGGCTGCTATTCCGATGGTACCTCGCGCTCAACTCCACATGAGGATTCCTCAGTGGACTCTACGCTGTCAGTGGGATCAGCTAGTGAACGACCTAGATCACTCAGTTCTGATCTCCTCGCCAATGATGCGAGACTTGCAATGGTGGATGGTTCGAGAGAACCTGTTTCGGGGAGTTCCTTTCTTTCATCCTCCCCCCTCCCAGACTCTAACCACAGACGCCTCAGGCGAAGGTTGGGGAGCCCATCTAGGCCCTCATCGGACCCAGGGCTCCTGGTCCAAGCTAGAACAAGCTGTCCACATCAATGTGCTCGAGCTTTGGGCAGTGTGTACGCTGTCCAAGCCCTTCACCAATACATCCTTCCCGGCCACCTAGCCGTTCAGACGGACAACATGTGCGTGGTGTGGTATATCAACAAGCAGGGAGGGACTCAGTCCTACCCTCTATGCAGGGAGGCAGTGAGGGTTTGGGATTGGGCAACACAACACGACCTTCACCTCACGACGATTCACGTTCCGGGAGTCGACAACACCCTGGCAGACGAGCTAAGTCACTCTTCTGCTCTGACTCACGAGTGGGAACTGGACCAAGGGGTCCTAGACAATATCTTCCAACTTTGGGGAACACTACAGGTCGACCTGTTCGCATCCCCCCTAAACGCAAAACTTACCATCTTCTGCTCACTCGTTCCAGAGTGAGGCACTTTTTGGAGCGACACTCTGTCTCTAGACTGGAAGGACAGATTCGTCTATGCCTGTCCCCCAATTCCACTTATCCCTCGAGTCTTGCAAAAACTAGCTTCAGAAGGAGCAAGAATGATTTTGATTGCTCCTTTCTGGCCCAGGCAAATCTGGTTCTCTCTTCTACAACAATATTCAGAGGATCCTCCTCTTCCTCTTCCTCTATCTCGAGGTTTGTTGACCCAGGATCAGGGGACCCTGGTCCATCCAGGTCTCAAATCCCTTCAACTGCATGCATGGCTCCTGCAGACCTAGCCCAGTCCGGTTTTGGAGTGTCTCCCAAAGTGGAGGAGATTTTAGTGGAGGCCAGAAAACCCTCCACCAGATCCACTTATGCCATGAAGTGGAAAAGATTCACTATTTGGGCCGCTTCCAAGAACGTGGAACCTTTCTCCTGTTCAGTGGGGCTTCTGCTGGAGTATCTACGTCATCTGTTTGACCTGGGTCTCAGCCATTCTCTCTGAAGGTACACATGGCGGCCATTTCGGCCTATCATGTTCCTTTACTGAACAAGGCTTTTGCTCAACTGGAGGTCTCCAAGACATTTCTGGGAGGTCCTCCATCTGAAGCCCCCATCCGTACTCCTGCTCCCCTTGGGACTTGAACTTTGTTCTCTAGAAACTTACTCTTCCTCCTTGAACCTGCAGCTTCTGCGGATTTGAAGTTCCTTTAAGTGGAGAGGCAGCTCTTCTTGGTGGCCATTACTTGACTCAGAAGAATCTCCGAGCTCCAGGCCTCAAAGTGTAAAATCCCCTACTTGATTTTTCACAAGGAACGAGTTGCTCTTCGCACGAATCCTAAGTTTCTACCTAAAGTAGCAGCAGAGTCTACCTTAAATCAGTCCATAGAGTTACCTGCCTTTTTTATGCAGTACTCTAATCAAGGGGAGTATTTACTCCATACTATGGATGTTCACCGGATTCTGAGATACTACACCAACAGGATGAAAGATCTCAGAAAGACTGATCAGTTGTTTTGTCTCTTTTGCTCACAAAACGGAAGACAATGCTGTTTCCAAGCAATGCCTGTCTAAGTGGTTGGCTGATTGCATCACTTTCTGTTATGACAAATAAAACAAGACCCTCCCGGGTCAAGTCAGAGGCCACTCCACAAGAGTAGTAGCTGCCTCTGCGGCTTGTTTCAAGAATGTGTCTGCGGCAGACATCTGCGTGGCTGCCACCTGGATTCCGTCCATACCTTTACGAAACATTACAGTTTGGATGTTGCCTCTCGCCGTAGAGCAGTCTTCGGGCTGGCTGTTTTGCAAGGGCTCCTATCTTGAGACTTGCACAATCAGAACTACCTTTTGGAGTAGTTTTTTTCCTCCTCCTGGTGCCTCTCTTTGTTCCAGACTGCTTGGGATTCAGTCCTGTATCTAATTACCTACAGCAAGAGCCCTCTCGAAGTAAGATAGTACAGTTACGTAAGAACTTACCGTAACAGTAGATCTTCGAGAGGCTCTTCAGATAAGACTACCTCCCCCTCCATCCCCTAGGCTTTTCAGCTCCTTTTCCATTGAGGAAATATCCGCTCCTCTCTCATCCGGCCTCTTTTGGCCTGTGGCGGGAAAGAACTGGAAGGTGGGCGTCCGGGACCGCCCCTTTATACCAACGTCTCCTGACGTGGGGGCTGTCCCTCACCAGGGACTGCTAGCTAGAAATTTTTCCGTGGGGTCCTGCCGCCTGACGGCGTCAGTCCTATATGTAATTACCTACTGCAAGAGCCTCTCTCGAAGATCTACTGTTACGGTAAGTTCTTGCGTAACTGTACTTTGCCTTTCTAAGGAGGCAATAGATTTCCATTTTTCCATATCTGGACGATTGGCTATAGTGGGCCAGTCTCCAGACCAAGTCAAGTCAGACCTGCAAGTGACCCAGCAAGTGTTCACTTCTCTAGGATTTCTTCTCAATCTTTCCAAGTCAGTTGTTGAGCCAGTCCAGATTCTTACCTTTATAGGGGCGGAGCTGGATACGGTCAAAGCAAGAGCCTTTCTTCCCCTGGACAGAGCAAGAGCTCTTGTAAAACTAGCTTCTTCCTTCAGCCTTCAGGTGTCTCGACCAGCAAGGCATTTCCTCCAGCTCTTGGGCCACATGGCAGCTTATACAGCAGTGGTCCAAGGGGCAAAATTCCAGATGAGGGATATTCAGTTCCATCTGAGGGCCTTTTGGTCCCAGAAGAAGGACTCCCTTACCAAACTGATTCCAGTAACTCGGACCTTGATCCAAGCCCTTAAATGGTGGCAGGATCAGGACAATTGAAGGCAAGGGGTCTTATTTGCCACTCAGTCTCATTCAGTGATCCTTACCACGGATGCTTCCCTTCTGGGCTGGGGAGCCCATCTGGGGGCCCTCACTGCCCAGGGACTGTGGTCCCCTCAGGAATCCCTTCTCCATATCAATCTCCTAGAGCTCAGGGCAGTTTTTCTGGCCCTGCAAGCTTTCTCTCAGTCATAGCAGAACAAGGTGGTTCAAATCATAACAGACAACACCACCACCATGTGGTACATCAACAAGCAGGGAGGCACTCAGTCTACGGCCTTGTGCACTGAAGCTATGAAGTTGTGGTCCCTGGCTTATTCCCTGCAAACCTCTCTGATAGCAGTTCACCTTCCAGGGAAGGACAATGTGCTAGCAGATGCACTGAGCAGGATCTCACTGGGCCATCACAAATGGTCCCTGGACCCTCGGGTATTGAAGGTGATTTTTTTCAAGGTGGGGCACTATAGAGATGGATCTTTTTGCAGCCCCAGACAATCACCAACTTCCTCTTATGTTGCAGACCCCCAGTCTTGGGCTCAGTCCCCCTGGATGCTCTGATTATGAACTGGGAAGGGACATTTCCGTATGCCTTCCCTCTTCTGTTCAAAGTTTTAGTCAAGATAAGGTCACAAACTTGCAGAGTGATTCTTATTGCTCCAGACTGGGCCAGACAGCCTGGGTACCCCCTGTTGCTGTCCCTAGCTGTCCATCTTCCCCTGTTTCTTCCCAGAAATTACAACCTGTTAACTTCCTCTCAGGGGAGGATTTGGTACCCCAATCTTCAGTCTCTCAATCTCAAGGCATGGCTCTTAAAGAGTTAGAGTTTGCAGATTTGCGTCTGTCTCAGGGGGTTCTGGACATTCTCAAAGCTTCTCAAAAGCCCTCCACCAGAAAGACTTATAACTCCAAATGGAAGAGATTCAGTATTTGGTGTTCCAAGAAGCATATTTCCCCAGATACTGCTAAATTGCCTACAGTTCTGGATTATATGGTCCATCTTAATGGCCTAGGCCTCAGACCAGCTACTCTCAAGGTTCACTTGTCAGCTGTTTCTGCTTTTCTATCAGTGGGGAAGTCTTCCTCACTATCTTCTCATCCTGTGTTCTGTAAATTTTTTAAAGGATTGCTTCGTACCAGTCCTCCCTTTAGAGACCCTGCCCCTGCCTGGGATTTAAATGTTTGCATTGCTCAGCTTATGCAAGCTCTCTTCGAACCTCTGTCCTCAGCAGAGCTTAAGTACTTGACTTGGAAAACTGTGTTTTCTAGGGACATGGATATGTTGTTCAATCCACACTTATTGGCAGGTTCCTTGCCGCTTTAAATCTTGCCGGAAGGTCTTCAAGCTGGCTCTTCCCACCCACCCGGGTGGTAAAACTCTCGACTCCGCCCCATGACGCCAGATCTTCCTTACCGCTTGGAAGCTCAGGTTTCCTCCTTAACGCTCTGCGTTTTAGACTGGATCCTAACTCTTCGGTTCATCCGAAATTGGTTTTGAAGTTTTCTAAACTTTGGTCTTAATCTTCCCTCGTGGCTGCGATGGACAAATCTATTCCCGGCTTTCGGAGGTGCCCCTGCAGGCAGAAAATGTCCAGGACGGATCCGCACTTCACGTGCGTCTACTGCCTAGGCCTAGATGACGACCCGCAGGCCTGCGAGTTGTGCCGCTCTTTCTCGGCCAACATCCTGGATGATCGCGCTGCCCGATTGAAGCTCGGGCACCCAAGCGTTCCACGGTAAAATCAAAAGAGGCTCATTGGGCGGTGTCCGCGGCGGCTGGCTGAGCTGAACAGCTCAAGCAGATGATCGCCCTTGAGGAGGAGGCGGCCCAGGCCACATCTTCCTCCTCCTCAGCCGCGGCATTTATCCCGCTCTCTCTGAGTTCCTCGTATACGGCTTCATTCAAGGAGCTTTGTCAGTCCCTTTCCACGAAGGGAGAGGGGCCATCGGGACATTCCTCTTGGCCCAAGAAGAAGGTCGAATGTTAGAGTCCACCGTCGGCGTTCGTGGGGACGGGGAGGTCCCTCCCCAGACAGCTGACCGTCCGACTTCGGTCGAAGTTGCAGCTGAGGCCGCTGGCTTCACGGTGTCCCCGTCAGGCCAGCCTGCTGAGACTCCCGTCGACGCAGTCAAGATTTTCTCGACTCGTTAGATGGGCTGCAACTGGTGAAGCCGACAACCCACTTTCACCGGTTCCCCCAGTGGATACCGAGGATTTGCCTGCGCCTTCGGGGCCACAGTCCCTGGTTAAAGTGCCTGAGCCGAGGGAAGAGCAGGTGTCCCCCGCCCCTTCCCAGACCCGCCTTCCATCCCCCCGAGGGTCTCGGTCTCGGACTTCATCTCGGTCAAGCCGTTCCCACCGACATCAGCGGTCTCGGTCTCGATACCGAAGTAAGCAGCGACACCATTCCACCTCGTCCTCTTCCTCGGATGAGGGGAGGCTTCGGCGTAAATTACGTTGGCGCTGCGAGGAGCTTATGTGGCAGCAGTTGCTGTTGTCCGGGTCTAAGCTGACTCCGGTCCAAACCCCGGCCATCAAGTGGCTGTCGCCCGAACGACCGAAGCAACCACTCACCCCAGTCGAGTTGCCTGTTCCAGGGCCGGTTGCTCGGCCAAAACCAGCTGCTCCACCGATTGTGGTGGAACCTCCGCCTCCACAACCGAAGTCTGGGGCACCGACCAAGGATTCTCGTTCGGGTCACGGCATGCCCCACAGGTTGTCGGTCACCCTCACTCCCGACCGTCCTCGGCAGGTAGAGGGTGGCTCAGGGCTGAGGCAGCTCTTCGCAGACTCTTCGGAATCCGACGACGACTCCTCCCTGTTCTCCAGGCAGGTCGACCTGGAGTCCTCCGGGGGCCAGTCATTGGACGATAGCCCATCGTCCTTCTTGGGTCTGCTTCGACTCATCTCGGAGTCCACCGGGATGCAGCTCGAGCCCATGTCCAAATGGGCCAAGTATCCCCTGACGGAGATACTGGACTGAGGGGATACCCCCACGGAGGCCTTTCTGGTGGCTGAGGACATTGTCAGCCCAGTCTTGGAGCTTTGGCAGCGGCCTGCTTCCCGTCCTGCGCCCTCGGCCAGGAAGTATGCGGTCCCTACTGGCTCTTTGCCCAGTTTCTCGGAGCACCCCTCTGCCGAGGGGTTAGTCACCGACAGCGTTTTCCGGCGTTCCGGTAACGCTTGGGATGTGGATAAGCCCCCCGATAAAGAGTCCAAAAAGCTGGACTTTGCCTGGTGCATGGTGTACGCTGCATCCTTCCTCAGCCTCCGACAGGCCAGCTCGGCCGTGCTGATGGCACACTTCTCCCACGCCCTCTTGGGCTCCCTGGATGAGGTTGTCCCTCATCTGCTGACCGACCTGCAGACCATGGTCCGCCAGGTGCGGGACCAGGGTAGGGCAGTGGCGAAGCAGCAGCTTCAGACTACTCTGGACATAGGTGATTCCTGTGCCAGGTCAGTAGCGGCCGCGGTGGCCATGCGCCGCATGGCATGACTGAGGATATCCACCTTCACGGCGGATACCCAGCACAAGTTGGCGGACGTCCCCTTCTTGGGGACTGACCTCTTTGGCCCTGGAGTGAAGGGACACCTCCAGCGGATCGAAAAGTCCAGTGCCACCCTGGACTCGGTCACCTCTGCCCAGAGGGACAAAGGCCGCCGTCAGCAACAGCAGAAGTCCTTTCGTCCTTTGGCCCCTGCATCTCGACCGGCCCAACAGCACCAGCAACAGGGCCAGCAGGTTCGCGCTTGGTGTCCCAAACCCAAGCCGGCAGCTTCCTCCAACAGGAAGCAAGGAGGTAAAGGCCCAGGAGGTCCCTAGGCCGGTTCTTCCTCCAGGCCTGCCCAGTGACGGGTTGTGGGGTGCTGCCCCCAGCCTCGTCACCCCCTCCCAGGTTCCCACCGTGGGGGGACGGCTCCACCACTTCCTTTCCGCCTGGTCCGTTATCACTACGGACCGCTGGGGGTTGGAGGTGGTAGGAAAAACCTACCTCTGGAGTTCGAAAACGAGCTCCACAGCACTGACCGCTGCCCTCGGGGCCACAAGGGTCCACAGCCTCGCTGTCGGCCCGCTGAAATGAGCATCGCCTGCTCCTAAAAGAGGTGATCAGGAAGGTGGCGGATCCTCCTCCAGACCTGGGGTTTGTGTCCAGGTATTTCCTGGTCCCAAAACGGACGGGGGGCTGGCGCCCCATTCTTGACCTACATGACCTGAACAGGTTCCTAAGGTCTTGGACCTTCAGGATGGTAACTCTGGCTCAGATAATCCCATCCTTGGAACGAGGCATGTGGTTCTGTTCCCTGGACCTCCAGGACGCGTTCTTTCACGTCCCAATCCGTCCGTCTCATCAGAGATTCCTCCACTTCAGAGCGGAGGGATTCTTTTACGAGTTCCGGGCCATGCCCTTCGGCCTCTCCCTAGCTCCCAGGGTCTTCACCAAATGCATGGCAGTGGTGACAGCATTCCTGCAGCGCCAAAGGGTCTGAGTGTACCCCTACCTGGACGACTGGCTGATTGCAGCCCCCTCCAGAGTGGAGGCGGAGCGGTCCAGAGATCTGGCCCTCCAGGTTTGCTCTCAGATTGGCCTCCTCATCAACGAGGCCAAGTCAAAATTCGTGCGGAAGCAGGTTATCCTGTTCATCGGGGCAGAGCTCGACTCTCTTCGAGCCAGAGCACGGCTCCCGGCGGACAGGGCTGAGGTTCTTTCCTCCTTTGTCCAATCATTTCTGGTTGGGCAATCACGCCCTGCCCGGGACTTCCTGCGCCTCCTGGACCTCATGGCGGCCTGCACCAGCGTGGTCCGTTGGGCCCATTGGTACATGCGCCCCTTCAGTGGGGACTGGCCAGCCAGTGGTCACAACGCTGCGATCCGTTGGACCAGCCCGTGACAGTTACCCGGGAGATGTGGAACACTCTCCAGAGGTGGATCGTTCTGGCACATCTGCAGGAGGGCATCCCGTTCGTCCGCCCCGAGCAGACGGTCTCTCTATCGACCGATGCATCTCTGATGGGTTGGGGTGCCCATCTGGGGGAGCACAGAGCGCACGGCCTCTGGTCCCCTCGGGAGTCCCGATGCCATATCAACCTGCTGGAGCTCTGAGCGGTCCGCCTAGCTCTCACCGCCTTCGCTCAGTTTCTCCGGGGTCAAGTGGTTCAGGTCCAGACGGACAATACCACGACCATGTACTATCTGAACCGCCAGGGCGGGACACGCTCCATGCTGTTATGCAAGGAAGCTCTCCACATATGGTCCCTCGTGCGCAGCCTGGAGGCGGATCTCCTAGCCATTCATGTGGCAGGAGCCTCCAACACCCTGGCTGATGCCCTAAGCCGGATAGGGGCTGCGTCCCATGAGTGGTCTCTCCTGCCAGAGGTAGTACAAGATCTGTTCTCCCACTGGGGCACGCCTCAGGTGGACCTGTTTGCCTCCAGGGAGAATGTGAAGCTGAGACTGTTCCATGCCCGCCCCCCTCAGCAGAGCTCACTGCAGGGGGATACCTTCTCAAGGCCGTGGACCCCAGGCCTCTTCTGTGCCTTTCCCCCATTTCTCTTGATCCACAAGGTGCTTCTCAAGGCGAGGAGGGACAAGGCGCAGGTGATTCTGGTAGCCCTAGACTGGCCCTGCCAGTTCTGGTATCCAGATCTCCTCAGCCTCAGCTCCAGGCTCCCGAGGCAGCTTCCAGCCCGCCCGGACCTGATCTCAGTCAACCAGGGGAAGGTATTCCATCTGGACCTTCAATCCCTGCACCTGACGGCCTGGTTCCTGAGCGGCTAGAGTTCCAGGCCTTGGGTCTTTCCGACGAGGTCCTCAACGTCGTTAAGGCATCCCGTAAGGAGTCGACCAGGAAATGCTATACCTTCAAATGGAAGAAGTTCTCCATTTGGTGTCAGGGGAAGGGCTTGGACCCTTCCTCCTGTCCCTTGGCAAGCATTCTAGACTACCTGTGGTCCCTTTCTCAGCAAGGGCTTCGGTCGACGACCCTTAAGGTGCACCTGGCAGCCATCTCTGCTTACCAGGCGTGGGCCGGGAAGCAGTCGGTGGCACAGGAGAAGGTGGTTGGGTGCTTTTTCAAAGGCCTTGACCACATTTCCCCTCCGGTGCGAGAACCTCCACCTCCATGGGATCTACTGCTGGTATTGGCCAAGCTCATGGGCAAGCCATTCGAACCGATGCACAGGTGCGATATTTCCCACCTGTCATGGAAGACCGCCTTCTTGGTGGCTATCACGTCAACCAGAAGGATGGGAGAGCTCCAGGGACTTTCCATCAAGTCTCCTTATCTGGTCTTCCACAGGGAGAAGGTTGTCCTGCGCCCCCACCCGAAATTCCTTCCGAAGGTGGTGTCGGAGTTTCACCTTAACCAGGTGTTGACTCTGCCGGTGTTCTACCCCAGTCACACCTCAGAGGCCAAATATAGGCTCCATACTTCGGACCCTAGATGAGCACTCGCTTATCATAAGGAGCGGACGGCTGAAGTTCGGGTAGAGGTTCGCCATCTGTTTGTCACCTACGCTGAAGCCGCACCTGGCAGACCTGCAGTCAAGCGGACGATAAGCAGGTGGGTCACCTCCTGCATAGAGCTCTGCTATAGGTTGGCGGGCATGGAGCCTCCCAGAGGGATAAGAGCTCATTCTACCCGCCATACCGCTGCTTCGTTAGCTGCTTCCAGGGATGTCCCTATCCAGGATATCTGCAGGGCTGCTACCTGGAAGTCGGCACATGCCTTTATTACCCACTACCACATCAACCTTTAGTCACGCCGGGATGCTGGTTTTGGGGCCTCGGTTCTCCAGTCTCTTTTTCCCCAAGTAAGTATCGGGGGTGTGCGCCTTGCCTCCCTTCTCCCAGAGAACTGCTAGGAGTCTGCCAATAAGTGTGGATTGAACAACATATCCATGTCCCTAGAAATACAGGTTACTCACCTGTAACAGGAGTTCTAGGAATGGTATGTATTGTTCATCTGACAACACTCCTCCCGGCTCGACGCACAGCCTGGCTTCCAGCGGGCTAGATCTGGCGTCATGGGGCGGAGCCAAGAGTTTTACCACCCGGGTGGGTGGGAGGAGCCAGCTTGAAGACCTTCCGGTAAGATTGGCAACCTGCCAATAAGTGTGGATGAACAACATATACCATTCCTAGAACTCCTGTTACAGGTGAGTAACCTGTATTTTAACGGCCATTACCTCTGCCACACGTATCAAGTGAATTGCAAGGCTTTGTAGTGGAACCTGATTTTATCTCCTTTCACAGGGATAAAGTGGTCCTTAGAACCAATAGAAGGTTCTTGCCCAAAGTGGTTTCAAATTTCCATTTGAATCAGTCTGTGTCTCTCCCTGTTTTCTTCACTGATCATTCTTCCTCAGGGGAGAGGAGGCTACACAGCTTAGATGTTAAAAGAGCCCTTAGCTACTACATAGAGCGTACCAAGGGTCACAGGTTTGATTCCCTCCAGTTGTTCCTCACTTATGGGGAAGTGGGAAAGGGCAAACATGCTACCAAGAGAACTATTGCCAGGTGGATTGTGTCTTGTATACAATTCTGCTATGAGAAACTGGGAAAGATTCCACCCTCTGGCCTGAGGGCTCACTCTACAAGAGGTACAGCTGCTTCCCTGGCTCGTGCCAGGGATATCCCTCTCTTAGAAATTTGTCAAGCAGCCACCTGGAAAACAGTCCATACCTTTACCAAGCATTACTCCCTGGATATCCAGGCTAGGAGCGATGCTCAGGTTGGCACAGCAGTACTTCAGAGCCTATTCCCAAAGTAGGTTCTGTCCCTCCTCCATGGAGGTACTGCTTGGTAGTCTGCATTTGTCAGAATACAGCAAGACTTCATGTTGTTTGAAGAAAAAATTACCCACCTTAGTAATTATGTTTCTTCTATTGGAGTCTTGCTGTATCCACCCCCCCCCCCTCTGAGAACCTGGTTTTGGAAAATGGGTGGGTAGGCTCAGTGTTGCACCTCAGGGGTGCTCCTTTTTCACTCTCTTCTTTTTGTTTGTGTGTTGTTTTATTATTATTCTTATTTGGATTGGTTTTGGGGTTTTGAGTTTCCTGACTTGAGTCTTCCTTTGGGAATCCAAAACTTTTGTTGCCAGTTGGCTAGTAAAATTTAGAGTTTCCACATAGGATAGTTAGTGAGTTTTTGGCTGGTAAGAATGTGACGGTTGGATTTCAAAGGGCTCCAGAACGAGACTCCAACCGAGCTCGAGCTCAGCATTCTATGCTCTGCATAGAAAGTTAACCCTTTGTTCTCCGGGGCAGTTTAAAGGCTGGGGCTAACTGCATTTGTCAGAATACAGCAAGACTCCAATAGAAGAAACATAATTACTAAGGTGAGTAACTTTTTCTTCCTGCCTGCTGAATGAAACTGGATAAGCAGTGCATTAGACTAAGCTCCATAATACACTCTCGTGTATCATGGAGCTTTGTAAGCTCTGTTTTAAGTACATTATTGGCGCTAATCATAACTATTATTGTAAACATTATTTTAAACAGTGTGACTTACATCCATAGCACAACACTGCTGTTTATGGCTAGAATACAGTGGCCTCCTGGAATATATGGTGATTTTGAACTGTGTTTCATGTACCCACGATATGCCTCACACCCAGTGAGCGCTTCAGGCACCAGACTGTCATGTCTGCCAAAGATGTTGGTTCCTTCTGGCTCTCATTCCATTAGATTCATCTTTATTTCTGTCACACACACACACACACACACACACACCTTGCCCTTGGTCTTATGGCTGGGGTTCCCTTCCTGCAGCTCACCATAGTACCTGGGCTGCAGCAAACATCTTGGAATCATTTGAGCTTACCTAGACAGGTATCAAGCATGTAGTGGGAAATTGCTCTCTGAGGCAGAATTAATAAATAATGCTACTGTGCTCTACTTTATTTACAGCAAGTATGTACAGATGTGCTTATGGTTGAAAATAATACAGTTACATGTCATAGCTTCCAGTTACAGCCTTTTTTCCCAGCTCGAATGCTCCAGCCTTATTCTTGTCTAATTACAGCCACAGGTTCACTCTGCACAGGGTTCTCTACACTGCCCCCGCCCCCCAGTGATCCAGATAATGTTGACATTCAAGAATACTCACCATTTTTGACATTAGGCAAGTAAAATATCATTTTGATTAATCAAACGTGCTTTAGACTTGGAAAAACAGCTCCTTTGAAGTATTTACAGATCAAAAATACTTTTAAAGAATATTTTTTTTAAATTGGTGAGTAAAATAAGCCATTACTCACTTTATCTGGAGCACTGCTGACCCCTTTTACTCCTAAACCAGATATTTTTACAGGGCTATCTGAAAGAGAGGCTTATTGGGCTAGGCCGTCGGTGCGGCGGTAGCACTATTGCTTTCAACACTGGTGACCTGTGTTCAAGAAGCGGCTGGAGAGAGGAGGTTTGAGCATTTTTAGGACACACTCCTCCTCCAAGGGGGAGAGGGCTGTCACACCACCCTGTTACTATTGACTGTGGGTTCACAGGTAGCAGCACAGGACTCATGGTGTGGGGCGGGGAGGCTGCCATTAGGTGCTTGGCTGAGATGTGCACCAGCACGTCCTCAGCTTGGACTTCTGTCCTTCATGCTGACATCCTCATGAGTGGGGGTTCAGGGAAAAAGCAATGAAAAAAACTAGGTATAAAAACCAAGCCCCGACTGCCGCGCAGAATAAGCCTCGACATCTGGAGGGGGGACGGAGCATGGATGATTGGTATAACTGCCACTGAGCCCCGTCAGCAGTGGGAGTTAAAATATATTTAAAGAATAAAAAGAAAGAAAGAGAGCCTTATCTAAAGAATAAAAAGAAAGAGAGGCTCACTTAATGTCCTGGCTATTTGTCCTGTCCCTTGCCTGAGTCTTACAGCTGGGGTTCCCTTCCCACAGCTCATTGTAGTATCAGGGCTGGCCTCAAGCTTTGTGGACTCATTTGCTGTTACCAAGACAGGTATCAGGTATGCAGAGATATTGTACGCAGAGGTAGAATTAATAAATTTTACTTTATTTACAGCAAATATGTACAGATGTCCTTGTGGATGGACATAATACAGGTACATGTAACAGCTTTCAGTTTACACTGCAGTTCCATAGACAAAGCATACAGCTGCTCTTCCCAGCTTGACTGCCCAAGTTTTATTGTTGTCTCATTACAGTGCCAAGTTCACACTGCCCCCCCCCCACACTCCTGAAACAGATATCTTTAAAGGGTAATTTGAAAATATGGTGCCTGAAAATAGGCAGTTGCTCTTGTCCAGTGTACCTGCCCAGTTATCAAAAACTAAATAAATAAATCTGAAAGCGAGGCTAACTTAACAGCCTAGCTGTTTGGTCATTTCTAGATACATAGTCATGAGTCACACCTGCAACCCATTTGACCTTCAACACGGAGTCTTATTTGGTCATTTGTTGGGTACATAGTCACAGATAACACCTGCAACCAGTTTGACCACCGACCTGTAAACATTGGCCCCATCTACAAGATCCTGGTCCTGATAAAGACGTTCCTAGGCTACTTAGCTAATAAAAACATTCTACAGAAGGTCCATCATGAGGAGAAATGGAATGGAGCAGCAAAATCCAAAATCTGTTACATTTCTTATAAAAGTGTGGTTCCAACATATAAAAGCTTTATTTTTTGATGGATCCAGATTCCTTCTGTGCACCCATAGAAGACTTTGTTTTAGAGTTTTACATTTCTTACCTTTTTCAATTATGTTGTGAGCTGGTTCCTTCTTTGAAGAAGAACACTGTACAAAGTTTCAGTACTGTCAGACTTGTAGCAAGTAAGTCCATGCTGGTGGCAGAAGATCTCCTAAGCTGCTTAAAACCTGATGGTCTCTTGTACATATCATATCTAAAAATTAAAATGAGACCCATCTAAAGACTGCAGAAATGGTTAAATTATTCTTTGTTGAATCCTGGTTCCCATAATGTTTCCCAGATTCATCTATGCTCAAAGCCCAGAGATAAACAAAAATATTGTCCCCAGCACACAGTGGGTCAGGATTCCAGGTAAGACACCCCAGTGTTTCAAATTTAAGTTTAAAACCTTATAACATTTTGGGTAATTATGATATTTCAGTCAAATGACAGCCTACTGCACTGTTAAAGGAAGCTATCCTTAAGTTTCACAAGTCTCTAATAACCAGTTCCAAGTCCTTAGGTCCAAGGACATTTAATCCCAATACAAGGTCCTTTGGTCCAGTCTCATTCATAAAATGCAGTAGGCTATTGCTCATGTGGAGGGATTAGTAAAACAGTTTCCAGACTCTTGTGGTTTCAACATATAACAGGAGATGGAGTGATGATGAGGACCAAAGTGCGGCCAGGGGAAATACACCAGAAGTTAATTTTAGTTCATGTTAACCAGATTACTTCACACAGAGGGTGGTTAGCACCTGTAGTAATCTACCTGGTGAAGTTGTGAAAGGTAGCACTGTTAAGGTTTTCAGAGCAGGACTAGACAGATTCTGGAGGGAGCTTGGCACTTAGGGTTTCACTTCTTGAGCTGGGGTAGTAATCTGGCTGAGAATGATGGATGTGTTGATAGTCAAACTTGGTTTATTAACTATCATGTGGTAGTAGGGGTGAACAAGACAGACTCTGAGTCACTTACATCACCACAGTACTGTTAGTTTGGTACAAGGGAGGATTAATTTTTTGTGACTTCCCCAGATTATTGTGTTTCTTTAATTCTTTTGTTAAAATGATGTTTTTTTTTTTTTTGGTAACATTGATAATACAGAGCTCTATAAAGACAAATGTCCATTTGGCTCGCTTATCTGCTAATTTAATATCCCTCTATATGTCTGCCATTTAAATAAGTATCAAGAGACTGTTTGAAGGATATCATTGTTTTACTTGCTACAGCCTCAATCGGCAAGTCGGTCCAAACTCTTGCCACCCTATTTGAAAACCAGAACATACGAGACTGTGTCTTACATCTATCCACCTTAAGCTGCAAGGGGTGGGCATGGGTGTTATGCAGCTGTACCCTGAGGTGCAAATCCAATTGCTCCCACAGCTGATTTTCAGGTAATGCCCGATAAATTAGGCACATATCCCCTCTCAACCTACGGTATTCAAGGGTCTATAGGTCCAGTTTCTTCAACCTATCCTCATAAGCCAGATCCTTAACTTCATTAATTATTTTGGTTGCCCTTCACTGTACCCTCTCAAGGGATTTTATATCCCCTTTGTAGCCTGGTGCCCAGAACTGCACACAGAATTCTGTATGAGGCCTCATGAGAGAGGTATACAAAGGGAGCAATACCTCTCCTTTCCTACTTTTGATGTGCCTATGTATGCATCCGAGGATTCCATTTCTCTTCTTAACCACCTGATTACAGTGTGAGTGGAACTTAAGGTCATTACTGACCCTAATACCCAAGTCTGTTTCCTCATGTACTGCTTTGAGGGTACTACCACCCAAACTATAGTTCACTTCAAGATTTTTTTTACTGAAACACATAACTGTACACTTGTCTGTATTGAAGATCGCCCTATTTTCCCTAGCCCATAGCCCCAGTTCTCCAAGAGCTAGTTGTAAGTTTAAAGCATCTGCTTTACTATTAGCTGGAAGGCCTGTACGCGTGTCGTCTGCAAATTTGGACAACCAGATGTCTGATGTTACTTGCATAGTAGACATGTAGATATTAAACAAACACAGTCCCAAAACAGATCCCTGCGCATACTCATTGCTTCCTTGCAAACAACCAATCCCCTATCCAGTTGACTATTTTAGGATGTATCCCCAAGTTAGAAATAATTTTAATCAATTGTTCATGAGGGACCTTATCAAATGCTTTTGCAAGGTCTAAGAATATAACGTCCACTGGACTGCCTTCATCAAGTGATTTACTAACTTTATTGTAAAACTCCAGTAAGTTTGTTTGACATGAACGTCCCTTAGTAAATCCATGTTGAGATTCATCTTTTCAAACAACATGAAGTCTTGCTGTATTCTGACTATTGCAGTTAGGTCCTGCCTTTCAACTGCCCCGGAGAACAAAGAGTTAACTTTCCACGGCCAGCATGAAACGTTCAGCATGAGCTCGGTTGAAGCCCCTGTCTGCTGTTGTTTAAACTCCAACCGTCAGATTCTTTACTTCGCCTCACTGAACAGTCGCTCTGGAGATTTCTCCTTTGCTCGGTTCAAAAAAAGTCGGTTAAAGTGTCGTTTTTCACCCGGTTTCTACCGAATTTCTGCTACCGAATCTGTCGGTTTAAGTCTCTGTCTGTGGTACCGTGAGTACTAGATAGGTTTTACATTTAGTTTCTGTGTGGAACTTGTAAATTTGGGATTGGTTCGGTTGAACCGATCAGATTGGTCTTAAAAAGTTTTCAATTTATTTAGAGTGTGGTAACCAGTCCGTATCGGTTCTAAAAAAAAAAAAAACAGATTTAATTACATTTTTTTCCAAGACCCGTAACATGGTCAGGAACCGATAGGGGAGTCTTGTCTGGCGGATTGCCGGAAAAAGGGTAAGTTTTGGATAGGATTGGCCATGTCTGAGAAACCCAAGAAATAAAACGGGCCCACTGGGTTTCAACACTGCAGTGTGTGTGTGTGGGGAAGCCTTTGCTAAGGCTGGTCCCCACACAACCTGTGTTTATTGTCTGGGGTTTGACCACCTTGATTCAGACTGTCAAATTTGTAAAAGTTTTCCCAAATCTACCCTGGATAAGAGAGTAGGTAGACTGAGGGAAAGGGAGGCCGAGAAGTCCGCTGACCCAGATGGCCAGCCCGGTTCGGTTCCGACTGAACCAGAAGGAGTGCCCTCTGACCAGGGTGAAACTTCTTCAGGCAAAAGGAGAGCCGATTCTGAGGAGTCGGTTCCGGTTAAAAGAAAGAGAAGAGAAAAATCATCTGGTTCGGATCCACAAATTCTTTCTCCGACCGCTGATGAAATAGCCAAAGTGATTAGGATAGGGCAGTTGCTAACTTCGGTTCCGGCCGAACTGGCACCATCTGTCAGGGGCTCGGTTCGGTCGGGTCCCCCGGTTCCAGATTATACTTTAGAAGAATTTTATGAACCAGACGAGGAGGAGGGAGAGTATGAGGATGATGATGGTGACTATGAAAGTCTGGATGTACCTATTGATCCGGACATCTCCCCAGACAGACCTTCAGGTGTTTCTCCTCCTAGGCTTTCTGAGTCCCTTTCCCACTTTATGTTTTGCAAGAAAGTGGTTGAAACCCTCCAGCTTCCAATAGAAGAAGTAGTAGAGTATCGGGAGGAGCCTGATTTTGTTGAAATGATGGACATCCCAGAGTCCAGGAGACTGTCTGTTCCCCTCCATAAATCTTTTGGGAAACAGACATTTAAAATTCTAAAGACTCCTAACTCCATACCTCCTGTGGACAGATGAATGGACAAGAGGTATATCCCTTTCAGGCTCTGACACAGAGTTCCTTTCTCAGCAATGCAGCCATGTTGGGGTAGTGCAGGCTGCTGCCTGTGATAAGGCAAATATTCCCTTGGCATCACACTCCCCAGATAAGGACTCCAGGAGGATTGATGCCATGGCAAAGAAGCAGTACATGGCAGCATCTTTGGGACTCAGGCAGGCTAACTATATGGCCTACTCAGCTAGATACCAGAAGTCCAGGTGGGACACTGTGCTGGCTCTGGCTAAACAGGCCCCTGACCAGCTTGCCAAGGAGCTGGAGCAGGTGGCTGCGGATGGGATTGAGGCATCCAAGGTGCAATTTCATGGTGCTGTGGACTCCAGTGATGTTTCATCTAGAGTCATGGCTACATCTGTGGCCCTTCAGAGGATGGCTTGGCTCAGATGTACTAGCCTATCACAGGATACCCAGGCTAAGGCCATGGATTTCCCTGTCATTGGTAATTCTCTGTTAGGGGAGCAGACAGAGAACTACATGAAAAAGATGGACAAGTACAGGACCACAAAGTTCAAAATGGTGACTCTGGGAATAATTCTGCCCCTCTAAGGCCAGGGGACTGGCTAGCCTCCCTGGACCTCAAAGATGCCTACTTTCACATTCCCATCAGGTGTTCCCACAGAAAGTACCTAAGGTTCAAGTTGCCCTCAGGCCACTATCAATTCAGAGCAATGCCCTTTGGCCTAACATCAGCCCCAATGGTGTTCACAAAGTGCCTGGCAGTACTGGTTGCTTTCCTAAGGAGAAAAAAGATTTCCATCTTTCCGTATCTGGACGACTGGCTCGTAGTGGGTCAGTCTCCAGACCAGGTCGAGTCACATCTGCAAGTGGCTCAGCAAGTGCTCACTTCCTTTGGATTCCTCCTCAACCTTCCAAAGTCAGTTCTCGAGCCAGTACAGCTCCTCACCTTCATAGGGGTGGAAGTGAATACAGTAAGGGTAAGAGGCTTCCTTCCCCTGGACAGGGCAAGGACCGTTATGGAACTGGCCTCTTCATTCACCCTGCAGGTGTCTCGACCATCAAGGCATTTCCTTCAGCTTCTGGGCCACATGGCAGCTTCCACAGCAGTGGTCCAGGGAGCAAGATTCCAAATGAGGGACATTCAGTTCCACTTAAGAGCCTTCTGGTCCCAAAGAAAGGATTCCCTTACCAAACTAATCCCAGTGACCCGAACCCTGATCCAGGCTTTGCAATGGTAGCAGGATCAGGACAATTTGAGACAAGGAGTTCCTTTTGTCACTCTGTGATACTCACCACAGATGCTTCCCTGCTGGGCTGGGGAGCCCACCTGGGGGATCTTACCACCCAGGGACTGTGGTCACTTCAAGAATCTCTGCTTCACATCAGTCTCTTGGAACTCAGAGCAATGTTTCTGGCACTGCGAGCCTTTTCCAAATCTGTATGGAACAAGGTGGTCCAGATCAGAACAGAGAACACCACCACCATGTGGTACATCAGCAAGCAAGGAGGCACTCGGTCTATGGCCATGTGCACAGAAGCAATGAAGTTGTGGTCCCTGGCTTATTCCCTGCAAAACTGTCTAATAGCAGTTCACCTCCCAGGGAAGGACAGTGTCCTAGCAGATGCTCTCAGCAGGATATCCCAGGGCCATCACGAATGGACCCTAGATCCCCTAGTTTTGAAAGTGATTTTCTCGAGATGGGGCACTCCAGAGATAGATCTTTTTGCAGCCCCAGACAATCACCAACTTTCTCTCTTTTGTTGCAGACCCCCAGTCTTGGGCTCAGTCCCCCTGGATGCTCTGATTCTGAATTGAGAAGGGACATTTCTGTATGCTTTTCCCCCCTTCCCTCTCCTGTTCAAAGTGTTAGTCAAGATCAGGTCACACCATGCAAAGTGATTCTGATTGCTTCAGACTGGGCCAGACAGCCTTGGTACCCACTGTTGCTGTCCTTAGCAGTCCACCTTCCCCTATCTCTTCCCAGGAATTACATCCTGTTGACATCCTCTCAGGGGAGGATTTGGTATCCGAACCTCAAGTCTCTCAATCTCAAGGCATGGCTCTTGAAGAGTTAGTTTGCTGATCTGCACCTCTCTCAAGGGGTTCTGGATATCCTTAAGGCTTCTCGTAAGCCTTCAACAGAAAGACTTACAACTCCAAATGGAAAAGGTTCACTATTTGGTGCTCTAATAAGCATATTTCTCCAGAATCTGCTGGGTTGCGTACAGTTCTGGACTATATGGTCCATCTTAATGGCTTACGACTTAGGCCAGCTACACTTAAGGTGCATTTGGCAGCTGTTTCTGCCTTCTTGTCAGTAGGCAAACTCTGTCATCTGTCAACCCATCCTGTGTTTTGCAAGTTCTTCAAGGGATTGCTGCACACCAATCCCCCCTTTAGGGACCCTGCTCGGGACCTTAATGTTTGCATTGCTCAGCTTATGCAACCACCCTTTGAGCCTTTGTTCTCTGCAGAGCTTAAGTACTTGACTTGGAAAACTGTGTTCTTGGTAGCCATTACCTCTGCCAGGCGTATCAGTGAATTGCAAGCCCTGTCAGTGGAGCCTGATTTCATCTCTTTCCATAGAGATAAAGTGGTCCTAAGAACTAACAGGAAGTTTTTGCCTAAGATGGTCTCAGATTTCCACCTTAGTCAGTCTGTGTCTCTCCCTGTTTTCTTCACTGACCATTCCTCCTCTGGAGAGAGAGGAGACTGCACAGCTTGGATGTTAAAAGGGCCCTCAGCTACTACATAGAGCACACCAAGGGTCACAGGTTTGAGTCCCTCCAATTGTTCCTCAGATATGGAGAGGTTGGTAAGGGCAAACCTGCCACTAAGAGATCTGTTGCCAGGTGGATTGTCTCTTGTATGCAATTCTGCTATGAAAAACTGGGTAGAACCCCCACCCTCAGGCCTGAGGGCTCACTCTACTAGAGGTACAGCTGCTTCCCTGGCTGCTGCCAGGGATATTCTTATCTTAGAAATTTGTCAAGCAGCCACCTGGAAAACAGTCCATACATTCACCAAGCATTACTCCCTGGATATCTAGGCTAGGAGTGATGCTTGGTTTGGCACAGCAGTACTTCAGAGCCTATTCCCAAAGTAGGTTCTGTCCCTCCTCCATGGAGGTACTGCTTGGTAGTCTTCAGTAGTCAGAATACAGCAAGACTTCATGTTGTTTGAAGAAAAAATTACTCACCTTAGTAATGTTGTTTCTTCTAATGGAGTCTTGCTGTATTGTGACCTACTACCTGAAGAATCCCCTCTCACCACCAACCAAGACAGTCCTGCATATTAGTTGAGACTTTTATCATACTAGCCTAAAGGATTTCGACAGAACCTGGGACAGTTTTGCCACCAGAAAAAGACAAGGGGCCTGGTTCAAGAGGAGGAGGTCTAGTTTGCCTTTACGCATCCCACTTCAGAGGGGGTGGTGGCTACAGCAGCTTGTGAGATATTCTGAGCACCACCTTCCTCTGTATTCCCTGAGCAAGCATCTAGAAAATTGAACCTGGACATAAGGTTGAATTCATTAGCCTCCCCCTCATTGAGACAGGCAGTTTATCTATTAAGCCAAGTACCAGCATTGTCTTTGATGATACTGTGCATAGAGTTGTTTCCACAGGAGAACAAAGAGAAAATACTCTATGCTGTATAGTATAGCAGGGATGTTGTGAAACAGCAGCTGTAAAGATGCTTCAGTTCCGCTCATTCCATGCCCTAGCAGTGTCCTTGTGACAGCATGTCTGCTTGCGCTGCATGGATTTTTCGAGTGAAACACAGCACAGACTTCCTGACTATTACTTTAGGTGACAAAGGATTCCAAACTACTGTTAAATCCCTCCCGAGGTGTTAAAAGGGCTTTTCATATTATCGTTGCAGTCTATGAACTAACATTATTTTCATGGGCAAAAGCCCAAGAAACAAGGATATGAGAAGCAGTCCATTTCCAGTAGTCATGAGATAGGTAAGGGGTCTGGTAGATCTAAAGCCCTTGTTACCAGTAGATGCTCAGGCCAATCTGGTAAGCAGCTGTCTTAATATGCAGCTTCCTCGCCACCCTTCCACCTTCTACATTACTAATTCCCCCAGAGATATTTGCAATCTGTATCTACGTATCAAGGAACATAGAAAAGTTCATTCTGTCCAGAATGTCAAGATTCTTGATATTCACAACGGAATTGCCAGTAACAGCCAGCTCTTTTGCTCTGACCCAGTGTGTCTTTTCATCAGTTGGTGCATATTTCTAGTGGGTCTGACAAGATGAAACATAGCGCAGAAAATGGCAAGCCAGAGGACTAAAATAGAGGTTATACACTAGCATTGCAAGATGCAGCAGATTGTGATTCCTCTTCATTTTCAGAAAGAGCCCCCAACTCGGAAAAAAAGAAACCACGGAACATGAGGATGAGGCATACCCTGGCTCAGAAGCAGGTGAGCTGATTGATGAGAAACCCTTAGGAGACAGTGCCTCCGCTCTTCAGTTCAGAAGATATTTCCTTCTTAGTGTAACAGATGTGTTGAAAATTACCATGTAAATGTGACTGCTTTTTTAAAATACCAAATACATATATTAAGCTGACCATTTGATATACTGGGTGCATAGAAAAACAAGTTTCGGATCCAAATGAAATGACAACCAATTCTGCTGCAACAGATTTCAATTTCACTGGAACTGCTTTGCTGGATTCTCTACAGGTGGATTTTGCCTGAAAGCCTCTATGAAGACTGTGTTGATGTGATTGATGCTAGAAAAACAAAAACCTGACAAAAAACAAAACTGCTTTCTGTCTTAGAAAACAAAAGAAAAAACGTAATACTTGTGTCCTGAGCTTAAATTATTTAGTGTCTGTCACCACACCTCGAAGGACGCGGTGAACTGGCTTGCTCACTTAATGATGATGCCACCTACCTGGTCACAACTGACTCATGGCTGCTTCCTTCAAGTCTCACCATAGGCCCCATTTCACACAGAACAAGGCCAGGCTCTTGCTCACGCAGTAGAAGTCCCCTCTGACATGGGAATCCCCCTCGTCACTCCTCTGACATGGGAATCCCCTTATCGCTTCTCTGACATGGGAATCCCCCTTGTTGCTCCAGGTACACCTTACACCTGCTCTGTATCAGATAAAGGTATACTTCTTAAATTGGTAGTTCTCTCTTAAAAGGCAGATCACAGAATTGCCCTGAAAATAGATTACCATCCCATACTTACTAACACACTGTAGTCACAGATGTGTTCAAGTTAGAATAGTTTATTTAATATTTACATAAGATATACTGTACGAAAGTAATGGAATGCACACATACTAGGACATTCAAAATAAACCATTTTAAAAACAAAAGCACAGAAGAGGAAAACTCCAACTAAATTGACTAAAATTCTAAATCTTACAAGTCTCTGCACACAGCAAACAGTTCACACAGAATTGGTCCTTCTGTTGTACAAGGCTGGGCTCAGTCTTGTATCTTGGTAGTGGGCTGAGGAAAAAGAGGGGTTGAACTCTCTGCTCACTGTTTAAAGGGTGCATAGTAGGAGAAAGAAAGCCAATAAACCTATTTGTGATGGAGATCCCCAGGGGCCGTAAAACTACCATACAGCTAGCAGGCTAATTTAGGAAAAACTCCTAATAGCAGACAGAGGGAAGGACACACTAGGACTTAACATACATATCAAAGCACTCTGCATAACATATGTTTTTTGCAAATTCTGGGTGGACTGCTCCTTTAACAACATATGTCTCAAGCTCTCAGGATATAGCATGCTTGTTTTGACAGCCCACTACACTCTGTGTCACACCTTCTTGGTGATTTGAGACTAGAAGCCCATTTTTCTCTGAAGAATTCCAGTTGGGATACAGGCATTTGCTCAGGGTAAGTGTTTATTTACATGCTACTCATACAGCTCCCATTTAGAAAACCCCCTTACCCAAAATTTCTGTTCACGTTGTAAATTTTATTATGACTGTGTAGCTGGAGTCTCTTGTTAAAGTTCACTCATTTCACAGCAGAGGGCATAGTCTGATTTGGCTCCTGCAGACTACATGTCTCCATCTTTAGCCATCCAGCAATACCTAAATTGCCCTTCTTTATGCTGAAACAAAAAAGTACCACAATTCTGTAAGCAGTGTTCCTGCATAGAGTTTAGGTTTTCCGGGGGTGGGGTCTCAGGCTCAAAACTGTTGGCCTAAACAGTGAATCTATTTTTAGAATAACCCTATTTGGGGTGTCGAGCATGGACCCCCCCCAACTCACCTATGTTCCTGCAGACAATACTGCAGGTTCTATAAATGGTTACCACAATTCCGGTAAACTGGATGTCCCCACACAGGAATTAATATAACAATCAGAGACTCAGAAAGACAGATAACAGAAATTAAGATGCAGGCTGCTTTATAACTGTTACATCTCCTTTCTCACAAAAATATGAAAAAAGCATCTCTTTGGGTGCACCCTAAAAAAGCTCTTCACGTGGCTAGCCAGTTACTGCCTAAGGACTCCCTTTATTTGAGTTCTTATTCCCACTTTTGTATTGTACAAAGCTAAAAGTTTTTCCTTTTGCATGCTGTCATGTAAGATGGCTGTACAGCACATTTCTCATTTTTCTTTTGTTTGTTTGGAGGTACCAGGCCCCAGTCTGCTGGTCTTTGGTCTCATGGTTTGACACCCCCATTTCTATTTTACTTTTTCTGTTTTTTGCTGGACTTCAAACTCCTGCTTTTAGGCCACTTGCCTGCTTTACCTCCCTGGAGGTTTCTACAAGCTGGCTTTCTCAGTGGAGTCGATATCCCTGAAAGTTTGCCACACCCAGTGTCCACATGGTGCCTAAACTTAGTATGGCACACCCTGGTTTCTCAGCACACATTTCTTTACAAGACTGTAGCATCTTACTCAGTTGTACTACTTGTGCAGTTGTCAGCACCTAGGAGAGTACAGTGGCATCCACAATGGTTCTTTCACAAACCATACCAATGAGATTTACGTGTGGATCCATCTTGCTCCACTTAAATGGGTGACTACATGATTTCTTCCATACCATGGGAAGACGTCACAATGATCCTTTTATCTGTGCAGCTCAGGGTGCCCCAGGCTCCCTTAATGCTCATGTCTACACTCTGACGTGGCTCCTTGGTTTTAGATGGGGAAATCAAAGCTGCTTGTCCTTTGTGCCCAGCATTCCCCACCTGTGGCACTGCAGACAAGTCCAGCAGTAGTCTGCCATATTTCTAAAGCTACTGGGCCGGAATTAATTGCATGTATCTCCTTTTTGTTTGGCTAACTCCCAAGTGTCCAGAGAAAGGAGTGTCATGGACTAGGAGTGTTTTCCTGTAATTCTTAGGGATCACTAGCTGTTGTAGTACCCTTCTATCTTGCCCTTGTCCTTCCTTAGGCTCCCATTCTCCACACAATAGCCCACTCTCCCTGTATGCCTCTTTTTTTACCTTTTCCCTTACATTCATGGCCTGGTAAGCTGCTCACTCATGACCCTCCCTAAAGTACTGTCTTCCACAGTGGGATATCTGCTCACATCAGGGTCTCAGCTGTCTGTAGCTATGGCACAGAACTGCTGCTCCCAGCTAGACTTTCAGACACATTGGGTACTTCCTCTGCAACTGACATAGGTGTTGTCATTTGTTGCATTGCACACTTTATTTTCTCGCTAGTCTGTCTCCTAGCATGCCTCCTGACGAAGAGATATTGCACCTCGAAGCACTGGGACCGGTCTGCTGGAATAGGTTGCTTATTTCACTCAATTTGGGTCACACCTGGAGACGAGCCTTGGCTCAATGTGCCTTTCCCAGTCACCAAATGTTTAAATAAAAAAAAATAAAACATTTTGTAATTTATGTGCATACACATTTATACCAGTAAAAGTTTGTTATACTGATATCTGGAGTGCAGGCTTTCCTTTGTGTTGATTGGCTGTCTCCTAACCTGAAAACAGGTGGCACATCCATTGTGAAGGTTGTACTTCTCCCATCTCCTGTATCCCTTGCCCACCTGCCCAGCTTATGAACACTTGTGCTGTTGCCATGGAGACCACAGGGACAACCATTCCTCAAATTCTGGTGAATTGACGTGGCATAAGTGGAAACAGATTAGTGCCAGTAATTCTGCTCCTTTCATGTACTACAGTGCATGTTATTGTGCTAAGCCTGGAGTGAGAGCTTGGGACAGAGTCTAGAGGCTGATGTCTGTTAGTCAAATTAGTCCGTTATTGGTTGAAGTCACATGGTCCCAGCAGGATACTGGGAGAATCAAATGAGATTCAGTAGATGTATGCGTGTTCTGTATGTCAGTGCTAATCAGGCAAGAGTGTAATTGGTAGGAGAGAGTGGATGCAACAGCTGCAAAGTTCCACCACATGATGACTGTGGTGGGTTTAGGGGTTGAGCGAGATTGATTGGAGAGAGTGGGAATGTCAGAGGCTTCAGCTTGCCAAGTGCCATCATAGGATGGCAGAGGCACAACTGAGAAGGAAGCACAGCTGCACTGGCTTAGCTGGAGGGTGGATGCTAAAGATGACTATGGCAAATTTTAATTGGGCAACTGGCCAAGAGAAGCAACACAACTAGCAAGTAGCATTACTTAATGAGACTCGGTGCTAGTTTCTTTGTGAGTCTGCCTGTGAAATAGGCTGGGACAGTAGTAGTAGTAGTAGAAGATTACTTTATTTCTTAAGCGCCCAATCCAATGGGGCTCTGAGCACTACACAATAATTATAAAATGCACAATTCAGAACTTTATATACATATAATAAATAAAATTATAAATAATGTATATAGAACAAAGCCTATGATGCAGTTCAGAGCTTGGTAATTCAAACAGTTCCAAAGGCCTCCCAAAAGAGGAAAGATTTCCAGCCCCTCTTAAAGGCCTCCATTGAGGGGGTCTTACTCAGAGCCCTGGGAAGCCTGTTCCATAGGGCAGGGTCAGCAATTGAAAAATCACGGTGTTAAGAGGATTTCAGCCTCACCCTAGGAACAGCTAGGGGGCCCACCTCAGAGGAGCGGAAGGAGCGAGAGAGCTGATAGTCAGTAGGTCTCTCAGGTGGCTAGAGCCAAGTCTGTATAGAGCCTTGTAGGTCAGCAAGCCAACTTTGATGGTGATAACGCCATTTCACAGGCAGCCAGCGCAGTTCACACAGGACCAGGTTTATATGACAAGACCTAGGAAGGCCAGTCAACAGCCAGGCTGTTGCGTTCTGAACCAGCTGCAGATGTTGTAGGACACCTCCACTCACCCCAAGGTATAAAGCGTTAAGTAATCGAGTCTAGAAGTGATGAATGCATGCACCAGTGAGGGCAGGTCTTTAATCTGGGCTATGTTTCTGAGAGAATAAAAGCCATTCAAACAACATGAAATCTTGCTGTATTCTGACATATGCAGTTAGGTCGTGCCTTTGAACTGCCCCGGAGAACAAAGAGTTAAACTTTCCATGGCCAGCATGGAATATTCACCTCGATCTCGGCTGAAGCCCCTGTCTGCTGTTGTTTAAACTCCAACCGTCAGATTCTTTACTCCGCCTCACTGAACAGTCGCTCCAGAGATTTCTCCATTGCTCAGTTCAAAAAAGTCGGCTAAAGTGTTGTTTTTTCGCTCGGTTTCTACCGAATTGCTGCTACCGATCTGTTGGTTTAAGTCTCTGTCTGTGGTACCGTGAGTACTAGATAGGTTTTCTGTATAGTTTCTGTGTGGAACTTGTAAATTGTGGATCTGTTCGGCTGAACCGATCAGTTTCAGGTAAAAAAGTTTGTAATTTTCTTAGTGTGTGGTAACTGGTCCGTATCGGTTCTAAAAAAAAAAAAAAGGGATTTTATTACATTTTTTTTCAAGACCCGTGACACGGTCAGGCACCAATAGGGGAGTCTTGCCTGGCGGATTGCCAAAAAAAGGGTAAGTTTTGGTTAGGATTGGCCATGTCTGAGAAACCCAAGAAAAAACACGGGCCCACTGGGTTTCAACACTGCAGTGTGTGTGGGGAAGTGTTTGCCAAGGCTGATCCCCACACCACCTGTGTTTATGTCTGGGGTTTGACCACCTCGATTCAGACTGCCAAATTTGTAAGAATTTTCCCAAATCTACCCTGGAAAAGAGATTAGGTAGACTGATTGAAAGGGAGGCCGAGAAGTCCGCTGACCCAGATGGCCAGCCCGGTTCTGTTCCGACCAAATCAGAAGGAGTGCCCTCTGACCAGGGCGATACTTTTTCGGGCAAAAGGAGAGCCGATTCTGAGGAGTCGGTTCCGGTAAAAAGAGCGAGAAAGGACAACCCAGAAATTCATACTCCGACCACCGATGAGATAGCCAAGGCGATAAGGATAGTGTAATCGCTTACTTCAGTTCCGACCAAACCGACACCATCTGGCAGGGGTTCGGTTCGGTCGGTTCCCCCGGTTCCGGATTACACTTTGGAAGAATTTTATGAACTGGATGAGGAGGAAGGAGAGTATGAGGATGATGATGGTGATTATGAAAGTCTGGATGTGCCTATTGACCCGGACATCTCCCCAGACAGACCTGCATGTGTTTCTCCTCTTAGGCTTTCTGAGTCCCCTTCTCACTTTCTGTTTTACAAAAAAGTGGCTGAGACCCTCCAGCTTCCTGTGGAGGAAGCAGTAGAGGATCAGGAGGAGCCTGATTTTGTTGAAATGATGGACATCCCAGAGTCCAGGAGACTGTCTGTTCCCCTCCACAAATCCTTTTGGAAACAGACACATAAAATTCTTAAGACTCCTAATTCCATACCTCATGTGGACAGACGAATGGACAAGAGGTATATTCTTTCAGGCTCAGACACGGAGTTCCTTTCCCAGCAATGCAGCCATGTTGGGGTAGTGCAGGCTGCTGCCTGTGATAAGGCAAATATCCCCTTGGCATCACCCCCCCCCCAAGACAAGGACTCCAGGAAGATTGATGCCATGGCAAAGAAACAGTACATGGCAGCATCTTTGGGACTCAGGCAGGCTAACTATATGGCCTACACAGCTAGATACCAGAAGTCCAGGTGGGACACTGTGCTGGCTGTAGCTAACTAGGCCCCTGACCTGCTTGCCAAGGAGCTGGAGCAGGTGGCTGCAGATGGGATTGAGGCATCTAAAGTGCAGTTTCATGCTGCTGTGGACTCCAGTGATGTTTCATTAAGAGTCATGGCTACATCTGTGGCTCTTCGGAGAATGGCTTGGCTCAGATGTACTAGCTTATCACAGGATACCCAGGCTAAGGCCATGGATTTCCCTGTTATTGGTAATTCTCTGTTTGGGGAGCAGACAGAGAACTACATGAAAAAGATGGATGAGTACAGGACCACTTACAGGAGTGCTCAGGCCAAAGAACGGCAAGCTACTCCTCAAAGGCAGCAGTCCAGGGGCAGGGGGTAGGCCTTTCCAAAGGCCTTTTTACCAAGCTCAGGCCTCCTCTTCTTACTCTCAGAGGGGGTTGTTTAGAGGGCGAGGCAGACGGGGGATGAGCAGGCCTGAATCCACCCCTCAGCCTAAAGCCCCTGCCAGGCAGACACCCTGATGGGTCTGCCCGGGCCGATTCTCCAATACCAGTAGGGGTCAGGCTGGCTTACTTTGTCCAGGACTGGAAGTCTCTGACATCAGACACGTGGGTCCTGGAAGTAGTAAGCCAGGGACTGGTTCTCAGCTTCAAAAAATTTCCCAAGATGAGAACCAGATCCTTTCCACCTGCAAATCCATCAGAGACCCTTTCCTTAGAGGCAGAGGTTTCTTCCCTCCTAGCTCTCAGAGCTATAGAGAGGGTTACCACCCTACACAAGGGCAAAGGATTGTACTCCCAGTTACTTCCTAATGCCCAAAAAGACAGGAGAATGGCGGCCCATCCTGGACCTAAGATATCTGAACAAACACCTTTTAAAACCAAAGTTCAAAATGGTGACTCTGGGAATAATCCTTCCCTCTCTAAGGCCAGGGGACTGGCTAGCCTCCCTGGACCTCAAAGATGCCTATTTTCACATTCCCATCAGGTGCTCCCACAGAAAGTACCTCAGGTTCGAGTTGCCCTCAGGCTACTGTCAATTCAGAGCAATGTCTTTTGGCCTAACATCAGCCCCAAGGGTTTTCACAAAGTGCCTGACAGTAGTGGTTGCTTTCCTAAGGAGAAAAAAAAGATCTCCATCTTCCCATACTTGGACGACTGGCTTATAGTAGGTCAGTCTCCAGACCAAGTCAAGTCACATTTGCAAATAACTTAGCAAGTGCTCACTTCCTTAGGATTCCTTCTCAACCTTCCAAAGTCAGTTCTCGAACCAGTACAGTTCCTCACCTTCATTGGGGCGGAGCTGGATACAATAAAGGCAAGAGCCTTCCTTCCCCTGGAAAGGGCAAGGACCCCCTTGGAACTGGCCTCTTCATTCACCCTGCAGGAGTCTCGACTAGCAAGGCATTTCCTTCAGCTTCTGGGCCACATGGCAGCTTCCACAGCAGTGGTCCCAAAGAAAGGATTCCCTTACCAAACTAGTCCCAGTGACTCGAACCCTGATCCAGGCCTTGCAGTAGTGGCAAGATCAGGACAATTTGAGACAAGGGGTTCCTTTTGTCACTCAGTCTCATTCAGTGATACTCACCACAGATGCTTCCCTGCTGGGCTGGGGAGCCCATCTGGGGGATCGTACCACCCAAGGGCTGTGGTCACCTCAAGAATCTCTGCTTCACATCAATCTCTTAGAACTCAGAGCAGTGTTTTTAGCACTGCAAGCCTTTTCCAAATCTGTGCAGAACAAGGTGGTCCAGGTCAGAATAGACAACATCACCACCGTGTGGTACATCAGCAACCAAGGAGGCACTCGGTCTACAGCCTTGTGTACAGAAGCAATGAAGTTGTGGTCCCTGGCTTATTCCCTGCAAACCTCTCTGATAGCAGTTCACCTCCCAGGGAAGGACAATGTCCTAACAGATGCTCTGAGCAGACTATCCCAGGGCCATCACGAACGGACCCTAGATCCTCTAGTTTTGAAAGTGATTTTCTCGAGATGGGGCACTCCAGAGATAGATCTTTTTGCAGCCCCAGACAATCACCAACTTCCTCTCATTTGTTGCAGACCCCCAGTCTTGGGCTCAGTCCCCCTGGATGCTCTGATCCTGAATTAGGAAGGGAAATTTCTGTATGCTTTTCCCCCCTTCCCTCTCCTGTTCAAAGTGTTAGTCAAGATAAGGTCACAACCATGCAGAGTGATTCTGATTGCTCCAGACTGGGCCAGACAGCCCTGGTATCCCCTGTTGCTGTCCCTAGCAGTCCACCTTCCCCTGCCTCTTCCCAGGAATTACAACCTGTTGACATCCTCTCAGGGGAGGATTTGGTACCCGAACCTTCGGTCTCTCAATCTCAAGGCATGGCTCTTGAAGAGTTAGAGTTTACTGATCTGCATCTTTCCCAAGGGGTTCTGGATATCCTTAAGGCTTCTAGAAAGCCTTCCACCAGAAAGACTTACAAGTCCAAATGGAAAAGATTCATTATTTGGTGTTATAAGAAAAATATTTCTCCAGATTCTGCTCAGTTGCCTACGGTTCTGGACTATATGGTCCATCTCAATGGCCTAGGCCTTAGGCCAGCTACACTTAAAGTGCATTTGGCAGCTGTTTCTGCTTTCCTGTCAGTAGGCAAGCCATCCCCTCTGTCAGCCCATCCTGTGTTTTGTAAGTTCTTCAAGGGATTGCTTCACACCAACCCCCACCTTTAGGGATCCTGCTCCTGCTTGGGATCTTAATGTTTGCATTGCTCAGCTTATGCAACCCCTCTTTGAGCCTTTGTCCTCTGCAGAGCTTAAGTACTTGACTTGGAAAACTGTGTTTTTGGTGGCCATTACCTCTGCCAGGCGTATCAGTGAATTGCAAGCCCTGTCAGTGGAACGGTTTCATCTCTTTCCATAGAGATAAAGTGGTCCTAACAACTAACAGAAAGTTTTTGCCTAAAGTGGTTTCAGATTTCCACCTCAACCAGTCTGTGTCTCTCCTGTTTTCTTCACTGACCATTCCTCCTCTGGAGAGAGGAGGCTACACAGCTTAGATGTTAAAAGGGCCCTGAACTACTACATAGAGCGCACCAAGGGTCACAGGTTTGAATCCCTCTAGTTGTTCCTCACATATGGAGAGGTTGGTAAGGGCAAACCTGCCACTAAGAGATCTGTTGCCAGGTGGATTGTTTCTTGTATACAATTCTGCTATGAAAAACTGAGTAGAACTCCACCCTCATGCCTGAGGGCTCATTTCATTAGAGGTACAGCTGCTTCCCTGGCTGCTGCCAGGGATATTCCTATTTTAGAAATTTGTCAAGCAGCCACCTAGAAAACAGTCCATACATTCACCAAGCATTACTCTCTGGATATCCAGGCTAGGAGTGATACTTAGTTTGGCAGAGCAGTACTTCAGAGCCTGTTTCCAAAGTAGGTTCTGTCCCTCCTCCATGGAGGTACTGCTTGGTAGTCTGCAATAGTTAGAATACAACAAGACTTCATGTTGTTTGAAGAAATAAAATACTCACCTTAGTAATGTTGTTTCTTCTAATGGAGTCTTGCTGTATTCTGACCTCCCTCCCTCCCCGCTTTCCCTCTCAGAACCTAGTTTTTGGGATGTGGGTGGGCAGGAGCAGTGTTGGCACCCTAGCAGTGTCCTTGAGGAAAGGAGGGAGAGGGGGGACATGATAGAAATGTTCAAGTACCTCAAGGGAGTCAACAAAGTCCAAGAGGTTAGCATCTTTCAAAAAAAGAGGTGTGCAGGAACAAGGGGGCACAATTTGAAGATGGGGGCGGCTCAGAGGTAATGTAAGGAAGTATTTTTTCACAGAGAGGGTTGTGGCTGCATGGAACGGCCTTCCGGAGGAGGTTGTGGAGTCAAAAACAGTGATTGAATTCAAGCATGCATGGGATAGCCATAAGGCAATTCTAGGGGTTGGGGGTAGAAAGAAGTAGGCTGCTGGTTAACTAGGATCTGCAGCTTATCCATTAGGTAGGGAAATGGGCAGACTGGGTGGGCCAAGCGGTCCTTATCTGCCGTCAAATTCTCTGTTTCTGTGTTTCACCCCTCCTTTATTTTGGGTGAGTGATTGTGTTCTGGGATGTGTTTTGTTTTTTGGGTTTCCTGACTTGTGTCTTTTTGAAACCAAAAAACCCTTTTATATAGATATAGTTGCCAGTTGGCTAGTTTTGAGTTTTACAGTTTCCACAGAGAACTTCTAGTGAGTATTGCTCATAAAGATCTGACGGTTGGAGTTTAAACAGCAGCAGACAGGGGCTTCAACTGAGCTTGCGGTGAACATTCCATGCAGGCCATGGAAAGTTTAACTCTTTGTTCTCCGGGCAGTTTAAAGACAGGACCTAACTGCATATGTCAGAATACAGCAAGACTCCATTAGAAGAAACAACATTACTAAGGTGAGTAATTTTTTCTGCTGACTACACCATCATCTGAGTCTCATGTGTCAGCTTCTTATTCAGAATGACCCCTACATTCTTAACTTTAGTTGAGGCCACCAAGCTAGCGGAGCCTACCTAGCCATAGGCCAGTCCCCTCTTCAGAGACCTTCGCACCCCACCTCTGACTAGGTTCAGTCATCAGTACCTCCATCTTGTCTGGACTGAGTCTCAACCAGCTTGATGACATCCAGTCCTGGATCTTAGCCAGACACAGATTAAGTATCTTGACAGCACCAGGCATCCTGGGTACAAAAGACAGATGCAGCTGAGTATCATCAGTACAGCAATGAAAACCCAGACCGTATTGTCTAATGATCCTCCCCAGGGGCAGCATATACACCGCAAACAGCATGGGAGAGAGGATTGACCCCTGAGGCACTCCACAGAACAGGGGCCTCAGGAGTGAGGAGAAACTCCCCATCACCACTCTTTGCATCCCGTCTGAGGGAGGACTCAAACCAGTGGATGACAGTGCTGGTGAGTCCACAGTACCCCCTGAAGTGGTCCAACAACAACCCATGGTTCGTAGTGTCAGGTGCTGATGGGAGTTCAAAGAGAACCAGACCTGATCTCTTCTCAGTCTCTAGCCTTGAGAAGTTCATTGTGCACCCCGACCAATGCCATCTCGGTACTGTGCCTCGATCTAAACCTGGACTGGAGAGACTCATAGATATCAAAGACTGTGAGGTGTTCCTCAAGCTGCTGAGCCATCATCCTCTCAATAATGTTCCCCAAAACAGGGAAGATTAGAGACTGGTGTATAATTTGCCAGGCAGTTGGGGTCCAAAGATGGTTTCTTCTGGAGAGGTCTCCCCAGAGCTGCTTTTAAACCCTTAGAAAGCCCACCTCTGAAACGGAACTCTGGATCAGCTCAGCAAACACTGGACCCAGAAACCCAGCACATCTAATTAATAAGCAAGCCGGGCCCAGGCCCGGATCCAGCTCACAAAAAGCTGGACCACAGCTCCGAGGCCACCCCACAAAACCTCTTCCATCAAAACTGGCCTATTCTCACTCCAGACTAGTGGAGAGCATCTGCCCCTCACCAGCTCAGTACTGCTGGGTTCAAGTGACCAAGTTGTAGAGATTCTGGATCGAGGACACCCTGTCGGAGAAAACCTGAGCAAACTCTTCAGAACTGGTGGATGAATTTGCTGTTTAACTGTCACAGACAGAGAATTTAAAAGTCTGTCCACAAGAGCTGAGCTGGTCAGTTTCATACTGGGTTATCATACTGGGTTGTGGATGGAAAAAGGCAATTCTTCCCATATCAAGCATCCACCAGCAACAGCAGGTCCAAATACATCCCTTGTCCAAAAGATATTGGTCTAACTGTTTCTTGAATAAATTCAAGGTATTACATTCCACTAGGGTAACTGGTAATTGATTCCACAGCCTACCCATTCTTTGTGTAAAAAAGTTATTCTCTGTAGTGATCTATCCGGACAGAAAAACTGCCTTCCTGTGGGAGCTCATCCTTTGATACTTACCATAGTGAGTCTTCAAAGCCAATTTGTCCTCGTCAGACCTGGATCTTCTCCAGCAACACTCTAGCCTCTGGAATTTTGACTCCCTGTGTTCCCCATCAAACCACGGGAATCTCATGCATGGAGTCTGGAGTCATATGTGGACTGGTGAAACTGCATCAAAGGCCAAGGCAATGGCCCTATTATAAACCATCACTGCCTCCTCTGATCCAGTCATACAAGCAGCCATCACATTCAAGAGATCCATTGCCGCCTGGAGTCATTCTGGGGGCAACCCATTCAAAGGGCGATAGTGAACTATCTCCATATGGGGTGACTGGGTGGGGGAGCTGAATAAGAACTTCACTGTGCAATGATCCAGTCATCTTACCTGATCAATCCTAAGGTTACTAACCTGAAGCCCCAGTGAGAATACTCAATCCAAGGCAGATTGCAGTGAAATGGGCAAGTTGAAATGCCATGCATATTTTTTATTTCTCTTTGGTTTCATGTAATTTTTTCCCCCATTTCTTTGAGACCAGCACTGGTTAACGGACTCTGGTGCATGTAAACCTGTGCCCTATAAGCTCAACTGTGCAAATACTAAAAAAAAGTTCATTTATAATCCTGATTGTAAACTTGTACCTTTTTTTTTTAAAGTAATTATCTGCTCTATAAATTTTAATGGCTTGTAGTGTGATCTTGTATAACTGGTTTCAGAATTAGCTGAACACTTGACCCAGCTGTTTCATGACCAACTAGAATCTTGGGTAGTGCCAGGGGACTGGAGGTCTGCCAACATAGCCCCACTCCACAAAGGGGGACAGGGAGGACCTGAGCAACTGTAGGTCGGTCAGTCTTGCCTCCATTGAAGGTAATCTCATGTTCGTTTTGACTATTTAGATGACAGTGAGCTGCAACATAACAAGCAGCATGAGTCTGTGTCACGAAAGTCAGGCCAGACCAACCTGATATATTTTTGACAAGGTTACTAGGGTTGTAGATAAAAGACAGGCAGTAGATTTGGTTTACTTTGACTTCAGCAAGGCCTTTGATTCAGTGCTTCATAGGAGGCTGTTGATAAAGCTTGAGGATTTAAGAGTAGAGATTAAAGGATTTAATCAGGTGGGTTTGGAACTGGCTAGGGGGAGAAAACAGAGGGTGGTGGTAAATTGTGCCAAATCTGGGGAAGGGGGTTCACGAGTGGGGTGTTGCAGGGATTAGTCCCAGGACCTATCCTAGTCCATGAGTTCATTATTGACAAAGGGGAGGGTATCCAGGGCAAGATGTGACTCTTTGTTGATGACACAAAGCTGTGCAGCAGAGTAGACAGCAAGGTAGTAGTCAGGGTACTTCAGAAGGCCCTAGAGAAGCTATAAAGGTGGTCAAAAATGCAGCATTTGAGATTTAGCCCCAAGAAGTGCAGCTCAGTGCACTTAGGGAAAAGGAACCCCCACACGGAGTACTGAATGGGAGGGATCAGGCTGGCCACTGCAACAGAGGAGAGGGATCTGGGTGTCATCATCAGTGACTCCATCAAGCAAATCAGCCTGTGCAGTAAGGCATTTATAATAAGGCATCAAGGATACTAGGGTGTACTGGGACAGGTTTAGATAGCAGGAGATATGGAGTGTTCTAGGGACATGGATATGTTGTTCATCCACACTCATTGGCAGTATCCTTGCCGCTTTAAATCTTGCCGGAAGGTCTTCAAGCTTGCTCCTCCAACCCACCCGGGTGGTATAACTCTCGGCTCCGCCCCATGGCGCCAGATCTTCCTTACCGCTTGGAAGCTCAGGTTCCCTCCTTAACGCTCTGCGTTTGTGACTAGTTCCTATTTCTCCGTTTGCGGTTTAAAAATAATATTTTGCAAAAGACTTCAGTCTTGATCCCTACATGACTGCGATGGATAAATCGACTCAGTTCGGAGATGCCCATGCGGGCAGAAGATGTCTCGGACGGATCCACACTCCACGTGTCTACTGCTTAGGCCTTGAGCACGACCCGCGGGCTTGCGACCTGTGCTCATCTTTCTCGGCCCTCGTCCTCGAAACGATGCTGCCCGGTGCAACTGGAAGCCGTCCGGCGTTTCCCTCCGGTGAAGTCCAAGGAGGCCCGGTTGGCGGTGTCCCGCGGCTCGGCGGATCCACTCGGCGGATGTGAAGCCCTCGAGGAGGCGGCGCGGGTCAGATCTTCCTCGGCCGCGGCATTTATCCCGCCCTCTGGGTTCTTCCTACACGGCTTCCTTTAAGGAGCTTTGTCTGTCCCTCTCCACTAAAGGAGAAGGCCTCAGTCTGCTGGACCTTTTCTCGGTCCAAAAGAGGACAAGGGTAAGTCCTCAAAGTCGGCGCTCTTGGGAGCGGGAAAGGTCCCTCTCCCGGGCCGTCGGCCGTCGGCCGGTGGGCCGCCAGCCTCAACCACTCAGCCTCACGGTGTCCCGTCAGGTCAGTTGACCGAGACTCCCACTGATGAAGTCGAGATTTTCTCGACCCATTGAGACAGGCTGTCGCCTTTGAGCGAGATTCCCCTCTCCCGGTTCCCCGGGAGGAGTTGAGGATCCGTGGGCTGCCTGTGCCTCCGGTTCCGGAGCCCTCGGATGGACCTTCCGAGGCCGAAGGAGTGTCGGTTCGCCGACACCTCCCTGCACCGACCCAAATTCGGGACTCTGGGTCTCGGTCTCGGACTCTTCATGTCCAGCGCCTCCCACCGCCATAGGCGGTCTCGGTCTCGGCATCATGGTAGGCGGCGTCGCCACTGCCTCGCCTCCTCCTCGGATGAGGGAGGCTTGGCGTAAATTCGTCGGCGATGCGAGACCTTATGTTGCAACAGCTCCTCCTGGCCGGGAATAAGCCGACTCCGCGCCTTCCCGGCCATTAAGTAACTGTCACGCGGCGGCCGACACAACCCTCGACTTGCCCGAGGAGCCTATACCCAGGCCGGTTGTTCGGCCAAAACCAGCTGCTCCACCGATTGCGGTGGAACCTCCGCCTCCACAGCCACCAATTGGGGCTCCGACCAAGGATTCTCGGTCGGCTAAGGGTTTACCCCATCGGCTGTCAGTTACCCTCACTCCCGACCGACCTCGGCAGGTGAAGGGTGGCTCAGGCCAGAGGCAGCTCTTCGAGGACTCTTCCGAGTCCGAAGATGATTCCTCCTTCTTCTCCAAGCGACTGGACTTGGGTCTTCAGGAGGTCAGCCAATGGGCGATAGCCCGTCGTCCTTCCCTAGGACTGCTTCGGCTCATCGAGTCTACGGGATGGAGCTCGAACCCGTTTCCAAAGCAGGCCAGGTATCCCCTCACGGAGATTCTGGACCGAGGGGATTCTCCGACGGAGGCCTTTCCGGTGGCCGAGGCCATAGTGGGTCCAGCACTGGAACTTTGGCAGCGCCCTGCTTCCTGCCCTGCGCCTTCGGCCAGGATGGCCAGGAAGTATGCGGTCCTACCGGTTCCTTGTCCGGTTTTTGGAACACCCTCTGCTGAGGGGTTGGTTACCGACAAGCGTTTTCCGGCCGCCCGGCAGCATGAGGATGTGGACAAACCTCCTGACAAGGAGTCCAGAAATTGGACTATGTCGGGCGAAAAGTCTACGCTCGTCCTCTCTCGGCATCCGTCAGGCCAGTTCGGCCGTCCTCATGGCACATTTTTCTCATGCCTGTTGGGCTCCCTGGATGAGGTCATCCTCATCTTCCGCCCGATCTGCAGACTACGGTTAAGCAGGTGCGGGACCAGGGCAGGAGCAGTGGCCAAACAGCAGCTCCAGACTGCTTTGGATGTAGGGGACTCATGTGCCAGATCGGTGGCGGCCGCAGTGGCTATGTTGTCAGGGGTTTGGCTGAGGATATCCACCTTTACTCGGATACCCAGCACAAGTTGGCGGATGTTCCCTTTTGGGGACTGACCTCTTCGGCCTGGGGTGGAAGGTCACTGCAGAGGATCGAGAAGTCCAATGCCACCTTGGACTCGGTCTCTTCCGCTCAGAAGGACAAGGCGCAAACCACAGCCTAAGCCCTTTCGTCCCTTCTGTGCCCCGCGCGCCTGCCCAGCAACGCCAGGGCCAGCAGGCTCGGCCTTGGCATCCCAAACCCAAACCGCGGCTTCCTCTAACAGGAGGCAGGGAGAAAGGGCCCAGGAGGTCCCTCGGCGGTCCCTCCTCCAAGCCTGCCCAGTGACGGGCTGAGGGTGTCGCCCCATCCCGTCACCTTACCCTGGGTCCCCCGTGGAAGACGGCTCCGCACTCCGTTCCGCCTGGTCCGCTGTTACCACGGACAGGTGGGTCTTGGAGGTGGTGGGAAGAGGCCTGCCTCTGGAATTCGAGCAGGCACCACCCTTCAGGCGTCGCCGCCCGGGCCAGGATCCCAGCCTCACTGGCGGCTCGTCGAGCCGACATCACTCTCCTCCTCCAGAAGGAGGTGGTAAGAGGTGGTGGACCCTCCTTCAGACCCAGGGTTTGTGTCCAGGTACTTCCTGGTTCAAAGCAGACGGGGCTGGCGCCCCATTCTCATACTACGGACTAAACAAGTTCCTAAGGTCTCGAACCTTCAGGATGGTCACTCTGGCTCAGATAATACCATCCTTGGAGCAGCGTGTGGTTCTGCTCTCTGGACTTGCAGGGCGCGTTTTTCACGTCCCTATCCGTCCGTCTCACCAGAGATTCCTTCGCTTCGCGGAAGGATCTCTCTTGAGTTCAAGCCATGCCCTTGGCTTGTCTCCAGCTCCCAGGGTCTTCACCAAATGCATGGCAGTGGTGACAGCATTCCTCTGGCCGAGGGTCGGTGTACCTTACCTGGACGACTGGCTGATAGCAGCTCCCTCCAGGAAGGAGGCGGAGTGGTCCAGAGATCTGGCCCTCAGGGTCTGCTCTCAACTGGGCCTCCTTGTCCAGCAGGCCAGAGTCGGAACTCGAGCGAAGCAGGTGATTTTATTCATCGGGGCGCAGCTCGACTCTCTTCGAGCCAGAGCGCGGCTCCCGGCGGACAGGGCCGAGGTTCTTTCCTCCTTTGCCCGATCATTTCTGGTTGGGCAATTGCGCCCTGCCCGGGACTTCCTGCGCCTCCTGGGTCTCATGGCGGCCTGTACCAGCGTGGTCCGTTGGGCCCGCTGGAACATGCGTCCTCTTCAGTGGGGACTGGCCAGCCAGTGGTCACAACGCTGCGATCCCTTGGACCAGCTTGTGTCGGTGACACAGGGGATGTGGAATGCTCTCCAGTGGTGGACCGTTCCAGATCAATTGCAGGAGGGCATCCCGTTCGTCCGCCCCGAGCCGACGGTCTCTCTGTCGACCGATGCCTCTCTGATGGGTTGGGGTGCCCATCTGGGGGAACACCGGGCTCATGGCCTCTGGTCCCCGCGGGAGTCCCGATGCCACATCAACCTGCTGGAGCTCCGAGCGGTCCGCCTAGCTCTCACCGCCTTTGCTCCGTTCCTCCGGGGTCAAGTGGTCCGAGTCCAGACGGACAATACCACGACCATGTACTATCTAAACCGCCAGGGCGGGACGCGCTCCATGCTTCTATGCAAGGAAGCTCTCCGCATTTTGTCACTCGTGCGCAGCCTGGAGGCGGATCTCCTAGCCATTCACGTGGCAGCAGCCTCCAACACCCTGGCCGATGCCCTGAGCGGATAGGGCTGCATCCCACAGTGGTCTCTCCTGCCGGAGTAGTCAGCATCTGTTCTCCTTTGGGGCACACCTCAGGTGGACCTGTTTGCCTCCACCGGCAAGCGAAGCTGAGTCTGTTCCATGCCCGCCCCCTCAGCAGGGCTCGCTGCAGGGGGATGCCTTCTCGAGGCAATGGACCCCGGGCCTCTTTTACGCCTTTCCCCCATTTCCCTTGATCCACAAGGTGCTTCTCAAGGCGAGGAGGGACAAGGCGCAGGTGATTCTGATAGCCCCAGACTGGCCTCCCCAGTTCTGGTACCCAGATCTCCTCAGTCTCAGCTCCAGGACTCCTCGGCAGCTTCCAGCTCGCCCGGACCTGCTCTCAGTCAATCAGGGGAAGGTGTTCCATCCGGACCTTCAATCCCTGCACCTGACGGCCTGGTTCCTGAGCGGCTAGAGTTCCAGGCTTTGGGTCTTTCCGGCGAGGTCCTCAATGTAGTTGAGGCGTCCCGTAAGGATCGACCAGAAAATGCTATGCCTTCAAATGGAAAAGGTTTTCCATTTGGTGTCGAAGCAAGGCTTGGACCCTTCCTCCTGTTCCTTGGCAAGCATCTTGGACTATTTATGGTCCTTTCTAGTCAAGGGCTTAGGTCGGCGACCCTAAGGGTGCACCTGGCAGCCATCTCTGCTACAGGCGGGCCGGGAAGCAGTCGATGGCGCAGGAGAAGGTGGTCTGGCGCTTTTCAAAGGCCTTGATCACATTTCCCTCAGTCGGGAACCCCACCTCCGTGGGATCTACTGCTGGTACTGGCAAAGCTCATGGGCAAAGCCATTCGAACCTATGCACAGGTGTGCTCTCTCTCACCTGTCGTGGAAGACCGCCTTCTTGGTGGCTATCACGTCAGCCAGAAGGATGGGAGAGCTCCAGGCGCTTTCCATCGAGTCTCCTTACCTGGTCTTCCACAGGGACAAGGTTGTCCTGCGCCTCCCACCCGAAATTCCTTCCGAAGGTGGTGTCGGAGTTTCACCTTAACCAGGTGTTGACTCTGCCGGTGTTCTACCCCAATCACACCTCGGAGGCCGAATATAGGCTCCATACTCTGGATCTAGAGGCGCTCGCTTATTATAAGGGGCGCTGCGGCTGAAATTCGGGGAGAGGTTCGCCAGCTGTTTGTCACCTACGCTGAAGCCGCATCTGGCAGACCTGCAGCCAAGCGGACGATAAGCAGGTGGGTAACCTCCTGCATAGATCTCTGCTATAAGTTAGCGGGCATGGAGCCTCCCAGAGGGATAAGAGCTCATTCTACCCGCCATACTGCTGCAACGGTGGCTGCTTCCAGGGACGTCCCTATCCAGGAAATCTGCAGGGCTGCTACCTGGAAGTCAGCAAACACCTTCATTACCTACTACCACATCGACCTTGAGTCACGCCGGGATGCTGGTTTTGGGCCTCGTTCTCCAGTCTCTTTCCCAAGTAAGTATATGGGGTGTGCGTCTTGCCTCCCTCCTCCGGAGAACTGCTAGAGTCTGCCAATGAGTGTGGATGAACAACATATCCATGTCCCTAGAAATACAGGTTACTCACCTGTAACAGGAGTTCTAGGAATGGTATGTGTTGTTCATCCACCACGACCCACCATTTCCTCGACCCAGGCGCACAACCCTGAGCTTCCAGCGGGCAGATCTGGCGCATGGGGGAGCCGAGAGTTATACCACCCGGGTGGGTGGGAGGAGCAAGCTTGAAGACCTTCCGGCAAGATTTAAAGCGGCAAGGATACTGCCAATGAGTGTGGATGAACAACATATACCATTCCTAGAACTCCTGTTACAGGTGAGTAACCTGTATTTATTGCCCCTATACAGATCTCAGGTGAGGCCTCACCTAGAATACTGTGCCAAGTTCAGGAGCCCTCACCCGAGGAAGGACATAGATAGACTGGAGTCCATTCAAAGGAGAGTTGGCAAAATGATCAGGGGCCAATAAGATGATCCTCTGAGTAACAGCTGGTGGCCATAAACATGGACTGGCTGGAGGCTAGACACAGTAGGCTATGTGATAGAGCCATTCACGTTTCTGAGGGATATACTAAGGTGAAAAGTGAGGACCTGTTTGTTTGATATAGGGACACAGTCACAAAATGGCAAGATTGGAGGTTAGTTGGGGCTAAATTCAGGAGAGATGCGAGTAAGTTTTACTTCATTGAAAGGGTGGTGGAGCCATGGAACAGCTTGCCAGAGGAAGCTGTGGGGCAAATACCGTAAATGGGTTCAAATAAGAAAGGTACAGAGCAAGAGGTCTTATAGTGCCACTGGATGGATTGGAGAGGGGGACAGCCACTAGATCTGGGGCTGAGGTAGTATAACATGGGCAGACTCGATGGACCATTGGTCTCTCTCTGATATATTCTGTGTTTCTTTATAAATACCTTCTTCAAACAACATGAAGTCTTGCTGTATTCTGACACTATGCAGTTAGCCCTTCCAGTTCAACTGCTCCAGAGAGGAAAGAGTTAATTCTATGCAGAAGCATAGAACGTTGCGCTTGAGCTCAGTTTTCAAACCCCTGTCCCTGGTACATTCTCTGTAACCATCAGATCACCTAACTATGAAGACGCTCTGGAGATTTCTCCTTCGCTGCTTCAGTTTCGGTGTTGAGATTCGGTCAGTTTTCAACCACAAATGTATTTTTGGTTCTTCAAGCCTCTCTCTATGGTACAAGTAAGGTTAGATAGATAAGTTTGGGTTGACTCGGTTCCTCATCTGTCGGTCCGGTGAAGAACCAACTGTTCTTTTTGTGTTTTGTGTTTTAAATTTCTCTTTCTTTCTGTTTGGGATCCAGCGACCTCCGGTTACTTTAAAAAAAAAAACAAATTTTTGTGTTTTTCTCCTCAGCCCATGACACAGTTGGTAACCGCAGGTCTTGTTACTCAGCCTGACCAACACTTTGTGTTACTGGCAATAAGGAAGTGCTATGTCTGAGAAACACATGAAAAAGACCGGACCCACTGGGTTTCAGCACTGCACAAAGTGTGGGGATGCTTTCACTAAAACGGATCCCCACCTCATCTGTGTTTATTGTCTGGGGTTTGACCACCTAGAAACAGACTGCCAAATTTGTAAAAACTTTCCTAAAGTCACGCTGGACAAGCGTCTGGGTAGGCTTAAGGAAAGAAAGGCTGAACAGTCCGCTGACCAGGATAGCCGGCCTGGTTTGGGTTCAGCGGGGGGTTGTCTTCTGACCAGGGCGATACCTCCTCGGGCAAAAGGAAGGCCAGAACAGAGTCTCTGGTTCTGGCAAAAAAAAAAAAAAGAAGTCTGCCGGTTTGGATCCAAAGCCTCCGACCCCAACCACGGACAAAATTGCGAGAGCGATTCAAATAGTTAAATCGCTCCAAACCGTTCCGACCGCACCGATGCATCCTACCCATCAGTCGGTTGAATCGGTTCATACTAATGCGGATTACAATCCGGAAACTTTTTATGAGCCGGAATGGGAAGGTGATGAAGAAGAGGAAGAAGAAGGGGAGAAGGAAGATTAACCACTGTAGCCTGATGTCTCCCCCGATAGGCCTGACTCTGTCTCACCTCCCAGGCTTGGTGAGTCCCCTTCCCACTTTGCTTTCTATAGGAACGTGGCTGAGTCACTTCAGCTGCCTACTGTTGAGGCATCTGAGGAGGAAGAGAAACCTGATTTTGTGGAAATGGTGGACGTTCCAGAGTCCAAGAGGTTGTCTATTCCCTTACCCAAAATCTTGCAGCTACCTACTTCCATACCTCCTGTGGATAGGAGGTACATGCTGTCAGGTCCAAGTTTGGAGTTCCTTTATAACCACTGCAGCCATGTTGGGTTTGTGCAGGCTGCAGCCTGTGATAATGCTAACATTCCATTTGCTTCACAACCCCTGGATAAGGACTCCAGGAACGTGGATGCTGTGGCAAAGAAATAGTACCTGGCATTCTCCTTGGGACTCAGACAGGCTTCTTACATGGCATATGTGGCTAGGTACCAGAAGTCCAGATGGGAGTCTATCTTAGATCTAGCCAAAGGTGCCCTTCCCCAGCTTGCCAAGGAGCAGAAGCAGGTGGCTGCTGATGGGATTGAGGCATTCAAGGTGCAGTTTCTTGCTGCTGTGGACTCTAATTATGTCTTATCTAGAGTCATGGCTACATCTTTCTCCAGCGGAGGTTTGCTTGGCTCAGATGTACCAGTCTTTCCCAGGATATGGCCATGGATTTTCCTGTCATCCAGAACTCTCTGTTCGGGGACCAGACAGAGACGTACATGAAGAAAATGGATCAATACAGGACCACCTACAGGAGTGCAGTGGCAAAGGAAAGGACTGCTACTCCTCAGAGGCAGCAGTCTAGGGCTGGCAGGGGTAGGCCTTTTCAGAGGCCTTTCTACCAAGCACAGGCCTCCTCTACTTTTCAGCAGAGAGTTTTCTTCAGAGGGAGAGGCAGGAGAGGGATGAGCAGGGCTGCTTCCACCTCCCAACCTAGAACCTCTGCCAAACAGACACCCTGATGTCAGTTTGGGTCGCCTCCCCATATTCCAGTAGGGGGCAGGCTGGCTCACTTCTTCCAGGCTTGGAAGTCTGTCACTACAGACAAGTGGGTCCTGGGAGTAGGGAGCCAGGGGCTTGCTCTGAATTTCAAACAGTTCCCCAAATGCTGAGCAAAGTCTTTCAAACCTGCCACTCAGCCGGAAACAACTGTCTTAGAGGCAAAGGTTTCTTCCCTGCTGCTTCTGAAAGCAGTAGAACCGTTTCCCATCTTCTTCAGAGAAAAAGACTTGTACTCAAGGTATTTCCTCACCCCAGAAAAGACAAGGGAGTGGTGACCCATCCTAGACCTCAGATATCTAAACAGACATCTTACAAAACCCAAGTTGAAGATGGTGACTGGGCACTATCCTCCCCTCTCTAAGGCCAGGAGATTGGTTAGCCTCCTTGGCCCTCAAGGATGCCTATTTCCATATACCAATCAGATGCTACCACAGAAAGTACCTAAGGTTCGAGTTGTCCTCAGGCCATTACCAGTTCAGGGCTATGCCCTTCGGCCTCTCTTCTGCTCCCAGAACATTCACCAAGTGTCTAGTAGTGGTGGTGGCATTTCTCAGGAAGCAGGAAATAGCAGTATTTCCTTATCTGGATGACTGGCTCATAGTAGGACAGCCTCCAGAGCAGGCCAGGACAGCTCTGACAGTCAACCACCAACTCCTAGACTCCCTGGACTTCCTGCTCAGTGTGCCCAATTCAGTACTGGATCCAGTCCAGGTACTCACCTTCATAGAGGCAGAATTGGACACTGTTCAGGAAAAGGCATTCTTACCAGTGAAAAGGGTAGAGACCCAAGCCACTCTGGCAGGCTCATTCAGACTTTTGGTATCCAGGCCAGCCAGGCATTTCCTCCAACTCCCGGGCCACATAGCAGCATTCACTGCAGTGGTCCCAGGGACCAGGTTTCAGATGCGAGACATACAGTATCCTCTCAGGTCCTACTGGTCCCAGAGGAGGGATCCCCATCCAAGCTGATTCCAGTCACTTGGACATTTCTACAGGCTCTTCAGTGGTGGTTAGAGGTGTACAGTCTCAGACTGTGAGTCTCCTTTCTTCCACAGTCCTCTTCAGTGGTTCTCACTATGAGTGTTTCTCTATTGGGGTGGGGAACCCACCTAGGGAGCCTCACTGCTCAGGGCACATGGTCAGAGCAGGAGTCCCTTCTACACAGCAATTTCTTGGAACTCAGAGCTGTACTTCTTACCCTTCAGGCCTTCTCGGAAGAAATTTGGGGGAAAGTGTTGCAGATCAGGACGGACACCACCACCACCATGTATTATATAAACAAGCAAGGAGAGACAAGGTCCACAGCTCTGTGCACGGAAGCCATGAAGGTTTGGAGTCTGGCCTGTTCCCTCCAGGTCTCTCTAGTGGCAGTACATCTCCTAGGCAAGGACAATGTCTTGGCAGATGCCCTCAGCAGGATCTTTGAGTCACCACGAGTGGTCTCTGAACAAGCAGGTGCTGCAAATCATTTTCAGGAAATGGGGCACTCCAGAGATGGACCTCTTTGCAGCCCCAGACAATCACCAGCTTCCCCAGTTTTGCTGCAGACCCCTCATCTTGGGGTCTGTTCCTCTGAATTCTCTGATTCTGGATTGGGGGAACAGATTTCTGTATGCCTTTCCCCCATTTCCCCTCCTTTTCAGAGTGCTGATAAAAATCAGGACATAGCCCTGTACAGTAATTCTGATTGCTTCAGACTGGGCCAGGCAACCCTGGTACCCATTGTTAATGTCCCTCTCAGTGGCACCTCTGATATACCTCCCCAGGAGGTACAATCTTCTGTCGTCATCCCAGGGGAGGATTTGGTACCCCAACCTCAGCTTCCTCAGGCACAAGGCCTGGCTCTTGAGGAGTTAGAATATGCAGGCTTGCACTTCTTTCGGGGGGGGGGAGGGGGTGCTGGACATCTTGAAGGTTTCTAGAAAACCAGCCTCCAGAAAAACTTACAATTCCAAATGGAAGAGATTTTCCATTTGGTGTTCACAGAACAGTTTGGATCCAATTCAGCTGGTTTACCTGAGACTTTGGACTACTTAGTTCATTTACATTCTTTGGGCCTTCGGCCTGCCACTTTAAAAGTGCATTTGGCAGCTGTGTCTGCTTTCTACTCTGTGGGTAAACTGTTTTCCCTGGCATCTCAGCCAGTTTTTAAGACATTTTTCAAGGGATTGTTACATTTACAACCCCCTCACAGGGAGCCCACTCCTGCATGGGACCTGAATGTCTGCATTGCACAGCTCATGCATCCCCGTTTTGAACCCTTGTCTTCAGCTCAGCTTAAATATTTGACTGGGAAAACTGTTTTTCTTGTAGCTATCACATCTGCCAGGAGGATTAGTGAGCTACAAGCCCTCTCTGTTGAGCCTGTATCTTCTTCCACAGGGATAAAGCTGTTCTTAGAAAAAATAGAACATTTCTTTCCAGATTAGTCTCAGATTTTCATCTTAACCAAACAATGACACTCCCAGTATTCTTTACTGATTACTCTTCCTCAGGTGAAAGGAGATTACATAGTCTGGATGTCAAGAGGGCCATTAGTTATTATCTGGATCAGACTAAGGCCCATCGAAATGACTGTTATCAACTGTTCCTTACCTATGGGGAGGTGGGCAAAGGAAAGCCTGCCACCAGGAGGACTATTGCTAGGTGGATTGTCTGTTGTATTCAGTTCTATTATGGTAAACTGGGCAGAGAGCCTCCCTCAGGCCTGAGGGCTCACTCAACCAGAGGTACAGCTGCTTATGTGGCAGCAGCTAGGGACATTCCCCTTTTGGAAATCTGTAAAGCAGCCACCTGGAAGACTGTTCACACATTTACTTAACATTACTGCCCGAACACTCAAGCCAGAAGTGATGCCAGGTTTGGCACAGCAGTACTGCAGATCCTGTTCCCTTAATAGGTTCTGTACTCCCCTCCAGTGGATACTGCTTGGTAGTTTACATATTGTCAGAATACAGCAAGACTTTATGTTGTTTGAAGAAAAAATTACTTACCATAGTAATCTGGTTTCTTCTAATGGAGTCTTGCTGTATTCTGACCTCCCTCTCTGCCTCCCCTCACAGAACCCCATTGCTTTATTTAGGGGATGACATGTGCCACTGCTGCACCTCAGATGGTTATTCTCTTATTATTGTTATTATTATGAGGTGTTTTTCTGGGTTTTTCGACTTGAGTCTTTTACTCAGGTGATTGGTGTTTAGCTCTTGCCTTTTTGGAATTTACTTAGTAATAGTCTTAGGTCATTTAGTGCTCGTAAGAATCTGACAGTTACAGAGAATGTACCAGAGACAAGGGTTTGAAAACCGAGCTTGAGTTCAACAGTCTATGCTTCTACATAGAGTTAACTCTTTCCTCTTTGGAGCAATTGTACTGGAAGGGCCAACTGCATTTTGTCAGATACAGCAAAACTCCATTTGAAGAAACAAGATTACTATGGTAAGTAATTTTTCCTCTCTGCTGCCAGCATGCATGCACCCTTTAAGCAACTCAGAGTGAAAGGGCAACACTCCAAATGGATGGACAATGGGTTAAAGATGCTTCTGAAGCAGAGGGACAGGGTGTGGGGTCTCTTCAAAACTTGGCCTCATGCCTGACTGGAATAGGTTCAGAGAATTGAGAAATGCATGTAAAAAGGACCTCAAGGCTGCAAAAAAGAAGTAACCTTACAATCCTCCAAGACAAGAATCTCACTGACCCTTAAACATTCTGGGTGCAAATGAATGCCCTCCTAAAGGGCTGCACCAGCTCCACTGATGGTATTGCGGTGAATGGTCAACGTTACTGCAGCCCATTTGCTTCTGCCAGTGCCCTGAATGCATTTTTTACTGACCTGGACGAATTCAAGAATGAACCTCCTGGGTCCCTCCAACACCCTCCTGCCCTACCAGTTACAAAGAGCCAAATCCCTGTATTTCATGTCAGGCTGATAACTCGTAAAAAGGTGCTCAAGCTCCTATGGCAACTCAAAGCAAAAGGCTCAGCTATGTTTGACAAACTTGAACTAAAACTGGCTTCCCCTGTTATTGCCTTCCTTATTGCCATGCTTTAAAACAAATCCCTTATGGAAGGGAGTGTTCCCGCAAATGGAAGGTGGCCCTTTTGGTGCCTGTATACAAGGGTGGCCTTAAGGAACCAGTGGAAAACTAGAGCCTCATCTCACTCATCTGCTCTCTGGCCAAAGTTTAGGAAAGATTAGTTTATAATCAGATTCAGGACTATGCTAAACAGCAAGGCCTATTGACTGACATCATGGGTTCAGAAAGAACTATGGAACAGACACGGCCTTGGTGAGATTGACAATGGACATCTTAGGCGCTATGGACAAAGGGCAGTTGACTGGTGTGGTCTTCACAGACCTCACCAAAGCCTTTGACTTGGTCAGTCACAGTCTTCTGTTAGCTAAACTGAAACACCTTGACCTTGACAGTCTGTCCCACTGGTGGTTCTTAGATTATTTGTCAAACAGGATGCAGCTGGTAAAATGGAAGGGTTCCCAGGCATGGCAATGATCGATTATGGATTGCATCCTGCAGTGGTCCATCCTGGGTCCCCTTCTCTTCTCCCTCTTTGTAAATGATATGCCGGGCAACTGTGGTGGGGCTAACTTGTTGCTCTTTGCCGACAATGCTGTACTTTACAGATGTTACAAAGAAACAACCAGATCAACTGTCAGCTCTCAAACTATTTTTGAGAACTTAAAAAATGGTTTATGGCCAACAAACTGGTCCTAAATGCTAAGAAGACCAAGGCCATCCTGTTTGTCCCCAGCACTTGGGTTCAGCAAGACATGCTGCTCGGATCTCATATCAAGGTGATTGGGTCTGTTACGCACCTGGTGGTATATGTGGACCAAGAAGTAAACTTCAGAACAGGTGCAGAACACTTAATGAAGTCCTTGCTCCAAAAAGTTGGGCTCTTCTATTTCCTAAACCACTTCCTCACCAAGGAATCATGGCTAGTAATTTCAAGTAGCACGCTGCTCCCCTTCCTGTTGTATTGGTCCCCAGTTCTCTAATCTGTTAGGTGCTCTGAAATGCACAAGCTCAAAATGCTGAACCGCAGAATTGGCTGCTTTGCATCTGGGGCCTCAACTAGAAAGCACAATTGCAGTATTCTACAGTCACTGAAGTGGCCTTTATTAAAGAGTAGACTGGAGTACTCCATTCTTTGTCTGGCCTTTAAACTGATAAAAGGTGCTACTCCTCTGAGTCTGCAGGAAGTTTTGGTTGCAAAACCCCAGAGGACTGTCTGGTCCACCAGCTGCATGCTTTTAGAAGTACCCTGGGTGAGGTCCAACACGGGGAAAGGTCCTTTGGCAGTTGTGCCCCATCCCTGTGGAGCAACATTCCAGCAAACCTACAAGACTGTTTCTCACTTTGGGGTTCAAGAAAAGGCTTAAGGCCCTCCTACTTTAGTGAAACCAATGCACCTCCTATTACTAACATGTTTCCCCCTGTAACAGAGAAATAATCTTCCAGAATGTCTGTGTTTGTTTTGCTAAATCTACTATTTGAAACTGTTCTCGTTGGTCTGGATATTGTATGGTCTGTCAGACCTATGCTATATTTACCTAATGAATACTAAATGTATTTAACCTTCTGTAACTCATTACTGCCTCTGTATGTACTGAATCTTGAATGCATTTAACCTCTTGTAAGGTTATCTTTGAATGATCAATGTTTTTACTGCTGTGCCTCTGTGTAATTAAATCTGGATCAGCCCTGAAAAAGGGACTTATAGTCTCAGTGGGCCTACCCTTCTCAACAAAATTCAATAAATAAAATAAATCATCTAATTTACCATATTTTAGTTTCTAAGTTCATAAGCTTATTGTACTTGGGTAATAAAGCTATGTCTGAAAAAGGGCCATCATGCCCATGGACGGGGGAAGAGACATGCCCCTTAAAGTCCCTTCCAAGTACTGCTTTTGTGGCTGAAAGGCCGTAAAAGTATAGAATAGCTTCCTGTACACTAATTAGACTAATTTTCAATTGTGTGTCCCAAGAAATTATCTTGACATGACATCCCTGTTTGAAAAACATTTTGAGATTTGTACTTATATTGGTATTGGAATTGTGTATGTGTTTTAGAACTGTTGAGCAAGCTGTAATCACTATAAGTGTTAAATATTGTTTGTTGGATTTAGGATAACTCAAATTTATATATGGTGATGGAATATGTTCCTGGTGTCGAAATGTTCTCACATCTTAGAAGAATCGGAAGATTCAGGTAGGAAGTTTTTTTGTTTTCATATTAAAATATCTGTTATAACTCTTGTTAGTATAAACAAATCTGAAAGTGAAAGGACTTAATCAGATGCAAAGATGTAGTATAATAGCTGTTGTGGTTAGTCATCCTGCAGGTGGCTATATTTATCTTCCACAGCTTTCTCGGGTGAAGCCTGCAAAAGCAGCGAAGAGTAGTGATTACTGGAGGGAAAAGTCGAACATTTGTGATTCCATAAAGGATATAAAGGGGAACAGTCAGCACAAAGGGCCCCACACCCAAGTGCCAGGTCCCAATGTGCACTTTGTGAACAAAAACATTTTGGTTTACTTACTGATTTACATCTTTTGTAACTACAACACCCAGGATCCCCTGTAGCTGACATCAGAGCAGTACTGCAGCAGTAGGAGATTCAGTAGCCTGCAGTTCATGGTAGAGTTTGTGTAAGCTCTGATCTTTTGTTTGCTGGTCCCGCTGCCCTGCTGTGACTAAGTACAGTCACAGAGGACTGTACTTAGTCCCTGGAGATAAGCAGAACCAGAAAACATTTGATTGGAGATTATTAAAGCTGTACCTTGCACCGCAGGTAGTTGAATCTCCTACTGCTTCAGTGCTGCTCTGATGTCTGCTGCAGGGGATTCTGGGATTTGTAGTTACAGCAGATATCGGCTTAGAAATAAGTAAAATTAGTCTGATACAATCTACAGTACTGTGGTAAAAATCAACGGTAAGCAAACCTAAAGTTTTTGCACACAAAGTACACATTGAGACCAGTCCCACGCTTGCCTGTGGGGCTCCTTTATGCTGGCTGTTTCCTTTCAAAATTAAGGCTTATAAGGTTGAAAGCACTGCAGTTCCTCATAACACTGACTGAAATAGAACCATGAAAGCACCACAGTTCCCCATAACCCTGACTGAAATAGAACCTAACACATTTTAAACTGTCTCATTATTTTAGTTTTGATACATAAAATTTGTTGCAACAGTTTGTATTGATACAATAAATATGTTGATAGGTGAACATGGTCTACATTTACTAGTATGAGGATAAACAAATATATTGATACCATCATTAAAAAGGGAACACAAAAGTGGTATGGCTGTACATGTTTTTAGCAAGCATATTAAATAGATTCACATGACTGGACACATTAAACTGTTATATAGTATCAGTATATCAAAAATAGTACTGGCAAAAGGTAATGTACATAACCATGCCTGTAGCCATGACAGTATCCACTGTTTTTACTGTAACTACCTCATGATGTAACTGACAATGTCTCAAATGTTCTTTATGTCCTTGTTCAGTTTTATAACTTGGTCCTCTTCAATGTCTTTATAAGCGACATTGCAGAGGGACTGGAAGGAAAAGTATGTCTCTTTGCAGATGACACAAAGATCTGCAACAGAGTTGATGCACAAGGTGGGGTGGAAAGGATGAAAAGGGACTTGGCAAGGTTAGAGGAATGGTCAAATGTATGGCAGCTTAGATTCAATGCTAAGAAGTGCAAGGTAATGCACCTGGGAAACAAAAACCCAGGGGAAGAGTACACAATGGGGGTGAGATACTAACAACAACAAAAATGGAAAGGGACCTGGGGGTAGTCATATCAGATGACCTAAAGGTGGGCAAGCAATGTGAGAGGGCAGCAAGGAGGGCTGGGGATACTGGGATGCATAGGGAGAGGCATCACCAGTAGAAAACAGGAAGTTGTTATCCCTCTGTACAGACAGCTGGTGCGACCCCATCTGGAGTACTGCGTGCAGTTCTGGAGACCCAATCTCCGCAGAGATATAGACAGGATGGAAGCTGTCCAGAGAGTGCAACTAAATGGTGCAGGGTCTGCACTGGAAGACATATGAAAGAGACTTAAGGAGCTGAATATGTATAGCCTCGAGGAAAGGAGGGAGAGGGGGACATGATAGAAACTTCAAGTACCTCAAGGGAATCAACAAAGTCCAAGAGGGTAGCATCTTTCAAAAAGAGGTGTGCAAGAACAAGGGGCACAATTTGAAGATAGAGGGGGCTCAAAGGTAATTTAAGGAAGTATTTTTTCAGAGAGGTTGTGGATGCATGGAACGGCCTTCGGAGGAGGTTGTGGAATCAAAAACAGTGGTGGAATTCAAGCATGCATGGGACAGTCATAAGGCAGTTCTAGGGGGTGGGGGTAGGAAGAAGTAGGCTGCTGGTTAACTAGGATCTGCAGCTTATCCATTAGGTAGGGAAATGGGCAGACTGGGTGGGCCAAGCGGTCCTTATCTGTCGTCAAATTCTATGTTTCTATGTATTGTTATCCCGGGTCGCCCCTGAAAAAGGGACCTTCGGGGCTCAGTGTGCCTACCCGGTCACCAAAATTTAATAAATAAATGTACATGCCCATAGTTCAGTACTGCTCAGTTAGGGTGTACTGGTTTGCATGGGTGGAGGTTGCGGGGCCTACAGGTTAAAGTAGTGAACTACAAGCTAGGAGACCACAGTTGCTGTTTCCCTTTGACCTTGAGCAAATCACGTGTCTTTCCTGTCGTCCTCGCCATAAAACTTGGTAGAAACAGGAGCTGCAATTTCTGACAGGCAGTCTTGGTTAAAGAACAAGTAGACAAGCAAAATTTACAAACTGCCACCGAAAAATCAGAATACATGGTACCTTAGACTACAGGCTCACCTTCTGAATGCTGTGCTTCATTTTACAGAAATTGCAGATTTAATCCCGTTTCTCAAGTGTTAAAAGATAAACAAACTGGGTTTTCTGTTTAAAATCCATGCTTCGGCACGTACCTAAGATGGCCGCGATGGATGTCTTTGTAGAATGCCGTCACTGGAGCCACAGTGCCCTGGAGTGAACAGACTGTGTCTGTGAGGACCTATTAAATATAGTTGTTTTATTAGCTTCACATTGCTTCTGTTGGCCCAGTCATTTACCGTACATTTGTGATCACCTCTGCACACATGTACAGTAAATGATTGGGCTGATAGAAGCCCCCAACAAAGACCCTGGTAGGGTTGACGCGCTGGGGCTCAGGGCTCTAGTCAGTTGTACCTCTGATTTTGCTGCATTAAGTACTTTGCCTGGACATTTGCTTTTTTTGTGTTTTTTTTTCCCTGGGTCCACGAGTGCAGCTTTCTACTGTTGCACATTGTGCAGATTATACGTTGTTTTCTCCCTAGTCCCCCCACCCGGTGTGGGTAGAGCCTCCTGAGGGCATCTGCAGCACACAGTGATGTTCCAGCAAGGGAGCAGTCTCCCTTGGCCCACCACAGGGGTCGCTGTAGCACTGGAGTCCAGTGCCAACTCTTCCCAGCTACAGCACACTGCGTAATGAAAGATGTAGTGGTCTGGTCTGCCTCCCAGCACGGGTTCTGAGCTCTCTTTCAAATTTGCATCGCCTGCACGGTAGTGCAATGAGCCATAGTTTAGTTCATTTATTGTGCATCTTTGGACAAGCTACCTATTTGAGCATACAAATAACATTTTTGAGAAAGCTGTGACTTTTCACTCATAAATGTAACTCCAGTAGCAATACATTAGGTACAGCAGCTTACAGAATGCTTCGGACAACATACACACTAATTATTATCATGCACAAGCTAGTTTAGGAATGCACTGAACTATAGTGAGTGATCACAGTTAGATCTTTGACTATGTCATGTTGAACATTGTAACTATGCAGTAAATGTCTTGGTCTCAATGCATGGAGGAAGGGAGGTGGGTTATTCCTTAGAGTGAATTCTTCCCTTTAAGGAGAGTTCACTGTACTCTTTATGCTGTTAGATTGGTAAATTTCACTGGGATCAGAATCGTCAGTGGAACAATTCAGATTGAAAAAAAGATTTTGTGCTGTATTTTAATTGCTTGGTCTATCAGTTGTCTTGAAAGTATTGTAAATTCAGCATTATGAACTGGTTGCCAAAAATCCAGGAACCTGATTAGCTGAGACTTCTCCTTACCCATGATTATAATCCACAGTATAATCATGGGTAAGAAAAGGTGCCAGCCAACAGATCTTTCTGCCGTGTTCAGACCTGTGTGCCTGTACATTTCAGCAGCCAGGCTGAAGTTGCGGTCAGGTCCAGCAGGCGCACAACAGGGCTCAAGTCGCCATCGGTAGCAGTAGACGGGTCAGTAGGTTTTATTTACGCTGCCTGCCAATTGCTGAAATGTCTGCTTTTTTTTTTTTCTTTAGACTGCCAGTGTCTGTCACTTCACCCTCCCACACGTACCAGTGTCTGTCACTTCACCCTCCCACACGTGTGTGTATATACAAACACATACACACGCAACAGAGTAACCGTTGCTGACAGCCATGCTGAACGAAACTGAAACAAAAATAAAGTCATCACGCACAGCAACCGCCAATAATGGGACGTGCTGCACATTACTACCAAAACGGAAAACTGAGCGGCAACTTAATAGTTCTCGGGCTTCTAGAGACCCTGCTAAAAAAACACAGCTCAACAAGAGGAGTGGGCAGTCCTGCCCATTCAAATACCCACCGGCCGCTCACCCACAAACCAGCCAGATGTTTGCTGTTGGTGCCTGACTTTATGCTTTGGCCATAAAAACCTGCTCTTTTTTGATTTTCAGTAAAGACAATCTACAGAAGACTCTTGGTGTATAATAAAACATATTATACAGAAATATCAAAACTAGGAGGAGAGACCCCTTTCCCGTTGATACAGCATTAAAATCCTGCTCTTTTTCAAGTTCCTCTTGGCACAGAGAACCTCATCCCCCTAACAGGCCACTATAACTTAAGACACACGCACGCACACATACCCACCCACCCCTAAGGTCACTGAAGTACACAGTCAGCCTAACAGTATGCATGAATTATAGCTGTACCACCTGATGCCCACAGCAAAACATAAAAGGGACTGTCTTGTTTCAGTGTATCACTACACATTAAATCTGTACTACCAAAACATTGTAAAAACTTTTTTTTAATATTTTGGTAAAACAAATATGAATACAGTTCATAATAGCAATAATGCACTCCAGGGTGTGGTATATCATGGGATATTGTCACTTTTCGAGTGCCTCACAACACATGCAAGACGTGATAGTATCTCATGATAGACACACACCCTGTCATGTATTCTTGCTTAATTATGAAGTAGATAGAAAAAAATGCAATTCTAGGGACATGGATATGTTGTTCATCCACACTGTCTGGCAGGTTCCTTGCCGCTTTAAATCTTGCCGGAAGGTCTTCAAGCTGGCTCCTCCCACCCACCCGGGTGGTAAAACTCTCGGCTCCGCCCCATGATGCCAGATCTTCCTTACCGCTTGGAAGCTCAGGTTCCTCCTTAACGCCTCGTGTAAGACTGGTTCCTAACTCTTGAATCTTCGAAACTAAAGTTTTTGCTAAAAGACTTTGGTCTTCTCTCCCTCATGACTGCGATGGACAAATGACTCCGGTTTACGGAGATGCCCCTTTGCGGGCGAAGATGTCTCGAGACGGATCCGCACTCCGTGCGTCTACTGCTTGAGCCTTGAGCACGACCATGAGCTTCGACCTGTGCTCTTCTTTTTGGCCTCGTCCTCGAACACCGTGCTGCCGGTTTACAGCTGGGGCGTCCCGAGAAAAGAATTCCTCCGGTTAAGTCTAAAGAGGCCTGGTTGGCGGTGGCGGGCTCAGCGGATCAGCTCGAGCAGATGATCGCCCTTGAAGAGGAGGCGGCGCGGGCCGCTTCTACCTCGGCTGCGGCATTTGTCCCGCTCTCTCTCGGTGCCTCGTACTCGGCTTCTTTTAAGGAGCTTTGTCTGACCCTCTCGACGAAAGGTGAGGGTCCAACTTCTTCTGGACCTTTTTCTCGGTCCAAAAAGAGCAAAAGTAAGTCTCACCGTCGACGCTCTTGGGAGCGGGAAAGATCCCCCTCCCCAGTTGTCGACAGTCGACTTCGGTCGACCCCTCGGCTTCGGCCACTGGCTTCACGGTGTCCCCGTCAGGCCAGTTGACCGAGACTCCTGTCGACGCGGTCGAGATTTTCTCGACCTGGACGGTTGTCGGCTGGAGAAGCAGAACCTCTCTCCCGGTTCCCCCGGTGGAGTTGAGGTCCCGCTGCTCGCCTGTGCCTCCGGTTCCGGAGCCTTCGTGAATCTTCGAACCGAGAGTGCCGATTCCCGACACCTCCCCGCACCGTCCTCGGCCTAGCCGAGGTTCTAGGTCTCGGTCTCGGACGTCTTCGCGGTCCAGCCGATCCCGCCACCATAGGCGGTCTCGGCACTGCGGCAAGCGGCGCCACCGCTCTTCCTCCTCCTCGGACGAGGGAAGACTTCGGCGCAAGTTACGTCGGAGGTATGAGGAACTCATGTGGCAACAGCTCCTTCTGACCGGGAATAAGCCGACCCAGTCGTCTTCCCCGGCCATTAAGTGGCTGTCACCGGAGCGGCCGAAACAACCCCTCATTGTAGCCGAGGAGCCTGTTCCCAGGCCGGTTGTTCGGCAAATTCCAGCTGCCCCACCGATTCTGGTGGAACCTCCGCCTCCACAGCCGTTATTTGGGGCTCCGACCAAAAATTCTCGGTCGGCTCAGGGACTGCCCCATAGGCTGTCTGTCACCCTCACTCCCGATAAGCCTCGGCAGGTGGAGGGTGGCTCAGGCCCGAGGCAGCTCTTTGAGGACTCTTCCGAGTCCAAGGACGATTCCTCCCTTTTCTCCAAGCGAATGGACTTGGAGTCCTCAGGAGGACAGTCGGTGGACGATAGCCCTTCGTCCTTCCTAGGATTACTTCGGCTCATCTCGGAGTCCACCGGGATGAAGCTCGAACCCGTTTCTAAACGGGCCAGGTATCCCCTCACGGAGATTCTGGACCGAGGGGATTCCCCTACGGAGGCCTTTCCGGTGGCCGAGGCCATAGTGGGCCCGGCCTTGGAGCTTTGGCAGCGCCCTGCTTCCTGCCCTGCGCCTTCGGCCAGGATGGCCAGGGTAGTCGCCGGTCCCTACCGGTTCCCTGTCCGGTTTTTGAACACCCTCTGCTGAGGGTTGGTTACCGACAGCGTTTTCCGGCGCGCCGGGAACGCCAGGGATGTGGACAAACCTCCCGACAAGGAATCCAAGAAATTGGATTATGCCGGCCGAAAAGTCTATGCTGCGTCCTCTCTCAGCCTTCGTCAGGCCAGTTCGGCCGTCCTCATGGCACATTTTTCTCATGCCCTGTTGGGCTCCCTGGATGAGGTCGTCCCTCATCTTCCCGCGGATCTGCAGACTACGGTCAGGCAGGTGTGGGACCAGGGCAGGGCAGTGGCCAAACAGCAGCTCCAGACTGCTTTAGACATCGGGGACTCATGTGCCAGGTCTGTGGTGGCTGCAGTGGCCATGCGTCGTCGGGCTTGGCTGAGGATATCCACCTTTACTTGGATACCCAGCACAAGTTGGCGGACGTTCCTTTTGGGGACTGACCTCTTGACCGTGGGGTGGAAGGTCACCTGCAGAGGATCGAGAAGTCCAATGCTACCTTGGACTCTGTCTCTTCTGCCCAGAAGGGACAAGGCCACTTAGTACTCAGCCCTTTAGCCTTCTGCGCCCCGGTAGCCAGCAATCCAGGGCCCAGCAGGCTCGGGCTTAGCATCCCAAACCCAAACCGTCTGCTTCCTCAACAGGAAGCAGGGAGGAAAGGGCCAGGAGGTCCCTCGGCGGTCCCTCCTCCAAGCCTGCCCAGTGACGGGCTGAGGGTGTCGCCCATCCCGTCCACCTCACCCCTGGTTCCCCGTGGGGAGCGGCTCCGACACTTCCTTTCCGCCTGGTCCGTTATTACCACGGACGGGTGGGTACCTGAAGGTGGTGGGAAAAGGCTGCCTCTGGATTAGAGCAGGCCCGCCCTTCAGAGCTATGTCGCACCTCGGGGTCGCACCTCGGGGTCCGCAGCCTCACTGTCGGCTCGTCGGGCCGACATCGCCCTCCTCCTCCAAAAGGAGGTGATCAGGGAGGTAGCGGATCCCCCTCAGACCCGGGGTTTGTGTCCAGGTACTTCCTGGTTCCGAAACGGACGGGGGGCTGGCACCCCATTCTCGACCTACACGACCTCAACAAGTTCCTAAGGTCTCGAACCTTCAGGATGGTCACTCTGGCACACATAACACCATCTCTGGAACACGGCGTGTGGTTCTGCTCTCTGGACCTGCAGGACTCGTTCTTTCACGTCCCTATCCATCCGTCACATCGGAGATTCCTTCGCTTTCGAGCGGAGGGATCCCTCTTCGAGTTCCGAGCCATGCCCTTCGGCCTGTCTTCAGCTCCCAGGGTCTTCACCAAATGCATTGCAGTGGTGACAGCTTTCCTGCGGGGCCGGGGGGGTCCGGGTGTACCCTTACCTGGACAATTGGCTGATAGCAGCCCCCTCCAGACAGGAGGTGGAGCAGTCCTTAGATCTGGCCCTCCAGGTTTGCTCTCAAGTTGGCCTCCTCATCAACGAGGCCAAGTCGGAACTCGAGCCGAAGCAGGTGATTCTGTTTATCGGGGCAGAGCTCGACTCTCTTCGAGCCAGAGCACGGCTCCCGGTGGACAGGGCCGAGGTTCTTACCTCCTTTGCCCAATCATTTCTGGTTTGGCAATCGCGCCCTGCCCGGGACTTCCTGCGCCTCCTGGGTCACATGGTGGCCTGTACCAGCGTGGTCCGTTGGGCACGCTGGAACATGCGCCCCCTTCAGTGGGGTCTGGCCAGCCAGTGGTCACAGCGCTGCGATCCATTGGACCAGCTAGTGATGGTGACCCAGGAGATGTGGAACGCTCTGCGGTGGTGGACCGTTCCATCTCATCTGCAGGAGGGCATCCCGTTTGTCGGCCCCGAGCCGACGGTCTCTCTGTCGACCGATGCCTCTCTGATGGGTTGGGGTGCCCATCTGGGGAACACCGGCGCCGCGGCTCTGGTCCCCACGGGGTCGATGCCACATCAACCTGCTGGAGCTCGGAGCGGTCCACCTAGCTCTCACCGCCTTTGCTCCGTTTCTCCGGGGTCAAGTGGTCCAAGTCCAGACGGACAATACCACGACCATGTACTACCTAAACCGCCAGAGCAGGACATGTTCCATGCTTCTATGCAAGGAAGCTCTCCGCATTTGGTCACTCGTGCGCAGCCTGGAGGCCGATCTCCTAGCCATTCATGTGGCAGGAGTCTCCAACACCTTGGCCGATGCCCTGAGCCGGATAGGGGGCTCCATACTTAGGACCCTAGAAGGGCGCTCGCTTATTATAAGGAGCGCACGGCTGAAATTCGGGGAGAGGTTCGCCAGCTGTTTGTCACCTACGCTGAAGCCGCACCTGGCAGACCTGCAGCCAAGCGGACGATAAGCACGTGGGTCACCTCCTGCATAGATCTCTGCTATTAGTTGGCGGGCATGGAGCTTCCCAGAGGGATTAGAGCTCATTCTACCAGTCATACTGCTGCATCGGTGGCTGCTTCCAGGGACGTCCCTATCCAGGAAATCTGCAGGGCTGCTACCTGGAAGTCAGCACACACCTTTATTTACCCATTACCACATCGACCTTGAGTCACGCCCGGGATGCTGGTTTTGGGCACCTCGGTTCTCCAGTCTTTATTCGCTAAGTGAGGGGGTGCGCCTTGCCCCCTCCTCCCGGAGAACTGCTAGAGTCTGCAATAAGTGTGGATGAACAACATATCCATGTCCCTAGAAATACAGGTTACTCACCTGTAACAGGAGTTCTAGAATGGTATGTTGTTCATCCTGTTCCTGAAACCTCCGGCTTGACGCATGGCCTGAGCTTCGCTGGTGAGATCTGGCGTCATGGGGCGGAGCCGAGAGTTTTACCACCCGGGTGGGTGGGAGGAGCCAGCTTGAAGACCTTCCGGCAAGATTTAAAGCGGCAAGGAACCTGCCAGACAGTGTGGATGAACAACATATACCATTCCTAGAACTCCTGTTACAGGTGAGTAACCTGTATTTCTCTAATTTGCTGAGAGCTCAGCCATGACTAGATCCTACAACACTGTCATATTAAAAAGAACCAGGAGCCCAGCATCGTTTCCGTCCTACATTCTATTCCACTTGTTGAATTTTGTTTTAAACAACTTCAGCCACCACAACTGCTGGTAACTGCCACTGTAAACAACCCAATTTAAAAAAAAAAAAAAAAATTCAGCAAACTGCCATTACAGTTAACAGTGCCCAAACCACCACTACAACAATTTACATTAGCGCCTCGGCGACAATTGTTGTGTCCCTCCTGGTCTGGGATAGGCTGTGACTTGTGTCACTGAAATGCTTAGCCTCACCCTTACATTTATAGCCAGTCCTGCTTTAAAGCATGGAAGCACCAAACCACCAGCACAAGAAAACACATCAGCGGGGGGGGGGGACAAGTACTTCTGGCTCCTGGACTAGAAGAGGCTCAAATAATTAAATTCCCATGCCTGTTGGGAGTCACGACTGCTGCCACAGCAACAGATGCAGATAGTGACACACATCCGAACACCTGCCGGCTTCTCCCTACCAAACACAAACAGAACACAGTATACTGTGCTAGTGCTTTACTTCAATTCAGATGCCTACCACGATATTCGGACCTCCTCTATCCACTGGGGACTTGTCCATCCCTCAAGCAAGCCCTCTAGTACACATGGAGTCAGCCTGCTATACATTCATAACAACAGTGCCACCTGCTGTCCAAACCAAAAAGTAAAAGTACTGTTTTTTTTAAATGTATCACTACTTATGAAAAATGTATTCTTAAAACGTTTGAAAAACATTTTATTTATTTTTAAAAAAAAGTGTAAAACATGTATAGATCCAGTTCATAATAGCAATAATGCATTGCAGGGTGTGGTATATCATGGGATATCATCACTTCTTGGGTGCACAAGACACTCAGCCTGCAGCCTTGTGCTTCACAATGCACCTGAGGTGTGAGGATATCCCCTGATATACCACAGTCTGTCGTGTATTATTGCTTAATTAAAGTACGACCAGAGGTTGGTTTACCAGTAGTTAATTCAACACACTTGTACACCAGTGATGTAGAATAATTACTGGGAAACCATCTTCTTTGAGCACCTTAATGCTGTTATACAATGAACAGAAATACAGAAACTTTTCTGTACAGCTGTGCTGTACTCTTATGTTTTATAGAGAATTTTTATTTAACAAATATACTTTCCTGGTTTATGAGGAAAAATGGTCCCTTTCTGTTACTTTTCGTAACTGACAAGGGTTTCACTTAACTTATCAGTACATGCAGCGGCTGCAGTCTGTAATTAGCAAGTGCTAAACATTATAAATCGGCATACCACCCTTGTAAAGCATAGGAAAAAAAAAGTTTCCCCTGGTTTAGTTATTGTGATAAAACAAACCTTGAGGGATGGAGACATTCACTGGGCGAAAGCTAGGTCTACTAAACTGCCACATGATTGGATGATCTACAGGCAAAAGAGAAATCTCCGTGCAAGATTATTTTTGATCAGCTAAAACAATATTTTATCTGAATTTACTGGAAGAAGATAGAAATTACTCCTCTAAATTTTGGATTTAGAAATTTTATTATGACTTTGGAAGAAGGAACAGCTTCCTCATCAAAGCCAAACAGCTTAAAATTGGCAACAGGTTAATCGTAGATAAATAACTGATCGTGGGGGAGCTAAACTCCACTTCACCTCTGTTGGAATTGCCTTCAAAAAGTCCCCTGTTGCCTCTGTTCAGTACCTGCCCTGATTCAGCCTAACTCTACATCATCTTTTCTGTTTTGGCCCTTCTCCTTTATGCAGGTAGAATAGCTACTCCAGAACCTAGACCTCAGGAAGAGATCTGGGGCTGATAATCTCAAGCCATTGTTTCTAAAAATTAGGATATCATGTCTTAACTAACCCTATAACTCATCTAACAATAAATAATGGAATTACTATGCTTTGAAAACTTGAAATACATAATCCTTTTTCAAATAGCCGGTAAGGCCTGTGTAAATAATTACAAGTCTATCTCTATTCTCCCTGTCCTGGCCAAATTATTAGAAAAAAATGGTGTACAAAGAGTTTCATGAGTATCTTGATATATTAACTACCTGGTAACTACTGTCCTGTCTCTGTCCTCCCTTCTCTTGCAAAGTGCAAGAGAGGTAGATCAACTCGTGGCTGTCTGACTTCCTCCACTCCTCCAACTTCTTCTCCCCTTTCCAGTGTGGTTTTTGGGAGCACCATTCCACTGTCTCCTCCCTCCTCCTGTCACTGACTCCATCCTCTCTGGGATCAATGTGGGGCACATCACAGTGACCATTTTCATCGATTTGGCCATAGCCTATGATTTGGTGGCCCATCCGCTTCTCCTGGATAAGCTGGGTTCTGCTGGTCTCTCTGACTCAGTTGTTCAGTGGTTCTGATTCTACCTCTTGGGCCATCAGCAGTCAGTACAGATAGGTGTCACCCTGTCTCCTACACTCTCAATCCTGGCTGGGGTCCTACGGGGCCCCATCTTGGATCCTCTTCTCTATTTTTCTTAATGATCTCCCCTTGGCCTATGTCAATTTGCATATTCACATGTATGCAGATGATACAGTTCAGGCCCATCAACAGAGGCTGTTGAAGTCTCGCTCTACAAGATTACCACAGTGTCCTGCATTGGTTCCAGTCTAGCCAACTCTGGGTCAGCACTAAGAAAGCACTGTCCATGACCTTTGGATCCAGCCAGCAGTTGGCCAAGCTTGACTCCTTCCCTTCCATCACCACTCTGGATAGTTCTCTCCTTGAAGTGGTTCATTCCTTTAAGTATCTCAGTGTGTGACTTGATAGCAGGCTCAACTTCTCTGCCCACATTGATGCCTTCCATGCTAAATTCTGCCCCAAGCTTGGTGCCCTGTACAGTAATAAAAGACTGCCTATCACTGCATATCCACAGGGAACTGGTTACCAGTATGGTGCTGCTAGTCTTTGACTATGTGGCTGTGGTATATGATACTGCTCTCACCTCTCCCCTTGCCAGACTGGACTCCACTCCCTGTACAGTGCCTTCTGCCATTTTGCTGCCAACTCACTCTGTCGTACCCATCATTGCACACTCTACACCTCTCTGTCCATCCTCCTCCTTCCCTCCCATCACCTGCATCACTGTGCTCCTTCTTCGATAAATACTGGTTTGAGGCACTGCCCTCATACCTATCCACTCTCATCCCATCTGGTGCTTACTTCCTTCATTCCAGGGATCCCTGCACTTTCTCCCTCCCCTATCCTTGCTCCTCCTCTGGGCAATCTGCCTTCTCCCATTGTCTTTCCTTCCTCTGGAACCTTCTGCCTCTCACTCTCCCCAACCTTCCTTAAGCATCAGCTTAAACTCCTCCCTCCCCTTCTGCATCTGTCAGCTCCCTACCTGACCTACTTTTTCCACCTCCCTCCCTTAGTTCTAGACCTCCCCTTTGGTCGGCTTTAAGCCTCCTTTTCTCTGCAATATGATGTTTGTATCTGTTGATATATATATATTTTTTTATTTCTATTTCTCCCCTCCTGCTTCCCTCAGAGTCGCATCATTGGGAGACGCCAGTTAAGCCTGTCCCTGCCTAGTGCCTTATCTGACAACTCCCAGTCCCTCCAGCCTGCCTCGAAACCCCCCCGGGTGGGGTCAGGGTAGGGGCCAACCCCTGAATCTTGTGGTCCTTGTCAGGGTCTGGCACTGCAGACTGGCACAATGGGACCCAGCTTGGTGCCCCGTCTTCCCGGCTCTAGAGTTTTTATTTTCCCTTTTCTGTGGGATGTTGTGCACATACATCACAGACGTCAACGTCTCCTCCCCTCCTTCCACGAAGGAGCTGCCCCTGGAGCTGATAGGTCCCAGACCTACACCTGTGACCAATCATGCCCCAGTGGCTCCAGCTTGCTGTCATGCCCCTAGCCTCTGCCAGGGGTCACCGCTTGCTGGACTGTGGGGCCCTCCCACCTCTACCCCGGAGAAGGTCTCTGCAACCCTTCTCCTCCCTGCTTGTTTTCTGATATACCCTTGTGTTTATCCCATGCAAGCTTGAAGCCGCTCTCTCACCCTCCCTCATTTTTGTCACATGCACAACTTCCACTGGCAGCCTGTTCCAGGTGTCTCCCATCTTTTTAGTGAAGAAATATTTCCTCATATCTCTCTTAAATCCGGCCCCCCCCCAAGCTTCATCACGTGTCTCCTGGTCCTGGTCCTGATGCGCCATCTCAGTTGAAAGAGACTTCTTTCCTGCAACCCTGTTTACCCCTGTGAGGTACTTGTAGATCACTATCATGTGCCCTCTTGCATGATGTACATGTTGTGAGCCTCAGTCTCTCCTCATAGGGCTTCTTGAAAGCAGTATAGTGTAGTGGTTAAGGGCACTGAGCTGCAAACCTGTAGACCTGGGTTTGAACCCCAGCAGCCCCACTCGCATACTGTGTGACCCTGAGCAAATCATGTAACTTCCTTGTGCTCCCAGGTCGCACCTGGAAACAGGCTCCGGTTTAGTGTGCCTTTCCTGGTTAAACAATTTCCCCTTTCCCTTCTTGTGCAGCCCCAGCAGCATTTCAGTTGCCCTTCTCTGGACTGCTTCTATCCTGTCTATGTCTTTTCTGAGGTGCAAGCCTGCTAAGCTGGATACAGTACTCCAGGTGGGGTCTCATCAGAAAGCAATACAGTGGCAACACCACTTCCCTCCTCCTCCTGCTGGATATGCCTCTCACCCTGTTCACCCCAGCACCCCACTAGTCTGACCCACTACTTTGTCACACTGCCCTGCCACTTGAGACCATCAGATATGATAACCACAATGTCCCTTTCTTGATTAGTGACGGTCAGTACCTCTCCCCACATCTTATACTCAGTGCCTTGGTTCCCATGCCCTAGGTGCATGATTTTGCACTTTTTGGCATTGAACCCCAACTGCCATGTTTCAGACCACTCATTGAGTTTCCCTGGATTCCTGCTCATTCTTTCCACCTCTCCTGAGAGTCCACCATATTACAGCTTTTGGTATCATCTGCAAAAAGGCATGCCTTTTTTTTTTCAGTTCTTCAGCAATGTCACTTATAAAGACATTGAAGAGGACCAGTCCCAGTACTGAGCCCTGTGGCATCCCGCTGATCAGTATTCCATCATTTGAGTAAGTGCCATTTACCGCCTCCCATTTCTTCTCTGTTAACCAGTTTCTAACCCAGTTCACCACTTTGTGTCCCATCCCTTGACTACTCAGTTTATTTTTCAGCTTCCTGTGTGGCACAGTGTCAAAGGTGTTACTGAAGTCCAGCTAGACCACGTCCACTGCCTTCTCTTGATCTAGTTCCCCCTGGTAACCCAGTCAAAGAAATCCAAAGCCAACTACAGTATATATTTTGACCCTCTTTATGAGATCTGCTTGGCTGTATAATCTGAGGAAAAATGACATTCTTCTGCTTTTTATTCCCTTCATTCTCTCACGTCCAGGTGGGGATGTACCCCCTTAGGCCCCCCAACCCAGCATCCCCTCCAGCTGCCCTGACTGGAGGCCCCATAGCTTATCTCCTAGGGCAGAGCTCCCTGAGGAAAGAGACTGTGATCCACCTTGATTCCAGCAGTCTTATGCTGGGGGCATCATTTGGGAGGGAAGCTGGAGCCTCATTCAGCTGCTGCTCCAGAGGGCTTTCTCATGTGGTTCCCCCTTGGAGACAGGGACGTGCAATGACATCAGTGCATGGGCATGCATGCTTCCATGCACGCTCCACAGACATCCACATCATCTTCTCCCCTTCTGTGTGGTCCCGGATGGTGTACTCCCAGCCTCCTTTGGGTGTCATTTGTGTGCCTGTCACCTATAATCTCCCCACCCCACCAAAGGAGGAGAGCAGCCATGGAACGCTCATCCTACTTCCCGCCGGCTGGCCCTCTGATGCCCTGGGTTCATTCCTGAACCTGGTTCATCATTATTGCAGGCACTAGCACTTCCGATGCAGCGGTGGGCTAACCAGCATTATTATTTTTAATGTCTCAATGCATTTTGCTGGTTTTGGAAAAAAATGGCTATTAGTTGGCTTGCCCCTGCTCTTTGGAACAAGCTGCAATTCACGCTCACATGGAGTTCATTAATCAGCCTAAATTCATTCAAGGCTAAACTTGATAGCCACTGTATAGACAAATACGAATGTTGCTAATTTTGTTAATACTCTCAAATGCTGAACGATGGCACTTGTTCGCTCTCTCTCTCTGTACGCTTTCATCGCTGTATAATTTGCTCTTAACTAACTGCATTAGAGCCACATCTGTTAGCAATAAGACACGATGAGGTGTGTGTTTGAACTGTCTTAATGCACACCCCGGAATGTCTTATTGCAGTTATAAAATGGGCCTCTGCAATTTACATGCATGTAAAAATCAATACTTTTATGCTAAATAGAAAAAATTAAAACCTTTAATTTCTTTTAATGTAAAATAATTCCTCTGCCTGTAGTTGATTGTTGTATGTTTAATTTTTTTCATTTTTTACCTTTGAACTTTTGTGCCACTGTGGGTACTGTAGTACAAAATGATTTCCATGGCAACCAGGTACCTCCTTTCCCCCAAAAACTCTCGACTCCCCTGTCCACATGCAGATCCACATTCTGAGAAACACAACTTGTTTGTGTTTTGTTTGTTTTATTTTATTTATGTATTTATTTTCACTTGCCCACTTGTATGGTAAGCTCAGATGAAGAGCCAGTAAAGACTGAGTGAGCGAGCGTGCGTGTGCGTTCCGGTGAAGGAGAAGACATCAGGTAGCGCAGCGCTGCAGCGAGTGCTCGTAAGTGATTTAAAAAGAAAATTAACTGAATAAAACGTTAAACCAGCTTTCGATTGCTGCACTGTGTTTTCCGAAGTGTTTTAAGTATGTGTAATGGCTGGGGAAGGAGGAGCAAGTGGAAAGCTGGTTGGGGGGGGGGGGAGACAGCGAGCGTCTGATCGATCAGCCTGTTATTAAACAGAAAAAAAAACAAAAAACGAGGAAACTGTGTTTTCCATATCAGATAACAGAGAGTTGTGTTATTTGTAAGATCTGTTTCTGTTCTTTTCAAGTGAAATGGTACATTTCTGTATTTCAGTATGGTATAATTTTTCTTGGTAAGGAGGAAAAAAAAATGGTGGCTGTTTTATTTTTTTTTAATTCTGTTGTTCAAGAATTTGAAGCAGATACTGCTTCTTGGTTGCCAGGACTAGTTTTAGCTGTGCGTTAGACACTTCTAATGCACAGCTAACAACCAGTCAGGTTGCTCAAACGCCTTAGCCCATTTTACGATTCTTATTATCATATTTTCAAATTGCTGTACCGTTAATCCTGTAATATGGTGTTGCTTTTGCCCTAACCAGGACCTCCTTGTAAATAGGCATTGCTCAATGGAGGGTTTTTTTCCCCTGTGGTAAAACAAATAAATATTAACCCATTAAAGATGTTCTGTTTGTTTGACTGATTTATATTCATTCTAAAACACAGAACTGTTAATTGAGCACAGTAGTAAACAAAACAAATTATATGCTTTTAGGTGACTTATGTATACCCAAGGCCCCCGGAATTCTGCGGTTGCGGAATTTGCCACAGAATTTGCATCATGCCTCAGAATATATATAGTGCCACAGAAGTCATTGTTTTTGGTGAATTTTCATATAAATATACTGTTTTTCCATAGTGTCAGGCTTTCTTTCCTACCTCGTTTATCCTGAAGCCCCTCCTCTATGCGCAGCATATGATGTCATCGATGACATCACATCATATTTAGCCAATGACAGGACTGCATTCTGCCAGAGAAATGAATAAATCATGCCACAGAAATGAATAAATCATGCCACAGAAATCAGAAAATGCTGCCGCAGAAGTCAAGGAGCCCTGCCGCAGAAATCAGAAAATTCTGCCGCAGAACACCAGGGGTCCTGTGTATACCCAAATGATCCGGGGTGGGTGGGTAACACAATGATTAACTTGGGATTGACTTTCCTAAAATGTTTTTTATTGCTTTGCTTACATGGCAGTCCTGTGTTTTAAATACAAAAACAGGGTTTGAAAATAATCAAGAACACAAAAAAGTTTGACTGTCCATAGAATATTTATAAAATGGGTATTCAAAATGAAGTCTCACTGGTCAAAATATATCATGTGACCATGCACGAAAACTGTTCCATGCAATCATCCTGGTCCTAAACCACATCACACAATGAGCAAATCAGTCACAGAAGCATAGAAATATAGACTTTGACAGCAGATAAGGACCACTTGGCCCACCTAGTCTGCCCATTTCCCTACCTAGAGGATAAAGAGCAGATCCTATTTAACCAACAGCCTGTTTCTTCCTACCTCCCACAAAAATTGCCTTAGGTCTGTCCCATACATACTTGAATTCTCCCACAGTTTTAGACCCCACAACCTCCTCAGGAAGGCTGTTCCATGCGTCCACCACCCTCTCTGTGAAAAAATACTTCCTCACATTGCCCCTGAGCCATCCCCCCTCTATCTTCAAATTGTGTCCCCTTGTTCTTGCACATCTCTTTTTCTGAAAGATGCTACCCTCTTGGACTTTGTTGATACCACTAAGGTACTTAAATGTTTCTATCATGTCCCTCTCTCCCTCCTTTCCTTAAGGGTATACATATTAAGCTCCTTTAGTCTCTCCTAGTATGGCTTCTCTTGCAGACCCTGCACCATTTTAGTTGCCCTCCTCTGAACTGCCTCCATCTTGTCTATGTCCTTGCGGAGATGGGGTCTTCAGAACTGGACGCAGTACTCCAGATGGGGTCTCACCAACTGTCTGTACAGGGGATAACAACTTCCTGTTTTCTGCTGGTGATGGCTCTCCCTATACATCCCAGTACACCCCCAGCTCTCCCTACCACCTTCTCGCATTGCTTGCCAACCTTCAGGTCATCTGATATGATTAAACCCAGGTCCCTTTCCATTTTTGTTGTTGTTACTTCCCTTCCCCCCAATTGTGTAATCTTCCCCTGGATTTTTGTTTCCCAGGTGCATTATTTTGCACTTTGCATTGAATCCAAGCTGCCGTACTTCTGACCATTCCTCCAACCTTGCCAAGTCCCTTCTCATCCTTTCTACGCCTTCTTGTGTATCAACCTTGTTGCAGATCTTTGTGTCATCTGCAAAGAGGCATACTTTTCCTTCCAGTCCCTCTGCAATCTCACTTATAAAGACATTAAAAGAACTGGACCCAGTACTGAACCCTGCAGTACCCCACTAGTAACCCCTCTTCTTCAGCGTGACTCCATTTACAATTACCTTCTGTGTCCTGCTGTCCAGCCAGTGTTTTACCCAGGCTGGTTAATTTGACTATTAATCTTTTGTGTGGGACTGTGTCAAATGCCTTGCTAAAGTCTAGGTAGGCCATGTCCACAGCCCCTCCCTGGTCTACTACTTTGGTCACCCAGACAAAGAAATCAATTAGATTCGTCTGACATGACCTTCCCACTGTGAGCCCATGCTGCCTTGGGTCCTGTGCCTCACTTGCCTCTAGGTACTCAACATTTCTTTCCTTCTGAAGTGATTCCATCACTTTCCCTACCACAGAGGTCAAACTGACAGGTCTGTAGTTTCCTTCCTCTGTCTTGGTCCCACTTTTGTGAAGGGGAATCACATCTGCCTTCCTCCAGTCCACAGGTACCACACCATCTTCCCATGATTTGTTAAAAAGGGTAGTCAGTGGTGTCACTAGTTCTCTGCTTAATTTTTTTAGAATTCTAGGGTGAATTCCATCTGGCCCAATTGCTTTGTTCACTTTCAGTTTTAGGAGTTCTTTCAGAACCCTTTTTTCTGTGAAAGGACTAGGATCGACCCCCATATCCAGAGTGCTTCTGTTATTTGGATTAGGCACCTCCCCCACTTCCTCTTTTGTGAATACTGAACAGAAGTATTCATTCAGTATCCCTGCTTTTTCACTGTCCCTCTCTGCCCACCCACCTTCCATTCCAGTCATCCTACAACCAGAACTATCTTCCATCAGCCCCCTACAACCAGAATTGATCTTCTATCACAAAAATGGCTACTACCTTTACACTGTAAAAAACCTTCAACTGGGCCCTAAAAATAAAACTACCTTAAATAAAAATAAAACAAATTAGTTAAATGTCATTTCCATGATCATCACACTTTCCTTACACACATAAACAAATCGGAAACATTAAGTATTGTTTATAGTTTTCATTACAACCGTTTCTTTGCTGACAATGAAAAATCCCCCTTCTATGTTTACCTGCTCATCGGGGAAGTCTCTTCTGCTTGCCCTGACAGTGAGATGACGGAGTCTCTGGCTATAGAAGAGGCCTTTATAGTATATGGTTAGGGCTTATTGCTGGTGGAAACCAGTGGCTTTCTAAATCTTGTTGTAGGACAGTTCAAAGGTCAAAAGTTGTTGTACTGTCATTCTGACGTCACATCAATAGTACAACTTTTTAGCTTTGATCTGCCTTCTGATTGACTCACTCCACCAAGCTCAATGGGAAAAATTATGCGAACATGGCAGTTGCAGTTTAGCGAGCGCCGAGTAGTGGACGCTGCTTATTTTGACACGAGGAGCTATCGTCGCTCCGTGTTACAAAAGCAAACTTTTTTTTAAATTTTATTTTAAAAAATTATAATTTCCGATGCTGGAGTGAGCAGGAGCGGGAGAAGCTGAACAAGTGGCAGCGGGACAGGGAGAAGCAGGAGCGAGTGGGAACAGGGCAAATCTGCAGCAAGTGGCAACAGGAGCAGGGAGAAGCTGTGAGCGGCATGAGGTAAAACAATTGAAATAAGCCCTAACCATGTACTATACAAAACAGTGGATAGGTGACCATCCACAACTAAGGCTGTTTCCCTCTCGGGAGTTGATGACATCAGGGAGACCTCTCGAGCTTCACTCTCGAGGTCTCTTATGATGTCATCAACCCCCTCGAGGGAAAACATACTTGTTGTGATGGTCACCCGTCCACTATTCCCATATATAGTGTATGGTGGAATGCTGTTGTGCATGAATTCCATGCCTGGAATATGCTTGTTCTGCTACAGTAGTGACATCATTATGTTGTTCTGCTGCAGTAGTGATGTCACTACTACAGCAGAACAGCTTGGAATGCTGCCACATTATAGTTGCTTTCCTCTATCCAGTTAAGCTGGAAGTTGTTTTTTTTTTAAACTTGACCTTGCAGAAACATCTGCAGCACACTGTCAGTTAAAAAAAAAACAGAATGTTAACATTTCTATTCTCCGTTGTCTTCACTAGCTGATTTTGTGTTATTTTCTATGCTGTGACTGCCCATACACTATAAAAGATTGTGTACGAGCAGTCATACACAAACAAGGATATTCTTGTATCTTGCGGTTCCCTTGGTAACAGAGCATCTCTCGAGCTGCGCTCTCGAGGTCATCTGTTACCAAGGAAACCTCAGAGCTGGACCTCGTAGTGTACTCTGTTTGCCCCTTCATCACAGCCTGCGCAGACCCGTTGCATCAAGGCAGTGCATACTCCTGTTGCTGTTGCCGCTCCAGCCGCTCCACCCTCTTACTCTTGCGGTCAGCTGGCAGTGTGCCTCCAGGGACCATCTATAGTTGCCCACTGTTGCTATCCTGGGAGTCCCCTTTCTCTTTGCAGGGCTCATATGATTGATCTCTGACACCAGAGACCTTCTGCCTAATCTCCGATTGCCGCACCCTAGACTTTCCAGGGCACCGCCATTCAACCCTTTTGGCTTAGGGACTTTACAGCCCGTCGGCAAGGACCAGGGACACCTCCTTGTCTTCCTTTACCAGGTGACTGAAACTACAAGAGTATCTGGGCAGAGCAGCCCATCTGCTAGGTTTTGTTCCATGTCTTCTTCGATGGGGTATGGGCCCCACCTCTTGTCTCTTGGGGGCCCCCCCCCAGAGTCCTCCCGCTTCTCTTCTCTAAGCTGCAGTCTTCTTCTGCAGCAGTGGGGTCTCATGCCCAGGGGCATTATTTGGGGACTTTTGTTGGATGGCTTTGGAGCCACCAATTCTCCACCAGTCCTCTTCTTTCCTCTGTTGCCTGCATTAGAGGATCCCACTTGGCTCTGTCACAGATTCCTCTCACGTCCCTTCTTAACCAGCTGGGCACTCAAGTGGTTCTACCTTTCCCCAGATCAGCCGTTTTACCACAAGCCACCTGGGGACTTCTTTGGCTTGGTTGCTGGCATATGTTGAGCTTTAAGTGCCTCTCCTGCTCTGCTCGGCTCATAACTGTTGTTTGGGTCCTGCAGCCCTTAGGTCAAGGCCACATCTTATCACTTCTGGAGTGGCCTCCAGATGTGCACTCTGTTCCTTCCAGCTTCCCTCTGATCCACATTCCAGGGCTGCTGAAGGACATTTGGATGCGGCTGCACTACAGGGCCGCAAAGCAGATTCTGTCAGATCACTAGAGCAGAAGGTTCTATTCCCACCTCTTCCTTGTTCCACAGTTCTCAGGGGCTTTGTGGCCAAGCTTGGTCCTGATAACTCTGAACTCCTGTGGGCAGTGCAGGAAATTCAGGATGGTGACTCTTCATGGCCTGCTCTTGATATACAGCAGGTAAACCTGCATATTAAGGTGCGTGCCTCCCACTGGCAGTATCTCAGGCTCCAGTTGCTAAGGCAGAACTACCAGTTCAGGACATTGCCCCTTGGCTTGTCATCTGTACCATGGACCTTTATCAAATGCTTGGTGGTGGGAGCAGTGGCCCTCCGGTTGGCAGGAGTGTACATCTTTCCTTACCTGGACGACTGGTTGCCCAAAGCACAGTCTAGGGATTAACTGCTTCACACCCTAGTGCGTTCCAGACAACTATTGTATGCCCTAGGGATCATGGTCAATCTACCCAAGTCAGTGTTTTTTTTTTTTTAATTCTATTTTCTCGTCACTGGGAACTCAGGGCATCTCTCTCCAGGGTTACCGCTCAACACTGCCTCTACTCCTGGCCTGAAACCTCCTCTACTGGACTCCATCCGGGCTGGCTCCACTCGGTTCCATGGCTTGTCCAGCCCCCACCCCTGGGGGAGGGCCCGCCCACCTTTGGTGGGCTGTCTGTGATTAGAGGGACAGCCGCAGGGACCAGTAGAGCTAGAGATCCGGGGAGGCAGATCTGGCCTCTGGATGTGGGCAGGTCTCTGGGCCCCCTTTGCCTCCACTAGGCCACCAGGGTTTTTTTCTCAAGTTACTCCCTGGAGCGCTGACATGCAGTGACAGCAGCGCACCTTACATGCAGCCATCCACCGCCACTCGGCCTCCAACATTGCATTGAGCCTCGCTACCTATAGGGTCCCTGGTCTCCACCAGGGCTCACAATGGAGCGAAACATACCCCGGAACCCACCCCGGGAGGGGAGAGCCGTCCTCCAGACGATCAATCCCCTCCCTCCCCTGCTGACCCAAGTCTGTGCCTGAACCTGATCGCCAGTGTGGTGTAGAGCACCTCAACCCTCAGCACCACCTGGTCGGCTACCCAAGTCAGTCTTGACCCTTTGTTCATGTCTGTGATTCATTAGTGGGGTACTGGCCATGGCTCAGGGATTTGCTTTCTCACTGCGGGACAGGGTGGACTGCCTGAGGGCTCATGCCCAGCTTCTTTACAATGGCTGATATGTGATGGCCAGAACCCCATTCCCGGTTCTGGGATCTGATGTCTGCTGCCATTGTCACAGTACCCCGGACAGGCAGCACAGGGGTTTCCCACAGTGGACATTGAAGGTACAGTTGGATCAACTCACTGATGACCTCAAACATCAGTTGTAATCTCCTCCCCGGTCATAAGGGTGCTGAAGTGATGGAGGAAACCCAGCAACCTATTGAAAGGGGGTCCTTTCCTCCTTCCCTCCCCTCGGCAGATCCTCATGACGGATGCCTCGGGGTCAGGCTGTGGGGGTCTCATCTGTGGTCCCATCAGACTCAAGGGACATGTTCCCCAGTGGAGGCTACCCTTTACATCAATATCTTGGCGATGAGGGCCATTCTGTATGCCCTTCAGGCCTTCTGGATTTCTTCATGGACACCCGTTGGTCCAGACGGACAATACCAGCGAAATAATTACATCAGTAAACAAGGGGGGGGAGACACGTTTGTACCCTCTGTGCCGGGAAGTGATGCAGGTCTGGTACTTGGGCTCTGGAGCATGGTCTGGAATTATCAGTCATCCATCTTGTGGGTGTGGAAATTGTCCTGGCAGGCAATCTCAGCTGCACGCAATCCAGGATGCACGGGTGGGAGCTGCTGCCCTCGGTTGCAGAGGACCTGTTCGTCAAGTGGGGCCGAACAGAGTTGGACCTTTTTGCAACTCCACTCAACTCTAAACTACCACTTCTAGGGATGTGGATATGTTGTTCAATACACACTTACTGGCAGGTTCTTTGCCACTTTAAATCTTGCTGGAAGGTCTTCAAGCTGACTCCTCCCACCCACCCGGGTGGTAAAACTCTCGGCTCTGCCCCATGACGCCAGATCTTCCTTACCGCTTGGAAGCTCAGGTTCCCTCCTTAGCGTGCTGCGTTTTAGGCGTGGTTCCAAACTCTTCGGTTAACCCGAAACTAATTTTACAATTTGCAAGACTTCGGTCTTTATCTTCCCTCACGGCTGCGATGGACAAATTGACTCCCGGATTTCGTCGGTGCCCCTGTGGGCAGAAGATGTCCCAGACCGATCCGCACTCCATGTGCATTTACTGCCTGGGGCTTGGCCACAATTCACAGGCCTGCGACTTGTGCAAGTCCTTTTCGGCTACGGTCTTAGAGGATTGCGCTGCCAGATTACAACTTGGGCACCCCGAGAAACGTTATCCTCCGGTCAAGTTGAAGGAGGCCCGTTGGGTGGTGTCCGCGGCTGCAGTCTCGGCTGAACAGCTCGAAGAGATGATCGCCCTCGAGGAGGAGGAGGAGGCGGTCCATGCCACAGCATCATCATCCTTGATCGCGGCATTTATCCTGCTCTCCTTGGGCTCCTCCTACACGGCTTCGTTTAAGGAGCTTTGTCAGTCCCTCTCCACTGGGCTTACCGGGTCAAAAATGTTAAACAAACAACAAACCAAGGGAGAAAGGCCTTCGGGACATTCCTCTCGGCCCAAAAAGAAGGGATTCTAAAGGTAAGTCCCACGCCAACGCGGGAGCGGAGAGGTCCCTTTCCGATAGTTGACACTCAACTTAGGTCGAGGTTGCGGCTAAGGCCGCTGGCTTCATGGTGTCCCCGTCAGGTCAGCCGGCCGAGACACCCGTCGACGCAGTCGAGATTTTTCTCAACCCGTCGGACGGTCTGTCGACTGGAGAAGCCGACAACCCCTCTTCACTGGTTCCCCCGGTGGAAACCGAGGACTTGTCTGTGCCTCCAGTGCCAGAGTCCCCAGTTAAGGTCCCTGAACCGAGGGAGGAGCAGGTTTCCCCTGCCCCCCTCTCAGACCCACCCTCGAAATCCCCGAAGGTCTCGGTCACAGTCTCAGACCTCTTCCAGGTCCAGCCAGTCCCGCTGACATCGGCGGTCTCGGCACCATGTAAAGCAGCGGCACTGCTCATCCTCATCCTCTTTGAAGGATAGGCTCTGGCGGAAATTGCATCGGCGCTACAAGGATTTAATGTGGCAACAGCTCCTTTTGTCTGGGAATAAGCCAACTCCGTCGCCTTCCCCGGCCATTAAGTGGCTGTCACCGGGGCTGCAGAAACAACCCCTCGTAGTAGTCAAGGAGCCGAAGCCGGCACCGGTTGTTCGGCCGAAACTGGCTGCGCCATCCATTGTTGTGGAAACCCCGCCTCCACAACCTAAATCTGGGGCCCCGACCGAGGATTCTCAGTCGGGTCAGGGCTTGCCCCACCGGTTGTCGGTCACCCTCACTCCTGATCAACCTCAGCAGGTGGAGGGTGGCTCAGGCGTTCAGCAGCTGTTCACAGACTCCTCAGAGTCTGACGACGATGACTCCTTGTTCTCCAGGCCGCTTGACCTGGAGTCCACTGGGGGGCAGTCGGTGGACGAGAGCCCATCCTCGTTCCTTGGAATGCTTCAGCTCATCTCAGAGTCCACTGGGATGAAGCTCAAACCCATTTCAGAACGGGCCAAGTATCCCCTCACGGAGATATTGGACCGAGGGGATTCCCCCACGGAGGCCTTCCTGGTGGCAGAAGCCATTGTTGGTCCGGCCCTGGAGCTATGGCAGTGGCCAGCATTTTGTCCAGCACCTTCGGCCAGGATGGCTCGGAAGTATGCTGTTCCCACCGGTTCACTCTCCGGTTTCTTGGAGCACCCCTCCGCAGAGGGGTTAGTGATTGACAGCGGTTTCCGGCATTCCAGGAACGCTCGGGATGTGGACAAGCCACCCGATAAGGAGTCCAAGAAACTGGACTACTCCGGGCGGAAAGTCTGTGCTGCTTCCTCCCTAGGCCTTCATCAGGCCAACTTGGCCGTTCTGATTGCACACTTTTCACATGCCCTTTTAGGCTCCCTGGATGAGGTGATTCCTCATCTCCTGGCTGACCTTCCAACGACGGTCAAGCAGGTGCAGGATCAGGGAATGGCGGTGGCCAAACAGCAGCGCCAAAATTCCTTGGACATCGCTGACTCTTGTGCCCGGTCAGTAGCGGCCGCAGTGGCCATGCGCCGCAGAGTTTGGCTGCGGATCTCCACTTTTACAGTGGATACCCAGCACAAGCTGGCAGACGTTCCCTTCTTGGGTACCGACTTGTTCAGTCCCGGGGTGGAGGGTCATCTGCAACGGATCGAGAAGTCCAGTGCCACCTTGGACTCTGTCACGTCTGCCCAGAAGAACAAAGGCCGCTAGCAGCAGCATAAGCTCTTTCGTCCTTCAGCCCCTGCGGCACGTCCAGCCCAGCAACACCAGCATCAGGGCCAGCAGGCTCGCACTTGGCACCCCAAAGCTAAGCCTGCTGCTTCCTCCAGCAGGAAGCCAGGAGGAAAAGGTCCAGGCGGCTCCTCGGCTGGCCCTTCCTCCAAGCCTGCCCAGTGACGGGTTGAGGGGTGTCACCCTCAACCTCGTCACTCCTCCGGGTTCCCCGAGAGGGCGGCTCCGCTACTTCCTTTCCGTCTGGTCTGATATCACCATGGGCCGCTGGGTGCTGAAAGTGGTAGGAAAGGGTCACGGTGGGCTACGGGTTCTGCAGCCTCTCTGTCGCCTCGTTGAGCCGACATTGCCCTGCTCCTCCAGAAGGAGATGATCAGGGAGGTGGCAGATCCACCTCCAGACCCAGGGTTTGTGTCCAGGTATTTCCTGGTCCCAAAACGGACGGGGGGCTGGCGCCCCATTTTAGACCTACATGACCTGAACAAGTTCCTAAGGTCTTGTACCTTCAGGATGGTCACTCTGGCTCAGATAATTCCATCCTTGGAACAAGGCGTGTGGTTCTGTTCTCTGGACCTCCAGGACGCATTCTTTCAGTTCCCAATCCATCCGTCTCACCAGCGATTCCTCCACTTCGGAGCAGAGGGATCCCTTTACAAGTTCCAGGCCATGCCCTTTGGCCTCTCTCCAGCTCCCAGGGTCTTCACCAAATGCATGACAGTGGAGACTGCATTCCTGCGGCGATGAAGGGTCTGGGTGTACCCTTACCTGGACGACTGGCTGATTGCAGCCCCCTCCAAGCTGGAGTTGGAGCCAACCAAGGATCTGGCCCTCCAGGTCTGCTCTCAGATTGGCCTCCTCATCAAGCGAGGCCAAGCCAGTCTCATTATAGCCTTGGGTGATTCAAGTTCATCGGGCAGAGCTCGCTCTCTTCGAGCCAGAGCACGGCTTCCAGCAGACAGGGCCATGGTCCTTTCCTCCTTTGCCTAGTCATTTCTGGTTGGGTAATTGTGCCCTGCCCGGGACTTCCTGCACCTCCTGGGCCTCATGGCGGCCTGCACCAGCTTGGTCCGTTGGGCCCACTGGCACATGCGTCCCCTGCAATGGGGGCTGGCCCACCAGTGGTCACAGCGCTCTGGTTCTCTGGACCAGCCAGTGACACTGACCCAGGAAATGTGAAACGGCCTCCAGTGATGGCTCATTCCAGCTCATCTGCAGGAGGGTATCCCGTTTGTCTGCCCAGAGCCGACGGTCACTCTGACGACCGACGCCTCTCTGATGGGTTGAGGTGCCCATCTGGGGGAGCTCAGAGCGCACGGCGCTTGGTCCCCTCAGGAGTCTCGATGCCACATCAACCTGCTGGAGCTTCAGGTGGTCCGACTAGCCCTCACCGCCTTCGCTCCGTTTGTACAGGGTCAAGTGGTCCAGGTCCAGATGGACAACACCTACCTAAACCGCCAGGGCGGGATGCACTCCTTGCCTCTGTGCAAGGAGGCTCTCTGCACTTGGTCTCTCGTGAGCAGACTGGAGGCGGATCTCCTAGCCGTCCATGTGGTAGGACCCTCCAACACTCTGGCCGATGCCCTAAGCTGGATAGGTGCTGCATCTCATGAGTGATCTCTCCTGCCGGAGGTAGTACAAGATCTGTTGTCCCACTGGGGAACTCCTCAGGTGGACCTGTTTGCCTCCAGGGAGAATGCGAAGCTGAGGCTGCTCCATGCCCACCCCCCTCAGCAGGCTCGCTGCAGGGGGATGCCTTCTTGAGGCCGTGGACCCTGGGCCTCTTCTACACCATCCCTCCATTTCCCATGGTATCACAGTTTTATGGTATACCATGGTATCAGAAGTCACAGTACTGATACTGCGTGCAATTTCTGATACTGCGATAACCGTGATTCATGATATACCGCAGTATTGAGACTAAGGTTTGTTTTTGCATTTTCAGGGACAACTGTCCCTTCCAAGCCAACTCTCCCTGATGCAAAAGTTTGAGGAGGCCTCTGTTCTACAGTACCACGATATGACGATAATTGCTGTATTACATATGATGGTTATCATACCGTCAGAATTTCATACTGTGACAAGCCTGTTTGGGGTATCCCAAAAGGTGGCTGAAGTTCTGGTGGCTGTTAGGAAGCCTTCCACCGGGGACACTTATTCCATGAAGTAGAAGTGCTTTACTCTATGGGCGGCTTCCCTCCGCTTGGATCCTTTCACTTGTCCAGTGAATCAGATTCTGGAGTCTTTGCTGTCCCTCTCAGATTCTGGCCTGCAAGACTCTTCCATTAACCTGCACCTGCTGTTATTTCAGTCTTCGATTTGCCATTGAGGGCCGAATGGTGGCACAACTGGAGCTGTCCCATACATTTTTTGAGAGGTCTTCTTCATCTGAAGCCTCGCATCCGCAATCCAATCCTGCCTTGGTAGTTAAATTTTGTCTTAGAGGAACTTAGTTTGGCTCCCTTTGAGGGAGCCACACTCACTCAGGGTGGCCAGTTCACCACTTACTGTGCATATGTCGTGGATTCATCAACAATCACGTGATAGGTCTCTACCAGTCAGGTATCTGAGTTTCTGAAGCCCATGTTATAAATCCAGTTAAATAGCTGGATTTCATGTGATGCCATCATTACTGACCGAACCATTTCCAGAAATTATTCAGTTGTCCACCAAGTGTCTAAAAACTATGTGGCTATTCTGTTGAAAGTGGTAGGATTCAAACCAGTATCCATTAGGATTTGGCAGACAGATTTCAGTTAGTATTAACTGGTTAATTCATACAAGATGCAGACATGTAACTTTCAGCTTGTATGCACCACATTAGTTTTGCCACTATATTACATGGAATTTGTTTACATGATTGTCAGAAGTGCAAGTTAATTTCGGACAGGACTGCTTTGGTTATTTATTTATTTTTATTCAGTATGCTTTTTATCGCAGGGGGCGCCGACATCTGCCTTGGTCACGGACCTCCTACTCCCACCTCCCATCAATGGCTCTGATGCTTCCCTCAGAACCCCTGGCTTACCCCCCAGAGGGCGGTCGCGGCACCCACTCCTGGCTATGGGTACCGCAATTCCAATATCTAGTGGAGGAGCGAGCCTTGGGAGGCTAATTTGAAGCCAGAGGTAAGGCTTCATAGAGGTGATCCCCTTGCAGAATGTTTTCTTCCCCGTGTGTGCAGGGGCGGGGATGTGCAATGACGACCAGCGTCCGTCCTGCCCCTGTGGAGTATCCTGCGTTGGTGTGGTGCAGTAACCCCAGCCTCCACCGGGTGCCGCTGTTGCACCGATCACAAAGCCACCCTTCCCCCCGGAGAAGGAGAGCTGTCCGAGGGATGCTCAATCCTTCTCCCCCTGGGTCGCAAGCATCGTAAGCGGAAATCCAACCGCTGTGCCGGCGGGCCAGCTGGCTGCTTTGCTTATGATGAAGTTAGTAGTTGCTGAAAACAGATCTCAAGGGATACTTCTTCAGCTAAGAAGACACTTCCATACAGCTGTGATCACCCAATAAATTGTTAATCAAATGCTTCTGTTTGGGATACAGTGGCTGGTCCGGGCTCCAAGTATGGCAAAGACAGAATCCTTCAGTTTAAAAAGTGTGAGACTTCCTGTACTCCTTCACAGCTCCTTACAGGTGTGATTACCTGTAGTTGTTGAGGCTACAAGGCAGCCACCACTTGGGGGGTCCATTGCATCTGGTACAGGCACATGTTGCAGAAGGGTTTGGTAACCTGCAGGAAGAAAAAGAGAGACAGATATGGAGAGACATATTAGCTGAAAGCATGAGTTCTGTTGTTTAGAAAGCACAGTTTTTAACATGATTATTAGAACCATGGATAAACATCTAGATAAAAACAAACATTTGTCAGTGTCGAGTGTTGTCTTGCTGGTATTGACATTGGTAGTGTAGGAGTAAGGGAGATGCATAATAGAAATGGCAGTGAAGTATTGAGCTGACTCCAACCCCACCCTGTGGAGACTGACAGGCATTGGGGTGTGCCTTTGGGTCGTCGGCAATAACGCCACGCCATTTCACTCTCGACCTCACCCTGCAGACACTGACAGGTGTTGCAGTGTGCCTTGGGGTCTTTGGGCCTTATGCTTACCCCATTCCATAAGGAAATACGCTGAGATGGGTGCAGTATAGGAGAATGGGGTGAACTTTGGGCCAAAGAGTCCAAGGCACACCTCGATGTCTGTCACTGGCTGCAGGGTGGGGGTGGAATGGCGTGAGCATTACAGCCGACAATCCCAAGTCACACCCCTGGCGCCTGTCAGTCTCTACAGTGTCTGGCGTTATGGTTGGAAACCCTGCGCCCGGGTGTGTGTTGGTGTTTCCTCCCAAACTTTCAACATGGGCTTTTGTGACCTTACCTCATGAACAGTGGCACTATCAGTTAGTTAGCTGAAAGGTGATTTTGCACTGCGAATGTGCCATTTGGCACCACAGGTGTGAAAACCCATTTCGGGCAGGATGTGAAAAATGACAGCTGTACTGTTCATGAAGAGGTGTAAAAAAAAAAATGGCAGTGTTGAAAATCTAGAGTGAAAATATGAATGTTGGTGGTCACGAGCGTGCATAAAAACTGTGCAATGCATGCCCGTAATGCAATTATTTGGGGGATTTTATTAACCACAATTTAAAGCTCTTGGATCATGCCCCTATCTCGCTGAGGGTAAGGCTGCATCGGGGATCTAGGCAATCAGTATGGCACCTAAATGTGTCCTTATTGAATGACAAACATTTTGTTAAACAATTGACAAAATAAGAGTTACATTCTATCAACATCCAGCAGGGGGGCACTCACACATCTCCACATGGGAGGCACTAAAATTAATAGTGAGAGGGGAGATAATCAGTTTTGCTTCAACAAAAAAAGAAATTACACCAACTGACCCATAAGAGACTTATACAGGAATAAAGATATTCTTAAGGCCCTGACAGAAGCAAGAGAGGCATTAACTCGAAATGAAAATAGAAAGGTGGAGGGTAACCTCAGATTCACAAAACAAAAATATCATGAAACGGGGTCAGGATACCAAGTTATTGGCTTTCCGACTTTAAAAAAAACCCAGGCGGAAAGAACAGTGTATAAAATTAAAAATAAAATGGATCCAACTAAACCCTGGCCAACATCAGAAGATATTGTGGAACAATTTCAAGAGTACTATAAACAACTATATCAGAGAAATGAAGGGGGAAAAGATATCAAAGAAGCAACTAAGGCATTCTTAGCTAAAATAAAACTTCCATCCTTATCCCAGCAGCTTCAAGAGAACATGAGTGCCCTTATCTCTGATAGGGAAGTATCACAAATTATCCGTACATTACCCATAGGAAAATCACCAGGGCCAGATGTTTTTTGTACAGCTTTCTATAAAAAAAATTGTGGAGCCACTAGCCCCTTTACTTTCCCAAGTTTTCAATTCCTGTAGAACAGAGGAGGGAGTCCCAGCCTCATGGAGGGAGGCCCTGATAACTGTAATTCCTAAACCAGGAAAACCCAACTGACACATGCAAAGCATACCGCCCCATCTCATTACTTAACCAGGACTTGAAGATTTTAACTAAAATGTTGGCTGTGCGTTTTCAGAAATGTATAGAACTACTTATCCATCCATGGCATCCAGACCAAACAGGTTTTATACCAAATAGACATTTATCGGGCATATAAGAAAACTGTTAAATGTTTTAAAATACAAAGCACCTACAAGTACAGCACAACTAGCAATTTTCCTTGACGCAGAAAAAGCCTTTGATAGGCTTAATTGGGAATATTTATTCACGGTCATGGAATCTATGGGGTTAGGGAGCAAATTCAGGAAATGGATAGAACTTTGTTATAATAAACCCAACGGCTAGACTCTATACACATGGGACCTCTGCCATTGGAGATCGAAAGAGGCACTAGACAGGGCTGCCCACTCTCCCCTTTATTGCTCGCAATCAGTTTAGAACCACTGGCAGCAGCCATTAGACAGCAGCACAGCATTTGTAGGATCAAAGTGGGGAAGCAGACAAGTAAGACATCATTATACGCAGATGATATGCTCATATATTTAGATAATCCTTCTGTGTCAGTACCAAATTTAATGCAACTACTGAATCAGTATGGAAGCCTATCAGGATTTAAAATAAATGCAGAGAACAGAGGTTTTATAGATGTGTGTTGGGGGGATAATTGTCAGGGAAGATAAACTGTTAATTCCATTCCGTGGGTAAGAAATAAAGTTTGGTATCTTGGCATATGGATCAAGTTCAAGTTTATTGCAGGAAAACTCTGTTGAGCAAGCTCATTCACAAGGAGGACCTGGGACAGGCATACAGTCAAGTGTACAATACATAACTGTAATTCCTAAACTAGGAAAACCCAACTGACACAACTCACCCAGCTCTCTAAATTACATAAAGTAAACTACGGAAAATTATTGCAGCAAATGTTCGAGGATCTGAACAGATGGAACATGTTCCCCTCTGTCTCTCTGTAATCGGATAGAAGCTATAAAAATGAACATTCTCCCTAGGTTGTTGTTTTTATTCTCCACGTTACCAATCACTGTATGTAAAACAGACTGGAATCACTTATACAAAAAGCTGATTTTTTTTTATCTGGGTAGGTAAGAAACCTAGGATTCGTAAAGCATGCCTGTTAGCTAATAAGGAGAAGGGGGGGTTGGGGTCTTCCAGAATTGAAATCCTACTGTTGGGCAGCAAAATTGGCCCTGTCATAAAAATATTATCACCTGCCTCCACAGGCAAATGATGTGTAATGGAGGGGGACGCTCATCCGAATGTTCCACTATACCTCCTTCCGTGGACCATTTTACGAAAAGATCTTGACAAAATAATAAACTGTTGGACAAAACACACATTGCAAATATGGTTTAAAATCAGGGTGCAGTGGGAATTACTAACGTACATATGGCAATTCATTCCACTTCATTACCTTCCAGGGTTCCCAGCATTATCTGGGGATAGTTGTTTTAAGAGATGGATGGATGGGGGACTAACGTGTTTGACCCAATTCATTCAAAATGAAGTAATGGTCGATTACAAAACCCTGCAGGACAAATACAACCTCTCACAAAGGGACTTCTTCAGATTTCTGCAATGCAGAAATGATATAAACACAATAATAGGGAAGGAAGCACTAACATTTAGCCCAGCAGAACCACTTACAGTAATATATAGAAGATCCCTACAGGGCAATACCAAACAGTTAATTTCATGCCTATATAAAACCATTCAAGAGGAAGTAGGGACCCTGGCTAGGCAATCCATTCAAGACAGATGGGGACGTGAGATGAGAGAAAAATGTGATATTTCGAAAACAGAATGGGAAGCCATCTGGCGAGGAATACATCACACCACCTCCTCTGGTATCTGAAGAGAATATTAATGGAAAGTCATGGAGATGGAGAGTCATCTGAGGTCTCTGTGGAAGAAAAGAGGAAGAAGACTCCCCCTCCCGAGGCGGGGGAGGAATGGACCCCTTGGGAAGCCCCGGGGAAGCAGGGCATTTGACACAGTCCCACACAAAAGATTAATATACAAGTTAGCCAGCCTAGAAGTGGGTCCCAAGATGATAGCTTGGGTAAAGAATTGGCTGGAGAATAGGACACAGAGGGTAATAGTAAACGGAGTCCACAGTGAAGAAAGGGGGGTTACTGGTGGGGTACCGCAGGGTTCAGTATTAGATCGGTCCTCTTCAATGTCTTTACAAGTGACATTGCAGAGGGATTGGAAGAAAGTATGTCCTTTGCAGATGACACAAAGATCTGCAACACAGTTGGTACAAGATGGGGTGGAAAGGATGAGAAGGACTTGGCAAGGTTAGAGGAATGGTCAAATGTATGGCAGCTTAGATTCAGTGCTAAGAAGTGCAAGGTAATGCACTTGGGAAACAAAAACCCAGGGGAAGAGTACACAATGGGGAGTGAGATACTAACAATAACAAAAATGGAAAGGGACCTGGGGGTAGTCATATCAGATGACTTAAAGGTGGGCAAGCAATGTGAGAGGGCAGTAAGGAGCGCTGGGAGGATACTGGGATGCATAGGGAGAGGCATCACCAGTAGAAAACAGGAAGTTGTTATCCCTCTGTACAGACAGCTGGTGAGACCCCATCTGGAGTACTGCGTGCAGTTCTGGAGACCCAATCTCCGCAAGGACATAGACAGGATGAAAGCTGTCCAGAGGAGGGCAACTAAAATGGTGCAGGGTCTGCACCGGAAGACATATGAAGAGAGACTAAAGGAGCTTAATATGTATAACCTGGAGGTAAGGAGGGAGAAGGGGGACATGATAGAAACTTTCAAGTACATCAAGGGAATCAACAAAGTCCAAGAGGGTAGCATCTTTCAAAAAAAGAGGTGTGCAAGAACAAGGGGGCACAATTTGAAGATGGGGGGGTGGCTCAGAGGTAATGTAAGGAAGTATTTTTTCACAGAGAGGGTTGTGGATGCATGGAACAGCCTTCCGGAGGAGGTTGTGGAGTCAAAAACAGTGGTTAAATTCAAGCATGTATGGGACAGTCATAAGGCAATTCTAGTGGGTGGGGGTAGAAAGAAGTAGGCTGCTGGTTAACTAGGATCTGCAGCTTATCCATTAGGTAGGGAAATGGGCAGACTGGGTGGGCCCAGCGGTCCTTATCTGCCATCAAATTCTGTGTTTCTATGTTTCTCCTATGGCTCGGGACTTGCCATGGTGGATGATTCAGGAGAACCTTTGCCGGGGAGTTCCCTTCTGTCTTTCTCCCCCTCCCAGACGCTGACTACAGACGCCTTGTGCGAGGGTTGTGGAACCCATATCGGGCCTCACAGGACCCAGGGCTCCTGGTCCAAGCTCGAGAAATCTCTACGCATCAATGTGCTCGAGCTTCGGGCTGTGCTGTATGCTCTTCAGGCTCTGCATCTGCATCTGCTTCCCGGGCACCTAGCTGTACAGATGGACAACATGTGCATAGTCTGGTACATCAACAAACAGGGAGGAACTCGTTCTTACCCTCTTTGCAGGGAGGCAATGCAAGTTTGGTAGTGGGCAGGGCAGCACAGTCTTCACTTCATGGCAGTTCACATACCGGGGGTCAAGAACACATTGGCAGACCGTCTCAGTTGGTCATCTGCTCACGCTCATGAGTGAGAACTGGATCAGGGGGTAGTAGATGATATCTTCCTACATTGAGAAACACCACAGGTAGACCTGTTTGCATCCCCTCACAACGCAAAACTTCCTGACTTCTGCCCACTCACTCCAGGGAGCAGCATTTTTTGGAGAGACGCTCTGTCTCTAGACTGGAAGGGCAGATTCATCTCTGCTTTCCCCTCGATCCCCTTGATTCTGAAGGTCTTATAGAAACTCAGCTTACAAGGAGCTCGAATGATACTGATTGCTCCTTTCTGGCCCAGGCAAGTTTGGTTCTCTCTTCTGCAACAGTATTCAGAGGAACCTCCTCTTCCTCTTCCTCTGTCGTGACTTTTCCTGACCCAGGATCAGGGTCCTTCAGTTGCACGTGGCTCCTGCAGATGTAGCTCAAGCCCGATTCGGGCCCCCCGAGTGGCTGAGATTCTGGTGGAGGCCAGGAAACCCTCCACTAGATCTACCCATGCTATGAAATGGAAACAGTTCACTATCTGGGCCGCTTCAAAAGACTTTGAGCCTTTCTCATGCTCTGTTGGGCAGCTTCTGGATTACTTGCAACACCTCTTTGATCTGGGTCTCAGTCATTCATCTTTGAAGGTTCACATGGTGACCATCTCGGCCTACCATGTCCCTTTTGCAGACGGGACGTTTGCTCAGCTGGAGGTCTCTGAGACCTTCCTTAGAGGAGTCCTCCACCTGAGAGACTCCCTGTCCTGGTTCCTGCCCCTCCTTGGGATTTGAATTTTATCCTTGAGAAGCTTACTCTGCCTCCTTTCGAGCCAGCAGCCTCAGCAGACCTGAAGTTCCTCTTGTGGAAGACTCTTTTCCTCGTGGCCATTATTTCTGCTCGGAGGATTTCTGAGCTCCAGGCCCTGATGTGTAGAATCCCGTATTTGATTTTTCACAAGGAACGTGTGGCTCTGCGTACCAACCCTAAAGTTTCTACCCAAGGTGGTAGCGGAATCTACGCTGAATCAGTCCATAGAGTTACCTGCTTTCTTTACGCAGCACTCCAATCAAGGGGAGTACCTCCTACATACTCCGAACGTTAACCGGATTCTGAGATACTACACCAACAGGATGAAGGATCTCAGAAAGACTGATCAACTGTTTGTCTCTTTTGCCCATAAAAGAGAAGGCAATGCTGTTTCTAAGCAATACCTGTCTATATGGTTGGCTCATTGTATCACTTTCTGTTATGACAAGTACAACAAGACCCTGCCGGGTCAGGTCAGAGGCCACTCCACCAGAGGGGGGGTCTCTGCCTCTGCGGCTTGTTTCAAGAATGTGTCAGCGGCCAATATTTGCGCAGCTGCTACTTGGACTTCTGTCCATACCATTACGAAACATTACAGTTTGGACATTGCCTCGCGCCGTAGAGCGTGTTTCAGATTGGCTGTTCTGCAAGGCCTCCTTTCCTAAGGCCTTCACAGCCAGAGGTTCTACTCCTGAGTAGTTTTCCTCCTCCCGTTTGCTTCTCCTTGTTCCAGACTGCTTGGGACTCAGTCCTATATATAATTACCTACTGCAAGAGCCCTCTTGAAGTAAGATAGTACAGTTATGTAAGAACTTACCATACAAGTAGATCTTCGAGAGAGGCCCTTGCAGTAGGTAATACCTTCCCGCCCTCCATCCCCCTAAGCTTTCTCAGCTCCTTTTCCAGGATGGGAAATATCCGCTTCTCTCTAGTCTCGCCTATTGGGCCTTTGGCGGGAAAGAACTGGAAGGCAGGCGTGGGGGGACCGCCCCTTTATACTGACGTTGCATGACGGCGGTCACCTGACATGGGGGCGGTCCCCTGCCAGAGACTTGCTAGCTAGAAATGTTTCCGTGAGGTCCTGACGCATGCCGGCTTCAGTCCTGTATGTAATTACGTACTGTAAAAGCCTCTGTCGAAGATCTACTGTTACAGTAAGTTCTTATGTAACTGTATTTTAGAATCCTGACTATTGCGGGTCTGAAGAGGATCACACAGACAAGGTTACACCCATCTCCACCTACAGTGGAGAGGTGGTGGGGTAACATAAGAGAGATTAAAGCTATGGAAGCAATTCCAGCTAGGCTAAGACTGGTGATAGATAAATATAACACCAGATGGTCACCCTACTACTATTACAGGGAGAAAACAGAGGGGATCCCCTACCTGGACCAAGTGTTGCAGGATTAAGGGAGGGAAGTGTACAAGGTATAATTTTATAAACTGTGTAAGAATAAACAGACCATAACAAAGACAGAGTGTTGATTTTTAATAAGGTTTTATTTCTTCTTTTTCTTTTCTTATAGAATTGTAAGTTGAATAGTTAAGCAATTGTTAATGAAACAACAATATTACTGTAACATAATTCATAAGAGAGCAATTGGTCTTTAATGATTCTCTTTCATTGTTTACATATGATAAAGTCATAATCTCCCCTAGTCAAGTAGTATGGTATATGATTGAATGGACTTTGAACAGACATAATGAAGAACCACCGAGGAAGAAAATAAATAAAAAGAGAGAATTGGGGGGCTCTGATGAGCAGCTAAAGGAACTGGTCGCACTACTTTGGAGCTCCGTATTACAGAGTTAAAATTGTGCTTAAAAGTTGATTTCCTGCAGATTTTTAGTGATTAAAACATACCTCAGGCATTACAAAGATGAATGATTATATTACTTTGGGCAAATTGGCAAGGCAAACGGCCAAAAATGTAAGAAAAAAACGCGAACCCGGAGGGAGGTGCAGCAAGCAGACAAGGCCCAATCTCCCTATCGGCAGCTGAGGTCACGGCGATTAGCAGGGCGGTATCTGAGCAGGTTTTAGTTGACCTGAAGCCACGTTGGGACAGCATGGAGCAAGCACTAAAGGGGGTGGCCCAAGAACTAAAGCAACATGCGAGACAAATCGACGAAATGGAACAGAGAATATCAGACATAGAAGATCAAAATACTGAGATACCAAGTAAAATGCAGTGTTTAGAAAAGGAAGTAGAAGAATTAAAAGAGGCGCTGGATTACCAGAAGAATTATAGTAGAAGGAACAATCTTAGAATAAGAGGCCTGCCCAAAAGTGCAGAGGGTGGCAGCTTGCAGAAATTCTGCTCAGAGACACTACCAAATCTGCTAAATCTTGATCTGGGGGAAGAATCTTAACATTGAAAGGGCTCATAGGGCCTTAGCCCCAAGGCCTCGGAACGACCAACCACCGCGACAGGTAATCGTTCGATTGCTCAACTACCAAGACAGACGGGTCTTAATGATAGCATTTAGAAATCAAAAAGAACTAATATATGATGGCCATAAGCTAACATTACATCAGGATATGTCTCTTAGAGTGCAGAAAAAAAGAGGCAGCAATTTAATGTTCATATGGATGGCTTAAGAAAACGAGGGCTAGAATTCTGTATGATATACCCAGCGACTGTTGAAGTTAAAGTGGAAGGGGCCACCTTCTCTTTCTGGGAGGTGGAAAAGCTGCAGACTTTTATGGATGATTGGGATAGGAAAAATAAGAAAATGTTAGGAACTGCCAACTGACCAGGAGATGGGAGAAATACTGTTGCACGGCAGTTGATACCATGGTCAGCTAATACCAAGGGAACAGACTATAAGGAAATAATAAAACATATAAATGAAGCTTGAATTCTGTTTCGTATGGTGTTGAAAACTATGCTGTTACGTTCTTCCCTACGCTGAAGTGATGTGGAGATCTGCTGAGGCTGAATTGTGATGGGAATTTTATTGTGGGCCTGGTTGGAGCAGGGTGATATCTGAGATCAGAACACTGCATATGTGAATATAAGAAAGGGATAAAATGGCTTGTAAAAATAGACTGACCTCACCCTTGATGTGGACTAGAGACAGAACTTTATTCCCTGAAAAAGGCAGATGGCATCAGGGGCTGAGGGAACTATGCAGGACGGAGGAAGATGGACTAGGCCAAGAAAGATTGTTAACAGAACAGACCAAGGAAATTTCATGAGGAAATCAGCTAGAGACTTGAGGGCTGAAAAAGGAGCTATACAGAACTGGGTTTCAAGGATCGAATGATACATGAAGAGGGCTCTTGACAAGGGAGAGGGTTGAGGGAAATGGAGAAGGAGTAAGAGATTCATATGAATGAAGGAATGTATGGATATAGCGTGAGGTGGGAAGTGGAAGGGACAAAGAAGTAATTATAGGCTATTAAGTAAGCAGGGAAATAAAAAAAATAAATAATGTTTGATATGGAGTAAGGGTAAGATAGATAGTTAAAATACTATATGGTATAATCTTGTAGGAAATTAAAAGGCAGGAAAGGAAAAATCGAAAGATTCGAAGCACGCAGTAGAAAATGAAATGTAAGAGTGGAGCTAGAGTAGAGTGCAGAGGGGTTGAATATCATACTTAAAATAATGGTATGTTTCAAAAGGGGAAAACAGTTGGGGTTAGGGAGGGGAAAGGGAAAGAGGGGGATTGTTTATTTACAGAGACAGTTGAGGGGGGTTAGAGTTAATAGGATAGGCTTAATATTTATAGATGTTATTAGTAATGTTAATGTTAAAATGGTCTATGTACTGTATATTACAAGTGTAAAGAGCAGTCAAACTGATGCTTGGACATTTAAGGAATATAACATAAGGGAAATGGCTAGTGTAAATCAGGGGCCTACCTATGGGACCAAAATAGTCTCATGGAATGTGAAGGGTTTTACATCCCTTGCTAAAAGAGTGAAAATACTGGTGGCTCTGAAACGAAAGAAAGTGTCAGTAGCTTTGCTTCAAGAAACTCATTCATTTAAATGTGAACATAAGAAATTGGTGAGGGGATGGGTTGGGGCCTGCCACGCAACGGCGTATAAAAAAATAAAAGGGGTGGCAATTTTAATAAATAAGGAGCTTCCCTCTAGGGCTCAATGGGTGGTACGTGATTCCATGGAAGGAAGATATATTTTTGTGGTGGGGGAACTGGCAGGTAAGCAACTTACATTTGGTAACGTATATGCACCCGCGGATAATAAGGCTTTTTATCAGAAGTTACTTGATGTGTTAATCAAGGAACAACTCCTTAATCTTATTCTTGGAGGAGACTTTAATTGAGTGGCAGACCCCAAAATGGACTATCTGGGAAATAGGGATAGAGCAGACAAAGCGATACAATAGTGGCTAGTTGGGCTAGCAGAACTGGGACTAATTGATGGCTGGCGTACGGCTAACCCAGGACTGAAAGAATATACATTTTATTCCAACCCACATAGTTCATGGTCACGGTTGGACTATATCTATATCCAAAGGAATTTATATCAGTATACGAAGTCAATGGATCATAGCCCAATATTTCTATCAGATCATGCTATGGTGGAGATGGAGATAGAATTAACACAGGGGAATGAACAGAGGGGTAGATGGAGGTTCCCTACTTATATGCTGTTCAGGGAAGATTTTAGAGAGTATATAAAAGAACAATGGAAATTCTATGAAGAACAGAATAAGGGAACAGTAGAAGCTGAGAGCACATTCTGGGAAGCAGGCAGAGCATATATGCGAGGAGTTATAATAGGGTTTGCAGCTAAGAAAAAGAAAAAACGGAGACAGAAACAGAGGGAACTAGAAATTAGAATAAGAGATTTGGAAAAAGAGATAATTAAAGGAGGAGGGGAGGAAAAAAGAGAGAACTGAGGCTGGCAAGAGAAATGCTTAATGCAAATCTAGATAAGGAGGTTAACACCAGAATTCTCTTTGCAAAACAGAAGATATATGAATGGGGGAATAAACCGGGCCCTCTGCTCCTTAGGTTAATGAAAGGAGGGAAAAGGAGCCATAGAATAATCCAAATTAAAGACAAGATGGGGAGACTATTAAAAGAAGAAAAGGAAATTAGGAACAGATTTGGGGAATATTTTGAAAGCCTGTACCGTGCAGAATGTGAAGGTAAAGGGGGGGAAGAGAAGATTTTCTCAGAGACCTTAAAATTCCGAAGTTAAATGAGGAACAAATGGAAAAATTCGGGGCAAAAGTCACTATAGCGGAGGTTAAGAAGGCAATAGGGCGATTAAAAAAATGGCAAGGCTGCTGGTCCCGATGGGTTTGTGGCGGAATATTTTAAGCTGCTGAGGGAGGAAGTTGCAGGTACCCTACGCAGTATCATGGAGGAAACTAGAGAGGGCCTAGGAATACCTAGAACATGTTGCCAAGCTCTTATTACAGTTATCCCTAAGCCAGGCAAGGATTTAAAGGAACATGGGTCATTTAGACCGATCTCTCTTTTGAATCAAGATTGTAAAATAATTACAAAAGTGCTTGCTGGAAGGTTGGTGGAAATGCTCCCCCTGCTAGTTAGTCCAGATCAGACAGGATTTGTGCAAGGGCAACAATCGTATCATAATCTAAGAAGGTTACTAAATGTGATCTGGTGGGGTACTAAACATCCGGGGAAGGCCTGTATTTTATCAATGGATGCTGAAAAAGCGTTTGACAGAATCGAATGGGAATATCTCTTGCAAATATTGCAGAGATATGGACTGGGGAAGGGATTTATAAAAATGGTAAGTGCTTTTTACAAAACCCCGAGAGCACAGGTTCTGATCAGTGGAGTACCCACCACAGAATTTAAACTGCAGAGGGGAACACGACAGGGGTGTCCACTATCACCCCTGTTGTTTGCCTTAGCAATAGAACCATAGAAATATAGAAACATAGAATTTGACGGCAGATAAGGACCGCTTGGCCCACCCAGTCTGCCCATTTCCCTACCTGATGGATAAGTTGCAGATCCTAGTTAACCAGCAGCCTAATTCTTCCTACCCCAACCCCCTAGAATTGCCTTATGACTGTCTCATGCATGCTTGAATTCCACCACTGTTTTTGACTCCACAACCTCCTCCGGAAGGCCGCTCCATGCATCCACTGACCTCTCTGTGAAAAATACTTCTCAAATTACCTCTGAGCCGCCTCTCTTCTATCTTCAAATTGTGCCCCTTGTTCTTGCACACCTCTTTTTGAAAGATGCTACCCTCTTGGACTTTGTTGATTCCCTTGAGGTACTTGAAAGTTTCTATCATGTCCCCCCTCTCCCTCTTTTCCTCGAGGCTATACATATTAAGCTCCTTAAGTCTCTCTTCATATCTCTTCCGGTGCAGACCCTGCACCATTTTAGTTGCCCTCCTCTGGACAGTTTCCATCCTGTCTATGTCTTTGCGGAGATTGGGTCTTCAGAACTGCACGCAGTACTCCAGATGTGGTCTCACCAGCTGTCTGTACAGAGGGATAATAACTCTTGTTTTCTACTGGTGATGCCTCTCCTATGCATCCCAGTATTCCCCAGCCCTCCTTGCTGCCCTCTCACATTGCTTGCCCACCTTTAGGTCATCTGATATGACTACCCCAGGTCCCTTTCCATTTTTGTTATTGTTAGTATCTCACCCCATTGTGTACTCTTCCCTGGGTTTTTGTTTCCCAGCTGCATTACCTTGCACTTCTTAGCATTGAATCTAAGCTGCCATACATTTGACCATTCCTCTAACCTTGCCAAGTCCCTTCTCATCCTTTCCACCCCACCTTGTGCATCAACTCTGTTGCAGATCTTTGTGTCATCTGCAAAGAGACATACTTTTCCTTCCAGTCCCTCTGCAATGTCACTTATAAAGACATTGAAGAGGACCGGTCCTAATACTGAACCCTGTGGTACCCCACTACTAACCCCCCTTTTTTCAGAGTGGACTCCATTTACTATTACTCTCTGTGTCCTATTCTCCAGCCAATTCTTTACCCAGGCTGTCATCTTGGGACCCACTCCCAGGCTGGCTAACTTGTATATTAATCTTTTGTGTGGGACTGTGTCAAATGCCTTGCTAAAGTCTAGGTAGGCCATGTCCACAGCCCCTCCCTGATCAACTACTTTGGTCACCCAGTCAAAGAAATCTATCAGATTTGTCTGGCATGACCTTCCCTGTCAGAATCCATGCTGCCTTGGGTCCTGTGCCCTCTGGCCTCTAGATACTCAACAGTTCTTTCCTTCAGAAGTGATTCCATCATTTTCCCTACCACTGAGGTTAAACTAACAGGTCTGTAGTTTCCTGCTTCTGCCTTGCTCCCACTTTTGTGAAGGGGAATCACATCTGCCCTTCTCCAGTCCTCGGGTACCACCCCATCCTCCCATGATTTGTTAAAGAGGGTAGTCAGTGGTGTCACTAGTTCTACCCTTAGTTCTTTTAGAATTCTGGGATGAATCCCATCAGGCCCCATTGCTTTGTCCACCTTCAGTTTTAAGAGCTCTTTCAGAACCCTTTCTTCTGTAAATGGGCTGGTATCAACTTCTGTATCCAGAGTGTTTCTACTGTTTGTTTAGGTACCTCCCTCTTCCTTTGTAAATACTGAGCAAAATATTTGTTTAGTATCTCTGCCTTTTCACAGTCACCTCTGCCCACCCTCCCTCCCTTTATTAAGCTTCACTATCCTCCCTTGGTCTTCTTTGCCTCCTGATGTACCTATAAAGGTTTTATCCCCCTTCTTAACTGATTTCATTGGCAATTAAAATTAGAGATGATGGCCATATTCAGGGAGTTAAGGGGAAACGGAGGGAAACATGTTATCACATTATACACGGATGATATTCTGCTGTTCCTCACCGAGCCGGAGAAATCAGTCCGAAAAGTCTTATTGGTCATAGAACAATTCACAGAATTCTTGGGTTATAAAATCAACCTTCAGAAATCGGAGAGTATGTTTGGGGGGGGGTGAAAAGAAAAAGGAAGCATGGGGTTTAATAGTAGTGCACAAAACATTTAATATTTGTGCATAAAAATAGGGAAAACGTTGGGGGACCTATATCATGAAAACTGTGAGCCATTAATAAAGGAAGTCATACAGGACCTCAGCAGATGGAAGGAGCTGCCAGTATCCTGGATGGGAAGAATCAATCTAATAAAAATAAATGTGCTCCCTAGAATGTTATATATTATGCAGATGCTACATTTTTGCCTGATGAAACAATACATAAAAAAGTTAAAAAAAGCCTTCACAGTCTTCATTTGAAAGGGTAAACATCCAAGAATCAGCTTGAATAGACTAAAAGCGCCTGTAGCACTAGGGGAACTTACTTTCCCAGATGTTATGGGATACTTCTTGGCAACGCAGTATAAATACTGTATATCCAAAACTGGGTAAACAGGGAAAAAGTAGCTAGTTGGTTGGACTTGGAGGAAGAAGGGATATTGGGGAGGGTATCGGGATATTTGGGAGCAGAGGGCCTAAAAAGATATAACAGAATGGAAACACCCAATCCTATGGTGGTGGCGAGTTTGAAAGCATGGGATAAAATTAGGAAGAGGCAAAATACAGATAAGCCTGATACATTGTTGGTACCACTGGTTGAGAATCTGGAATTTCTTCCGGGATTGGAAGATGAAAGATTTAAGTTGTGGCAAACTAATGGGATAAGGTGTATAGCAAATTTAGCTACGGGGAATGGTATGTATACATTTCAGGAATTGAAAGAGAGACTGAACCTTCCAGCCTCACACATATATAGATACTTTCAGGCGAGGGACTGCTATAAACAGCTAGTTAGTACCCTGGGTAACTCGGAACAGCTGTCTGAAACAGAAATATTAGGAGCCCTTAAAAATGAAAAAGGGCTTATAGGGAGGGCAGTGAAATAGACAGAAATTAGAATCCTTTTAGTAGTTGCTAGACAGGCAATTCAAAATGTTTGGACCTCGACTTGGGCCCCCACATTAGAGCAATGGGAAGAGCTCACACTAAAAGTCCTTGCATTAGATAAACTAACATACTGTCTAAAAGGAGAAGAAAATGGATTTGAAAGGGCATGGACTGAATATATAGGCACATTGAATGTAAGGGACAGATTATTGTTAGAAAGTAGTGGTACAGGGTATTAAAAGAGGTTAGTGGGGAAGCAAGGGGATGGGAAGGATATTCTGCCTAGAGAGGGTAAACTGTAAAAAGGAGATACACTTGTATAAATGATACTAACATAAAACAGACACAGACCAAATCAATTTTAATTTTAATACCAAAAGTCACTGGGTTATTGATTTTTGGTTTTGTTGTTCTTCTTGATTTGTGGTTTTATTCATGCTAGATAGTCATAGAATGTAGATAGGCGTAGACCTGGAAAATAAAAAAGAGAAAAATGACAGTAAGAAATGGAAAATATCTGTAAAAGGAAATTTATAGAGCAAGATGGAGCTGTTTTTTCATGCTGTTATTATGGATATAATAATCAAATGTAATGACTGTGATTGTTAAGCAATGTCATATGATAACTGTCACTCAGTAAATATATTAAACAAAAAGAAAATCAATAATTTTGTAGTAATACAGAGTACTAGAGGATATGGTAACATAATATACTTAATGTAAAGTGTTTTTAATACATTGTTACAAATACCACTTTGTAAAACAGAATTATGATATAACATGCTCTGTTTGACATAATGCTCTCAATAAACTTGAAAGTTAAACAAAAATTCTCAAATCAGGGATTATTTATGTGGGTGCTCAGCTGTTCTTCACCGGACTGGATTTTTTCCCTTACTTCCTCCTGTGTATCCTCCTTTATCAGGCACTGAAGGAACCGACTAGACACCTTGGCTAATATTTCCTCCCATTCCTCTCTGTTTCTGAATTCACATAAACCCCCTGCTGGAAGTTGGTGAGGTGTAACGCTCGAGGTGCTTTTTTCTCCTCAAGTACATTTCTGTTGTAATGATATTGTACGTTACACTAATGTGTGTGGTGAGCAGGTTTTCAAGTTTAAAAAATAATGTTTTTAGGTTCTCATTTGAAGTGTTAGTAATACTGGAAAATTGTGCTTCTCTCACCCCAGGCTGGCTCCTGGTCTTTTTTCTTGTGCTCTGCAATCAAAACATTCTGCCATAAACATAGAAACATAGACTCTGATGGCAGATAAGGACCGCTTTGCCCGCCCAGTCTGCCTATTTCCCAACCTATTGGATAAGCTGCAGATCCTAGTTAACCAACAGCCTACTTCTTCCTAACCCCCACCAGAATTGCCTTATATCTGTCCCATGCATTCTTGAATTCCCCCACTGTTTTTTAACCCTGCGACCTCCTCAGAAAGGCCGTTCCATGCGTCCACCACCCTCTCTGTGAAAAAAATACTTCCTCACATTGCCCTTGAGCCATCCCCTCTCTATCTTCAAATCGTGCCACCTTGTCCTTGCGCATCTCTTTTTCTGAAAGATGCTACCCTCTTGGAGTTGTTGATTCCCTTGAGGTACTTGAAAGTTTCTAGCATGTCCCCCCTCTGTCCGTCCTTTCCTCAAGGGTATATATATTAAGCTCCTTTAGGCTCTCTTCATGTGGTAATACAGATTCTCAGGAGGCATGCTGCAGCTTTTGGTTCCATTCTTATTCAGCATTTCACTGTTCATTTGTCAATTCTGGGAAAAACTTGTGTCAGGAGAATGCAAAGCTGGACCTTTTTGAATTTCCTGCAAGAGCCCACAACATTCCACTGTGCTGCAAGGTTTGATAGCAGAGCACCCACTGCTGCTGAACTCGTAGTTTTTTAGTACAGTTCCAAGGAGTTGTGCCCGTACTGCTGTGGTGCAGGGACCTGAGTTCTTGTCCTCCAGAGTGAGCCAGACCCTCAAGTAGAAATATGCAGTCCAGAAAGCTAGGACAGCACTACAAGCAGGAAAATATGTTCTATTTTTTTATTTATTGAGTCTTGGATTACAACACCTTTGAGCAATACAACTCATTTACAAAGGTTCCACATCAGTAGTACAAAAACAAAACAAGGTAAACAATAGATAAGTAAATAGTGGATATCAAGAATATACTTTAAAAAACACTAATGCATCGAAAGCAATCAAAATAGCACTGAATGTTACTCAATATAACAGAGTGGGCTAGAAGAGAAGGCAGCCTGGGAGGCCTTGTCAAAATCTAGGAGAGAAAGTAATGGGGTGTAAGATGGGGGATGGGAGAAACAAGAGGGAGAACGAGATGAGTTGCACAGGAGGTGGAGAGGGAAGGAGCGGAGTTGCAAAGAAATGTGATAGAGAGATGAGAGGATGGGGAGGTGGAAACAGGGAAATGGGGTGAGTGCAGAGAGAAGGGGGCCAGTGCTGGTGCAATGAGGGGGAGGAAGACAAATTAATAGTAGAAGGAGAAGAGGTGGTGTTTAGCCAGGAGAGGGGGGCAGCCTAGCAGGCCTTGTCAAAAACCCGAGAGAGAGAGAGTAATATGGGTGGGAGGTAGGTAAGAGAGAAAAACGTAGGGGGAAGGAGGGGAAGAAGTTGCAGAAGAGGTGGCATGAGATAAGAGAATGGGTGGAGGGTGGAAGAGGGAAGGTGAGGAGGAGCAGGGGAAGAACTCGAAGATGCATGAGCGGGGAAGAAGCAGGGGTGAGGGGTGGAGGGGAAAAGGCTCAAGGGTAGGATTGAAATGAAGTGCCAAGAGTTAAAGGTGCTGAAAGGTGTAAGTACAACGATAACATAAGCAGAAGGCTGCTGAGGGTGGCAGTCACATTTACTGTTTGCTAATAGATGCTGCCAGAGTTTGTGTTTGAAAGGGTCAAGTTTTGACTCAGCCGAGATGTCCCTACCCAGGAGTTGAGCCGGGGGCTCTATAAGTGAAAGACCGCTGACCTGAGGTGGTGCGACATCTGGGAACAGTAAAGACCTGATTTGCCAAGCTGCGTATCACGTTGGGTACTGTGACTAGGGCTAAGGAGGTGTTGGACCCCAGGGGGTAGCAAACCAAGGTGTGCCTTCTTGGCAAGTAAGCAGGTTTGATATTGGATCTGGCTGAATAATTAAAACCACCCAGTCTGAGCATGTAGGTCACGTGTATGTGATACGGGCATCCCCAGTAAGGAATCTGCATGCTTTAAGAGCAACAGTGATCCTGTGAAAGGATGTAGCAGAGGCAGAGCCATAAACAACCAGCCTGTAATCGATGATGGTAATGACAGAGCTGAAAATTGCTATTCTTAGTGCCTCGGAAGTGAGGCTATGCTTGTGCCTGTGGAGTAGGCCAGTCCTTATGTTGACAGCTCAAGCTACATTAACAGAGTGTTGTGAGTAGGTGAGTGAGCTATCAACAGCGACCCCTAGATATTTGAAGGAGTGGATCTGTTCAAGCGGGGTGCCAGTGCAATTTGTGATGAACAAGGGTTTGGACTTGTGTTTCTTATGGGCATGGTTGAAAAGCATCACTTTGTTTTTTTTTATAGTTTAGCACCAGTTTTTGAGTGCTGAACCACTTTTCCACTTCTGAGAAACTGTTGAAGGTTATCCTGGAGGATCTTAGGGTCAGGGTTACTAGAGTAGATCACGGCATCATCCGCGTAGAGCAGAATCTGTTCTTGACAGGCTCAGAGGTTGTTCAAGAAGAAGGTGAAGAGAAGGGGTCCCAGTATAGATCACTGAGGCACTCCAACGGACTGGCATCCTTTCGGTGAGGACATTGGTTATCTTGACCTGCTGCGAACAGTTTTCTAAGTAACTTTTGAACTAGCTGACAGCATCATTCAACACCACTGCGAGCGATAAGTGCCTAAGTGGCAGTGAGTGGTTCACAGTATCAAGGGCCTTTGTCAGGTCAGTAAAGGCAGCCCCTACCAGATGGCCTTGGTCAAGTGCGTTATGTATGAAACCAGTGAATTCTAACAGTGCAGTGGCAGTACTATGACCTTTACGAAAGCCATACTGCTGGGGACATTGAATATTGCATTTGTCCAGGTATTCTACAAGCTGATCTGCAATTATACGCTCTAGTGCTTTCAGTAGAGGAGGTAGAGTGGAGACTGGCCTGTAGATTGTGTGGTGTGTCCTATCTCCACCTTTGTGCACTAGGGTTACTAGGGCCTGTTTCCATTTTCGGGGGAATTGCCCAAGTCTTAGAGAAAGGTTCAGAATCTTGGTAAGAGGTGTAAGAGTTTCCTTGAGGGTGAGGGCAAGAAATTTGAGATCTAGATTGTCCCCACTGAATATTGATTTACTGAGTACTTTGCATATGTACTTTCTACTCTATTACTTAGTAACCTCTTTGAAGTAAAAAGAGGGTGGGGAGCCTGCTGCTGCATCACAGACTGGGGGGGGCAGGGGCAGAGACTGTGAAAAATCAGGGGGAGGACACTGCTGAGGCCTGTAAAGGCATTGTTAAAAATACTGGCTATGGCCATTGGTTCAAGAGTCAGGCTTCCATCAATGTTAAGCATGGTGGGTGCTCTCTTTGGGTCTTTTTCAGTGACATCCCTTTATGTTGCTCCAGAAATGTCTACTGTCACCCCACGAGTTGGAGAGCACCTTCCTAAAGTATTGATTTTTTTGCAAAACGGATGGCTCTGGTACAAACATTTCTGGATTTTTTTATAAGCCTGAATATCTGTTTGCTTGCCTGTGGCTTTGGCCCAGTGCCAGAGGTTGTCTCTAGTCTTCATAAGTCCCAGTAGTTCAGGTGTTATCCAAGGGCTGCACCCCCCCTTAACTTTCCACTTTTTAAGGGGGGGCATGGATATCGCATGCAGCATTAAAGCAGTTGATGAAGAAATCAAGTGCCTCATCAGTGTCATTGGTAGAGTCCAGTGGTGGCCAATCCTGGCTTCGAAGGTGTGATCTGGATGGCTCTAGGTGTCCTGGAGTTAGGACCCTACTGAGAATAACCTTGGGTAGAGATTTGTTGAACTTGTTGGACCAACTACAAAGTATAGGGGAGTGGTCGCTTAGGGTGTCAAGGAGTACAGAGACATTTGTGATTAGTTCTGGGGGACTAGACAGAATCCAATCCAGTAAGGTACGTGATCCAGTTCTATAGTTAATTCTGGTCGAGGTATTAACTAGCTGGGTAAGATGCAAGGCGAAGATGTCATCCTTAATGTGTCCAGTGTCAGATGAGAGCCAGTTTACATTGAAATCTCCCAGTATTATGGTTTCAGTGTTCCAAGGCACATTTCGAATATATTCCATGAAGTTATGAATGCCCGAGGCAGATTCTTTGGGTGGTATGTAAACAGATAGCACAGTTAATGTTTTCTTTTGGGCCCCTAGGAGTACCTTGATGGCCAGGGCCTGAGAGGAGTTTCCTATGCAGGGCAATTCAAGGGCGTGACCCTTTAGGGTTTCTTTTAAGTAAATAATGCAGCCACCACCTCTTTTAGTGAACTTGTCCTGCCTAAAAATAGAGTAGCCAGGTATCGTGATAGCAGAATCAGGGATTTTGGGCGACAACCAAGTCTCTACAACAGAAAGAATATCTGGGTTGTGTTGTGTAATCCATACCTTGAGGTTGTCTAACTTACATAGAAGACTACATATGTTGATAGATGGGAGAGCGCATTGACTTATGCTGCAATAGTCCATTGCCTTTAGCAAGTTGTGTTAAGGGTGCACATTTCCAGGCAGGAGCAGAAGCAGTAGAATTAGTTTCAGTAGGTATGCCTTTAGTTGTTTAAAGTACTACTCCCATTGTCTTCTCCAGGAGGAGGTACAGTTAAATTTATTGGTTCTTGCTGTGAAGTCAGAGAACGTAAGCTTGAACTTGAACCACACTCAGATTTAAAGTATCAAAAGTGCTTTCTTTATTGAAAGTGCAGGTGAAAAAAAAGAAACATTCATTAGACATGTAACAGTAATACAAATTCTCCCAACACTTGCAGTAAATTAGTCCCACTTGGGTGGGCACTTGCATAATTTTACTGTATGAGGCACTGTTTGTGTACTTCTAAATATGCACTGAACACCTGTAATATGTAAGGGCAGAGCTCCAAATAAAATTTGTTGGGTTGCGTACTTTACTCCTCATTCTAAAAGTGAGGTGAGTAAAAACCAAATTCAGATGTGTATAAATGTCTGGAGGGAGTGGAGTGAGGAGTACATTTTTAAAAACGGTGTCGTTTTTTCCTTATCAGGTGCCAACAATGCTCCAGCTAATGCTGGCAATGTAGGAGTAATTTACTCATCAGTTTAACATATAGTAAGTAAAACAACATTGGGATGTGTACGAGTGTTGTAAATGTGGAAAAAACTGCTCCTTTTGAATCACCAGTTATGTTATGAAGCACTATACTATGGAGTGTGCAGCATTTACAAATGTTGGCTGAGTACTGGCACTCATTAAAAAAAGATTTCTGAAGAGTATTTCCAAAAATGAGGTGAATAAAATAGGTTGGTACTCCCCTTATTTGGAGCCTTGTGTGAGAGAATTTGTATTATTGTTATGTATCTAATTAGTGTCTCTCTTTTCAGATCCTTTGGAGTGGTCCTGTCAGTCATGATGTAATGATGACATCACATGAAATCTGACTGTTTAATTAGACATAACAAATGATAGGCATGCCTCTTGATGAAGTTCTGTTGAGCCAAGTGCCGAGGCAGGTAGCTGAGATGTGAGTCTGTTACCTGTTTGCCCCTGCACTTTCAGTAAAGTAAGCGCTTTTGGCACTTTGTCCCCATCCACACTACACCGCTCAGGCCAGGTAACGGATGCAAACCGTTATGGCCAGGGAGTGGTGCAGTGTGTCCACACTGCAGCGGTGTCCATTACGGGACTGGTACCGCCGGGTCCACACTACGGGAGCCGGGCGATCGTTACGGTGGCACCCGATCCCAGAATGCAGCTTGCGCTGCGCTACGAGCCCTGCAGGGGACCATTACCACGTGTCCACACTACGGCTGGTAACGTTACCGAGGCGTAACCAGTTTCATAACCGTTGTTGAAACTACCTCATATGTGGTTTCAACAACGGTTACGAAAACGCCTTCTGTAACGTTACAGGTGTAAACGCAACCGTTGTGGTAATGGTTTGGGCACTCTGTAACGTTACAGTGATGTAGTGTGGACAGAGCCTTAAAGTTTGAGTGTGGTTCAAGTTATTTTCCTGCTTGGAATGCTGCTGTAACTTTCTGGTGTGGTTCAGGGAACCACAAATCTGCAAATGTGTGGTTATGGATGAATACAACAGTAAAAAATACAGTTAAGGTTTTCTTATGCCCCACCACCTACAGTGAATTTTATTTCTGTCTTTGAGTTCCACTATGGCTTAATCTGTTATCTCATTTCCTCTGGTTTTGTGTGCTTCTGCATGATATCTATGGTGTTAGAGAGATAATTCTGTAAGTTTATAAACCAATAATTACAGTTAGGTATACTGATAATACAAAACAGTCAGACGTTTGTTAGTGACTGAATTAGTTGTATAAGTAAGTATAGACCACAGAATGCTTATAAATTTAACTGACTAGAAAATATGACTAGGTTAGTAATATACATTATATTACAGTTATACTATACTCATGGAGATTTATAATTAAAGAGATCCACCAAGTAAAATTCATTTTACTTTAGCCCTGGCAGATCGGTGCCTTACCCCACAGAAATGATCCTGCTGCTGCAATGTCCAAAAGTACTCCAACCTTTTTGGAGTAATATCACTTGTAAAATTATCCCCACTGGGACTCCTGTACTTCCCTTTATTTTTTTAGCTGCTTCCACTTGCTCCGCACTCAGCAAAGTTATGACATGACGCCAGGAGAGCTGATGAGCCCATTTTAGTCTATTGGGGTACTTTTCAGCAATTTCATATATTGTGTCGGTAGAGATGAACGGGCACCAGCCCACCAACAAGGGTCTGTTAGCTCCACCAGTGCCCACGCTTCTCACCAACTTCCTGTTACAATATAGAAAAATTACTTGAAAGGTCCCCCCATAGACTAAAATGGAGCTTGTCCCCATGCTCTCTCTGGCATCACATCATAACTTTGCTGAGCGCGGGAACAGAGAGTGAGCAGCTAAACAAACCAGGAAGTAAGAGCGACCCAGTAGGGATAATTTTACGAGTAATATTACTCCCAAACTGTTGGAGTACTTTTGGACATTACAGCAGCAGGATCATTTTCAAGGAGTAAGACACAGATCAGGCAGGTGCAAATGATGAGACTAGTAAGTCTCTTTAAGGACATTCAATCCCCCAAACAGTGCTCCAGATAAGGCGAGTGCTGACTTACTTACTCACCAAATTTTAAGACATACTCTTTGAAAATGTTTTTGGATGAGTATTGATACTTATTTCAGTCCTTTGAAATGCTCCCTAGATGCTTCCCAAGTTTAAAGCACTTTTATTCATCAAAATTATATTTTACTCACCTAATGTCAAAAGCGGCGAGTACATTATTCTTGTAAGTCATGTTACCTAGAGCACTGCCCCAGGAGTAGTTTGGGAGACTTCCCGAGGCAGTCTGCAGTGTGCTTATGTTGAAAGATTTTAGTGGTAAATGCATACATACATAGATTAGGGCTTAATTTTCTGTTTTAGTAATTTCTTTATTGTCTCATCACATCTGCATTTACAGTTATGCAGTCTGTTTTCAAGAGCTCCTGACATCACAAGGTAACTTTAGAAAAACAACGCTTTAGACACATTTCACCTTATAATTCATGTAGTCTGTCATTTAAGATGCCTGTTTTTAACTGTGTATGTTAACATGAAAGCAGGATCATTGTCCATTAGACTTCTGCTCTGACTGTCTACACCTGACAATAATCCCATGTGTATGACCTTATAATCATTTCCACAGCAACCGACTGTGATGTCACATGTTGAGGATTATGATATCTGGTGTAGACAAGCAGCCAGAGCAGATGAAGCTTAGGGAGACGGTGATCATGTTTCCATGTTAATGTATGTACTGTAGTTCTAAAGAAAAGGGGAGAGCTAAACAAAAACAACATATTACAGTGTTCCCCATTCATTGTTTTAGTGCGGTGGGCCACCACCCTATATTTTTTTTACCACTGCTCTATATTTTTTACCACCACCCTATATTTTTATCCATTTTTTTTTTATAAAATCCTCCAAAATTCTTTTATTGACATCCTTTATTGCACTACTACCCATGTAATACCAGCACACTATATGTTACTTAAAAGCTACTTATGCACATGTCCAGAAAAATAAAGCACCGTTTGACCCGATCACCATTGCCACCGCTCTATATTTTCAGAGAATGGGGAACCCTGATTATTAAATATAAACTGAAGTACGTCTATTAATGATGTATCTGCAACATTTCCCTTGAAATATCAAGTAAGCATTAATCACCAACGAAGGTGGCATCTAATGGGGAGTTAATGCATGGTTAAGACCGTTGTGGCACAAGGCTGGAGGCCGAGTGCGTACACCGGTCCAACCATGCATTAACTCCCCATTAGATGCCACCTTCGGAGGGGATTAATGTGCTCGTAACACGGTATGCACATTACTGCGGGTCTCACACATCAGTTTCTACTGCTGTGATCAATAGGACGGCTATACCATTTGAGATAGACAGTAAACTTTACTGTTACTTTGAGAGGTTAAGGTGACACTCTGTTACATACATATATGTCCTTTCAATACTTTTGCACATAGGTAGGTACATGTGCTCCTTAACGATTACTATGACTAGTTCAGTATTTCTGGTGGCTGTTCATTTCCTATCATTGTCAGGAGGACCCCGAGTTGCTAGTTTTACTACGTTGCTCTGAGGCTCTGTGTCTCATTTGCATACAGCGTTAGCTGGTTACTACAATTAGATTATGGTCTTTGCCTGACACGCTCGTCTTCAGACTGCTCGCTGTATTACGCTGCTGAGAATTTCGAGCTCTTTTTCTTGTGTTTATACTCCATGATTATTTAATTTACTGGTGCCATATACCGTGACTGTCTCCGATTAACAGCCATTTCCGCCTCATTGCTGTGCCACTCTCTCTTCCCTTCTGCTCCCTGGCATCTCACTCGCTCCTTTTGCCCCAGGTTCCTCACCTTTTTCACAGACTGCCCTACTCCCTATCTCTGCACATCTTGCCATTTGTTCCTTCTTTCCAAACTTGCCATGTCTCTCGTTCCACATACGCTGCAACTTACCCACATTTTCTCCATTTCCACTTCCTTCTCTCTCTCTCTCTCTCTTATACTATTTTCTCCCGCTGTGTCTCCATTACACTTCTCCTACTCCCAGTCGAGCTATCCTACTTGCTCGCTGCTGTGATTTACCTGTTGTCTTTCTGTATGCTGCTTTCTCCCCTGTGGTTAGTTTCTGCATTTCACATGCAACTCAGCATTATCGTGCCATAATGCTGTGTTGCTCTTGTGACACCTGATGCAATTCAGCCTGTTGCCTTCTTTATTTTGCCTGTTCATGTTTTGGCCATGTTACAAGGCTTTTTAACTGTGTTCCCAGACTACATGCCAATTTTAGAAAAAGAAATCATCATGCACTTTGGTAGGAATAACATCCCGGCAGACTATGCGTTAAATGGAATACAGCTGAAGACGGTAACTGATGAAAGGGATCTGGGAATCAGGGTATCAAATGATCTAAAATTTAACCAGCATTGTGGTCAGATGATAAAGGTTGCAGGGGGCATATTACATAGTATAAGGGGGCATATTAAAAATAGGAGGAGAGAGGTGGTTGTGCCGCTTTACAGTTCATTGGTGAGGCAGAGGATGGAGTTTTGTGCCCAGTTTTGGTCACCTGGATTTAAGACTGACATCAGGAGAGTGGAGGGGGTTCAGAGGAGAGCAACAAGATTAATTCTTGATGTAAGAAATAAAAGCTACACAGAGAGACTGTATGAGCTGAAGTTGTATACACTGGAATATAGGAGACTGAGAGGCGACATGTCTCTGGTCTATTGGGCAACAAGGGATCCAGTTTTTGGGGCCAAACTTGGACTAACTCTTAAGAAGCAGCAATATAGCACCAGGGCGCATTCAATGCAGCTAATAGGACAGCAGTTTAAAACAACAAAAAGGAAACATTGGTTTAATGTAAGGGTAATATCGGTTTGGAATAGCCTACCAGAAGAAATTGTCACATGTAACAGCATGGAAGGTTTTAAGAGGAAATTAGACAAATATTATGAACAAGAAAATATAGTTGGTATTAAAACTAGAAAATAATAAAAGAGGCAAGCTATATGGACTAATGTCTCCTATGCTCCGAACCTACCTATGAAACCTATGAATCTGCAACCATTGTGATCATTAGGAGGAGTAGAAATCAAAAAATGTGTCTGATGTGAGAGGTGGAATACCAGAAACCTAAATCTAATATTCTGTCTTAAGGTTTGTTATTCTGCCTATCCAAAAGAGTAGTGCTGTAGATTAAACTGCAGGGTGGAGGCATGGAGGAGTGATATTCCACTCTGAATACCAGTGTGATGAAAATGGTATTCCACCTTGAAAATTGATATGCAAAACAGGGTGGAATACCAGTAATTTCTAGCTCTGATTGGGTCTTAAGGCAGCAGTACTAGTTAATAAAAATATACTCGTTACAGTAGTTATGTCTAACAAACCCCACAGATGACTAAACTTAAATTCTTTGCTTTTAATTTTTTTGTTTTCTTTATATTCTTTATTTTTTCTGACAGTTTAGCACAGACCACTGCCAGGAGCATCATATTAGATTCAGAGGGAAATGGGTTGCTGCCATTGTCTCGTGTTATTTTGTCTGATGTAACTGGCATGCACCACCCCCTCTTTTGCTTGCTGAGTACTGTATTTATAGAACAAGCAGAGAGTCCGCTGCCGACCAGGGATCCTGTTATGGAGCCTCCACCCTCTGGCTCTTCGGGCGCGCTCCTGGATCTGACGCCACCTTCTGGCTGTACGGCACCACCTCCTGCGGGTCCTTCGACTGGGTTCCTAGTCCCTGAGCCCTCTCTTCCGCCTGTGGGCGGCCCTCCGTTGGTCACTCAGTACCCGACGCCAGGCTAGGTGCATCCATTGCGGGGTTACCCGAGCCAGGTTATCCGACGCCATCCTACCCGATGCCGGGATATCCTACTCCAGGACACCCCACGCCGGGTTATCCCGGGTACTTTTCTTATTACCCATCCTGGCACTATCCTCAGTACCCGGGGTATCCGAGTTTCCAGCCTCCCCCTCCTCCAGTACTGGACCACAAGTCCGTTCCTCTCTTGTGGAAAGAGGTTAGAGCGCAACTTTTGTCAGAGTTAAGACAGCCGATGTGGGAAGTGCCCACCCTCAGGGCCGCCTCTCCACCGCTTCCTCGGGTCAGAGCTTTGGGCTTTCTCACTGTTGGCACCACGGAACCAGACCCTTTCATTCCTAGTGGCTCCGAGCCCTCTAACACCGATTCCGACACGTATCTGTCGGAGCCTAGGTCTCCCGTAGACGTCCCACCGAAAGACTCTCCAAAGTCGCCTCCAGAGGACCCCTCTTTTGGAGATTTATTGCGTTCAATTCAGGCGGCCGGCGGATGGTCGTCCAAACAGGTCGATCCGCAAAGAAAACGCCTTGCAGAGCACCTGGATCTGGTCACCCTCGGACCTTGTCCCCATTCCTCTGTGGATGGGGCCCCATGAGGACCTTGTGACCACAATCTGGCAACAACTGTCCTCCATACCAGCGGTCTCACGCGAAGCTGACCACACCTATTACCCCTCAGAAGGGATATCCCACCTTAGCTCCCATCCTAAGGCTGACTCCATGGTCATCATGGCCGCTCACGACTGTTCAGCCCAGCCCAAACATGTGAGCTCTTCGCCTCCTGATAAGGACTCGCGTCAACTCTACCAATTTGGGCATAAAATATACTCTTCTTCCTCTTGTGCGATACGCTCCCTTAATTACGTCTCGCACATGGTCACCTTCCAAAAAGCTTCTCTTTTGGATCTGGAAAGGGACCTCCAAGAGGTTCAGGATGAAACCCTGAGAAAGAAGTTGTTGGATAAAGTTAGGATGGGGAAATCCTCGTGTCACTATGCCCTTCAGGCGACTTACGACTCAGTGGACTCGGTGGCTAGAACGGCAGCCACAGGGATCTGCCTCCGCCGCCTCTTCTGGCTTTATATACCGGGACTGGTGCAGGATGTGCAGTCCTCTCTTCTGGACGCCCCTTTCAGGGGTTCCATCCTCTTTGGTGGCGACGCTAAAGATATCATTACTGGACTGCAGGAGAGTGGACGCTTCTCTTGTGGGATGTCCATTCCTTATACAAGACGGGCCTGAAAAAGCAGCCTTTTCGCCACCAAAGAAGGTGGAACAAATCCCAGGCCAAGCGCCAAGCAAAGAAACGCACGCCTGGACCTGGAGCTCAAACTCCACAGGCCAGATTTTCCAAACAGGCCTCTGGGGCAAAAGCTGCCCTCCCCTCGGCATCCTGACTCCTTTCCCCTCCTTCCGCTCCCTCCAGTAACACAGGAGGAACTGGTTGGAGGGAGGTTCGGCCTCCACCTGGACGGTTGGAGGTTCATCACCACAGAAACTTGGGTGCTTTAGCTCATCCAGCAAGGTCACTCAATAGAATTCAGTAAAATTCCAGCCCCTCAACCGCCAGGATGGTCCTTCTATCCTTGGGATCAAGTCCCCATCATCTCTCAGGAGATCCAGGCGCTCCTTCTAAAGAGGGCCATAGAACCCGTCCCATCAAACCAAATAGGAAGGGGATTTTACTCCCACTTCTTCCTGGTAACGAAGAAAACGGGCGACCTGAGACCGGTCCTGGACCTCAGCACACTAAACATCTTCATCGAGTACAAGAAGTTTCGTATGTTGACCCTTCAGGGGCTCCTTCCCCTGCTCCATCCCAATTTGTGGCTGTGCTCCCTGGACATGCAGGATGCTTACCTGCATATTCCTATCCTCCTGGCCTACTGCCGTTTTCTCCATTTTGTCTTCGTGGAGAAGCATTTCCAATTCAGAGCACTCCCTTTTGGCCTTCCTTCGGCCCCCAGAGTGTTCACCATGCCTAGCGGTAGTAGCGGTGTTTTTACGCCATCAGGGCATTTATGTCTTCCCGTACCTGGATGACTGGCTCCTTGCAGCACCCTCTCCTTCCAGCCTGAAAGAGTCTCTCTTTCATACTTAACTTGTTTGCTTCCCTGGGCATAATGGTCAGTTTTCCCAAGTCCCAGCTAGTACCATCCCAGAGGCTCCCGTTCATCGGAGTTGTACTAGACACAGTTCAGGGCAAGGCTTTCCTGCCATCGGATCGGGCCGAGACCTTAGCTTCTCAGGCCACTCTCATGGCACAGGTCCGATGGATCCCAGCACACTCGATGCTTCATCTCTTGGGACTGATGGCGGCCACCATTTCAACAGTTCCCATGGCAAAGCTTCACACGAGGGTCACCCAGTGGTCTCTTCGAGTCCAATGGGACCAGAGGATGGATGACATGAACCAAAAAGTCATGATCTCCAACAGCCTTCAGAGAGAGATCTTCACTGGTGGCAAGATCTCTCAAACCTTTCGAAGGGAATGTCTTTCCAGCCTGCATTTCCAACCCAAATTCTCACCACGGACGCCTCAGACCCGGGCTGGGGAGCCCATCTGGGGTCTCACAAGACGCAAGGGTCTTGGTCCGAACAGGAGCTGATGCTCCACATCAATGTTCTGGAGACCAGGACGGTTCTTTACGCGCTCCAGGCATTCCAGTCACTTCTGGTTCCGGGATCCCTTTTAGTCCAGATGGACAACATGTCCACTGTCTGGTACCTAAAGAAACAGGGAGGAACCCGTTCATATCCTTTTTGCAGAAAAGCGATGAGGGTGTGGTACTGGGTGATTCAGCACAGCCTTTACTTGACAGCAGTCTACATTCCTGGCGTCACCAGTGTCCTGGCGGACAGCCTCAGTTGATCAGTGGCCAGGGTGCGTGAGTGGGAGCCAAAGTCAGAGGTAGTCGAAGAACTCTTTCTTTGATGGGGTATGCCAGAGATAGATCTGTTCAACTCCTCGTTCAGTGCAAAACTACCCGTCTTCTGCTCGCTCGTTCCCGGGCGTGGCGCTTTTTGGCGAGACACGCTGTCTCTTTCATGGACAGGGAGGTTTCTGTACGTCTTTCCTCCCTTTTCTCTCATTCAGAAGGTCCTGGTGAAACTACAACAGGAGGGGGCTCACACCATCCTGGTTGCCCCTCTCTGGCCACGCCAAATTTGGTATCCTCTACTGCAACAATTGGCACTAGAACCTCTGGTACCTCTGCCCATTTCCCACGACCTTCTGACTCAGGAGCAGGGTACCCTGGTGCATCCAAGCCTTTCGCCTCTCCACCTTCATGTGTGGCACCTGTGGACATAGCGATTTCTCGCTATGGGCTGTCTTCGCAAGTTGCGCATATTCTAGTGGAGGCCAGAAAATCCTCCACCAGATCTACTTACGCTGTGAAGTGGAAGAGATTCATGATATGGGCCCAACCTAGATGCTGGGATCCATTTTCATGCTCGGCTTCCCAGGTTCTTGAGTACCTCGCACATCTTTCTGAGGTGGGCCTTAGCTGTTCCTCCATTAGGGTCCACCTTTCTGCGGTGTCGGCCTACTACCTCTCAGTGGAGGGCAAAACCTTGGCTCAGCTGGAGGTTGCCGAAACGTTTTTGAAAGGCATCCTTTATTTGAAACCTCCAATCCGGAATCCTTGTCCTCCCTGGGATCTGAATTTTCATGCTCGAGAAGCTGACCTTACCCCGCGTTTGAACCAGTTTCTTCCTGCGAATTACGCTTTCTTTCCTGGAAGACCTTATTTTTAGTCACGGTTACTTCGGCCAGAAGGGTTTCCGAATTGCAGGCCTTCGTCTGTAAAGAACCTTATTTGATTGTTCATAAGGACTGGGTAGTCCTTCAGACTAATGCTTCTTTTTTGCCCAGAGTAGTTTCGGAAACCACTTTGAACCAGAGCGTGAAATTACCAGTATACTATCCACAGTATTCCAATGGGGGGAACACCTTCTGCACACCCTTGATGTGCACCGGATTCTGAGGTACTATGCGAACAGGACTAAAGAGGTTAGGAAATCTAGCCAGTTGTTCGTAGCCTTTGCCCCTCAGTGCCAGGGCAAGGCTATTTCCAAGCAGACCATCTCTCGATGGCTAGCTAACTGCATCCATTTTTCATATACGAAATATGGGAAGTCCGGTCCGGGGGCAGTCAAAGGCACTCCACCCATAGCATGGTGACCTCCACTGCCTTTTTTAGGAATGTGTCCATGGCAGAGATCTGTGCAGCGGTCACATGGTCGTCTGTTCACACCTTCACTAAGCGTTACAGTCTGTAGATTGCCTTTCGGCGCAGAACTGGCTTTGGTCTTGCAGTCTTACGAGGCCTTCTGTCGTGATTTCTCATGGTGACTTCTCCTCCTCCCGGATGCACCTGTGTTTTTGCTTTTCTCTGGGACTGCTTGGTATTCAGTCCTATATGTGAAGACCTACTGCAGGAACCCTCTCGAAGTAAGATATTGCAGTTACATAAGGACTTACCGTAACAGTAGATCTTCGAGAGAGGTTCCTGCAGTTGGTCTAGTTTCCCACCCTCCTTCCCCCAGTTTTTGGATGTTTTATCCTTATTTTCCATCCTATCTAACCCTTCGGGACTAGAGTGGAAGCAGGGTCTGAGGAGTTTTCACTCCGGTTTTCTCCTTACCTATCTATAGGTCTCCGTTGGAAAAAAAACTGGAGAGTGGGCTGGCCTGGTGGTGCTTAGGGTTGAGGCACTGGAAGCCACACCTCGCGCCAGCGGCGACCTTGGTTGAGAACGGACTCAGGCTGCGGGGGTTGGCAGGGGAAGGAAGGATTGAGCGCCCGCGACAGCTCTCTCTCCTTCGGGTTGGGTGGTATGCGCTGCTACAGTGACACAGCGGAGGCTATGTGTCTGACAGTAGCGGGTGCAGCTAATGGGGGGAGAGCCAGCGGATGTCTTCACGTAGGTGCACTGATGTCATTGCACGCCCGACTCTCCAGTGGGTGAAAAACACAAGAAAATCAGGGGAACCTCCACCTCTATGAAGCCCTCCCCGGGCTTTGATTAGCCTCTGTCACTGGATCTCCCAACCAGATAATGGTTCTTCGGGCTGGATAAGGGGAGCCAGTTCCGCGGCCCTGCCCTCCGGGGGGAAGCTGGGGGTGACCGGGGGATCACAGTAGACAGTAGGTGGAAAACTGAGGGACGTGACCAGGGCGGAAACCTGGTGGAAAAGAGCCCCGCTTAAAAAAAAAAAAAGAAAAGAACTGGAGAGGGCGCGGACCGCCTTTTATAGTCGGGCTAATGACACGCCCCGCTTGATGATTGCTATTCCTGTTCGCCGTGTGGACCCGACGCCAGGGGGCGCAGTCCTATATGTGAAGACCTACTGCAGGAACGTCTCTTGAAGATCTACTGTTACGGTAAGTTCTTATGTAACTGCAATTTATGTATAATTATACCCAGCCTTGTTTTTGCTCAAATCCTAGAGCTACTCTTATTGCGTACTTCCTGAACATTAGAAACACCCCCAGACAGTGCAGCCACTCATCATACAATAGTCTCTTCTATTCCCTCAGCATAATGAGTGGATAGACTGTGTTGGGGGTGTTCCTAAATCTAGGAAAGGTGCAGTGGGAGTTGATCAAAGAGTTTGAACAAACATGTATTTACGTGGTAACACCAGTACGGTGGGCAGTCAGTTTTTCTCTTTTACAAATAAAAAAAGAATCAGAATCAAACTACTAGCTGCATTAGTAGTCTGTACAGAATGTGAGCAATCATAATATGTGCTTTTTAAACTACTGACACTTCGAGGCCTAAAGGGGGCTGACAGTGTCCCTTGAAGCACAACACATGTCAGAATAACACAAGTGTCTTTACAACAGTTTAATACTGAGCCTTCAGAGCTATAGACTCTAGGAATGATTCTTGGATTACTGTGTGGGTTTGTATAATGAAGTATTTCTTGGATGATTGCAAGTTTTGTAGCAAAACATAGTACTTATTCCAATAAATACTTCTTTGGCTCCAGTTGATTTTATTTTGACTTTCTGTGTATTGATTTTGAAATATAGTAACTTACAAAGAAAAAGTTTGTATATGTTGTGTTTTGGTGTTGGTTTGCCATTAGGATCCTTACCTTCTCTTCCAGTCTGCCATGCCTATCTCTCGCTGCTCTGGCAGACGCCATCTTGCTGGACCATGCAAATAACTGAAAATGTTTTATTCATCACAGGAGACTTCTGCACATCATGAGGCTATGTATCAGACTGAGGGATTTTCTAGACTGCCCTTGGAATAACATGGCACTGCCACACAGTGCAGCAATTGGCAACATGCACGTTCTAAGTGCTGTTAAAGGGGCGGCTGCCTAAACGTTAAGCCCCATGCTTAATTGTGTACTTCACACCAGCCCACGACTGGGTGGGCCAAGTGGTCATTATCTGCCGTCAAAGTCTGTGTTTCTATGGGTCATGAAAGTGAGTACCTCTGGAACAAGCAATAATAAAACAGTATAAATGTGAAAACAGTTAAAAACAAGCATTACATGACACAGCCTGACCGCTTGCCGGGGAGGGATCTGAGTACAGTGGTGACCAGTCAGAGTAGTACCAGGGGAGGGGGAACACCATATTGACCTAAAGCTTGGTCAGAGTGACAAGTGCTACAATGCAGGGAAGGGGTGGAAGCTGAAGATTAGCCACAGCTACAATATGCAAAATTTCAATAAAGTGTTGCAGAAAATGAAAACAGAACATGGAAGTGTCCTTTTGGAGAAGACAGTACTGTAGAGGCAAAAAAGGTAATGCAGTTGCAGTACCATTAGCAAAACACGTTTATGCATAAAAACAGGTACATTAGGGGGCGCTGTGGAGCATGCCTACAGATCAGACAAACTTTAAGCTTGGCTATGTGTTTCACGAGCTTTTAAGCTTAAATTAATTACTTCAGCTACTACTGGTGACTGTCTATAAGGCATTTTTGGAAAGAGGGCTCCATCCTGAAGAGATCGCTACCGAATATTGCAATGGGGCACACTCAGAAGGCAGGAGGGAGCAGAAATAAAAGTCCTTTGCAAGTGGACACCCAGGCCACATCTACCTCACTGTTATCGGCAGCTGGGCCTGAACCTTGTGGAGAGCACCACAAACTTCTGTATAGGCGATAGACATGAATATGGAGTCGATTTTGCAACGCTTTGCAGATCAGGACATTAAAGTAGAAGCTGCATCACAAACAGCGGCTTCAACTGAAAGTCGCCACACAAAGCTTTGACTGCCACCTCCAAGTTGGTACAGGAGAACACACAATTACAGTACCGGTTGGAGGCATTGGAGAATACGAACAGGGCCTGTCATGTACAGTGCCTTCAGAAAGTATTCACCCCCCCCCCCTTGGATTTTGTCACATTTTGTTGTGTTACTACCAGAATTTTCAATGCATTGAAAGTATTTTTTCCCCCTTGATTCACACAGCATACTCAACAATTTAGAGGGGCAAAAATATTTTTATTGTGTAACAAAAATTTATGAAACATTAAAAACTGAAATATCTTGTTTACTTAAGTATTCACCCCCCTTGAGTCATTACTTTGTAGAAGCGCCTTTGGCAGCAATTACAGCTTTGAGTCTTCTTGGGTATGTCTGTATCAGCTTTGCACATCTGGATTTGGGAATTTTCGCCCATTCTTCCTTGCAGATTTGCTCAAGCTCTGTCAAGTTGGATGGGGAACGTTGGTGAACCGCAATCTTTAAGTCTTTCCACAGATTCTCAATGGGATTCAAGTCTGGGCTTTGGCTGGGCCACTCAAGGACATTTACCTTCTTGTTCTGAAGCCACTCCAGTGTTGCTTTGGCTGTATGTTTGGGGTCGTTGTCCTGTTGGAACGTAAATCTTCGCCCCATTCCGAGGTCTATTGCAGACTGATGCAGGTTCTCCTCAAGGATGTGCCTGTATTTGGCTCCATTCATTGTTCCCTCTATCCTGACAAGTGCCCCAGTCCCTGCTGCTGAAAAGCATTCCCATAACATGATGCTGCCACCACCATGCTTCATGGTAGGGATGGTGTTTCACATGTGATGAGCTGTGTTCGGTTTGCGCCAGGCATAGTGCTTTGCATTCAGGCCAAAGAGTTCAATTTTTGTTTCATCAGACCAGAGAATCTTTTGCCACATGGTCTCAGAGTCTGCCACCTGCCTTCTTGCAAACTCCAGGCATACTATTATGTGGCCTTTTCTCAGGAGTGGCTTCCGTCTAGCCACTCTCCCATAGAGGCTACATCTGTGAAGTGCTGCAGAGATTGTTGTCCTCTGGACAGGTTCTCCCATCTCAGTCATGGAACTCTGCAGTTCTGTCAGGGTGGTCATTGGGTTCTTGGTCACTTCCCTGACCAAGGTCCTTCTTGCCCGTTTGCTCAGTTTGGGAGGACGGCCTGCTCTAGGAAGAGTCTGGGTGGTTCCGTAATCTTTCCATTTCCTAATGATGGACTTGACCGTGCTCATGGGAACTTTCAACACCCTGGAAATGTTTTATACCCTCCCCAGATCTATGCCTCCTCACAATTCTATCACGGAGTTCTACGGACAGCTCCTTGGTCTTCATGGTAGAGTTTCTGTTTGACATGCACTGTCAACAGTGGGACCTTATATAGACAGGTGTATTTCCTCTGAAATCATGTCAGCCATTTGAACTGACCACAGGTGGACTCCATTCAAGTTTTAGAGTGATCTCACAAGGAAATTGGATGCACCTGAGCTCAATTTGGAGTGTCATAGCAAAGGGGGTGAATAATTATCAAATCAAGACATTTCAGGTTTTTATTTTAAATGTACAAAAAATTCCAGAAGTTTCATTCCACTTTGACATTATAGAGTAATTTGTGTAGATACGTGACAAAAAAATCCCATATAAATGTATTTTAATTTGAGTTTGCAACATCACAAAATGTGACAAAATCCAAGGGGGGTGAATACTTTTTGAAGGCACTGTACGTTTGATTGGGTTCCCAGAGGGGAGTGAAGAGGACAGCTTGCTGGCCTTTCTACAATCCTGGCTCCCTGAGGCATTACGACTCGGCTCAGATACAGTTGCGGGTCAGCTGCATAAAGCATACAGAATTACGCCTCGTGCAGCAGGACCTCAAACAAATGCTCCCCAAACAGTCCTGTTAATGTCAGCCAGCACAGCAACTCGGGACCTACTCCTCCAGGCTGCAAGATCCGCGGGCTACCTTAATTACAATGGAGCCACTTTACATCTATTCCCAGACCTCTCCTATGCAGCAAGGGCACGTAGGAAGAAATTTGATGCTGGCCGCGCTAAACTCCAGACTCTAGGGGTAACACACCCCTTATTAATACCAGCTCGTCTTCTCATCTTTTACAGAGGGATGACTTTCCAGTACACGGATCCCCTTGAAGCTGGGTGGAAGGCCGAACTGATAGCCAGGGAGTTCAAAGCTCAAGAAACTAGCCAGCCAGAGGATTCTGATGAGGAGACCTGAAAATGGGACTGTAAAGTAATGATCTGATCGTTTAGTTAATTGACCTTAGTTATTAATCTAGGTTGATCACTTATTCTGTAGGGTGCCTTTTGGATAGTCACTGTTTTATTGTTGTAGTCCATTTAATTATGGCATTTCAAAACGTTGTTGTAACAAAAGTTTTATATCTCTTGTCCACAAATATTTGGGGCTTATCTAATTTTAGAAGATAGAGCCTAGGGGTTTTTTATTATTGGACTACTAATGCAAGGTTCTGAGGCATGTGAGCTAAAGCTTATAAGTGTTTCAAATTAAGATAATGTTAGGATCTGGGGTCATATCAACGCTTCATGTTGTGGTAAATCTAATGGATTTAAGCATTTTGGGTTTGACCACCAAAAATCTTTGTGGGGATGCAGCTTATACTGGACTAAAATTTAAATATATGTATACTTATTGGAAAGTCCCCCACCTCCTTACTCCAGATTGTATAGGCTTGTTAAACCTGATACATTGGATGTATAACTTGTATAACTTTGTTCCTATGCGTTACATGAGTATATTATATGATATTGCTTATGTCAATATGCAATAAATATACATTTCTAAAAAAAAAACAAAAAAAAAACAGGTACATTACCCTTTTTACTGCAGAAGAACAATTTAGCACAGACAGTGAGGAATACCATGGATAATAAAGCCGTTAGTCCTCAGGAACACTGAGTTTAGTTGCACAGAAGTTCAAGACTTGCATAGGGTTTTCCGGTTAATTGGAATGGTATTGAGAATTGCTTAAACTAGTTCTTGACAGGACGGGATGAGGTCTGCAAACACAACTCAAGAATTCTGTGAACTGTCAAAATCACACCATTTGACTGTCTATGTCCAAGATCCATTGACAAACTTCTTGCGAAGTATCTTCTTGATCTGGTACATGGGGGTGTGCACAAGAGAGTCCTGAGAAGTAGTCCGAGGATGTTCATCTGAGTGAAGGTCAGGTGTAACAGAATCCGGCTGGAGAGAGTTAGGAGTGTGAGGATCTGAAGGAAGTGGTTGCAGGTTATTGGAGGAATTTCTGATTCTGAAAGAATGGCAGGCTCGAGTGCAGTTTCATTACTTGGAGGACTGGGATCGTCTGGGAGGGTGTTGCTCAGGTACCCTTGCTTCAGACAATTGATGTTGACTTTGTTTAGCACAAGCTTTCCATCTGACATGTGTTGCAGGCAAATGTGAACTAAAGAAGGTTTTTCCACAATGTAGAAAGGACCAGTCCAAGGGCAGATACAGTTTCTTTGTGGCACCTGGAACAAAGACAGGTGAATACAAGTAGACCGTGTCCCCCACAGAAAACAAAGGTTCATGTGTCTTGGCTGCTGACATTTTTTGCATGGCAGATTTTCTCTGTACCTATGTGGTTATTGCAACACATCTGGCAAGTTCAAGCAGTTTTAGTACACAGATAATGCACGAGGAAACTAATTTTGGAACTTCTGGCAGTGAAGGATCCATGTCCAGTGGAGTTCTTGGATGGCATATATGAACCAAGTAAAACCAAGTACTCTGTACCGTCGACACAAGGGCTTGTGTTGTAAGCAAACTGAACAAAAGGAACAAAGTGGTCCCAAGTGTCATAAGTTTCAACCAGGTACTTGGAGAGTGTGTTTAGAATGGTGGACATCATTCTTTTGCTTTGCCCATTGCATTGTGAGTGATTGTTTATTTTGGGAATCTTTATGTCAAGGAGTTTGCAAGTCTCTCGAACAATGGGAGAACGATAGTTACTGCCTCTGTCTGAATGCAGTCATGAGGGGTACTGTGACAGCAAATAACTGTGTTGAGGGAAGGCATTTGCTGCTATAGCAGCTTTGATGTAATTTAGTGGAATTTAGTTTAAATACTTCGTGAGGTAGTTCACAAAAACAAAGAAGTATCTGTTTCCAGAGTCAGACCATGTTGGTAAAGGTTCAAGAATGGCTGTGCTGACTTGTTGAAATGGTTCTGTGGCCACAGGCATTGGAATGAGTTGTGCCTTTGTTGGTTTGGCAGGAAGCTTTCTCTGGGAGCAGGGAATTGGACAACTTCTTTGTTCTTGTGAGTACAGAAAAAGTGGAGTCTTGTGTTTTCTAGAGTTCTGTGGATTCCCGTATGACCTCCAGAAAGTGGAGAGGCATGAGTGGAGGAAGAAAAACTTTGTTGATTACAGAGGCAGACAAAACTTACTGTACATGAGTTTTAGGGATGTGGATATGTTGTTCAATCCACACTTAATGCAGGTTCCTTGCCGCTTTAAATATTGCCAGAAGGTCTTCAAGCTGGCTCCTCCCACCCACCTGGGTGGTAAAACTCTTGGCTCCGCCCCATGACATCAGATCTTCCTTACCGCTTGGAAGCTCAGGTTCCCTCCTTAGCGTTCTGCATTTTAGGCCTGGCTGCAAACTCTTCAGTTAACCCGAAACTAATTTTAAAATTTACAAGACTTCAGTCTTTATCTTCCTTCGCGGCTGCGATGGACAAATCGACTCCCTGATTTCGTCGGTGCCCCTGTGGGCAGAAGATGTCCCAGACCGATCCGTACTCCACGTGCGTTTACTGCCTGGAGCTTGGCCATGATTCGCAGGCCTGCGACTTGTGCAAGTCCTTTTCAGCTACGGTCTTAGAGGATCGCGTTGCCAGATTACAACTTGGGCACCTCGAGAAATGTTATCCTCCGGTTAAGTCGAAAGAGGCCCATTGGGCGGTGCCTGCGGCTGCGGGCTCAGCTGAACAGCTCGAACAGATGATCGCCCTCAAGGAGGAGGCGGCCCAGGCCACAGCATCATCATCATCCTCGGTCGCTGCATTTATCCCGCCCTCCTTGGGCTCCTCCTACACGGCTTCGTTTAAGGAGCTTTGTCAGTCCCTCTCCACCAAGGGAGAAGGGCCTTCGGGACATTTCTCTCGGTCCAAAAAGAAGGACTCTAAAGGTAAGTCCCACCGTCAACGTTTGTGGGAGTGTTCCCCTTCCCCAGATGGTCAACACACGACTTCGGTCGAGGTTGCGGCTAAGGCCGCTGGCTTCACGGTGTCCCTGTCAGGTCAGCCGGCCGAGACACCCGTCGACACAGTTGAGATTTTTCTCGACCCATCGGACAGTCTGGCGACTGGAGAAGCTGACAACCCTTCTGCACCGGTTCCCCCGGTGGAAACAGAGGACTTGCCTGTGCCGGACTCCCCGGTTAAGGTCCCTGAACCGAGGGAGGAGCGGGTTTCCGCCGCCCCCTCTCAGACCCACCCTTGGAATCCCCGAAGATCTCGGTCTTGGACCTCTTCCAGATCCAGCTGATCCTGCCGACATCGGCGGTCTCGGTCTCGACACCATGGAATGCGGTGGTGCCGCTCATCCTCATCGTCATCCTCTTCGGAGGATAGGCTCTGGCGCAAATTGCGTTGGTGCTACGAGGATCTAATGTGGCAGCAGCTCCTTTTGTCCGGGAATAAGCCGACTCCGTCACCTTCCCCAGCCATTAAGTGGCTGTAACCAGAGTGGCCACAACAACCTCTCGTAGTAGTCGAGGAGCCGGAGCCAGCACTGGTTGTTCTGCCAAAACCGGCTGCGCCACTCATTGTGATGGAACCGCCACCTCCACAACCTAAATCTGGGGCCCCGACCAAGGATTCTCGGTCGGGTCAGGGCTTGCCCCACTGGTTATCGGTCACCCTCACTTCCAATCGACCTCGGCAGGTGCAGGGTGGCTCAGGCGCTCGGCAGCTGTTCGCAGACTCCTCGGGGTCAGACGATGACTCCTCCTTGTTCTCCAGGCCGCTTGACCTGGAGTCCACTGGGGGTCAATCAGTGGACGAGAGCCCATCCTCATCCCTTGGAATGCTTCGGCTCATCTCAGAGTCCACTGGGATGAAGCTCGAACCCGTTTCAGAATGGGCCAAGTATCCCCTCACGGAGATACTGGACCAAGGGGATTCCTCGACGGAGGTCTTCCCGGTGGCCGAAGCCATTGTTGACTTGGCCCTGGAGCTATGGCAGCGGCCAGCTTCTTGTCCAGCACCTTCGGCCAGGATGGCTCGGAAGTATGCTGTTCCCACCAATTCATTCTCCGGTTTCTCGGAGCACCCCTCCGCGGAGGGGTTAGTGACCGAAAGCATTTTCCGGCATTCCGGGAACGCTCGGGATGTGGACAAGCCACCCGATAAGGAGTCCAAGAAACTGGACTACTCCGGGCGGAAAGTCTATGCTGCTTCCTCCCTAGGCCTTCATCAGGCCAGCTCAGCTGTTCTGATGGCACACTTTTCACATGCCCTTTTGGGCTCCCTGGATGAGGTGATTCCTCATCTCCCGGCTGACCTTCAAACGACGGTCAAGCAGGTGCGGGACAGGGAAGGATGGTGGCCAAACAGCAGCTCCAAACTTCCTTGGACATCGCTGACTCATGTGCCTGGTAAGTAGCGGCCGCAGTGGCCATGCGCCGCAGAGCTTGGCTGCGGAACTCCACTTTTACAGCAGATACCCAGTACAAGCTGGCAGACACGCCCTTCTTGGGTACCAACTGTGTTCGATCCCGGGGTGTAGGGTCATCTGCAGCAGATCGATAAGTCCAACACCACCTTGGACTTGGTCATGTCTGCCCAGGACAGAGGCCACCAGCAGCAGTGTAAGCCCTTTCATCCTTCAGCCCCTGCAGCACGTCTGGCCCAGCAACACCAGCATCAGGGCCAGCAGGCTCGCACTTGGCACCCCAAAGCCAAGCCTGCTGCTTCCTCCAGCAGGAAGCTGGGAGGAAAAGGTCCAGGCGGCTCCTCTGCCGGCCCTTCCTCCAAGCCTACCCAGTGACCGGTTGAGGGGTGTCACCCGTGGGGGGACGGCTCCGCCACTTCCTTTCCACCTGGTCCGATATCACCACGGACCGCTGGGTGCTGGAAGTGGTAGGAAAGGGTCTGCCTCAGGAATTCGAACAGTCCCCACCCTATTGAGCCATCGCCCCAAGGGGAGCTGCGGGTTCCGCAGCCTCTCTGTCGGCTCATCGAGCCGACATTGCCCTGCTCCTCCAGAAGGAGGTGATCAGGGAGGTGGCGGATCCTCCACCAGACCCAGGGTTTGTGTCCAGGTACTCCTGGTCCCAAACGTGATGGGGCTGCTCCCATCTCTAGACTTCCCACCACCTGAACAAGTTCCCAAGGTCTCGCACCTTCAGGATGGTCACTGTGGCTCAGATCATTCCATCCTTGGAACGAGGCATGTGGTTCTGTTCTCTGGACCTCCAGGATGCATTCTTTCACGTCCCAATCCATCCATCTCACCAGCGATTCCTCCGCTTCAGAGCAGAGGGATCCCTTTACGAGTTCTGGGCCATGCCCTTCGGCCTCTCTCCAGCTCCCAGGGTTTCACCAAATGCATGGCAGTGGTGACAGCATTCCTGCAGCGCCAAAGGGTCCGGGTGTACTCTTACCTGGACGACTGGCTGATTGCATCCCCCTCTAAGCTGGAGGTGGAGCAGTCCAGGGATCTGTCCCTCCAGATCTGCTCTCAGATTGGCCTCCTCATCTACGAGGTCAAATCGGAAGTCATGCCAACGCAGGTGATTCAGTTCATCGGGGCAGAGCTCGACTCTCTTCGAGCCAGAGCACAGCTTCCGGCGGACAGAGCCGAGGTCCTTTCCTCCTTTGCCCAGTCATTTCTGGTTGGGCAATTGCGCTCTGCCCGGGACTTCCTGCGCCTCCTGGGCCTCATGGCGGCCTGCACCAGCATGGTCCGTTGGGCCCACTGGCACATGTGTCCCCTGCAATGGAGACTGGCCCGCCAGTGGTCACAGCGCTCCGGTCCTCTGGACCAGCCAGTGACAGTGACCCAGGAGATGTGGAACGGCCTCCAGTAGTGGCTCATTCCAGCTCATCTGCAGCAGGGTATCCCATTTGTCCACCCAGAGCCGATGGTCACTCTGATGACCGACGCCTCTCTGATGGGTTGGTGTGCCCATCTTGTGGAGCTCAGAGCGCATGGCCTCTGGTCCCCTCAGGCGTCTCAATGCCACATCAACCTGCTGGAGCTTCAAGCGGTCTGACTAGCCCTCACCGCCTTCGCTCCGTTTGTACGGGGTCAAGTGGTCCAGGTCCAGACGGACACCACCACGATCATGTACTACCTAAACTGCCAGGGCGGGACGAACTCCTTGCCTTTGTGCAAGGAGGCTCTCCGCACTTGGTCTCTCGTGAGCAGACTGGAGGCGGATCTCCTAGCCATCCATGTGGCAGGAGCCTCCAACACTCTGGCCGATGCCCTAAGCCAGATAGGTGCTGCATCTCATGAGTGGTCTCTCTTGCCGGAGGTAGTACAAGATCTGTTCTCCCACTGGGGCACTCCTCAAGTGGATCTGTTTGCCTCCAGGGAGAATGCGGAGCTGAGGCTGTTCCATGCCTGCCCCCCTCAGCAGGGCTCGCTGCAGGGGGATGCCTTCTCGAGGCCGTGGACCCCAGGCCTCTTCTTCACCTTCCCTCCATTTCCCTTGATCCACAAGGTGCTTCTCAAGGAGAAGAGGGACAAGGCGCAGGTGATTCTGGTAGCCCCAGACTGGCCCCTTCAGTTCTGGTATCCAGATCTCCTCAGCCTCAGCTCCAGGCTCCTGAGGCAGCTTCCGGCCCGCCTGGACCTGATCTCAGTCAGCAACGGGAAGGTACTCCATCCGGACCTTCAATCCCTGCACTTGATGGCCTGGTTCCTGAGTGGCTAGAGTTCCAGGCCTTAGGTCTTTCCGACGAGGTCTTCAACGTTGTTGAGGCATCCCGTAAGGAGTTGACCAAAAAATGCTATGCCTTTAAATGGAAAAGATTCTCCATTTGGTGTCAGGATAAGGGGTTGGACCCTTCCTCCTGTTCTTTGGCTAGCATTCTGGACTACCTGTGGTCCCTTTCTTAGCTAGGGCTTCGGTTGATGACCCTTAAGGTGCACCTGGCAGCCATCTCTGCTTACCGGCGCTGGCCGGAAAGCAGTCGGTGGTGCAGGAGAAGGTGGTCGGGCGCTTTTTCAAAGGCCTTGATCACATATCCCTCGGTGCGAGAACCTCCACCTCCGTGGGATCTACTGCTGGTATTGGCTAAGCTCATGGGCAAGCCATTCGAACTGATGCACAGGTGTGATATATCTCACCTGTTGTGGAAGACCGCCTTCTTGGTGGCTATCACGTCAGCCAGAAGGATGGGAGAGCTCCAGGCGCTTTCCGTCGAGTCTCCTTATCTGGTTTTCCACAGGGACAAGGTTGTCCTGCGCCCCCACCCAAAATTCCTTCCGAAAGTGGTGTCGTAGTTTCACCTTAACCAGGTGTTGACTCTGCTGGTGTTCAAACAACATGAAGTCTTGCTGTATTCTGACAATAGCAGTGAGTCCCAACCTTCGAACTGCCCCGGAGATGAAAGAGTTAACTGTCCATGCCAGGCATGGAACGCTGAGCTCGAGCTCGGTTGAGACTCTATCTGTTGCTGTTTAAACTCAAACCATCAGATTCTTTACTCCGCCTCACTGAACAGTCGCTCCGGAGATTTCTCCTTCTGCTCGGTTCAGTTTGTCGGTTAAAGTACCGCTTTTCTCGGTTTTCGACCGAATTTAAACCGTAACCTGTCGGTTCAGTCTCTGTCTGTGGTATTTGTGAGTACTGGATAGGTTTATATTATTTTCTATTCTGTGTGGAACTTGTAAGCGGTTCATCGGTTCAGTTTGAACCGATCAAGTTGTTAAAAAATTTTTATTTGTACTTCTAGTGTGTGGTTACCGGTTCTTATCGGTTCTAAAAAAAAACGGATTTTATTACGGTTTTTTCCACGACCCGTAACACGGTCAGGAACCGATAAGAGGGTCTTGCCTGGCGGATTGCCATTAAAAGGGTAAGTTTGGTTAGGACTGGCACAATGTCTGAGAAACCCAAAAGAACAACCGGGCCCACTGGGTTTCAACACTGCAGTATGTGTTGGGAGATCTTTGCTAAGGCTGACCCCCACACCACCTGTGTTTATTGTCTGGGGTTTGACCACCTCAATGCAGACTGCCAGATTTGTAAAAATTTTCCTGCAGCTACCCTAGAAAAGAGAGTTGGTAGGCTCAGGGGAAGGGAGGCCAAAAAGTCCGCTGAACCGGATGGCCAGCCCGGTTTGGTTCATACTGAACCAGAAGGAGTGCCCTCTGACCAGGGCGAGACTTCTTCGGGCAAAAGGAGAGCCGATTCTGAGGAGTCGGTTCCGGCTAAGAGAACAAGAAAGGAAAAATCAGCTGGTGTGGATCCAAAACTTTCTTCTCCAACCGTTGAAGAAATAGCCAAAGCGTTAAAAATTGTGCAGTCGCTTTCCCCGGTTCCGACCGAACCGGCGCCATCAGGGAGGCGCTCAGTTCAGCTGGTTCCACCGGTTCAAGATTATGATTTAGAGGAATATTATGAACTGGAGGAGGAGGAAGAGGAGTATGAGGAAAGTGAATGTGGTTTTGAAAGTCTGGATGTGCCCATTGACCCGGACATCTCCCCAGACAGACCTTCAGGAGTGTCTCCTCCTAGGCTTTCCGAGTCCCCCTCCCATTTCATGTTTTATAAAAAAAAAGTGGCTGAAACCCTCCAGCTTCCTATGGAAGAAGCTGTGGATGACCAGGAGGAGCCTGACTATGTGGAAATGATGGATATCCCAGAGTCTAGGAGGCTGTCTATTCCCTTACACAAATCTTTTGGGAAACAGACATTTAAGATTTTGAAGACTCCTAATACTATACCTCCTGTGGATAAAAGAATGGACAAGAGGTATACATTGTCAGGCTCAGATACGGAGTTCCTTACACAACAATGCAGCCATGTTGGGGTAGTGCAGGCTGCAGCCTGTGATAAGGCAAATATTCCCTTGGCTTCACACCCCAGACAAGGACTCCAGGAGGATTGATGCCATGGCAAAGAAACAGTACATGGCAGCGCCCTTGGGACTCAGACAGGCTAACTATATGGCCTATACTGCTAGGTATCAGAAATCCAGATGGGACACTGTCATGGCTTTAGTAAAACAGGTCCCTGGCCAGCTTGCCAAGGAGCTGGAGCAGGTGGCTGCTGATGGTATTGAGGCATCCAAGGTGCAATTCCATGCTGCAGTGGACTCCAATGATGTGTCATCTAGAGTCATGGCTACATCTGTGGCACTTTGTAGAATGGCTTGGCTCAGATGTACTAGCCTCTCACAGGATACCCAGACTAAGGCCATGGATTTTCCTGTTGTGGGTAATTCTCTGTTTGGGGAGCAAACAGAGAATTATATGAAGAAAATGGACAAATATAGGACCACCTATAGAAGTGCACAGGCCAAGGAAAGGCAGGCCACTCCTCAGAGGCAGCACCCCAGGGGCAGGGGCAGGCCTTTTCATAGGCCTTTCTACCAAGCCCAGGCCTCCTCTTCTGCCTATGCTCAGAGGGGGTTCTTTAGAGGGAGAGGCAGAAGGGGTACAAGCAGACCTGCTTTCACCCCTCAGCCAAAACCCCCTGCTAAACAGGCACCCTGATGGGTTTGCCAGGGCCGATTCTCCACTACCTGTAGGGGGCAGGCTGGCTTACTTTGTCCAGGACTGGGAGTCTCTAACATCAGACAAGTGGATCCTGGAAGTAGTAAGCCAGGGACTGGTTCTCGGCTTCAAAAAATTTCCAAAGCTGAGAACCAGATCCTTTCCACCTGCAAATCCCTCAGAGGCACTTGCTCTGGAGACAGAGGTCTCTTCCCTTCTGGCTCTCAGAGCTGTGGAAAGGGTTCCACCCCTACATCAGGCCAAAGGATTGTACTCCAGGTACTTCCTTACCCTAAAAAAGACAGGAGAATGGCAGCCCATCCTGGATCTCAGATACTTAAACAAGCACCTTTTAAAACCAAAATTCAAAACGGTGACTCTGGGAATTATTCTACCCTCTGTAAGGCCAGGGCACTGGCTAGTGTCCTGACCTCAAGGATGCCTACTTCCATATTCTCATCAGAAGCTCCCATCGAAAGTACTCAGGTTCGAGCTGCCCCTAGGCCATTACCAGTTCAGAGCAATGCCTCTTCTCCAACCTCTGCTCCAAGGGTGTTCACAAAATGCCTGGCACTAGTAGTTGCTTCTCTAAGGAGGCAAAGGATTGCCATCTTCCCATACCTGGACGACTGGCTCATAGTAGGCCAGTCCCCAGACCAAGTCAAGTTACACCTACAGATAACTCAGCAACTGCTCACCTCTTTGGGTTTCCTTATGAATCTTTCAAAGTCAGTTCTAGAGCCTGTTCAGCTCCTCACCTTCATAGGCACAGAGCTGGATACAGAAAGGGCCAGAGCTTTCCTTCCCCTGGACAGGGCAAGGACCCTTATCACACTGGCCTCCTCATTCACCCTGCAGGTGTCTCGACCAGCAAGGCATTTTCTGCAGCTCCTGGGGCACATGGCTGCTTCCACAGCAGTGATGCAGGGAGCAAGATTTCAGATGAGGGACAGTCAGTTCCATTTGAGAGCCTTTTGGTCTCAAAAGAAGGACCCTCTGACCAAATTGATCCCAGTGACTCGAACCCTGATCCAGGCCTTACAGTGGTGACAGGATCAGAACAGTCTAAGACAGGGAGTTCCCTTTGTCACTCAGTCCCACTCTTTAATCCTTACAACAGATGCCTCCTCTTGGGGTGGGGGCTCACTTGAGCACCTGACTACCCAGGGTTGTGGTCCCTCAGGAATCTCTGCTTCACATCAATCTGTTGGAACTCAGAGCAGTATTTCTAGCACTTCAAGCTTTTTCCAAATCTGTTCAGAACAAAGTTATTCAGGTCAGAACAGACAATACCACCACAATGTGGTACATTAACAAGCAAGGAGGCACTCGGTCTACGGCCTTGTGCACAGAAGCAATGAAGTTGTGGTCTCTGGCTTATTCCCTGAACACCTCCCTCACAGCAGTACACCTCCCAGGCAAGGACAATGTCCTGGCAGATGCTCTCAGCAGAATATCTCAGGGCCATCTCGAATGGTCACTGGATCCCCTGATCTTAGAAGTGATTTTCTCCAGATGGGGCACCCCACAGATAGATCGTTTTGCAGCCCCAGACAATCACCAACTACCCCTTTTTTGCTGCAGGCCCCCAGTGTTGGGCTCAGTCCCCCTGGATGCCTTAGTTCTCAGTTGGGAAGGGAAGTTCCTGTATGCTTCCCCTTTCCTCTCCTGTTCAAAGTGCTAGTCAAAATCAGGTCTCAACCCTGCAAGGTGATCCTGATTGCTCCAGACTGGGCCAGACAGCCCTGGTATCCTCTCCTGTTGTCCTTAGCAGTCCATCTTCCCCTGTCTCTTCCCAGGAATTACAACCTGTTAACCTGTGCTCAGGGGAGGGTTTGGTACCCGAATCTCAAATCTCTCAATCTCAAGGCCTGGCTCTTGAAGAGTTAGAGTTTGCTGATTTACACCTCTCCCAAGGTGTGATGGATGTTCTGAAGGCTGCTAGGAAATCTTCCACCAGGACTACTTATAATTCCAAGTGGAAAAGATTTTCCATATGGTGCTCTGGAAGGCATATTTCCCCAGAGTCTGCTGACCTGCCCACAGTCCTTCATTATATGGTCCATTTGAATAGCTTGGGCCTTAGACCAGCTACACTAAAGGTGCATCTGGCAGCTGTTTCTGCTTTCATTTCAGCAGGTAAGCCCTCTTCTCTTTCGGCTCACCCTGTATTCTGTAAGTTTTCAAGGGATTGCTTCATACCAACCTCCATTCAGGGACCCTGCCCTGCTTGGGACCTTAAGCTTGCATTGCTCAGCTTATACACCCCCTATGAGCCTTTGTCTTCAGCAGAGCTTAAGTACTTGACTTGGAAAACTGTGTTCCTGGTAGCCATCACTTCTGCCAGACGCATAAGTGAGTTACAAGCCCTGTCAGTGGAGCCTGATTTTATCTCCTTCCATAGAGATAAGGTGGTCCTCAGGACTAACAGGAAGTTTTGCCTAAGGTGGTTTCAGATTTCCACATTAACCAATCTATGTCTCTTCCTGTGTACTTCACTGACCATTCCTCCTCTGGTGAGAGGAGGCTGCACAGTTTAGATGTGAAAAGAGCCCTTAGCTACTACATAGAACGTACCAAGGGTCACAGGTTTGACTCCCTCCAACTGTTCCTCACTTATGGTGAGCTTGGTAAAGGGAAACCTGCCACTAAAAGATCCATTGCCAGATGGATTGTCTCTTGTATTCAATTTGTTATGAAAAACTGGGTAAGGTTCCACCTCAGGCCTGAGGGCTCACTCTACCAGGAAAAGGCTGCTTCTGGCTGCTGCCAGATATTCCTATTCTAGAGATATGTCAAGCAGCTACCTGGAAAACAGTTCACACTTTTACCAAGCATTACTCCCTGCATATCCAGGCTAGGAGTGTTGCTCGGTTTGGCACAGCTGTGCTTCAGAGCCTATTTCCTATGTAGGTTCTGTCCCTCCTCCATGGAGGTACTGCTTGGTAGTCTGCTGTTGTCAGAATACAGCAAGACTTCATGTTGTTTGAAGAACTCACCTTGGTAATGTTGTTTCTTCTAATGGAGTCTTGCTGTATTCTGACCTCCCCCCCGCCTTCCCCTCTCAGAACCTCTGTTTTTGGAATGTGAGTGGGCAGTGGCAGTGTTGTCACTCAGGAGGTGCCCCACCTTGTTGTTTTCACCCCTTTTTTCTTTGGGTGAGTGGGTGTTGTGTTTTTTTTTTTTTTCATTTTTTGGGTCTCCTGATTTGAGTCTTTGTTTTGGGACCAAAAAATCTGTTTTTATATTTAGTAGCCAGTTGGCTAGTGCAGGTTTCCAGCTTCCACACAGGACCTTAGTGAGTTTAGCTCATAAAGATCTGATTGTTTGAGTTTAAACAGCAACAGACAGAGTCTCAACCGAGCTCGAGCTCAGTGTTCCATGCCTGGCATGGAAAGTTAACTCTTTCATCTCCGGGGCAGTTCGAAGGTTGGGACTCACTGCTATTGTCAGAATACAGCAAGACTCCATTAGAAGAAACAACATTACTAAGGTGAGTAATTTTTTCTTCTACCCCAGTCACACCTCGGAGGCCAAATATAGGCTCCATACTTTGGACCCTAGAAGAGCGCTCTCTTATTACAAGGAGCGGACGGCTGAAGTTCGGGGAGAGGTTCGCCAGCTGTTTGTCACCTATGCTGAAGCTGCACCTGGCAGACCTGCAGCCAAGCGGACGATAGGGAGGTGGGTCACCTCCTGCATAGATCTTTGCTATAGGTTGGCAGGCATGGAGCCTTCCACAGGGATAAGAGCTAATTCTACCCACCATTCCACTGTTTCGGTGGCTGCTTCCAGGGACGTCCCTATCCAGGAAATCTGCAGGGCTGCTACCTGTAAGTCAATACACACCTTCATTACCCACTACCACATCAACCTAGAGTCACGCCGGGATGGTGGTTTGGGGACCTTGGTTCTCCAGTCCTTATTTCCCAAGTAGGGGGTGCGCGCCTTGACTCCCTCCTCCCGGAGAACTGCTAGGAGTCTGCCAGACAGTGTGGACTAAACAACATATCCACGTCCCTAGAAATACAGGTTACTCACCTGTAACAGGAGTTCTAGGAGTGGTATGTGTTGTTCATCCACACAACCCACTCTACCTCCCCGGCTTCGCTGCGCAACCTGGCTTCCAACGGGCTAGATCTGGCATCATGGGGCGGAGCCAAGCGTTTTACCACACGGGTGGGTGGGAGGAGCCAGCTTAAAGACCTTCCGGCAAGATTTAAAGCAGCAAGGAACCTGCCAGTAAGTGTGGATGAACAACATATACCACTCCTAGAACTCTTGTTACAGGTGAGTAGCCTGTATTTCTGTCCATGTTGATGGCCCTTACTAACATGCTAAAATGCCAGCAGAATGGACCTAACAGTCTTTCGTGTCTGCTTGTTTGGTTAGCCCCCACCCTAGGAGCCGAGTATGTTAGTTTATAAAATTTTTGTTACAACAATGTTTTGAAATGCCATAATTAAATGGACTAGAATGGTCCAGATGTGAAAATGCACATCATCATTGAAGAAGTATTATCACCCTAGGGAAAAAGAACATCCTGGCGATGTTACTTCTGTTACGAAAGATTTTCAGACTCTAAATAAGTGATTTATTTATGTCTGTGAACTAAGGATCTGCTCTTTGTTGCGTTTTGAGAGTTGCCAGGGAGAGTGCAAATGCAGAGGCAGTAAGAAGCTCTTTGGCAGATTAGTAATTGAAGAGTGGTGCTGCTTTTCTGAGGAAGCATGTGAAAGTAGCAGAGCAACTTGGGGTGCTGTTGGAGTGTGCACAGGGAGCACATCTGTGACGTGGAAATGAAGAGCTTCTAAGCAGGATTCCTTGTCTGAGGAGAATATGGTTTGTTCATTTAGCGGTGGCTTTGAATTAACCCCAGTGGACTTCTAAAATATGTCAAAAAGAATTTTAATATGCCAGTCACCCCATTCCTTTCAACATACCACACCCCTACACTCTATAAACAACTGAATCACAAAACATTGGAGCACTGGAGCGGAGCTGTCAGCAAGAAGAACCAGGAAGAGGAAGGGATCAGGTGGCTGGCTCCTCCGAGCCAAGAATTACAATCCCTGCCACTTCATTTTCTAAAGCTCAGAAAATTGAAATGTATGGATTGTGTAAATCCAGAGTGGGTAAGGCACTGGGGGGGTGGGGGGTGGGGCTTAGTGTCATTTTTAAACATAAGCACGATTGTTGCTCTTTAACATGCCAGAGGGGATTAACAGGGATTAAAAAACTGCCACTGACACACTCATTAACACCTGCACTAGATTATCCAAATCAGAATAAATGAGGATAATGGTCTCTGTACCTTGAGCTCAAGATTTGGATTCAGAAACACAGGTTTCCATATTAAAGAGGCAATTAACATGGCAACAAATTCATTTCAGAGGTTCCCTGTTCAGATCATCAGGTATCCGTATTAACAAGGGCATGGCTTAAACAGGTATGGCAGTGTATTATTGCACCAATAGAAGAGGTTTGTTCAAATTCACTAGAATTACCACATTTGTGAGTCGGGCTCAGTTGTGTCACATTCAGTTGTGCCTGCTCTATACAGTATAGGGAGGGACTTGGAGCCTGGGTAGTCGGCAGCACTTAGCATATGGATACCAGATGGCAGCCTGCTAGTGCCCGCTACTAGTTGGTGCTTATTCTTTGGAAAACAAAATAAAAAAAAAAAAAAATTTTCTTCAAATGCCCTAGAAGTATAGCATTTGTGTGTGTTGGGATCTGCTGTGTTTGTGCTTATCCTGGGAGCCTTGACAGTGGGCAGCAAGTGATTGTGGGCTAGGAACCTTCTGCAGTGAAGCAGCAGTGGGATACCCAAAGGAGGAGTTGACTGGGGTGTAGAATCATCCAGAAGCAGCAAAGAAAAATACAAAGCAGAGTCCGATAACCAGAGCCCCTCACTGGAAAGTGTGGAAACTGAACAGTCCATCAAAATATCTCAAATTATAGAATATGTGGCACTCACAATGGCACAACTACAAGGGTTGGTACTCTGGCCTTTTCACAAAAAAAAAAAAAAGTAGAGATGCTCAGTTTAAAAAATAAATAAATAAATAAATAAAACCTGCCTATTTTAGACAGCACTTATTCCACTCCAAGGTTTATGTACGATGAATTTCTTTCACAACCAACACCGGAAGATGATGAGGGTTCTTTGTCCATTAGTTATACCACTAGTATCTCGAGTCCATCTTCATGCTGCCCATGCTGTCTTTTCTTTTCTCCCAGCTCGGCTGCTAACTCTTGTCATTGTCAGTTGTTTTAATTGTCTGCCATGCGTAGCTGAGTGACTGCACTCAACTTCTTGCCATCCACTGCTCAATAAAATTATCTGTCTACTCCTCAGCGTCTTACCCACATGTCCGTCTGTTTTGAGATACACCTGAATTTTGTAGGGTGTCTGCTGACTTGCCTGTACAGTCTGTACAACCTCAAGTCTAACTCTTAAACACGGGACAGGTTTGTTTTTTAATCAAAGGGACTGACTCATGTTGGCTGATTTTATACCATAGACGGGCTACATTATTCAAGCTTATACTGTGGCAAATTTTTACAACAGTATTTGGTGGCCAGTGGTATGTTGCATACAGTGCATATTGTTTCACCTTTGTTCTCATCAGCCTTAAGAATAATTGCAAATATTTAATTTTGTGGCAAAGCTGCTCAAGTACTCTCTGTCCAGTACTATCCTTGGCATATTGTGACACATTATCGTCGTTTGGCAGTGTCTGAATAGACATTGTATTTGTTTTTTAAACCCATCTGTATTCAATTTTTGAAAAATAGACAGACATACACATACCTGGCAAAAACCAGGGTACACAGTCCCAAACTGACTGCGCAAACTATGTACAGCCCACCTATGTACATACACAGCAGGTAAAACCACCCCAAGGACAGTAGCAATCTTCTATATCATCCATACCCTAACGTAATGGGTCCATAGATAAATTTACTCTACCCATAGGTATCCCAGATCCCATTACATCTATAACCCCAAGGACAACATCAGAGCACCGGTTCCTTCAAGGAGCCTTCCTTTCATAAGGTGGCATCCTGCTGTGTCCCCTGGAAAGAGAGAGTCCCCCACCCCCCTTTTAACCCAGCAGATCCTTACCATCATAATACTACCCTTGCATATAAATCATAATCATCCCCACATAAATCAGAATAGTACCAGGAACAACAATTTCACACTCCAGCATAACTACCTTCCGTTAGTCACAATCCAACAGACAGGCCTGTGTTTAAACATTTGTGACCTGCAGCGAATAAATCGCATCTAACGCTGCCCATCTTTTAACAAATAACCCTTTTCTCCACCCCAAGTATAGATATCTCTTTACCTTATCCGGAGTCCCCATTAAATCTCTTACCCACTGATCATAAGCATAAACATGCTCATCCTTCCAGTGTTTTACTAAAAAGGCTTTGACTACCGCCGCCATCAAGGAGAGGTGATATTTAGGCATAACACCCGAGATTTGGGAGAAATCACCCAAGACACATATCTCTGGTGTTATAAATTCCAAATAATCCAGCATTGGGTCCATATGCCGTTTAATTTCACCCCAAAGAGGCGATATTTTACTACATCCCCACATCACATGCAGGAGGTCACCTATTCCCCTCTCGCATCTAAAACACAGGTCGGTCTGTCTAAGGTTTCTATCACATAGTTTCACAGGGGTAAAATACATATTAGAGACAATAAAAAATTGCATACTCTTATATTCGGGTATAACAATATTCTTGCTGCTTTTCCGGATATTATCCCAAGCTAGATTCTGAGGGGCCATCACTTTATCCCAATATGAGACTCTTATAGGAGAGCTCGGGCTAAGGAAATCCAGGAGCATTTTGTATATTTGTGATAGGGAGTTAGCTCTCGGATCAACTTCCTTGAGCTTATCCCATGAAAAGGAGTTGCCCGTGACACCCTACAGCTTCTTCATCACACCTTCTATCATTTGCTTAATTTGTAACCTTTGAAAAAAAGACATTCCATCACATTGTGTCGGAAGGGCCACTCTGTTACCCTGAATGACTTCCCTTAGCTTCAAACCCAATATATTGTATTTGAAAACCAGCAGACGTTTCACACTGTGGGCCGCAGCACCATTGTCTTCAGATGTTTGGGCTTATGTAGACCATATACAAAGATATATGTATATATATATGTGTGTGTGTATATATATTTTTATTTTTTTTTTTACAAAGCTGGCAGGATATTCTGTGTCCAACATTTATTCTTGGTATCACCTTGAGCCTTGTCCCTGTTTGGCAGTGTCTGAAGTGACAGTTTTTGGAAACTTGTGGCCTTCACACACTTGGGATTGCCATATTATTGTCGTCTTCAGGTTTTTGGCCTTTTTGTGCTTCATAAGCCCTTTTAAAAAAATTTAGGGTACAGTTGAATGACTGACTACTCTGTGTGTCGATCACTTTATTCTATCACTACACGTTTGTCGGTGATGAACAAACATGATTCCTGTATCGCTCCACATTGTCAGTAGGGAATAATTACAGATGGGTAATGAGTGCTCCCACACTGGGGTAGTGGTACAGCTCTAAGCTGTGACCTCGGCATAGCGCCCTGAGGACATGAGAATTTTGGTTGCATCAGCCACTCAGTTTCAGCTGTACCACTGAAAAGGGGGTAGACTGCATAGAGTGAGCTCTCAGCAAGATTTTGAATTTTCTGTTTCTGATTTGTCATTTCCCAAAAAGGACTTGTGTAACCCCAAGGCAGGTTTGGGCAGTCTGGTAACAGGTGGCCCCCTAAGTTTAGAAATATGTGCCTGTTAAGCTGAGGCTTTCAAATTGACTAACCTGTCAGCAAAATCTCATTTTTACAGTGCCTGTAATGGAGCCACTGGCCTCCAAGGGTGTTGTTTTCAAAAATGGTCTGTGTTATTTCCTAATGTTCTACTAGCCTGTTGCCTCAGATAAAACCTCCTTGTGAGTTATCTCAGTGTAGGGTAACCCCACCTCCAGCAGCTGAGGCGTTGTTTTTTTCTGCTTGTTTCCTTGTAGTGTATTGCTGATTTATTTTTGTAATTGTATGCCTTTTTTTTTCTTCTTTTGCTCACTTCATGTTTTAAAGCTGAGCAGTTCTTTTTGCAGTTTAATGCATCATTTCTGTTTAGTGAGAGTTTTTTGTTTGGGTGGATGCCTTTCTAATTTGGAAGCCACCTGCTGAGCCTGTAAGAGCTAATTCAAGCCTCACCCAGATGCTTGCTGGCTCGTCAGTATCCACACACTTTTCTTGTGTTTTCAGATCCGTGCGGCCCTCTGCACCATTGCTGGCAGCTTGCCAGCGAGAAAGGCCTCATGCCCTCTTTCACTGTAAAACTGTGGACTTCACACCCTTTTTCTCTATATGGCAGGCATGCCTTGTTCTATGTGCTCATGCCCAATGCTTTCATTCAGCAGTGATGTTATACGCATCAGTTTGATGTCACTATCCCAGTGCATTCCTGGATTTGCAGGGATATCCTTGCCCAGCACTACAACAGAGGCAGAGTGCGCCAATGTTATCAGCGTGGCTGGACGGTCATTAATGTGTCATTCCTGCATAGAGGACATGTTTGTGAAGCAGCCAGGACCGTGCTTATCGGTTGATGCTTATGGGTGATTCACCTATCACTGGGTGAGCCGGAGCTATCAGGGGACCAAGCGCTGTGAGTTTTTTTTATTTTGGTGCTGCAATTTACAGCTCAGTGGGTGCAGTTATAGGTGACCTAGCAACTTTTGGGGGAATACTATCAGTCACAGGAAACTGTTCCTCATTGTCCTTACACAAGTCTTTCTCCAGTGGGGTTTGCGTTATAGTGTCCAAAGCACCCACTATTAGGCTAGTGGCTATTTTCATTGTTGGATGGGGGATGGCTATCCATTTAATGGCCCCCCCCAATGTGGATATAAATTAGAGGGCAGTGTGTGCATCCAGGAAGGGGGCACTGGTGTTGAGGGGCAGTGTATGTGTCCTGGAAAGGGGCAATGGTGTTAAGTGGAGCCAAATGTTTACCTTGCACTTTCATAGTCGATGAGGTGCCCTTCAGGTTGAGGTTGACTTTGGGGGGCATATAAAGTCAGGTAGACAATGTTTTCGGTTTCAGGTAAATTCAGTGGCCCCATGACTTGTTGTAGACCAATAACACAAGCTGCAAGACCTGCTGTTGGATACTGAGGTGCTGCGTCCATGGGGACCTACTCTCCACATTGTGTATCATAGATCGCGGAAGCTTCCCTGACCAGTCACAGCACTTTCTTCGGTTATACATGAGGTACCCTTATTACCATAAGAGTAGCTCATGCTCTGAGACACTGTAACAGGCTTCTCACTGACCACTCACACCATCAGCGTTTTAAATTAAAAAAAAAAAAAATATTTAACAAAAGTTTGCTATCTATAATAATTTTATGGGTCCATTTGGAGAGCCTCTTATGGATGTAAGAGTGTTGCCTAAGCATCCTTGGGACCACAGAATTGCGAAACTTCGGTTCTCAGTCCTCTTGTCCTAAGAATTTGCTAGGCGACACACGGGGTGACACTCTTATACATAGAAACATAGACTTTGACGGCAGATAAGGACCGCTTGGCCCATCTAGTCTGCCTATTTCCCTACCTACAGGATAGGCCGCAGATCCTAGTTAACCAACAGCCTATTTCTTCCTACCCCCCACAAGAATTGCCTTATGTCTGTCCCATGCATTCTTGAATTCTCCCACAGTTTTAGACCCCACAACCTCCTCAGGAAGGCTGTTCCATGCATCCACTACCCTCTCTGTGAAATAATATTCCTCACATTGCCCCTGAACCGCCTCCTTCTATCTTTAAATTGTGTCCCCTTGTTCTTAACGCCTCTTTCTGAAAGATGCTACCCTCTTGGACTTTGTTGATTCCACTGAAGTACTTAAAGTTTCTATCATGTCCCCTCTCCTTCTTTCCTCAAGGGTATACATTTTAAGCTCCTTTAGTCTCTCCTCATCACGGCTTTCTTGCAGACCCTGCACCATTTTAGTTCTCCTCTGACTACCTCTATCCTGTCTATGTCCTTGCGGAGATGGAGTCTCCAGAACTGGACACAGTACTCCAGAAGGGTCTCACCAACTGTCTGTACAGAGGATAACAACCTCCTGTTTTCTGCTGCTGATGCCTCCCTATGCATCCCAGTATACCCCCAGCCTCCCTACTGCCTTCTCACATTGCTTGCTAACCTTAAGGTCATCTGATATGATTACCCCCGGTCCCTTTCCTTTTGTTGTTGTTACTACCTCCCACCCATTGTGTATTCTTTCCTGGGTTCTTGTTTCCCAGGTGCATTATTTTGCACTTTTTTGCATTGAATCCTAGCTGCCATACTTCTGACCATTCCTCCAACCTTGCCAAGTCCCTTTTCATCCTTTTCACGCCTCCTTGTGTATCAACCCTGTTGCAGATCTTTGTGTCATCTGCAAAAAGGCATACTTTTCCTTCCAGTCCCTCTGTAATGTCACTGATGAAGACATTAAAAAGGACTGGACCCAATACTGAACCCTGCGGTACCCCACTAGTATGGGTTATACCCATAAGAGGTCTTCTAACCAGACCCATAAACGTGTAACCTAATTTAATATGACTATTTCAGTTTCCACCAGCCAGACCCTTAGGCTTGTGGGTGGGGGCCTGTGGTACTGGTTGGCAGTGTTAAAGATGAGTTACACAAAGTCCATGTCCTGTCCTAGAGGCATTCTATTCCAGTGATCCACGGGTCTTAGCCTGTGAAGGCACCCAAACCCATGTGGGTCCCTCAGGTCGGGAAGGTGTCCATACAGGCACAAGCACCAAAGCAGAGCAGAGAAGAAGCCAGAAGGTGAAGGAAGGAAACTTATTCAATTCAGTGCTTCAGAGTAACTGGTAACTGGTATTTTTCTTTTAAACTTAGATTGTAGGCTTGTAGTGACACTATACTTTCTTTCTGTGTTGTCTTTACTTATAATTGTTTTTGGGCTGTTGAAAATTTAAAAAATAGTGGTGGTGTAATTCTGTGCTGTCTTTAATTGCTGCAAATTTTCGGCCCCTCCACCCCTTCCCCAACTCTTAATTATATGCCCTGATAAATCTGATTGACAGGAGCTAAACACAGGGTATAGTAAGAGGTGTGAAGTAGGAGGGGCATAAGGGGGAAGAAGACCACCCTCAGCACGACAAGTTTTTTGACTCATTTATTTATTTATTGGTTTCTTTTTCCTTAAAAAAATATATATCTAAGGATCAGTTACAGGATTTTTAGTACTGTAAATAAATAAAAAGAGAACTAAGAGAGCTTCAGTAGCAGATAAGTAGTGGAATTGCAGTATAATGTGGGGAGTGGTGCAATGCAGTGGCTGTGGGGCAGCCATATTCAGGCAGACCTTCTGGACACTGAGGTGCTGCCCTATCTGCATGCATCTCTCGGGACTGCGGGATGAGGTAGCCAGACTCAGAGCGGAAGTAAACTGGGTCAGGAGTACCATCACCCTGTCCAGGAACCACCCAGTCCAATGCAGCTGCCTCAAAGGATGCCGAGAACGAGGAGCACTTGGATGACAGTGGGCTCAGGGAGGGTTAGAGCAGTCAGGCAGAGGCACATCCCAGATCCTATTCCTCTCAAGAACTCATATGCCACACTGGCAAATGAGGACAACCAATAGAGGTACCCAGTGGAAGGAAAGGATGGAGGTTAGGCAAGGAGGTGACCTCAGTGGGGAAAGCAGGGACCCCAGAGGAGGAGGAAGGAATCCTGGTGGGGACCCATCACAAGAGGGATCCAGCTAGGAACACAGGAGGGAGGACAGGGAGGTGAGGTGTCACCAGGTGCCACGGCATGGAGGGATGGAAGGAAGATACTGGGATCACTGGGAAGGCAAGACAGGAGGGTGAGCTGGATGTCATTATCCACCTAGGTACTAATGACTTGGCAAATGGGGAGCCAAAGGAAGTTCAGGAAGAGTTTAGGAAACTGGGGAGGGGTCTCAAGCAAGTAGCTACTTCTGTCACTTTCTCAGAAGTACTACCTGTGAGAGGCAAGGAGAGCATAGAGTGCATGCACCAGGAACTTTAACTCATGGTTGAAGAACTGGTGCTGTGAGGAAGGGTTTGGATTCATTGGTGACTGGGACCCATCTGGAGGATGGAGGTTTGTTCAAGCCTGACGGCCTGCATCCATCCTGGAGGAATCCAAGCACTCAATGATAAGTTTAAATGCTACATTGACAAGCATTTAAACTAGCAAAGGGTGGCAGGCCAGCAAGGATGATACCTACTTGCTCACCCCCACAGCTAGTAATGGAACCAGTGAACCAGAGGAGTGGCTATCTCTGCAAAGCAGTGTGCAAAGATGGAGATTAGTGTCCAAAAGGTGGATAAGCAGAAAAGGCAAAATCAGCAGAAGGGCAGACAGCAAGGAGAACCAGGATAAATGACAACCAAGGAAGGGCTGGAGTAGAACAGTGAAGCAGTCTAGGGAGGTCAAATCATGGAAAGCCATGTGCAAATGCCAGGAGCCTTAGCAACAAGATGGAAGATCTGGGGCTGTCATGGTACAGTCAGACCTGGACATTGTGGCCATCACTGAAACCTGGTGTAATGATAACCATGACTGGGAGATGGCCATACCTGGCTGCACAACATATTCAGAAGAGAGAGCAGGCAGGAAGGGAGGAGGAGTGGCACTGTATGTGAAAATGACATAAGGGCCACACAGATCCAGGAGGAACAAAATGGGAGAGATACTGTGGGTTAAGCTGGAAAGGAAAATGGGGCCAGCCATCCGCACAGGTGTGGTCTATAGACCACCAGCCCAGGAGGAAGAAACAGATAGGAGTTGATGCTAGCCATCCAAAGGATGGCAGACAAGGGTGAGGTAGTACTGGTTGGAGACTTCAATATACCAGACGTGGACTGGAGCATCCCAGCAGCAGCATCAACTAGGAGCAGATTTATCCTGGACTCTCTTCAGGGTGCCTTCCTCAAGCAACTGGTCATGGAACCAACTCGGCAGAAGGCAATACTGGACCTTGTGCTCACAAACAGGGACAGTGTGATGGGGGTAACAGTGGGGGAGCACCTGGGTAACAGTGACCACCAGTCATTGTGGTTTGAAATCACAGAAAGAGCAGAACCAAACCACACAAAAACACGATCCTGGATTTTAGGGGCAGACTTTGGGAAAATGGGGAGATGCTTGAAAGAGGCATTAAGGGAATGGGACAGGAATCAGGGATTGAGGAACAGTGGGCAGTATTTAAAATGGGGATTATAAGAACAACAGAATTATGCATTAAGCAGGTTAGCAAGAGGAAAGAAAGAGGAGACCATTATGGTTTTCCAAAGAGGTAGCAAAGAAAGTGAAAGCCAAAAGATTGCATTCAGGCAATACAAAAGACACAGGCAGAAGGGATAGGAGAAGTACCAGGAGAAACAAAGGAGGCAGGGAAGTCAGTAAGGGAAGCCAAAGCTCAGACAGAAGAACACATTGCAAAATCAGTGGTTAAAGGGGACAAAACCTTTACAGGTACATAAGTGAAAAAGAAGGACAAAGGAGGGATAGTGAGACTGAAGGGGAGGATGGGAGCATGGAGGATGACAACAGTAAAGCTGACATATTGAACAGGTATTTCTGCTCAGTCTTTACTAAGGAAGAGGCGGGTAATGGGTCTGAAGGAGTACAAGGTGTAGAATGGTGCAGAAATGGACACAAGTCCCTTTATACAGAAAGGGTCCTGAAGGAACTGGAGCATAAGAGCTGATAAAGCAATGGGGCCAGATGGGGTGCACCCCAGGTCCTTAAAGAACTAAGAGAGGTGGTGGCTGAACTTGGCTATCCTGTTCAGCCAATCACTGGAAACAGGGAGGTACCCAAAGACTGGAGGACAGCAGATGTAGTCCCCTTATACAAAAGTGGGAACAAAGAGGAAGCAGGGAACTACAGACCAGTCAGCCTCACCTCGGTAGTGGGGAAGATCATGGAAGCACTACTGAAGGAGAGATTGGTGGAACATCTGGTTGTCAATGGACTACAGGACCCAAGGCAGCATGGTTTCACCAGGGGGAGGTCATGTCAGACCAACCTCCTTGAATTTTTTGACTGGGTGACTAGGGAGGTGGATCAGGGGAGGGCAGTGGACATGGCCTATCTGGACTTCAGCAAGGCCTTTGACACTGTGCCACATAGAAGACTATTACACAAACTGGGGAATATGGGTGTGGGCAGGACAGTAGTGTGGTGGGTGGGTAACTGGCTGGGTGGCAGGACACAGAGGGTGGTGGTAAATGGCTGTCACTCCACAGAGGAAGAGTGACCAGTGGGGTCCCACAGGGATCAATGCTGGGATCGGTCCTATTCAACATCTTCATCAGTGACATTGCACAGGATATAGAAGGCAGAATTTCACTGTTCGCTGATGACACAAAGCTCTGTAACAGAGTAGACACACCAGAGGGTGTAGACAGAATGAGAAGGACCTGCAGAAACTTGAAGAATGGTCAAGGTTTGGCAGTTGAAATTCAATGCAAAGAAGTGCAAGATAATGCATATGGGGCACAAAACCCTGGCACAATATATCAGTTGGGGGTGTGAGGATGTAGCATGCACCAAGCAGGAAAGGGATCTTGGGGTTGTCATCTCTGATGACCCTCAAGGTAGGGAAACAGTGTGACAAGGCATCAGGTAAAGCAAATAGGATGCTGGGATGTATAGGCAGGGCATCACCAGTAGGAAAAGGGAGGTCATAATTCCGCTATACAAGACACTAGTGAGGCCCCACCTGGAGTACAGTGTACAGTTCTGGAGACCATACCTACGTAAGGGACATAGACAGGGTAGAGAAGGTTCAGGAGGAGGGCAACAAAGATGGTGCATGGGTTGCATCACAAGTCCTATGAAGACAGGTTGAAGGAACTGAACATGTACTCCCTGGAGGAGAGGAGGGAGAGAGGGATATGATAGAGACATACAAGTATCTTACAGGAGGAACAGGGTGCAGGAAAACACTATTTTTAAGCGAAAAGATGTTTCAGGACTAGAGGCATGGGATGAAGTTGGAGGAGGAGCGATTCAGAGGAAACATGAGAAAGAATTTCTTCACAGAGCAGGTGGTGGACAAGTGGAACACCTGCCAGAGGAAGTGGTGGGGCTGAAACAATCACGGGATTTAAGAATGCATGGATAGACATAAAGGAATTCTAGAGGTCAGGGTAAGGGAAATAGACTTCTAGGAAAACAAACTGAACTTACAAGCTCAAATGGGCAGACTAGGTGGGCCATAGGCCCTTATCTGCCGACACTGTCTATGTATCTATGTATCTGCTCGCTCAACTTGTTGGCAACCCCCAACCTTGACAATATGTCATGTCAAGAAGAGGATACTAGGGGTGTGAGGAGAGTTCTGGCCAGGCGAAGCCAGATCCATCAGTGAAACAGTGTCCCTCTTGGGACAAGAGGAAGTGGTCTGAACCTGAAGGCAGTGTTTTTGATTCCTGCTTTTTTGTGGATTTATAATTTGTAACATAAGGGTTACTGAAAGTTTCAGCTAAAGAAGGCTTAGACCATAGAGGCTTGGGATGTGAACCTATGTGGTCAGACCCAAGGTGCCTTCAAACCCCCATCATTATAGTTAAATTATGGATCAGGGATGGGCAGGGTTGCTAAAACAAAGTCAGCAGCCCAGTCCCTGGGGTTAGATGTTTTTACTATATTTGTAGGAGGCTATCCGTTTAAAGAAGTGGGTAACTCCTGACAAGATTATAGACTGCATCGTGAGCATACCTCCATATCACTGGAAGAATTGGTGGCCTACAAGGTGGTCTTGGCAGTTACTGGGCACGGCATGCAGACAAGCCTGTTCCTTGAAGGACATGTTTGTAAACAATGTACACTCTTCTTTGTTGTATACAGGGTCTATGCTCCTGGATCTTTGCCTGCCTTCCAGGTGCTAATATTTTGTGGTTCATATTGTGAGCTTCTCCTTCTGGGAGAGGTGGTTGTAGGGAGTTTGCATATGTCTGTTTGATTAGCTTAGTGTTGTGTCTGCCATACCCTGGGTGCAGTCGCACCACTTGGCTACAGATCAGGTGTTTAGACGAGGCTGTTTTATATCTACTCAGTCAGGGAGTAAATTTCTGGCCCAGAACTGGATGGGGTTCCAAGGACATTCAGGGCAAGACAGCTTAGTTGCCAGTTCTAAGCAGCAACAAAAGCAGAAATAGTGCCCAGGATGCAGGAGTTATGGACCCCACACCCCCCCCTCTGATTGTCAAGGGGATTTTGGCCAACTCAGAACTTTGTGGATCAGAGAAGCAGAGGAGCTTCCCCAGTTTTTACAGTCACTTGTAAAAAAAATACTTTTGTTTCCTGAAACAGGGGAGGGGCACACAGGCCCATCTCTACCTGCTGTCTTTGGCAAAAGCTGCAGAATTTTTATGGCAAGCAGTAGTTGTCAAATATCGGGGATAAGTCAAGACATGAGATCTTTTCCCTTTAGTTCCTGGCCCTCAATAACATGTAGAAACATGAACAGGTATTTAGTCAATCCATAGCATGGATAGAGGCGATGCTTTATGTCAGAGAAGTTGGGTGTAGTTCCAGCCATCTCAGAGCTCAAACCTTTGGTTTGGATTATTAACTCATTCTATCTGATGCTGCCATTTTGGGTCAGGTTAATCAATGGATGATTCAGATGCCATATAACGCTAATGGGTACAATGGGTTGGCCCTGCAGTCCTTCATGCACGCTATCTTGTTTGGCGTTCAGCAATTGAGGACATCTATCGTCTTACTCGACTCCCACTCATGTACCCAGTCTTCCAAAGGTTTGTAGTTCAGTTGCCAGTATCTGCTTTCTGTGCGGTTAGTCCATACACTAGGAGTGTTTTGAGATCCCCAATTGTTTGGTGGCAGTTCGGGACAGAAGGTTTTTTTCATGTACTCCTTTTTCCTGTATCATTCTGCGTCTGAGCTCATCCACAGTGTTCATTGACACAGCTAGTGCAACAGTTGGGGACTAGGAAATTGGACATCCTGGAGATGTATGACTGGATCTTCTATAGGGAGACATCCCCCCAACATGGTCACAGTGATGGTAGCATCTCGGAATGGTGCGTCAGCCAAGCAGCCAGTGGGCACCTCACATCACATGAGCAGGTGGGCAAACTCAGTCCAGAAGACTGGTAGAGCTTCCATTCAGTTGGTTCTGCCAACAGGTACCTGTTTCCAAATGATCAGCTGCTTCTTAGTGAATAGCAGGGAGGTCATCCTACAGGGCTGGCTACCCCCAACTCAAAGTAAGTTTCAAAATTAGAAGCACTCCATACACTTGAAAAAATGAGGACTTGTTCAGAGTAAATTCAACCTCAAAAACTTTAATGGAAAAATCCCAAGTACATTCAAATAGTTCACCAGGAAGCAGCTACACCTCAAAGGTGGCCAAGCAGGTAGTGTGGGAACTCTATGTTGTGGCTGTAATTTGGTTACTCTGTCCTTCGACAAATATGCCTTGCTCTCAAAACCTGTTTACGTGTTGTTGGGATGAAGCACAGGACTACTAATTGGGGAATGTTCAGTTGAGTTCAGAAATTCTTGTAATACTGTTATGCTGTCCTGTGGTCACCATGGTGGTTCGGCCTTACTTTCTTGCTGGAGATCCAAGTAAGGCAACAGTGCTTCTGCTACATAGCTGAGTGTGGTTCAGGGTCTCAGGGTGTGGCAGCCAGTAGCAAAGGGGTCCCTTTCTTCTACATTGCCTGTACCTGGGGTTGAATAGGTGCATAGCACATTTTTGGCTCATGTGTGAAAAGGACTTACTCCAGCACCTATATGTTGTGCAAGCATGCACAATTGGGACTTTTGGGCTAAGGGAGCTTGAAAGACTTAAGGATCTCTTGCATCATTCAGTTCATAGAGCTAAAGGCCATAAAGACTGGTATGTTTTCTAATTTTGTGATACTGGATGTATTAGTATTGGCTGCACTGGTCCAGGGTTTAGATGAGTGTAATTTTACATTATTTAATTCCCCCTCTAAACTTGTACCATGAGACAATCAACTTATATATCCTTTATTATGTATGCTGCATTAACTATGTATGTAGCTTTTGTTGCAATTATTGAGGTATTTCTTGGCATGAGATCACATCAATAAAAAAAGTATAAAAAAGAAACAAGACTAACTTAGCATGCAGTTAATAAACAGAGGGTAGACCGTTACAATCTATACATCTTTACAGTTTTATATGTCAGACAAGGGAGATTATATGCAAGTCAAAAGAAGATGTCTAGGTGATTGGAGGATCAGAAAACTGGGAGAGGACGCAGTTGCACAGTGTACTGAGGCTTGCAAACATAACTCGTTTGAAAGCAACAGTATCGATGACTTCCTTAACATATCTGGAGATGGCGTTCCAGATGATATGAGTGGCTACTTTAAAGGGCTTTGTTCCAGTGACTTTGTGCACTCTAGGTATGTGAAGCATGTTGCTATTAACTGAGCACAGAGTTAAAAAGGCCTGGTTGGGAGGTTACCAAGGTAAGCTGAGTACTACCAAAGGCGGCATTTTTATATTGTGGTTGTTCTCTTGAGATCATGTCTCTTCTGTAGAGACAGAGGCCAAGACTGTCATGCAGCAAACAATGATGTGTTCTTTTGTCACAACCCAGTGCAAGTCACAGCCTCTGTTGAATGACATTGTACTTTTCTTCAGTGAGAAGGCTGGGTCTGACTTGTAAATTTCACTGTCATAGTCCAGGGCCGGCAGTAGTGATTACTCTGTTATAATCTTTTTGGCAGATGGAGAAGGACTGTGAAGGACACAATATAACGCACCAAGTTTTTGACGCGTCAGTTTTTGCAATTAATAAACAAGTAATTATCTTCTTTTTCTTCTCAAGTAATATCTGGTTAGGACAGAAATATCACCTGCTTAATTATCACAAAAACTCGTAGATAATCAAAAGTCACATTTCATGGCTGGTCCCATAGCACTGAGCTGTGGAGGTGGCTCTGGCAATCTGTCAGAACCAGGTTTGTAGCTGAGCTGGCAGTAGTAGAGGAGACCAGTTGGGAGGGCAATCTAGCACCTGCATGGGAACGCCTATCCAGAGGGGAAAAGCTGAGCTGCACTACACATTGGAGAGGCTCCTGGTGTCAGCATGGAAGTGCATGCAGTTAGTGGCTTGGGTGCCATGTAACCCCAGGACACTGCAGCATATGTATGCTAGTAAGGGAGGAAATGGGATATAAAAAATGGGGATAAATGTGCAGTCTGGAGAAAAGCCCCCCCCCTACAGTGGGGCTTGACATGGCCAGGGCAGGGAACAAACATGCTTGAGGGGCAGTGATGATGGAGGGCCGGCAACAGACATCTGATTTGGAGATCTGACAATGAGTGACAGTCATCTTTCATCATTGTAGCTGATTTTCCCCATTTTTGTAACCCATCTTAATCTCTCACTAGTTCTAGCTCCCTCCTTCCCAGTCTGTGCCCTTACAATCCTGGGCTTGGGGCATTTACCTGAGTCTGCAGCATGCAAGATACCAGAGCACAATGTAAGAATTTTATTGAAATATTTTTCTAGTAATTTAAAAAGTAAATGTGAAAACACACTAATTTCAATGCATATATAAAACAATTAGAAAAACAGTTTTTTAGTAACACACCAAAATATAATAAAATAGTCAGTTGCCTATTTATATGAGCGCATCTGCAGAAAAACTACACATGTGGAAGTGAACTCCCCTTGTGACAGGAAATGTGACCAGATTCACTTATAATTTTTCTGTTAGTTTGAATATTCAGCTTTTACAGGTTCTGTTTGGAATGGACACAGGATGGCTGCAAGGTCACATGTACAGGCGCTAATGAGAGCTGGTCACCCACTGTGTAGGTGTCGACGTTCTCATGGGAAGGTTAGCCGTAATTGCTGACTGGATGAACATGGAGGAGACAAATGAGCCATAATCCCAGTAGGGAGTCTTTCCTGAGATATGTTCCCATGTCAGGCAGTGGACCCAGGTGTGTGTTGTAAAATTTCAAGAGATAGCAAGGAAGAGCTCAGGAGATGAGGTCACACACTCACACACACAAGTGTGGATCCGGGGGGGGGTTGTCACCCCAGGGAGAGGTCACCTCCCCATAGCCAGAGTACATTAAAGTGGAAGGAACAGGAAACTGTCTCTCTCTCTCTCTCTCTTTTGGACATTTGAAACCTGAAGAAGGGAGATCCCTGCTGGAAGTTAGACTGATAAGGAAGCACAGCATAAGGGGGAATGTCTTCTGTAGTTAGCGGCATGCAAAGGGACTTTAGATGAAGCTAAAGTTTTAAGTTTTTTTCTGACAAATCATCTGTCTAACTTTATTTTCTGTTCTCAGTAACCGTGTAAACTTTTTGTCTCAACTGTAAATAAGTTATGTTTGTAAATACCTGTAGTATATTATGTAAAGAATCTATTTCGATAGAACCAGTGACTGCCTCATTAACAATGTAATTTTTATTATTTCTGCTGGACCCTGTTTGCAGTCCATTTCCAAAGTGCACTCTACCAGTAATTATTGTGCTGACCTTCCAGACCCTGAGCAGGGCAGTAGTGGTCTCCTGATATGATCATGTGGTGGCAGTGAATTATAATTCCCCAACAAAACTGCCCTGTAATCTGGGACGATCCAAGGTGCAGATCTTCCTGGACTGAACGTCTTCACCATTCATTCACACTAATGGGACTATGCCGGAGGTGCTAGGACCCCGTGGGAGCCAAAAATCTTCAGGAGGGCTGGCTCCGAGGTAGGACTGCGCATGCACAGCACTGTGAGGTTCACTCATGCTTGTATGGACTATCTCAGCATCGGCCCTTCAACCGCCTCAGTTCCTTTTCTCCCGCCGTCGAGTGCGCTTCAGTGATAGTGTCGCTGACCTGCTGGGAGTCGAACTTCTCATCTATATGACAGCAGCTTTTAGTCGTTCAGTTCATTAATTTAAATGCTTTTCTTGTTTATTGTTTTAAAAAAAAAAGATTTCTCTTAGCCCTGCCCATCGACAGAGTCAGCCTTGGATGGTCTCGGTGACAGTAGCGATTCTTCTTCAGAGGACTGTTCCAGCAGCGGGGCTGTGTCCAGTCCACTGCCCTCTCAGGAGGGGGTCCCACCACAGGCAGTCCAGTGTCCAGGAGGGAGGACAGTTCTCCTGTAGACGCAAAGAACTAGGCCCATTCTCGATTCTGGTCATGAACCCGGCGCCACTTGACCTCACGCTCTTCCTCTTCCTATCAGAAAAGGAAGAAATGGTACCCCTCGAGGTCGTCCTCTGGTATGTCTGTCGAGGAGTCTCCGGTAGTCGAGAGCCCTCTGGGTTTCCAGTGGCATCTGCTCTCGACAGCATGGACTCTCGTCTCCAGGGCCCTTTTCTGTCCTTGAGTGGGGTTCCGGTGGACAATTTCATCTTTGGGCAGCACTTTGAGCAGTGGGTTCAGCATTGGCTCATTGCCCTTGCTGGTGGTTCCGGTGCCAAGGCATTCGGGCTTCGGCGCCACTGGACCATGGCTGGGGTTTTCGTTCCAGGTTCTGCGTTTGGTGCCTTCTCGGTGTCGACGTGGCCTACGCTGACCCTATGTGCCTACCCCCCTCACGCTTCCCTGCAGGGGCTGGCACAGGTGCCACTCCTCATCCTCCCTCCTGGGATGCCCGTTCTCTGGGTTCGTCGGCTTCGGTGCCACCTGTGGTGCTGTTTACGTCGGTGCCGCCTGTGGTGCCATTTACATCGGTGCCACCTGTGGTGCCATCTATGTTGGTGCTGCCTGTGGTGCTGTCGATGGTACCGTGTTGTGCCGTTGACTTCAGTGCCGCATGCGGCGCCGTCAACTTCGGTGCTGCATGCGGCGCCGTAGACTTTGGTGCCACATGCAGCGCTGTTGAATTCAGTGCCATGTGAGACACTGTTGACTTCGGTGCCATGTGTGGCGCTATCTACTTTGGTGCTGCATGCGGCACCATCTACTTTGGCGTCACGTGCGGCACCGTTGACTTTGGCGCCACATGCGGTGCCATCAACTTCAGTGTCACATGCCGCACCGTCAACTTTGGTGCCTCGTGAGGTGCCGTCCATTTCGGTGCCATCTTCTTGGTGCCACGAGCGGCATTGGGGGTCTTCAGAGGTGGGCTCCTTCCCAGACCCAGGTGCCCTCCAGTCTATCCCTTGCCAAGGTTGGCCTTGCTGGGGCATTTTTTGTTTCTTGGGGCAGATGTGGAGCATGACGAGTCTGATCTGAACCTCATCATTCTGACAATGGTAAGATGACTTGTTTTACGCCCTGCACGTGAACTCCTTGTCCCAACTGAACCCTGTTCCAAGCCATGTCTTTCAGTATCTCCTTAGGACATGGGTTCTGACTTAGCTGTACACCTCAGTGTACACCCAGGAGGGGTTTTGCGTCTCAAGTTCCCCAGGTTCAAGAACATTGTGCCCTCTGCCTACCCTCCTTGTCATTTTGTCACATGCTGTGTGGGGAAGGCAAGCTCTGATTCCTTTGCTGCCCCTCCCAGGGAGGGACATTTTTAGTTACTATGGTTGTCAGATTGCCTCCAGGGCAGCTACTGCTGGGATCTATGTCAAGCGACTCTTGTGACCTAGAAGATCAGGATTTTTATTGATTCTCCCTGTCTGGCACTCAAGTAATTTATTTTTTATTTTTATTTTAGTCTTTGGTAACTGGGTAAGGCCCACTAGGCACAAGTGCCTGTTTTCAGGGGTGACCTGGGAGCACTGGGCAGTTAAGTGACTTGCTCAGAGTCAAACAGTATGCAAGTGGAGGATGTGAGAATCAAACTCAGCTCTGGTCTGCTGGATGTATCAAGCTTGTTCACACCTCGTTCCTCTAGGCTATACTGCCTTCAGAACACCCGGACCAGCTCCTTCAGCCCCTCGGGGGGCTGGAACCGTCGTCAGTTTTGCAACAAGCAGTCAACATCAGCCGCGAAGAAAACGCAGCTTGAGGCAAAGAGCCTGAATGCACTAAGTACCACTTCTGAGACTTAGTCCGGGTTCCATTTCAGCTGCCTGAGGTGGATCTTTGCTCTGCGGTGAGAGATTGTCTGACTCTCTTTCAGCCTTGGGCAGTCTATTACAATAGATGAGTGTTCTCTCTGGATTTTCTGAAAGGTGTACTCCCTCTACCTTCAGAGACTTTCCCGATTATCTCCCCAGTGGCAGCACAGTCTCACCATTTCACAGTCAGAACTTCTCACTTCAGAGATTCACGGTCTTATTTGTAGTCGTCTGGTCCCTAAAAGAACAGATGGCATGTGCCTTTTCTTGACCTGAGAAGCAAAATAGGTCTTTGTTCAGGGCAGGATGGTCTTCATAGAGGCTCTCCTGCTGTCTCCTCAGTGTCTCTCTGGTTCACATCCCTGGACGTTCAGGATGTTTCCACAAACGTACTGCTGACTCTGCAATGTTGCAGCTTCAAACCTCTCAGCTTCCCTTCATAGGGTCCCCCCCGCTGCCTCTTAGCGAGGGCCTCCTCCCGGGGGTCAGGGGACCAGTTTGTCCTGATGACTCTCTTCCTCACAGAGAGTAACCATGTATGAGTCTGATCCATGTAGTGGATGCTGTGCCTCGGGGCATTTTCTGTTTCATAACTGCTTCTGACAGTTCCTCATGAGGACCACACAGTGGATGCTCAGCACATGGTGGTCTCTGACCACACATCCACAATCAGGTGGTGAAACTCCTGACACACAGGAAGACAGGCTTCTACAAGGTCTACCCTTGCCGCACTGGCACCTTGGGTCACCATCACCACGGATGTATCTCTGATCGGTGGGGGAGCTCACTCTCAAGGCCTTTGCACTCAGAAAGTGTGGAGCCAGGAGGAGTCTCATCTTCACATAACTCATGTCCTGAAAGATGTCCTCTACCATGAGGTATTCTCCTTCAGATGGACCCTAAGGCCGTGATGTGCTACATCAACGAGCAGGGTGGAGTACGCTCCTATCCTCTGTGCAGAAGACCATGAAGAGGTGGGAGTGATACCTCGAGCACAATACCCTATTTCAGGCAGCCTACCTGCCAGGAATTCAGAGTGACCTGGCGGATCATATCAGCAGGCTGAAGACAGGTTCCCCTGAATGGTTGCTCCCCCCAGTGGCGTGCAACCATTTTTGGCAAGTGGGACAGTCCAGTCCTGGGCCTTTTTGCATCCCCTCTCAATGCAAAACTGCCCCTTTCTGCTCTAGAAATCCAGAAACTGATGTTTTCTGTCAGGATGCATTTAGACTGCGGTGGACAAGATGCTTTCTGTATGTATTTCCTCCCCTTCCTTTAGTTCAGAGGATATTGCTAAAGCTAAAGGCATGGGGGGGCAGGATGATCCTCTTCATCTGTGGCAGCGACTCTCCAAGCTGCCCTGGCCACTCCCTTCTTCTGAATCCGCTGCCCAAAGCTCTATTCCAGGAGCCCCCGCTCAGGCACCCCGAAGACATCTGCGGCCATGGCTCTGCAAGCTACCCTGGCCACTCCCTTTTCCTGAATCCGCCACCTGAAGCTCTTTTTCAGGAGCCCCCGCTAGGGCACCCCGAAGACATCTGCAGCCATGGCTCTCCAAGCTCCCCCGGCTGTGCCCTTCTCCTGAATCTGCCACCCGAAGCTCTTTTCCAGGTGAGCAGTCTGCCGTGGACCGGGAAAGCATCTCAGAGCACGGATTGGCTGAAGCAGTGTGAATCCAGCCTGTGATTGGTGGAGGAGGCTACAGTTTTCTTCCTGATAGGCTGGTTCTTGTCTCCCTGACTTGGGTTTGTTTGGACCTGGTTTCTGGGTAGAAAGAAAGGTTTAAATCATTATGTTCTCCTGCCCACCCTCCCCACCCCGCCACTCTTTAAATACTCTTCCTGCCCCTTCCTAGATGGTGCTGATCCCTCATTGGTTCTCTAGCTGCCAAAAAATACATTGTGTTCTCTCTTTTAAAGAGACATACTTTAAACTTGCACTCATTAATCCTTTTATAGAAAAGCTGTAGGGCTTGTCGCACACAGTGTTGCTTATCTAGCCTCTGAATTAGCCTTTCTGTAGCATAGCTTTCAAAATGCAGTCCTTATTCCCCTTCCTTGTGTGCTCGGTATGCTCACTCAAATGTTCCTTTGATGAGTACCCTGATAGATTTACTACTGCCCATTCCGAGGTAACCAGGCAACACCCACCATGCCCATTATACCTTGAGATTGTCCAAAAGCCTTCCTTAGTGCAGGTCACTTTGTTGTGTGTTCCGGGTAGCACTGGGTCATCTTCTTATATGAGTTGTAATAATCAACTCATGCCACTGTTTACCCCTGCATACCTGTTTACTCTATCTGTTAGGACTCTCATATATGTACACTTGGGCCCTCTGGCTACTGACGTAACATCATTACCATCCGTTGAACCCAGTCTCCATAAAAGAGGTAAAATTCACATGACTGGCTACTCCTGGAAGCCCTCAAAAAACTTCTTTTATTACTGCTTATTTGTGCAGGTAATCTTGAACTTATCCCTGGTCCCCTCCCTATCTCACCTCGGTCAGTTGAAAGGGCTCAGTCTTATTCACATCAATGCCTGCAGCCTGCTTAGGAAATTTGATGCTATCCAAACATGGGTCAACCACACGTGCCCTGATGTACTGGTGGTCTCTGAAACGTGGCTGAAGCCTGCTACACATGACCATGAAATTAATATCCCATCATACAGTGTATTTAGATCAGATAGACTGACGAGAGGAGGGTGTGTGGCTATCTACATTCAGGACAAGTATGCTACCTCAGTAACAGACTCTTCCACAATGTCCAAGGAATTCAGATGTCTTACCATAAAGGTATAGTTCATCCAATCCGTCCCTCTCTACATCATTGGATGTTACAGACCTCCCTCTGTAGGGCTTAAAGTACTGAAACATCTAAGTGATGTGTTAGACTCCTTCTCCTCAGAGGTCATCATTGTGGGTGACCACAATATGGACTGGCTTTCTGCAGCATACAAACCCCTAAAATAACTCTGTGATGCCCTTGGACTTTCTCAAATTATATCTGAAGTGACCCGTCCTAACATTAAAAACCCAGATAATGACACATTACTTAACCTAATTTTAGTTAATAACCCTCACCTGTTTACTCATTCGAGCATACTTTTCAGTGATATCAGTAATCACTGTGCTATTGCATGTGTGAGGTCTGTGCCAAAAGCAGTATCATCTTCCAGGTATGTCTTCAAAAGATGCCGGAAGAACTTTGATCTTGTCACTTTCTGCGCTGATCTTCAGTATGTTAACTGGCAGGATTTCTACCTGACACCAACTGTGGAAGCTGCTTATGAGGTTTTCCAAAGCATTGTTCTTGGGACCATAGATAAACATACTCCATTAGTAAAAATCTGAACTAAGAAGAAAACTTGCCCATGATTTACAAGTGGCTTAAAATCTGCCTTGTTGCATAGGGACACACTATGGAAAAAGGCAAGAAAAAACAAACATACAGCTGATTGAACAGCCTTCAGAGCAGCCAGAAACTGGTGTACCAAGCTAACGTGAACGGAGAAAGCAAGATATTTATGGTCAGAAATCGAATCCTCATGCAATAGCACAAAAACATTTTGGAAAAGCCCTCAAAAAATCTCCACGAGTGGCAGTACCGCTACTGACAAACAATCGATTTTAGAACTCCTCAATAATCACTTTGCTACAGCAGGCTTAGCTTTCGACTCATCGCTGGCCAGCAACCTCCAGGCCCAGATGTGTGGCCAGAAACCTGAATGGCTCAGTTCAAGCTCACCGAATCTTAAAGCAATCTTCTCCTTCTGCCCTGTCACAGTGAAGCATATTGAGGACCTTCTGTTGGCCCTTGATATTAGGCAAAGCGCGGGGGCAGACCTGATTGAACCCTGCTATCTAAAGTTAGAATATTTTGCTCTGTCTGCCTCTATAACCTACCTATTTTATATGTCCCTTACACAGGGTACTCTCCCTGCTATATGGAAAACAGCACATGTTATCCCACTCTTTAAATATGGAGACTCCAGTGACCTAAATAATTACCGCCTATTATCCTTACTTCCCATTTTGTCTAAATTATTGGAAAAGGTAGTGAATTCGCAACTTAGGCATTATCTAGAAAAATTTAAATTACTAAACTGGTCCAGTCTGTGTTTAGATCCCACCATAGCACAATCTCTGCGCTTGCTAAAGTCACTAATAATTGGCAGATAGCACTGGATGCTAAAAATTATGTATGTTCCTTGACCTTAGCAACGCCTTTGATACAGTGAGCCATGACCTGCTTCTGGCCACCCTACGTATCATTGGAGTAGACATTCTGGCAATAAAATGGTTCACCAGTTACCTTACTGAGCGGTGGAAACAAGTAAAAGCGGAGGGCAGTCTCTCTATGCTGAAAACCCTTCAAAGGGGTGTGCCTGAAGGATCCATCCTATGCCCATTATTGTTTGCCATCTATATTAACAATTTAAATGCTGATATCAAGTCAGCAAGCATTCAACTATTTGCTAATGATACAGTGTTGTACTTAGACAGGCCTACACCCAAACTGGCTTATAAAGACCTCCAGATTGAATTCAGCCTCTTGCAGGAAAACCTATTGCATTTAAAACTTCTGTTAAATGCAAAAAAAAAAAAAACTAAGGCTATGCTTTATCCCCCTTCAGCTATTGCATCCAAACATAGCACCGCAATTACAACCCCACAAATTTTGACACTCCTAGGTGAGCTTCTGGAATTCGTATCGAAATTTAAATACTTGGGGGTGTGGGTTGATGATAGGCTGTCATACACGGAACATATTGAGGAACTGTCAAAAAAGCTAAAACAGAGGCTTTGTGTATTCTTCCGGATCAAGCATCTACTTACACGGGAGGCCAAAATTAATTTAGTGCAAACCAGCTGCATGCCGCTATTGGACTATGCTGACATCTTGTATGGACAAGGCCCAAGTACAGCTTTAGTGAAATTTGACACTGTTTACCATCAGGCAATTAGATTCACCACTGGTGCATCGTATTCCACCCACCACTGCACCCTTTATACGATGATAGGATGGAGTTCTTTTAGCCTTAGACGTCACAAAAATGCAGTCCTCTGAACCTTCAGAGCTATCTCTAATATGCTCCCACAATATATCTCTGACTGCCTTCCTGTCTGCCCTTCAGGGAACTACATCCTAAGAAGTTTTTCATATATCTCTCTTCGTAATCCCGAGGTTAGAAGGCATTTTGGTAGAGCGGCTATAAATCACTCTCTCCCTTTTATTTGGAACAATGTACAAAAAATGCTGAAACTTGTTCTTCCTGTGAAGTTGACCTTCTTTAAAAATCTTTTGTGTGCGGACTTTCAAGGAAACTTGCAGTTATCTCCACTAATAACCTTCTGTCCTTGTACCTTGTTGTCTTCTCCTTTAACTTAATTTTCCTCTTTATATGATCCTTATCTAACTTGAATGAAATGTATATTGTGTAAAAATGTATAATATATTTTTTTTCCTATATGTTCTCTATTATAAATGGTTGCCTCCTCGTAGAGCCCTTTTCTCTGGAACTGACTATCTAAATGTATATCATATTGGTTTATGTATAACCCGTTTCCTTGCACTCTGTCTCAGATTGCCTTGTGTACATACTGTTGCATATGTGCTTTATAAAATGGGCAAAAAAAATCCATCATCCTGATTGGCTACTACATCATCTGAGCCATGTCGTTATCAGATGATATAGTAGCCAACCGGTACTACCCTCCAGCCCTGAGCCCCACAACACCACGGAATCCGTGAACTGTGCCAGCCAAAAACAGAAACGCAGGCAGGCATAGCTCACAGCACAACATCCCTCTGACTGAGCTCCGGTCTGCCCACCCTCCACCTCTTTTCATAGCACGCAACAGAACCTCTAAATAAAAAAGGATAGCAGCAAAACATTTTTAAAAATTATTTTTCCACGTTTGGCATGGAAACTCTCACCTCTCTGCCACAAAACTGTCCCCGAAATCATCAGCACAGCCCGTGCCGTCACGAGGCACTTTTAAACAAATACAGAATGTAAAAATGCTCACTCCCCACAAAAAGACTCCATTTCGTCCACAGGATGCCACTGTAATATAAAAAAAAAGTAACCTGCGGCAGTTCGGGGCAGAAACGGGAGCGCAATCTTAAAAACCCAACTGTCTCTTACTTTCACAAACACAAACCACTAGAAACACTGTTTACTGTGGCTCGTGAGGGACACGCTCGCTCCCAGTCCCCCTCGATCGATCCGTTTGTATGTGACCCTCCCTACAAGTACTCCATAATCCTTTTTTTTTTTTTTTATACAAATAATAGCTTTTTTCCCCATGACACACTAAAAATACCGTATAATTCCACACCCACGAAGCCTATGGCGGCAAGTAAGTGACAGGCTTGCTCCCCATACTGCTGGCGGTTCATGCTCTGAGTCTCTCTCCATTTGAAAAAACACAGAAAACTAAAGAAAACAATTACACTGTTTTTCTGCCACTGCCACAGTTTTTCTCACTCTGAGTATGGGGGGTGGAGAGTAGCGACTGACATACAGCAACCTTGCCAGACAGGATCGCAGCTGGGGCAGCTGTCAGTGAAGGTGCAACCTCAGTGTTAAAAAACACTACTCTCACCATTTAAACAAGAAAAGCAATTAAAAAAAAAAGTCACGGGGATTTAAAGACATCTAAAGTAGTAAACACAGTAATAGATAAACTCAAGAACACAGACACTATACTGCCAACGTAACTGTGTCTTCATAAGGGGACTATTTTTTTATTACCTGAGTTATTGAAACCATTTTTTTATATTTTTTTTAATGTGTTTTGTTTTTACCCATTAAATAATTACTTGAGGGCCCATTTTATGCCATAATACATCCGAGGTGTGTTATCTCTCGATAAGAGCACGCCTGGTGACAGGTACTGCGCAAGCACCTCGTGTCTTATATCACATCTGGACGTGTTTATCAGGAGAGAACACACACCTTATTGTGTGTTACTGCTTATGTATTTGCTTTGTACCTGACCCAGGTCCGCCTTGTAAATGAGTTATCCCAATGGTGTTTCGCCTGGATAAATAAAGATTGATTTGTTAGATATGCTTTCAGCTAATCAACAAGTTGTCAGAAGTCCCCCTCCCCCCCGAGGAAGCTCCTCTTTGGATGGCCTCCTGTCCATCTCAACCTGCGCTCCTTTCATCTCTATGCCTGGCTACCTGAGGAGACAGAAGTGGGTAGATCTGCGGTCTCTCAAAGGATCTCAGAAATCATCTTAGCACAAGCCTTCCAACGGGAAACTTGCACGACTAGGTGGAGACAATTTTCCTTTAGTGTGCAAAAAGGTCCATGTTGGACACATTTTGTTGCCCACCAAATAAAGTGCTGAAGTACCTCTTAGACCTGTCAAATTCGGACTGCAGTACTCGACAGTGAAGGGTATACCTCTGAGCAATTTCTGCCTACCTTAAGCCAATGCAGAACTGTCGCTGGCTCAGTTATCATTAGTCAAGAGAGTCCTCAAGGGTATCCTACACACTGGACCCTCAGTCAGAAACAGGTGGCTGTGTGGAATATCAAACTCATGCTAGATATGTTCCCCCATAAACCTTTGAGCCTCTAACCACCTTTGACTTGAAGTTTCTGACCTGGAAGACTGCCTTCTTAGTGGCCGTTATTTCCGTTTGCAGAGTTTCTGAACTTCATGCCTTGGTCACAGAACTTCCATATACTGTCTTTCACAAGGACAAGGTGGTACTTGGTACTCACCCTAATTCCTGCCAGGGGTAGTTCGGGATTTCTCCTTAATCAACCCCTGGTTCTTCCCACTTATTTTGCCAACTTCCAGAATGAAGGGGAACGCACCCTTCGCTCTCTGGATGCCAGGAGGGGTTCTATGATTCTACATCGACAGAACTAGGGAGTTTCACAAATCCAAGCATCGTTTCGTATTTTCAGCATGGCTTGACTGGGTCAGCCTGTTACATTGGATGCATTCTGCATGGTTGGTGACATGTCTTAGTCACTGCACTCGATGGCGCAAGTCAATTTGGAAGGCTGGGTTTACGCCCATTCTGCCAGAGCGGTTGCAACATCCCGGGCAGACATTTGTGATGTGCCCATTCCAGATATTTACAAAGCGGCTACTTGGAGCTCTGCGCACACCCTTGTGCAGCACTACACTCTGGATGTCCATGCCGGACAGCACACTCCTTCGGCAGGAAAATCCTTTATGGATTTCTGTCCTGAGTGAGCTCTGTCTCCTACCACCCTACTTAGGGGATTGTTTTTTTAGCTTGGTACTCTCCCATTAGTGTGAATGAACGGTGAAGACTTTTAGTCCAGGAAGATATGGAAATTGCATACCCACCGTAATTCTTGATCTTCTTGGACGAAGTCTTCACTATTTATTCATATACACACACACACACACACACACACACACACACACACACACCATCCCCCAAGCTCACTTATCCTGCTTCTAGTCTTAACTCCCTCGTTTGCTTGGGCTATGAAGTTGCTGTTGCGTAGACCCTTCTTACACGGGTCATCCGGGCTGTCTTATGCCCGGATTAGGTCAGGTGTTTCCTGGGTTAGTTTACGCTGCACCTCCTTGGTTGAAAAGGAACTGAGGCATTTGGAGGGTCAACACGAGCTAGCCCATACAGGCATGAGCCAGCCTCATGGTGCCGCACATGCGCAGTCCTAACCCGGCGCTGGCCCTCCTGAAGATTTTTGGCTCCCTCTGGGTCCTAGCTCCTTCGACATAGTCCCATTCGTGTGAATAAATGGTGAAGACTTCATCCAAGAAGATCAAGAATTACGGTGGGTACGTAATTTCCATTTTTTGTCACAGACCTAGTTGTGTTTTTATGACAAAAAGAAAAACAAATTCATGTTCCTTGCAATAGCTGATGACCAATGCCTGAGTCAGCAAGATACATCAGCATATAGCTGATGAAGGAATGAGCAGCTTCCCTCGAGATGACGGTGGGCTGCCTTGTAAACAGAAAGAGTCTGAGTATTTATGAGCTCATTTAAACATGAAAAAATTATTATGCGGGGGAGAGCCCTTCTACATGTGCAGTATTACTTTAGCCACAGCTAATCCTTCCATGATATAACTTCCTATTTCAACTTAATATAACATGGCAGCTGCCTATTATCATTCGTGGCTCATGGCTGATTTACATATAAATGTCTCTTGACTACCAACACCTACAGGTAAGCACAGCACTTAGTTTGAAAGATCTTTTTTGGGCTTATGCTACTTCAAACAGTCCTGCAGATTTGACATTCTCTCTTAGATAGTGGTCCCTGGGGCTGGTGGCCCAGCGATAGCAAATCACACCACAATGCAGATGACCTGGGTTTGAGAGCAGACTCCAGTGCTTACAGACGGGTGGCCAGGGCTTGGAAGAAAGCTGCCTGTGGTAGTATGTCCCAGCCTGGTAAGGGAGACTTCTGTACCCTTTCTGAAAGGTAGGCCCGGTCGCCAGCACTTCAGTGGGTGAGGCCTTGATGCAGTTGTACTTGGAGCAATAGGCTGAGGGTGGAACAACCAAGGAGGGGAAACCCTGCTCAAGTAGTATGATGAACCAACAGTCCTCAGCAAATGAGCAGCTTCCCACGAGATGACTGTTGGCTGCCTTGTAAACAGGAAGAGCCGATGGAGTATTAATGAGCTCATTTAAATATGAACAAATTGTTATGCAATGGAGAGCACTCCCATATGTGCAGTTACGTTAGACACAGCTAATTCTTCCATGATATAACTTCCTATCTCAACTTAACATTACATTACAGCTGCCTTTTAACATTCATGGCTGATTTATGTATAAATATCTCTTGACTGCCAGCAGCTACAGGTAAGCACAACTACTAGTCTGAAAGATCTTTTTTGGGCTTTTTGCTACTTCAAACAGTCCTGCAGATGTTACATCCTCTCTTAGATAGTGGTCCCTAGGGCTGGTGGCCCAGCGATAGCAAATCACACCACAGTGCAGATGACCTGGGTTTGAGAGCAGACGTGTGGCCAGGGCTTGGAAGAAAGCTACCTATGGTAGCATATCCCAGCCTAGGAAGGGAGATTCCTGTACCCCTTCTGAGGGGTAGGCCCTGGCACTGACACTGCAGTGTGTGAGGCCTTGAGGCAGCTATACGCAGAGTCATAAGTGGAGGGTGGAACAGCATAGGAGGGGAAACCCTGCGCCAATGGTCTGACGATCCAACAATCTTCATCCTTCAGCACATCAGATGTAGACTTTAATGGTGATTAGCAACTCCTGTTGTCCCCACCATAAAAATGGGGGTGGGGGGGTAAGCCATGGGGGACTCTGGTGCTTGTAAGACCTAGGACTGATATGGGTTAGTGGCAGGAGGGGAAGAAAAGCTATATGGAAAAAAAAAAAGATAGTTGTCCCTTTAAAACTGTTAGCCAGGTATATGCTGTGTTGCTGACATGATTTGGGATGATCCAGATAAAGTAGGGCTCTTTAAAAAGAAGTGATGTGAGGTGTGTAATTTTTTACATAACTGTATAAAAATGTTGAACATAGCATCTAAGGTTTGCATAGCATTTAGGGTAGATAGGATGGACATTGATTCTGTCAAATTTTGCTTCCTTACAGTGAACCTCATGCACGTTTCTATGCAGCTCAGATAGTGCTGACATTTGAGTACCTCCATTCACTAGACCTCATCTACAGAGATCTGAAGCCTGAAAACCTTTTAATTGATCAACAAGGGTATATCCAGGTCAGTAATGCATCTACACACAAACATGATTATTTATAACTAGTGTAAGTGTGTGGGATAATAATGGTTAGTGAAACTCACTGTCTGTGTATGCAAGAAGATCTCCTCCCACATATACACACTAATTATGTAGACTGGCGTTTGTTCCTCTTCAAATAGGAAGAGTTACATATTTATTATTGCTTCTTGTATACATGGTTTGAAAAAGCTCTGTAAACTCTCATTTATGGGTAGATGCTTCTCAAGACAGATACAAGCTGCTTTAGTCTATTATTTTGACTAACATCTTGTATGACTTAGTTTACTTCCTATGTCGAGCTATAGAGAAAGATGTATACTTACTGTGTTGTGTGTGAAAACACAAATTGGAAATTTGGACATTTATATTATGTGTTGTTATATGATGTAGCTAGCTAGCGTTAACACATTTAAATCGCTGTCCATGTATTTGTTGTTTTCAACCCTTTTGTAATTTTTCTGTATTATCAGTATATTGATGGATTGGTCTGTTATTTCAGTAGGAAAGTATATGATCAAAATTAACCTCCACATGCGTGATAATCCAAGTAACTCTTAACCATAGAATCTAAATATACATTTTCCTTTCCTTTCTATTCCTCCCGCAGCACGAACATGTATATATGCTAGCTCAGTCAAGAAAAGGAAACTAACTGTACGCCATCCCTTATCTGTGAAGTTATAACCTCTAAGGCTAAATAAGGGAAACAGCCTTCCACCCCCGCTCTCATTCTAATTTCTCTTAAGAAGTTGGAAGTACAAATGTATATAGCTTCTTTTTTTTTTTAATACTTGCTGTCAAGTTAAAGGATAATTGCTTGGATGCTAATGATTTGAAAAATGAGGCAGGAATTTACAGTGGTAGGTTAGACAAAATGTAATGTAATTTTGGAAGGGTGACCATTTTAAGAGCATTTACACTACCCTAAGTGGAGAGGAGGAGAGACTTTTACTTCCCTACATCTGGGTCCAGAATGTCCAGCATAACTGTGGTGTTGGCTGCTGTGGCGCTTGTGATAGTGGGACAAAGCTGAATGCCCAAACACACAAGTCCTTCAGTGATCCATTGATACGGGTATCTGGAGAACAAGTGTTGCTGGCACTGTGAGTTGATGGACATTATTTGGGATTTGTCCCTATTTAGTTTGTACCTGGATAGGGAGGAGTACTGTTGTATAATGGTGTGGAGGGTCCAAAGGGAGGTTGGGATATCGGACAGGAATAATGTAATGTCGGTAAAGAGTGCTGATTTGTGTGGCTAACCTCATATGGTAATGTCAGGGAAGGAAGTGGCAGCACAAATTTTGATTGCAAGAGGCTCCACGTGCCAGTAAGGACAACAAGGGGCACACTTGCTGTGTGCCCTGACCCAGGGGGAAGGGCAGTGAGATGTAGGAGTTGGTGAGTACAGAAGCTGTGGGCTTAGTATAAAGGAGGTTAACCAAGGAGGTGAACTGAGGGTGGAACCCGAATTTGGCATGTCCACTCCAACCTGTTAGATGTCTTTGCAGTGTCAAGAGGCAGGGTTGCAGTGGGTTCAGTGGAATCTCAGGCTTCTCAGAGGAGGTCCAGAATACATCTGGTGTTTCACAGGTTTTTCAAGCTACATAGACTTTCGTCCTTAATGCTTGCCTTGCCTACTTTATATTAAATTGCTCTTGTTTTTATAGAATTTATCCAGACTTAGTTTAAATGAGTCCATAGTTCTGCTTTGTACTATATCCCTAGGTAAACTGTTCCACAGCCGGACCCCCCTCTGACTGAACCACTTTTTCCTTTTTAAGGTGTTCCATTTTTCCTGTTCTGATTGCAACGTATGTCCCCTATGTTCGTACAAATAAATCCTCCTTACTGTAAGTCCCAAATTCTCACTTAATTGTTCATCTTGGAAAGCCCTATAAATCATGCACATATCTCCCCTGAGTCCACGATATTGCTAATGTATACAATCCCAGCTCCTGTAATCTCTCATGATATGTTTGTTTCTCCATGCCCCTAATTCTCTTTGTTGCCCTTCTTTGTACCCCCTTTAACCTTCTGACATCAGCCTTTATATATGGGGACCGCACCTGCACACAGTATTCAAGATGTGGCCTCACCAACGCCTGGTACAGGGGCAGAATCACCCTGCTATCTCTGCTACCAATGTGTCTAAAGATGCAGTTCAATGCCTGGTTTGCCTTCTTGACGATCAAACCACAGTGTATACTAAATTTCAAGTCGCTCGTTACTCTCACCTCCAGGTCTGTTTCCTCTTCAGTCTTGTGAAGTATAGTTCCTCCCAGATTGTAATCGAGGTTGGTATTTCTTTTTCCCAGGTGCATCACTGCACATTTTTTTAAGTTTAATTCCAATTCAAACTTCTTGGTCCATTTTACCATCATATCCAAGGTTTTTTGTACATTATGTTGCTCTCCAATTGTGTTTACAAAACTCCCAGTCCTGTAGTCATCTGCAAACTTGTTCATCCAAATGTTTGGGAAACTACACTTAATTGAGGATACATATATGTTAAATAGACACGGGCTCAACACTGGCCCCTGTGGGACCCCGCCTGTAACCTCTTCCCAATCTGACATTATCCTTCTTATAGTAACCCTCTGTGTTCTGTTACTCAACCTTGCCTCCACCCAGTTCACCATGTTAGCAGGTAATTTTGTACTAATCAGAACCTCAATTTATTCTTTATGGGGTATTTTGTCGAATGCCTTGGAAAAATCCAGAAATATAATATCCACTGCATTCCCCATATCCAAGGCCTTATTTACGTAAGCAGTAAGACACAATGGGGTGTGCATTAGACAATTTTAATGCACGGCTAGGGGGATGTAGTGAGGCACGAGGACATAGGCCAAGTGCACCAGTCCCATAGCCGTGCATTAGAACTGTCTAATGCACATCCCCGGAGTGGCTTATTGCGCTTATAAAAAATGGGCCTGTGTATTCTAAATGGGGGTTCTAGTTTTAGCTGTGCATTAGACACATTTAGAAAATGGGTATCGTAAAAGACTCTTCCTGATTGGCTAAAAGATGGTCACACCGGTGTTGTTATTTCTTAATAACGCCCGGTGTAAAACAAGTCCCAATTCAGGGTGCCCTATTACTCAGACTACCCTTGGGCACCATGAATTTTGAAACTCGCCAGCCGACAGTTTTTCTCCGCTAGCCACCTTTACTTCGGAGAGAGTGAAACCAGGAAGTAATAGCAGCCGTCGCTGCCCAGATTTACTCTTTTTTTTTTCCTCCAAACAGTGATTTAAAACATTCGTCTCTTACTGTGTTACCTGAATGCTGAACAGTACTCACATTCATTCCTTGTTTCGCTGGTCAGCTGTCCGCTCGGCTAGCCCGACAGTCGGTAGCTCATATACTAGTACCACCCTAGTAACGCAAAACCATGTGATCTTTTCAGCCGTCATGTTAATTTTTTTAAATAATCTACCTTTCATCGAGCAACATTCTGTCTAATACAGTGCTACTCCAAAGAGCTAAAATAACGAGCTCTCGCTTCTGTGAGTGGGGTGAAAATACTAAGTAACAGAACAGGATCGCTAAGAGATTTTAAAAAATGCAGCTCCCAGTGGTAATTCCAGCAGAACAGGGATTACTTTGCTATAAAAGTGACCTTTTTGTTCATTTGTTTAATATATAAATATTTATTATCATATATATTTAAAAAAAAAAAAGACCGCTCACAGCCCATTTTCTATAATAATACCTCTCCAGGGTGGGCGTTATGGGATATAATGGACCTTCCAGGGGCTATAAGGCCCTCCGCCTGCGGCGTCGGGCCTCATTACGCCCCTGGGCGGTCCGTTATATCCCAATAACGCCCACCCTGTCGGGTATTATTACTTTCCTAATGCACGACTAACAACCAATCAGATTGCTTGAAATCCTTTGCCCATTTTATTATTTTTCATAAAAGGTTAACATGTTTGTTTGGCACGATCTTGTTTTTGTAAAGCCATGTTGGGTTTCTTCCATTAGTTTGTATAGTGTTATATGGGCTAAGATATGTTCTTTTATAATACCCTCAAATATCTTACCCACTATAGAGGTTAAACTAACTGGTTTGAAATTTTCAGGCTTTGTATTAGGTCCTTTCTTTAATAAGGGTACCACTAATGCATCTCTCCAACCCTGCACCACTATGGCGTGATCCAAAGATTTTGGAAATATATAAGTCAGTAATGGGGCTATGCTGTCTGCCAATTCTCTAAGTACTCTGGGGTGTATACCGTCTGGCCCTGGGGATTTATTGATATTAATATCTTTCAACCTTCTTAATACCTCTTCAGGATCTATGAAAATTTGACCTCTCTGTGAACTTGACTTAATCCTATTATCTGAATCAGTTATTTTGTTGAATAGAGAATAAAGAAATGATGTAAGAAACCACTATGGTTCTCAAAGGAGGTGGCAGGGAAGGTTAGGGAGAAAAAGAGAGCATTCAGGAAGTACAAGGAATCACAGCAGGAGCAGGACAGAGAATTGTATCAGTGAAAGCAAAAGGAAGCAGGAAAGGCAGTCAGAACAGCAAAGGCCCAAACCGAGGAAAAGATAGTCAACTCAGTTAAGAAGGGGGATAAAACCTTTTATAGATACATCTGGGAGCGAAGGAACACCAAGGGAGGGGTGAGGCTTAATAAAGGGAAGGGGGTGGGCAGAGGGTGACTGTGAAAAGGAAGTGATACTAAACAAATACTTTTGCTAAGTATTCACAAATGAAGACAGGGAGGTACCTAAACCAAACAATAGAAACACGCTGGATACGGGGGTTGACATCAGCTCTTTCACAGAAGAAAGGGCTTTGAAGGAACTCTTAAAACTGAAGGTGGACAAAGCAGTGGGGCCTGATGGGATTCATCCCAGAATTCTAAAGGAACTAAGAGTAGAACTAGTGACAGCACTGACTACCCTCTTTAACAAATCATGGGAGGATGGGTGTGGTACCTGAAGACTGGAGGAGGGCAGATGTGATTCCCTTTCACAAAAGTGGGAGCAGAACAGAAGCAGGAAACTGCAGACCTGTTAGTTTAATCTCAGTGATTGGGAAAATGATGGAATCACTTCTGAAGAAAAGAATTGTTGAGTAACTAGAGGCCAGAGGAGCGCAGGACCCAAGGCAGCATGAATTCACAGCGGGAAGGTCATGTCAGACGAATCGAATAGATTTCTTTGACTGGGCGACCAAAGTAGTAGATCAGGGAGGAGCTGTAGACATGGCCTACTTAGATTTTAGCAAGGCATTTGACAGAGTTCGACACAAAAGATTAATATACAAGTTGGCCAGCCTGGGAGTGGGTCCCAAGATGGTAGCCTGGATAAAGAATTGGCTGGAGAACAGGACACAGAGGGTAATAGTAAACGGAGTTCACTCTGAAGAAAAGGGGGGTTACTGGTGGGGTACCGCAGTGTGTAGTACTAGGACCGGTCCTCTTAAATGTCTTTATAAGCGACATTGCAGAGGGACTGGAAGGAAAAGTATGTCTCTTTGCAGACGACACAAAGATCTGCAACAGTGTTGATACACAAAGTGGGGGGAAAGGATGAGAAGGGACTTGGCAAGGTTGGAGGAATGGTCAGATGTATGGCAGCTTAGATTCAGTGCTATGAAGTGCAAAGTAATGCACCTGGGAAACAAAAACTCAGGGGTAGAATACACAATGGGGGGTGAGATACTAAAAAGGGACCTTGGAGTAGTCATATCAGATGACCTAAAGGCGAGCAAGCAATGTGAGAGGGCAGTAAGTAGGGCTGGTGGGATACTGGGATGCATAGGGAGAGGCATCACCAGTAGAAAACAGGAAGTTGTTATCCCTCTGTACAGACAGCTGGTGAGACCCCCATCTGGAGTACTGTGTGCAGTTCTGGAGACCCAATCTCCGCAAAGACATAGACAGGATGGAGGCAGTCCAGAGGAGGGCAACTAAAATGGTGCAGGGTCTGTACCAGAAGACATGTCAAGAGAGACTTGAGGATCTTGATATGTATAGCCTTGGGGACGAGAAACTTCCAAGTACCTCAAGGGAATCAACAAAGTCCAAGAGGGTAGCATCTTTCAGAAAAGAAGTGTGCAAGAACAAGGGGCACAATTTGAGCGGGGAGGCTGCTCAGAGGTAATGTGAGGAAGTATTTTTCTTGAGAGGGTTGTGGATGCATGGAACAGCCTTCCTGAGGAGGTTGTGGAGTCAAAAACAGTGGTGGAATTCAAGGATGCATGGGACAGGCATAAGGCAATTCTAGGGGGTGGAGTTGGAAGAAGTAGGCTGTTGGTTAGCTAGGATCTGCAGCTTATCCATTAGGTAGGGAAATGGGCAAACTGGGTGGGCCAACCGGTCCTTATCTGCCGTCAGATTCTATGTTACTGAGCTAAAATATGAGTTCTGCATATTTGCCAATTGCTTGGTATCAGTCACAGTTTCCCCCGGTGTATTAATACAGGGACCAATATTATTTTGTGCCTTCTTTTTTCCATTTATGTACGTAAAAAAATTATTTGTGATTATTTCTCACTCTTGTAGCTAGCCTAAGCTCATAATCAGCTTTGGCCATTCTTATTTCCTTCTTGAGCTGCTTGACCTTCTGCCTATAAACAAGCCATCCTTCTTGGTTATTTTGTTTGTTTACCTGTTTGAAGATTTTTTCTTTCTCTTTAACCAGTTTTTTAATCCTAGTATTAAACCATTCTTTATTACCTATTCTGTTAACTTTACTCATACTTGGTATGTAATTATGCAACTGGTCTTAATCTACTCCCAGCTGGCCAGGAAGAGATCCTGCCTTGTCAGGATGGATAAGCTACCTCATCACATCCTGTACTCTTTCCACTATGATTTTTGTGAAAATATTTATGTCTGCGTTTATCAGGGAAATAGGGTGCTACGGTGAACACAGTATGCCATCCTTCTTCTTTGGAATGAGTGATAAAAGTAAGGTCGGTGGAAGGAACCCCTTTTCCCAAGCTTTGTTATAAATGTCAAAATATTTGGGTGCTAACAGGTCTGCAAAGGATCTATAAAATTCCGTGGGGAAGCCATCTAACCCTGGTGAGTTGCCCAGGGACATGCTTAAGAGTGCATTACAAACTTCCTCAGGGAGATGGACTGTATCAACTGGGCATTGACCAAATTGGGGACTTGAGGGAGAACAATGTCTTGATAGAAGGACTCAGAGTCTGCCAGAGGGAGACACTTCTGAGGAGTACACTAAGTTATATAAAACAAGTAAAATTCTTGATTGATAAGTTCAGAGGAAGTAACTATAGTGCCACTGGTCTTCTGGATGCGTGGAATATATTTCTCCACCTCTCTCACCTTGAGTCTTTGGCCACTAATTTGGTAGGCTGCTGTCCCACCTCCCAGTAGGTTTGGTTCAGGCAAAGTAGGGCATACTCCGTTTTTTGGTGCAAGGCCTCCTCAGGCTTCATTTATCTAGGGTTTCAGTTGTGGGCGCAATAGGGGTTGGGACTGGCAGAGTTGCTCAGGTTGTTTGAGGTGACTCTCCCTTAACCAAGTGATTTGGTTCCACTACTGGCACTTCCGAGATGAGTAGTCTCTAACACTTCCCCTTGCCACCGCCTTCATGACCTCCCTCTATGTGCCCTTAGAAGTCTCTGATGTGTTGTTAAATGGGAACTACTCTGCAATACAAGTGGTTAGTTCTTCCTGGAGGTCAGGGTCTTGGAGGAGGAAGGTGTTAAGCCTCCACATATCTCTTGGGCTTGTTCGTTGCCCATGCTAAAGAAAGCAAAACTGGTGCTTGGTCCAACATTAGAATGTTACAAATGGTAGCATTCCAAGTTCTTTTCCTGCCATCAACCCGCGCACATCAGCTCCACGGACGCTTCTGCTTCAGTCGACTGCCTTTTTTGCTTTTAACTTTCAAGTAATTATTTTCTTTCTTCAAAGCAATTCCTGAAGGATTCTGTTATCAATCCTACTCTACGGGGCAGCTTCAGCAATCCACGCTAAGGGATGGCCTTTCGGCCAACCAGCTCTGCCTAGGCCCAGATCAGGAAAGAGGCCTGCCAGCATCGCCTAGATCTCCCCAGCGCCCTCAGCTCTGCCATCGGCTCCACCAGCTGAAGACCCTTGAGGCTCTCCTGCTGAACAGCATCTACCTGAGAGGGACAAGGAGCTTCACCAGAGACATCACTGCACTGGGAGAAGATTCCGGAGAAACCCCGGTTGGCTTCTTCTTTCTGGTCTCTGGCGATTCCGGCTTCACTGCCTGAAGACCCTCGAGGCTCTCCTGCTGAACAGTGTCTACCTGAGAGGAACAAGGAGCTTCACCAGAGACAGCGAAACTCCGGGAGAAGATTCTGAAGAAATCACAGTTGGCTTCACCTTCCCAGTCCCCGGTAAGTCCAGCAACCGTTTCTGGGTCTTCCTCCCGCTGGAGGTTGATCCCTCTTCCACCATGGCCTTCAGGCCCTGGTGGCAGAACCTCCCTCCCTGCTTCCCTGGCATCTCGGGAGGAGGTTCTAAGGGGCTCGGAACTTTGTCCCCCGCCTCTCCGCCCCTGGAGCTTAAGTCCTTTTGCCTTGCGGGTCTGAAGCCAGGCGGCACAGCCGGTGCATCTTCGGGTTCCGGGCCAGGGTGTCTGCCGACTCTTCCTGACAACACCCGGGGCATACGTCCACCTCTCCTGTGAGAGTGGTGTCCCTGCCCTGCTTAGGAGCTAGCTCCCCATCAGGCCTCACCAGTCCGGCGCTGACTGTGGAATACACATGATGCTGCTTTATCCTCCTAAGTCGCCGTCAGCTTTAAAGATGATGTGTTCAATGCTGCCTTCCCCTTCTAAGCTGCTGGCTAGGCCTGGCACCTTTTTTTCAACTGACGCCCAAGGATCCGATGCCCGTCACTGATCAGATGCTCAGTGGCTCTGTCCTTTTGAGACCGACGTCGGGTTTCCTAGTCTGTTTTCCTGGCACTGACTGCTGTGGTGACGGCATGCCCAATGCGGCCCTATTTGCCTAAGACACCAGCTGGGCTTGATACCCAGCTTCAGCCAACGTCCAAGGATCTGAATTCCGTCACAGACCAGATGCCGGATGGATCCTTCCCTGAGGGACAGATGCCGGGTGCCCCAGACCATCTCAACCTGAATCCAGGCTACCTAAACCTGATGACTACGTCATGGCTTACTCCTCAACCCGTTTCCCTCCAGATGACCCCTTCATTATGGGCGTCTTAAGACATATCCAGCAGCTAAGTGGCTGGATTATTGAAGAGCTATTCTCTTTGGACCATTCCTATTATGAAGAACAGCCGGAGGCAGATTTCTTGGTCGTTACAGTTGTTTAGAATCGCTTTTACACCCCAGGCACTTGAGCACTTGGCCACCAAACAACTTTTCCAGACAGGTTGCTCTGCTGACTACAAGACCTTTATTCAGCCACCTAGCAACCATTCCTGACTGGTTGGTCAGCTGGCTACAAGCCATTGTTCTTTGTGCTCAAAACTCCCTTCACCCCCAGTGCTCAGAATCAGAATGCCCTATGGGTCAATGCAGTAGGCTGCCCTGGCGTCGGGTTCGGACATCGGTAAGCACATTCTTAGAGTCTCCTCTCAGAGGCTCGGCAGGGCTTTGATGTTGATGGCTGGTATCCGCCAGTTTCTTGGCACAGGACGTCCAGCTTAGTGCCAGGAAGTATAGCCCAAGTTGATGGATGCCACCTTCGGGGGGTCCGGTCCTTTTCGGAAAAGACACACTCCTGGGAGTCGGTAAAGCCTATCAAGTCTGTACACATTGTATACAATCCTCAGCCTAGACATTACACCAGGCACTCCTTTTGGTGGAACGCCTGTCAGCAGCCTAGAGGATTACAACAGAGAGTGGGTTCTAAGTGCAAAGCTTCCACCTTTGCCTCAAGGGGCTTTGCCCTTTGGGCACCTAGGACCTCTCAGGCCTCACTACGCCTTCCAGATTCCCCAACCTGACTCATGGCCCAGACCCCCTACCCGGCTGGAGCCTTAGGGGTGGTGGTGTGGGAGTTGCCTCTCTTTTGTCCAGAGTAGATCGGAGTCGGATTACCTCCGACCTGTGAGTGCTTCATTTAATTGCACAGGGGCACACCTTACGGTTTACTGAGCTGCCCCAGACACCCCATTTGTCACCTTTCATCTCATTTCAAGAGGAAACCCAAGCTATACAGTGGATACAGGCCATGGAGCCAGTTCCTGTAACGCAATGCAAAAGGGTTTTATCACACAATTTCCTAGTACCGAAGAACGACGAGGACCTGTGTCCTGCCCTGGTCCTCATCCTTCTGAACATATTAAATGTCTTTTATTTGACTGCCAGCTCTGCACTTTAAGCTATCTCAATGTGATCAGTCTTACCCTATGCTACGTTGCTTGGTTGTATGTATTATCTCTAGGACTGTCTGATCCATATGTAATTCAACTGTATTAATGCAATGTATTTGTCTCTCAAATTTTGTATTTACTCTCCCGGGTCGTTACTGAAAATAGTCAATGCTTGGCTAGTGCACCTATCTGCTTAACAAAAACTAAATAAAAATAAATACCCATACTGTACAAACTGATCAGGACAGTCTCTCTGCTGAGCTTTCTGCCTTTCCTCTGGTAAAGGGAGTGGTTATGCTCCTCAGACATGCCAGATGCATATTCCCATATGCTGCGTTTTCATCCTTACAAGAGGCGCCTGCACTTCCGCCTTCATGGGCACTACTACTAGTTCCTGGATCTTACTGTTCGGCCTGTCCTCAGCCCTCAGGGTCTTTATCAAATGCAGTAGTGGCTGCACCCTTACGGAGACGTGTCCTTTATGGCTCCCTTCCCTAGATGATTGGCTGTTGCCTGCCTTCCCCTGTCTTGGAACCTAGGGGTTACCTTAAACCTTCTTTTCCTTGGCCAAGCCACAGGCTGCAGCATACAGGGGCAGTTATGCTACCTGACAGACCATTGGGACCAACTATTAGATATTCTGCAACAGCCAGTCCTGGTATCAACCCCAGAAGCTGGGGTCTAGCATGGTGGTTAGATTCCACCATCCCATCCAGAGAAGTTGCTTTCAGAAGAAGTCTCCCAGTCAGATTCCAACCACGGACGCATTACGCCAAGGCTTGGGAGTCCTCTCGGGGGACCATCAAACTCAGGAGATCCTGGTCCTGCCAGCAAACATCGTTCTCCACATCTCAGTCCAGGGGATGTGGGTGGTTTCATATGCCTTCCAGGCCTTTCAGATAGATCCTATACCTGGCCCTCTGTCGATCCAGTAGGACATCATGTTAGTGGTCTCATTCAAGAACTTGCAGGGTGAAACTCCCTCCTTCCCGCTCTGCAGGGAGACCATGAGAGTATGGTCTTGGGTTGTGGATCATCACCTGGATTCCTCAGAAAGCAATGTTCCAGGCATATGATCTATCCTGATAGATTGCCTGTGTTGGTCTTGATCAAAGGCTCTCAAGTGGGACTTCTTCCCACCATGATCATTGATCTCTTCATCCAGTGGGGACACACTGATTGGCATCTGTTTGCCTCCCCATCTAACGTGCGAGCTGTCCTTCCCCAAGACAGGGAGGTTCCTCTATGCCACCCTTCCCATTCCCTCCGCTGCAATCGGAGGTTGATAGAGCTGACTCCAGTGGCACACTGCGGGCACAGTCTGATTTGGTTTCCATTCCTTCAGCAACCAACAGTGCAATTTCCACTTTCCCTGCCCCTATGCTCAGAATTTCTTCCTCTTAGAAGCAGGCCACCCTAGTCTGTTCTGATCTCGTATCCCTGCATCTCCATGTGTGGTTCATGCAGACCTAGTTGTCTCCCCATTTGGGGTTTCTCCAGGGGCAGCGGATCCCTTAGTGGCTGCTAGGAAACCTTCCACTAGGGCCTATTGTGCGATGAAAGGCAAGCAGTACTATGTTTGGGCCACTGCTCCACATCTAGGTCTTTTCACCTGACCAGTGAACTCTGTTTTGGAGTACCTTCTCTCCCTGTCGGTTTCAGGTCTGGCTACTTCTCCTCCTTACAGGTGCATCCCTCCAATATCCTGGCTTTCCTGCACCACCAGGGGATAACACTCTTGCCCAGATTGACAGTTCCTGCAAATTCTTGCGGGGCATTTTCTTTCTAGGATTGTGGATATGCTCTAGCCACACTTACTGGCATGTCCTTTCCCGTTTAAGATCAGCTGGAAAGGCTTCAAGCTGGCTCCTCCAACCCACCCGGGTGGTATAACCCTTTGGCTCCACCTCGTGAAACCAGATCTTACTTTCCGCTGGAAGATACGGGTTCCCTCCTTCTCACTCCCACATGTAGTAGGCCCTGGTGCTCCAAACTTCGGTTTTACCGATCAAGATTCGCAGAATCTTTCTGAATCATTTCGAAATATAACCGTGATGGAGGACAAGTCCTCATCTGGGTTCTATCAGTGTCTCTGTGGGCAGAAAACGTCCAGGACTGACCCCCATGCCGCATGCGTGTGCTGCCTGGGTCTCGAGCAAGACACTCAGGCCTGCGATCTTTGTCTCTCTTTTCATCCAAATGTTTTTGATGATCACCTTGTGCCTGTCCAGCTCAGACATCCGGAAAAACAGCACCCACCAGTCAAAGTGAAGGATGCCCGCCGTGCGATCTCCATGGCAGTGGGGTCTGCAGAACAACTGCAACAGACGAAGGTCTTCGAAGAAGAGGCGGTTCGCGCCGCTGAGCTCTCGTCTTTACTCTCAGTTTTTGTTCCGCTAAAATTGGGCTCCTCTTTCTCGGGTTCCTTCAAGGAGCTGGTCCAATCCCTTCCCACTCATGGGGAAGGCCCTGGCTTGCACATCTCCAGATCCCGTAAGAAGGAAGTGAAGGAACCGAGAGAAACCACGTCTTGTCAACGTCGCTCTTGGGACAGAGAGCTATCTCTGTCCCAGGAGTCTCCTCTTTCGACTTCGGTCGGAGTTGTGGCCCCGGCTGCTGACCTCACGGTACCCCGACAGGTCAGCTGGCCCAAATGCTGGACAACGATCCGATTGAGATAATCCTCTACCCCGTCGACCCGTCATTGACCGAGGAGGCCGACAACTCCTTCTTTAGGACTCCGGTCCTTTCAAACCTCGCTGATGAGGCGACCCAGCCATCTGCGAAGCCCCGGGTGGTGGTCATCCCTGACCCAGAGGAACTGGGATCCCACCGCCTTCTCCCGAGCATCCCCATTGGTCCCGCCGATGGGCGACATCCAGGTCTGGGACATCCTTGACCGAAAGGCCAAGGAAGTTGCACAAGCGGCACTCTTAAGAAGCGGTGCCACTGCCATTTGTCCTCGTCCTTCTCAGATGAGGGAAGCTCCAGCGCTAGTTGCGCTTGCTGCCACGAGGACATGCTTGTGGCAGCTTGTTCTGGCTGGCCGAGATGGTCCTTCCACTCCAGCCATTACCTGGCTGTTGCCTCCCAGGCCAAAGTCGACCTCTCCGGAGTCGGTCGTCACCCCCCTCCCCCCCACTCCGCTCACGGAGCCAGCGACGTCACTCCCAACTCTGCCAACGCTGGTCTCTGTACCTATTCTGGTGGAGCTGCCACCAAAACAGCCTTCTTTGGGGGCTCCCCCCAAGGAGTCTTAGCCTGCTTCAGGCCTCCCGCACAGGCTGTCCGTTACTCTGACTCCCGACTGCCCGTGGCGGGTTCACAGTGACTGTAGTGGCAGACCGCTGTATCCAGACTCCTTGGAGTCAGACGACTCGGATTTGGCATCCCGTTCTCGGGATGACGATATCATGAGTCTGTCTGCCGAGGAGGGTCCCACTTCTTTTTATGCATGTCCTCCGTCTCATCTCTGTTTCTACGGGGATGAAGCTCGACCCCGTTGAGAAACGGGTAGAATACCCTCTAATTGACATTTTCAGGAAAGGGGATTCCCCAACCAAGGCCTTTCCAGTAGCTGAAGCCATTGTTGGCCCCACTCTGGAGCTCTGGCAGCACCCAGCCTCCTGTCCTGCACAGTCCGCCAGGATGGCTAGCAAGTACATGGTACCTGCTGGCTCCTTTTCAGGATTTTCACAGCATCCCTCGGCTGAGGGAGTGGTGACAGAGTTTGTGTTCAGGCGGGTTGGGAACTCGGGAGATTCCGATAGATCACTGGGCAAAAAATCCAAGAAGCTGGATCACTCCACCCAAAAGGTCTATGCTGCCTTCTCGCTGGACCTTCGTCAGGTGACCTCAGCTGTAATCATGGCACACACTTCTTCCACGCACTGTTGGGCTCCTTAAGTGAGGGCTTCCTCACCTTCCCACGGAACTTCAGACCTCAGTCAAGCAGGTCAGGGACCAGGGCCGGGCTGTTGCCAGACATCAGCTCCAAATGGCCTTGGACATGGGGGATTCCTGTGTCCGTTCAGTTGCAGCCGCAGTCACCATGTGCTGCAGGGTATGGCTGTGGGTCTTGACTTTCACGGACGACACCCAGCACAAGTTGACAGATGTCCTATTCCTGGGTGCCGACTTGTTCAGTCCAGGAGTGGACAGTCACCTGGAACGTATTGAGAAGTGCAGTACCACGTTGGACTCTACTACGTCTGCCCAAAAGGAATCCCAGGGTTCCAAGAAGCAGAAGAAGAAGAAGCCATTTCGTCCTTCTGCCCCTGCGGTCAAGCAGTCCCAGTTTCAATATGGGCAGCAGCAGCAGGCCCAGTCTTGGTGCCCTCGGCCCAAGATAGGTGATCAGAATTGCAAACCAGGAGGGAAGGGTCCTGGCAGTCCAGCTTCTGGACTCTTCTCTTCCAGATCTGCTCTGTGATGGGATGGGGTTATCCAGCCACATACCTGTCACACCTGCTCTGGGTCCTCCCGTGGGTGGCCAGCTCCACCATTTCCTTTCCGCCTGGTCCATTGTTACCATGGACAGTTGGATGTTGGAAGTGGTCGGTCAGGGACTACCTCTAGAATTCAAGCAGTACCCGCCAAGCCAAGCCCACTCCCCATGTGAGGAAAGGGTGTCAGTTCACAATTGGTCAGCTCTGAGAGATGACATAGCCCAACTCCTCATCAAGGAGGTAGTGGCCCGAGTCACAGATTCCCCAACCAACCCAGGGTTCATTTCCAGGTACTTCCTGGTCCCGAAATGGATAGGGGGCTCACACCCCATTCTGGATCTGCGTGACCTGAATCAGTATCTCAAGTCGTGCACCTTTTGGATGGTAACTCTGTCCCAGATCATACCATCTCTCAAGCAAAACATGTGGTTTTGCTCCCTAGATTCTCAGGATGCATTCTTCCATGTCCCAGTCTGTCCCTCACACCGAAGGTTCCTCCACTTCCGAGTGGAGGGAACCCTCTTCAAGTTCCAAGCCGTGCCTCTCGGCCCCCCAGGTGTTCACCAAATGCGTTGCAGTGGTGGCAGCCCATCTTCAGCATCAAGGGGTCAGGGTGCTTAACGATTGGCTAATAGTGGAGCCCTCTAGAGTGGAGGTAGAGAGGTCCAGGGATCTGGCCCTTCAGACCTGTCTCGAACTTGGCCTCCTGGTCAACGAGGCCAAGTCAGAACTCGTGCCTTCACAGGTGATCTGCTTCATCGGGGCAGAGCTCGACTCTTGTCGAGTCAGAGCCTGGCTCCCAGCGGACAGGGTGGAGGTTCTCTCCTACTTTGCCCAATCATTTCTGGTTGGGTAATGGCACCCTGCCCGGGACTTCCTGCATCTTCTCGGTTACATGGCTGCCTGCACCACCATGGTCCATTGGGCCTGGTGACATATGCGCCCATTCGGTGGGGCTTGGCCAGTCAGTGGTCCCAATGTCAGGGTCATTTTGACCAGTTGGTCACAGTAACTCAGAGGCTTTGGGATGCTCTCCAATGGTGGACCGTCCCAGAACACCTGCAGGGAGGGATCCCATTTGTCCACCCCGAGCCGACGGTCATCCTTACGACCAGTGCCTCTCTCTGGGCTGGGGAGCCCACATGGGGAACCACAGGGTCCACGGGCTCTGGAACCCTGAGGAATTCTGATGTCACATCAACCTGCTGGAGTTCTGAGCAGTGCAACTGGCACTGACTGCATTAGCTCCATTTCTGCGGGGTCAAGTGGTTCAGGTCCAGACAGACAACACCACAACCATGCACCATCTTGGTCCAGACAGACAACACCACGACCATGCACTATCTCAACAAGCAGGACGGAACGCACTCCCAGCCTCTGTGCAGGGAAGCGCTCTGCATCTGGACCCACGTGAGCCAACTGGAGGCGGATCTCCTAGCCATCCATGTGGCAGGAGCCTCGAACCAACTGGCGGATGCCCTCAGCCGTGTAGGCAAGGCGTCCCACGAGTGGTCTCTTCACCCAGAGGTAGTTCGCAGCCTGTTCTCCCTGTGGAACATCCCCTCAGATGGACCTTTTTGCCTCCAGGAAGAATACAAACATGAGGCTGTTTCATGCTCACCCTCCTCAGAAGGGGCTCGCTGCAGGAGGATGCCATCTCGAGGCCATGGACCCCAGATCTCTTCTGTGCCTTCCTTCCATTTCCCTTGATCCACAAGGTGCTTCTCAAGATGAGGAGGGACAAGGCGAAGGTGATCCTGGTCGCCCCAGACCGGCCACGCCAGTTCTGGTATCCAGATCTCCTCAACCTCAGCAACAGGCTTCCGAAGCATCTTCCAGCATGCCCAGACCTGATATCTGTCAGTCAGGGGAATGTATTCCAACCAGACCTTCAGTCCCTGCACCTGACAGCCTGGTACCTGAGCAGCTAGAGTTCCGGGCTTTGGGTCTTTCCAACGATGTCCTCAGCGTATTTGAGGCATCTAGGAAGGAGCTGACCAGGAGGTGCTATGCCTTCAAATGGAAAAGGTTTTCCATTTGGTGTCAGGGCAAAGGCTTCGGCCCTAGTTCCTGGCCTATGGCCAGTATCCTCGACTACCTTTGGTCCCTGTCCAAAGGTGGTCTCCGGACGACTACCCTTAAGGTGCACTTAGCAGCCATCTCCGCTTATCGGACGCGGGACAGTCAGCAGACGGTGGCAGAGGAGACGGTGGGCTGGTGCTTTTTCAAGGGCCTCAATCACAGATCCCCTCTAGTGCGTGAACCTCCACCTCCATGGGATCTACTGCTGGTACTGGCTAAACTCATGGGCAAGCCATTCGAACCGACGCACAGATGTGAGATGTCACATCTGTCGTCGAATAGACCGCTTTCCTGGTGGCAGCTACATCAGCCAGAAGGACTGAGGAGCTCCAGGTGCTCTCGGTGGAGTCTCCTTATTTGGTCTTCCACAGGGACAAGGTTGTCCTGCGCTCCAACCTGAAGTTGCGTCCGAAGGTGGTGTCAGAGTTTCACCTTAACCAGGTGTTAACTCTGTCTGTGTTCTACCCGAACTACACATCAGAGGCTGAGTACAGGCTCCATACTCTGGACCTGAGATGAGCGCTCTCTTATTATAAGGAGCGGGCGGCTGAAGTTCGAGGAAAGGTTCGCCAACTGTTTGTCACCTGTGCTGAAGAAGAACCTGGCAGACTTGCAGCAAAGTGGATGATTGGCAAATGGATTACGTCATGCATTGATCTCTGCTATAGGTTGGTGGGTAGGGAGCCTCCCACAGGGCTAAGAGCTCTTTCCACCCGCCATACCGCTGCGTCAGTGGCTGCTTCTAGTGACGTCACTATCCAGGATATCTGCAGAGCTGCTACCTGGAAGACAGCAGACACCTTCATTACCTACTACCACATTGACCTTGAGTCACGCCGGGATGCTGGTTTTGGAGCCTCATTTCTCCAGTCTGTTTCCCAAGTAGGGTGTGTGCGCCTTGCCTCCCTCCTCCCAGAGAACTGCTAGGAGTCTGCCAATAAGTGTGGATAGAACAACATATCCACGATCCTAGAAAAACAGGTTACTCACCTGTAACAGTAGTTCTAGGAGTGGTATATGATGTTCATCCACATGAACCCACCCGACCTCTCTGGCTTCGATGCGCAGCCTGACTTCCAGCGGGCAAGATCTGGCGTCATGGGGCGGAGACAAGGGTTATACCACCCAGGTGGGTGGGAGGAGCCAGCTTGAAGACTTTCTGGGTGATCGTAAAGGGGAAAGGACATGCCAATAAGGTGTGAATGAACAACATATACCACTCGTAGAACTACTGTTACAGGTGAGTAACCTGTTTTTTTGAAGCCTCCCTTTAGGGACCCAGTTCCGCAAGAGGTCTGTTGTTCTTTTAGTGCCATTATTTTTGCTCGAAGGATTTCCGAGCTTTAGACTGTGCCCCGTGCAGACACTTAATTGGTTGTCCAAAGGTAGGGTGCCCTTGAAGACTTGTCCACCCTGCTATCTGCTACCCAGAGTACTCAGTCCTAGGAGAGGCGCTACTTCATACTCTGGATGTTCACGGGGTGCTTCGATTCCTTTTGGAACACACCCATAGTATTACACTGTTTGTCTAGTTGTTCATCTCTTTCACCCTCATATTTTGCCAAGGGCTCTTGTTTTTATCCAAAGGGTTAGTTAATTGGATTGTTTTCTATTGTTACACGTATGACAAGACTTTACCAGCCTCAGTTAACAGGCCATTCTACTAGGGGCATGAATTCCTCCTTTGACATTTTCAAGGCATGTTTTTGCTGCTGATGGTTGCACAGCCGCCACTTGGAACTGTGCCCATGCGTTTGTCAAAACTCCGTGGTCTGGACATCATCTTGTGCTACAGAGCAGGCTTCGCACCAGCAGTCCTTCTGGGCCCTCTCTCCTTAGATCCTTAAGGAGTTTTTCTGTTACCCCACCCCACCCCCACCTAGCTGACTGGGGTCACTCCTTTACTGCTTGGGACTCAGTCCTAACTGTGTTACCTGCTGCAAGAGCCCTTCCGAAGTAAAATAGCACAGTTATGTAAACTGTAACAGTAGATCTTAGAGAGAAGCTCTTGCAGCAGGTACTATTTTCCCTCCTGCCTTCCCCCTGGTGGTAGTTTGTCTCCATCATGGATACCTTTCCTCTTCCAGGAGGAACCTCCTTGGTTCTCCATTTTCTCTTTTTGTGCCGGGGTCTCCGTCGGGAGAACTGAGGATGGGTTGGCGTACCGCCCCTTTTATGTTGTAGGTGACGTTGGGGGCTGTCTCCGCTATAGACTGCTAGCTAGAATTTTTCTGTGGGGTCCTAGCGCCTGGTGGCTTAGTCCTAACGGTGTTACGTGCTGCAAGAGCTTCTCTTGAAGATCTGCTGTTACGGTAAGTTCTTAGGTAACTGTACTTTCTGCGGACCAGTTCATGTGCTGTCTTTCTGTCTTGCTGGGTTTAAAGTGTTTTGTGGTAAATTAAAAGGTTTTAAATTCTAAGAGGCCTTACAAGTAAACAACCTCACGATCCCTGTTGCCTCCCACTTCAGTTGCAGCACATGATTCCGATAATCAAATATTTTATTTGTTGTGGCCCTATAAATGTCTGTGCAAAATGTTCTTGGTATATGGTGGAGAGTTAAGGGATCACCTAAAACTTCCAGTATTTTCTTAGAGAAATTTCCTCCAAAGATCCACACTCTGCTCTAAGGGCCAGAGACTCCACAGGAATCGGACCTCATTGGGACTGGTGGCACCAAAGTTCAGCACCAGCGCACACTGTGACCATATGCTGCTACCCATAAATAGCAGTGTCAGTCCCAGCTGCCTTAGTTCCTCTTTTCCCCCACCATCCAGACCACTCTTACTTAGTGGGTATTAAGACTTTGGGTAGGGGGCTCTAGAGAGCCGTTCTCCAGGCAAGAAGCTTTCTCTGCCAGCTCTGTACATCAGCTCAGCATTTTTATGAGAAAATGCTTTCTAGCTATGGAATTCAGTCAGCCTGCTTATAAAATTGCGTTCCCAAAGTCTCAAGTAGCAGATCAATACCAAATCTGCCGTGGTAAAGCCAAAGAATCAGCAGCAGGGAGCTCAGAAATCGGGGAAAGCTGGAGAGACCTCCAGTCATGAGGTTGACAGTTTGATAGGACCAATAACAGAATCTCCTTGGCAGAAAATGGTTGAATCCACAAAGACAGTGGAACTCCTTCTGTAACCGACAGAGCAGGCACAACTCTCTGTCCCTCACCATCAAGAACCACGCTGGGAACCCACTCGAACATGTCAAGGAGTTCAGGTACCTTGGTATTACCCTGGATAGTACCCTCTCCTACACTCGGCATATTGACACTGTTGCCAAGACCGCCAATATACGGATTGGACTACTACACAAACACAAGCACTGTATGCCTGCGGATGCCCTTAAACTAGCCATCTACAGCTCTGTCACCTCTGTCATTGACTCACGGCCTTGCCATCTATGGCTCTGCCCCAACAAGTGCCCTCCACAGGATCTCAGTTGCTCTCAACAAAGCCTGTAGACTACTGACAGGTGCAGCCCGACTAACTCACACCTGTGACCTCTATGCACAGGCCAGCTGGCTACCCCTACGCAGCAGAATACAATACCAGACCTGCTTACTTACCAAAAAGATTCTCCTTGGTCTCATGCCACCTGGTGTTAGCTCACTCCTTACTACCTACAGTGGCACTCAATAAACACGTGGTGCACAATCTCTAACCTTTCAGGTTCCCAGATGTCGACTTCCATGGGTCAGCGGTCCTTTATCTATAGAGCTGCTCAATGGTTCAATTCCCTCAATAAAGAATCACTTTCCTCTACTACACTTGGACCCTTCAAAAGGAATCTCAAACTTCTCCTCCCTCTGCCACTCAATGTGACTGCTTTGTTGAACAGAGATCTCTCTAAACACCTCCCAGCTCACTCATGTCTCACAGCCCGCCTTTTCCCAATCTCATTCCTCTGGCACTGGGCCTTCCTTGTGACTCCTTTCCTGCTTCACATCTCCACTGGTACAAGACATTTTCCACTACCGCGGACAGTGGCCCATTAGCCTGCCAACTTCCTCTCCGGTCGCATGCCTGCAAAACTAACTGCCTATGGTGCCCTCTTCTCTTATTGTTACCGTAGCCAGCTGCCTACTCAAGCAGCCTGCTTTATGAATATTATCTCAAAGTATGTTATAACTGAGTATCTTTATTTTTTCTTTTAGTTGTTTTGGTTGTTTATTGTGCATTCTTTTACTACCTCTGTATGTATGTTGACCCTCATCCTTTGACGTGGAACCTTTGTAAACGAGCAGTTTCTGCTCAAAGGTATTTGTAATCCGAGAATTTAATAAATAAAAAATTAAAAAAAAAAAAAAATTCTAAACCAGAGAAACCACTTACCAAATTAGAGAAACATGATGCAGCTATAAAAGAATTTACAAATTTGGTGGCAGACAAGGAGAAAATGGCGATGACCATGCAGGCGGCTGTAGCCATGCCAATGCAGAAGAGTAGTCAGTTAAGAGGGCACCTGGAAGCCCTTGATAACAAAATCAATACTGGTAACCTCAGACTGCTTGGGGTACTAGAGGGTGCGGTGGGGACTAGTCCGTTAGACTTTCTGGCCTGCTGGCTCTGCACCTCAATTGCTGTTCCGGTGGATTTCAACTGCTCCACACGCGCCTACAGTGTCAGTTCCAGGGTGCATCCCACTAACACCAGTTAGTCCCGCACTGTGCTACTGAGGACCTCGGGGGCAGAAACAGGAGACCTAATTCTGTCGGCGGCTCGAGTGGCATACCTGCTCTCCATCAATGAACTGGACGTCGAGCTGTTCCTGGATGTCGCTTTCCTGACCCGGGCTCGGAGGAAGTGTTTTGATAGGGTAAGGCAACATCTCCGAGCACTGAAGTATAGATCACTAATTTTTGCTCCTGGCCAGGCTGAGAATCACTTATGGGGGTAAGTCCTGCAATTCACTGACCCGAAGTATACAGGTTGTTGGCTGGAGAAAACCGAGTCGGAGTGCATAGCCAGTGTCACCACAGAAGCCACTGCAGGAAACAGAAGAGAGTCTGGAGAGGACTAAATAATGTTTGGACTTGGTAACCTTGAGTAACTGCCTGAAAGGGGATTTTGCTGGACTTGTGACTTCTTGTACTGTTGTGAGGAGACCACGTCTTTAATAGTTTGGACCAAAATGTTTTATTATAGGAATACTGCACACTCATATTTTGTACATTTTGTTTCCATGTCAACAGACAATTCTTTTCGTGTAGCTGTTGGGAATGTATGTGTTTGCTTTAGTTTTTGTTTACTGTTGATACTAGTCCCACATAACTATCTTGGGGGGGGGGGTCTCCATTTTATGGTTGTTGTACTCTCATAGTCTCTGAGAGCTGCATTAGCATATGAGAACATGATGTCACAGCACCTATTTATTTGTACCATGTATCTCCATGCGAAAAGTAGAAATATCCCGGGAAAAAAAAACAACTTTCTGGAAACACACAAACTGAATGCAGTTTAAAGTAGAACTCTCTGCATTACAACTCAAGACAATTTGCAAAGCTAATGGAAGGTAAATGTGGTATTTCACACCTTACTGCAACCTGTTTTGTTGAACTCTAAGCAGACAGGCATACTGTGGAGTCTAAAAGGTGTTGACGTATCATGTTCTTATATGCTAACAACTTTCAGGGACAAAGAGATTTCAACAACCATTGAAAGAAGCAGTATGGCGGCAGTCTTTTCAAAGGTTCACGACAAGCGTAAATTTATTTTCTTCATATCATAGGTAAGGTTTTTAATGTTAAAATGTTATCCGTTATCCGAAATGCAAGTAAGACTCATCTCACTTAGCAAGACATTCAGCCGCCATATTTTTGTTTTCTGAAGTCCTGCCCAGATGTCAGTTGCAGCCAGTAGCAGTCCAGAATTAGACATTCCTTTCCCTAACAACCACGTAAATGCTCTGGCAACCACACATTTTAAACAAGCTGCCCAGTTGTTGTTTTTACTTCGAAAACCAAAACTTATTTTTGATAGTTGATACTATACACTATAAAATAATACTAGATGGGTGACTCTGTGCTCAACCAGTGTGTTGTGCCACCTCGGGTTCCGATTCCCAGTGACCCCTCAAGCTTTGCTCTTGAGGTCACTGAGAATCAGAACCCCTCTGTAGTACAACACACTGGGTGTGCATAGTTGCCCATCCAGTATTCTCTATAAGTACTATTACTCCCATGCCTTTGTTCCTTCTCAGAGGACTCACTCAGAATATTTTGGAGGGTCTAAAGCAACGGAACTGAAGGGTAAACAGGGAAGTGAGGAGGCACTGTGAGTCACCCTGGAGATTGGAAATGGCACCACAATCTGCACAGGGGTTGTATACAGACCCCGGTCTCGGGAGGAAATGGACAAGGAAATTATAGAAGGCATCCTTAGGATGGCAGAGAAAGGGGAGATATTGCTGATGGGGCACCTGAATATGCCAGATGTTAACTGGAGCACCTTTGCTGCAGCCACATCCAAGAGCAGGGCCATTCTCAATGCCCTGCAGGGGGCATGCCTCAGACAGCTAGTGCTCCGGGAGGGAGCAATCTTAGACCTGGTACTCTCAAGTGGGGACGAAGAGAGGATCTCAGATCTAGAAATGGGTAGCCATCTGGGAACAAGTGACCACCAAACAGTGTGGTTCACGATCAACTCGGCTGTAGAGTCAAGCCATACAAAAGTGAAGGTACTGGACTTCAGGAGAGCTGATTTTGTCAAAATGGGAGAGTGCCTCAGAAAAGCACTAGCAAACAGGCAAGAAGAAGGGGTGGAGCAACAATGGGGAAACATCAAGACTGCCATCACAGAGGCAACAAGCCTTTGTGTGAAGCAAATAAATCAAAATGAAAGAAAAAAACACTATGGTTCTCAAAAGAGGTGGCAGGGAAGGTTAGGGAGAAAAAGACATCATTGAGGAAGTATAAGGAAACACAGAAGGAGGAGGACAGAGAACTGTACCAGTTAAAGCAGAAGGAAGTGGGGAAGGCAATCAAAATAACAAACACCCAAACTGGGGAAGAGATAGCCATCTCGGTTAAGAAGGGGGGTAAAACCTTTTATAGGTACATTAGACAGCAAAGAAAGAAAAAGGGAGTGATACTGAGGCTGAATAAAGAGGAGGGTGGGTGGGCAGAGAGGGTCAGTGAAAAAGCAGGGATACTGAATGAATACTTCTGCTCAGTATTCACAAAGGAAGAGGAGGGCGAGGTACATAATCCAGTCAAAAGAAGCACTCTGGATAGGGGGATGAATGTCAGTCCTTTCACAGAAGAAAGGGTTCTGAAAGAACTTCTAAAACTGAAGGTGGACAAAGCAGTGGGGCCTGATGGGATTCACTCCAGAATTCTAAAAACACTACAGGGAGAACTAGTAACACCATTGACTACCCTTTTTAACAAAGCATGGAAGGAGGGAGGATGCGATTCCCCTTCACAAAAGTGGGAGCAGGACAGAGGCAGGAAACTACAGACCTGTCAGTTTGACCGCAGTGGTAGGGAAAATGATGGAATCACTTCTGAAGGAAATAATTTTTGAGTACCTAAAGGCCAGTGGGGCGCAGGACCCAAGGCAGCATGGATTCACAGTGGGAAGGTTATGTCAGACGAAGCTAATCAATTTCTTTGACTAGGTGGCCAACGTAGTAGACCAGGAAAGGGCTGTGGACATGGCCTACCTAGACTTTAGCAAGGCATTTAACACAGTCCCGCACAAAAGATTAATAAACAAATTAGCCAGCCTGGGAGTGGGTCCCAGGGTGGTAGCCTGGGTAAAACATTGGCTGGACAACAGGACGCAGAGGGTAATAGTAAACGGAGTCCACAGTGAAGAAAGGGGGGTTACTAGTGAGGTACCACAAGGTTCAATACTGGGTCCAGTCCTTTTTAATGTCTTTATAAGTGACATTGCAGAGGGACTGGAAGGAAAAATATGTCTCTTTGCAGATGACATAAAGATCTGCTACAGGGTCGATACAGAAGGTGGGTGGAAAGGATGAGAAGAGACTTGGCAAGGTTGAAGGAATGGTCAAATGTATGGCAGCTTAGATTCAACGCAGAGAAGTGCAAAGTAATGCACCTGGGAAACAAAAACCCAGGGGAAGCGTACACAGGGGGGGGTGAGATACTGACAACAACAAAAATGGAAAGGGACCTGGGGGTAGTTGTATCAGATGACCTAAAGGTGGGCAAGCAATGTGAGAAGGCAGTAAGAAGGGCTGGGGGATACTGGGATGCATAGGGAGAGGCATCACTAGTAGAAAACAGGAAGTTGTTATCCCTCTGTACAGACAGTTGGTGAGACCCCATCTGGAGTACTATGTGCAGTACTAGAGACCCCATCTCCGCAAAGACATAGACAGGGTGGAGGCTGTCCAGAGGAGGACAACCAAAATGGTGCAGGGTCTGCACCAAAAGACATATGAAGAGAGACTAAAGGAGCTTAATATGTATAACCTCAAGGAAAGGAGGGAGAGGGGTGACATGATAGAAACTTTCAAGTACCTCAAGGGAATCAACGAAGTCCAAGAGGGTAGCATCTTTCAGAAAAAGAGATGAACAAGGGGACGCAATTTGAAGATAAAGGGGGAACGGCTCAGAGGTAATGTGAGAAAGTATTTTTTCACAGAGTGGGTTGTGGATGCATGGAACAGCCTTCCTGAGAAGGTTGTGGAGTCAAAAACAGTGGGGGGATTCAAAAATGCATGGGACAGACATACAACAATTCTAGTGGAGGTTGGAGGAAGTAGGCTGTTGGTTAACTAGGATCTGCAGCTTATCCATTAGGTAGGGAAATGGGCAGACTAGGTGGGCCAAGCAGTCCTTGTCTGCCATCAAATTCTGTGTTTCTGTGTTTCGGGCTGCATGGTCCCACGTGGTGAGTCTGCCACCTTTCTCTTTACCACTGTTCTTTGAATGGGGAAAGGGGGAACTATTACTGTCCCAATATCACGGCAGAACAGTTTTCCTAAATGTTGGATTATATTTAGTTAAATGTTTATATCATCATTTTTACTAAGTTCTAATTACAGATGTTGAGCTGTACATGTAGTTGTAGGAAAAGGCATTTTTCTTCCCTTCTTCACATTATTGTTGAACTGGATAAATAGCAATCCATAGAGATTGCATTGAACTGTCTCTGTAAAATCTGCCTAGCCACGGACTTTCCAAGGCCACTATAGCAAGCAAAACTGGGACAATTCTTACTAGACTATATATAATGCTTGGTCCTCCCCCCATCCCTGGGCAAGATTGCAAGAGATGATGTATCACGTTTCAAATATTGCTGTTTATAAGCTGGCCCAGTGGCTCTGAGGATTGAGGCGTTGGACGCCTTACCTTGCGTTATGTCGGTGACCCCGGTTCAGGAATGACCTTCGGTCATTGGAGAGTCTTCACAGGGGAGGAGGGAGGGAGGGAGCAGGATTAAGAAGCCAAAAGGCAGCTCTCCTCTCCCGGGATGGTTGTCAGCCCCCCCCCCCATAGTTTCGCTCCCACCAGGTGGAGGTCCGGTGGGTGGCAGTGTAGTGGGTGGGTGCCTCAAGGCGTGGCATGCACGTGCCTCCACACACGCACGCATGCCCAGGGCACGGGGATGGGAGAAAAAGGGAAAAAATACCATAAAAATCTACATAGAAAAAAAAATATTGGTGTGTATGAACAATGTTTATGTTCCTTACATGCTACCCTGCACGAGGATGTACATTATGTTCATGCATTGATGAAAATGTTAAGCAGAAATAAACTTTATGTGGTTGCCATAAGACTTCTGTTTGTATTTCAACTGGTTTGTGTATTTGTTCCTTTTTTCTGTCAGTACTATGTGGGACCATTCTATGGAGAGTTCCCTGGAAAGCCAGCTACATGTGTCTCACCCTGACGGGACTGGATTATGTCTATAAATGAAAGTAGAAGACAGGATGTGAATATACAGTAACTAAAACTAAATATTGTGTTGAGATTGTCAGAGGATCAGGAGAAATTGTGTTGCTAGAGCTCAGAACCTGCCCCCCAACCCCGAGAAGCCTTTCAGGTGAAATGTTGGCAGTTTCTAATACAGGTCTGGTCAAGTAGTTATCTTGAACAAATATACTTCATGTAAACTCTGGTGTGTAGTATTATGATTGTCTGTATTGGACTCTGCTGGTTGTTTCATCATGTTAGATTCAGCAACTGTGAATGCTTCTTGGGGTTCTTAAGAAAAGGTCTGACTGCTTTGCAGTGTTCAAAATGATGAAAAAAATTAGTTTATAGATGCAGCACTTTTGTTTACTGCTTCACTTTCTGTACTTGAAAGCTCCCTACATTCTCGAGGTAGCATAACTGACATTGGCAAAGTCAAATCACTTTTTGGTCAGAGTAACTGCAGCCTAGTTGTTTGGCTACTTTTCAGTGTGATCTTGATCTGCTGTATAGTTGCTAAAAGTGTGCTTGCTGTCACTTTGTGTACAGAGTTTTGTCTAAAAGCACTTCAGAATACTCTGTTAGCACATACCAAATTCAAACAACATGAAGTCTTGCTGTATACAGACATAATGCAGTTAGCCCCAGCACTTGAACTGCCCCGGAGAGGAAAGAGTTAACTCAGTGCAGAAGCATAGAACGTTGAGCTCGATCTCGGTTTTCAAACCTCTGTCTGTGGTACTTCCCAGTGTAACCGTCAGATTCTTTACTCTGCCTAACAGTGAAGTCGCTCCGGAGATTTCCTCTGCTCAGTTCGGTAAAAGTAAAGCGTTCGGTTTAAACTGCATAATTTTTTGTTATTTTGGGATTTCCAGCCTCTCTGTACGGTACAGGTAGTGTGTAGATAGGTAGTGACTGTGTTTAATTTTGGTGAAAAAGTGGAAATTGTTCTTTTCTTCAGTTTCTTTCCAGTCAGTCCAGTTTGGAACCGACCTTGTTAATTTAATTAATTTTTTTCTGGGATTAGTGTGGTGTTCCGGTACAGATTGGTTTCAAAAGAACCAGACCTTTTGCTGGTTCTTTTAAAAAGCCTGTGACACGGTTTGTAACCGAGCGATTATTATATTACCTGGCTTGAAAGCTGCAATAGGGTAATTTGTTAGGTTGGCCATGTCTGAGAAACCCAAGAAGAAAAACGGTCCCACTGGGTTTCAGCACTGTACTGAGTGTGGGGAGGCCTTTGTTAAAGTTGACCCCCACCTCATCTGTGTTTATTGTCTGGAGTTTGACCACCTCAAGTCAGACTGTCAAATCTGTAAAAACTTTCCTAAATCCACTCTAGATAAAAGACTGAGTAGGCTGAAGGAAAGAGAGGCCGAGAAGTACGTAGATCAGATGGCCAGCCCGTTCGGTTCTTGGCGAACCTGAGAAGTGCCCTCCTGACCTAAGCGATACCTCCTCGGGCAGAAGGAAGCCGACCCTGAGGGATCGGTTCCGTCAAAGAAGAAGCGTAAGTCTGCTGGTTCGGATCCTGTATCTCACTCTCCAACCACGGATGAAATAGCCAAAGTGATTAGTATTGTTCAGTCGCTTAGACCGGTTCCGTCTGAACCAGTACCACCGGTTAGGCGGTCGGTTCGGTCGGATCCATCTCATCCGGATTATGATCCAGACACTTATTATGAGGAGTGGGAAGGAGACGAAGACTATCCCGGCGATGATGATGACAATGACCGGGGGGGGTCTGGATGTGCCCATTGAACCAGACATCTCCCCAGACAGGCCCTCAGGTGTCTCTCCCTCCTAGGCTTTCTGAGTCCTCTTCACATTTTTTGTTCTACAAAAACGTGGCAGAAACCCTGCAGCTTCCCTTGGTTGAAGCTGCAGAGTAGGATGAAGAGCCTGATTTTGTGGAAATGATGGACATCCCAATCCCAAAGGTTGTCTATCCCTCTTCATAAATCCTTAGGGAAACAGACACACAGAATTTTACAAACTCCTAATTCAGTACCTCCTGTGGATAAGAGAATGGATAGGAAGTATTTGTTATCAGGCTCAGCTGCGGAGTTCCTTTATAGTCATTGCAGCCTGCAACAGGGCTAACATTCCTTTGGCTTCACACACCCCGGATAAGGACTCCAGGAAAGTGGATGTCATGGCCAGAAAACAGTATTTGGCATCCTCTTTGGGACTCAGGCAGGCTACCTATATGGCCTGCACAGCCAGGTACCAGAAATCCAGATGGGATACAGTTCTGGAACTGGCTAAACAGGCCTCTCCCCAGCTAGCCAAGGAGCTGGAGGAGGTGGCTGCTGATGGAATCAAGGCATCCAAAATACTATTTCGTGCTGCTCTGGACTCCAGTGATGTGGCATTTAGAGTCATGGCTACATCTGTGTCTCTCAGAAGACATGCTTGGCTCAGATGTACTAGCCTTTCACAGGATACCCAGACTAAGGCCATGGATTTTCCTGTAGTGGGTAACTCTCTTTTTGGGGAGCAGACAGAGGCTTACATGAAGAAAATGGATGAATACAGGACCACGTACAGGAGTGCACAGGCCAAGTAAAAGGCAGGCCACTCCACATAAGCAGCAGTCTAGGGGAAGGGGCAGGCCCTTTCAAAGGCCTTTTAACCAAGCCCAGGCATCCTTTCCCTTCCCACAGAGGGGGTTCTTCGGAGGGAGGGTGAGGAGGGGGATGAGCAGGGCTGCTCCCTCCTCCTCTCAGTCTAAGGCTCCTGCCAAGCAGACACCCTGATGTGTCAGCCCGGGTCGACTCCCCATTTCCAGTAGGAGGCAGGCTGGCTTACTACTTCCAGGCCTGGAAGTCTGTGACCTCAGATAAGTGGGTCCTGGAAGTAGTAAGCCAGGGACTGGCCCTCAGCTTCAAAACATTTCCAAAAAAGAGGGCCAAGTCTTTTCCACCTGCATCAATCTCAGAAACCCTTGCCCTAGAGGCAGAGGTTTCCTCTCTTCTAGCTCTCAGAGCTATAGGGAAAGTTCCTACTCAGCACAAGGGAAAAGGACTGTACTCCAGGTACTTCCTTACCCCAAAGAAAACAGGGGAGTGGCGACCCATCCTAGACCTAAGGTATTTGAACAAACACATTTCAAAGCCCAAATTCAAAATGGTAACTCTGGGAATAATCCTTCCCTTTCTAAGGCCAGGGGATTGGCTAGCATCTCTGGACCTCAAGGATGCCTACTTCCATATTCCTATCAGGTGCTCCCACAGAAAATACCTCAGGTTCGAGTTGCCTTCAGGCCATTACCAATTCATAGCCATGTCATTCGGCCTAACATCAGCTCCAAGGGTGTTCACAAAGTGCCTTGCAGTAGTGGTGGCTTACCTCAGAAGACAGGGTATCACCATCTTCCCGTATCTGGACGACTGGCTCTTAGTGGATCAGTCACCTTTACAGGTTAAGTCAGCTCTTCAAACTACCCAGGACCTACTCAGCTCCCTGGGGTTTCTTCTCAATCTTCCAAAGTCTGTCCTCGAACCAGTTCAACTTCTCACCTTTAGAGGCATAGAGTTGGACACTGTACAACCAAAAGCCTTCCTTCCCCTGGCAAGGGTGAAGGCCCTAGTGGATCTCGCTTATTCCTTTCGACTTCAGGTCTCCCGCCCAGCAAGACAGTTCCTGCAGCTCCTGGGCCACATGGCCGCTTCTGCAGCAGTGATGCAGGGAGCAAGGTTCCAGATGAGGGACATTTAGTTTCATCTAAGGTCTTTTTGGTCTCAGAAGAAGGATTCACTTACCAAACTGATTCCAGTGACAGACTCTGGTCCAAGCTCTCCAGTGGTGGCTGGACCAGGACAACCTCAGACAAGGGGTTCCATTTCTCCCTCAAGTCCCATCAGTAGTTCTAACTACGGATGCTTCTCTCCTAGGGTGGGGAGCCCACCTGGGAGCCCTGACAGCTCAAGAGGTCTGGTCTCCACAGGAGTCTCTCCTTCATATCAATCTCCTGGAACTCAGGGCAGTTTTCCTAGCCCTGCAGAGCTTTTCGGATTCAGTCAAGGGCAAGGTGGTCCAAGTCAGAACAGACAACACCACCACCACAATGTGGTACATCAACAAGCAGGGAGGCACTCGTTCCTCGGCCTTGTGCACAGAGGCCATGAAGCTGTGGTCTCTGGCCTATTCTCTTCGGACTTCTCTGGTAGCAGTTCACCTTCCAGGGAAGAACAACATACTAGCAGATGATCTGAGCAGAATTTCACAGGGACACCACGAATGGTCCCTGGATCCTCACATCCTGAAGATCATCTTCTCCAGTTGGGGCACTCCAGAGATAGATCTCTTTGCAGCACCGGACAATCAACTTCCTTTGTTTTGTTGCAGACCTCCAGTCCTGGGGACGGTTCCCCAGGATGCTTTCTTTTTGGACTGGAAGGGCAGGTTTCTCTATGCTTTCCCTCTGCTGTTCAGAGTTCTGATCAAGATCAGGACTCAACCCTGCGCAGTGATACTGGTGGCTCCAGACTGGGCCAGACAGCCTTGGTATCCTCTACTGCTGTCCTTGTCAGTGCCACGTCCCTTGTCTCTGCCCAGGATATACAATCTCCTGTCCTCCTCCCAGGGGCGGATCTGGTACCCCAATCTCCAGTCTCTCAATCTCAAGGCCTGGTTCTTGAAGAGTTAGAATATGCAGCACTATATCTTTCTTAGGGAGTTCTGGATATTCTGAAGGTCTCCAGGAAACCTTCCACTAGAAAAACTTACAACTCCAAATGGAAAAGGTTCAGTATTTGGTGCTCTCAGAAAGGCATCCTGCCTGATTCTGCAGACATTTCCACAACCTTAGACTATCTAGTTCACCTGAATGGTCTAGGCCTTAGGCCTGCCACTCTGAAGGTTCATCTAGCTGCTGTCTCTGCATTCCTCTCGGCAGGGAAGGGCTCTTCCCTGGCATCTCATCCTGTTTTCAGAAAGTTTTTCAGAGATCTGGTTCACATTAACCTTCCCTTTAGGGAGCCCACTCCGCCTTGGGATCTTAATGTCTGCATAGCTCAGCTTATGCAACCACCCTTTGAAGCTCTGGTTTCTGCCGAATTGAAGTACTTGACCTGGAAAACTGTTCCTGGTAGCTATTACTTCTGCCGGGTGGATTAGTGAGTTACAGGCTCTGTCAGTTGAACCTGACTTCATCTCCTTCCATAGGGACAAAGCAGTCCTAAGAACCAATAGGAGGTTCTTGCCCAAAGTGGTATCGGATTTTCATCTGAACCAATCTGTATCTCTCCCTGTGTTTTTCACTGACCGTTCTTCTTCAGGTGAAAGAAGGTTACACAGTCTGGATGTTAAGAGGGCCCTTAGCTACAACATTGAGCATACTAAGGTACATAGAAATGACTGTCTTCAATTGTTTCTCAATTATGGTGAAGTGGGGAAAGGTAAGCCTGCCACTAAAATAACTATTGCCAGGTGGATTGTTTCTTGTATACAATTTTGTTATGACAAGTTGGGTAGGACGTCCCCTTCAAGCCTGAGGGCTCACTCGACTAGGGGTACAGCAGCTTCTCTAGCTGCGGCCAGAGATATACCTTTGTTAGAGATCTGTAAAGCAGCCACCTGGAAAACAGTACATACTTTCACCAAGCATTACTCCCTGGACATCCAGGCTAGAAGTGATGCTAGGTTTGGCACAGAAGTACTGCAGAGCCTCTTCCCAAAGTAGGTTCTGCATTCCCTCCTCCATAGGGAACTGCTTGGTAGTCTGCATTATGTCTGAATACAGCAGGACTTCATGTTGTTTGAAGAAAAAATTACTCACCATAGTAATGTTGTTTCTTCTAATGGAGTCTTGCTGTATTCAGACCTCCCCCCCGCCTCCCCTCTCAGAACCTGGGTTTTGGGAAGTGGGCTGGAAGGGACAGTGTTGCACCTCAGGGGTGTACCTTGTACCCTCCCTCTGGGATGGGGTAGATGTTATTTTTTCTGGTGTTTTATACTTAAATATTGTCACTACCTTTCCTTCTTGGGTTCTCGACTTGAGTCTTTTGGGCCCAGAAAGAATCTTTTGCCCTTTGGCTACCGGTATATGTTTGAACAATTTCCATACTATAGTATATTAGTTAGTTTGCTCGTAAGAATCTGACGGTTACACTGGGAAGTATCACAAACAGAGGTTTGAAAACCGAGCTCGAGCTCAGCGTTCTATGCTTCTTCATAGAGTTAACTCTTTCCTCTCCGGGGCAGTTCAAGTGCTGGGGCTAACTGCATTATGTCTGAATACAGCAAGACTCCATTAGAAGAAACAACATTGCTATGGTGAGTAATTTTTTCTTGTTGATCGCAACTATTTTAAATGTCTCGAGCAGCCATTCTTCTGCAAAATCTTTTGGTTTGTGGCCCTCTATGCCTTCCTATAGTTCCATCTACCAAATAAAATGTACAGGAACGTTCTTTTGCACACATTTTAGATGGATTTTTAAATTCAGATTCTCTTCATTGGTGCCAAAAAAAGCTAATGGTGGCTTGGCAGGTCTTTTCTATTGGCACAGAGATTTGCAATGAAGCTCTTTAATTGGCCTGTTATGAAAATTAAGGTTGAGATTCCAAATTAGTAATAAACTACTTACATTATATTAGGGCAAAAGCCTTCAGTCCAGAGAAGGGCTACCAAAATGGTGCAGTTACACAAAAAAACGTATGAGGAGAGGTTGAACTCCCTGGAGGAGAGTGAGAAGGGGACATGATTGAGACCCATAAGTGACTCGGGGTAAGCAACATACAAGAGGGAAGTCTCTTTCAGTGGAGGAGGAGTACCAGAATATGGGGCCATGCAGTGAAGCTTGAGGTGGGGAATATTAAGAGGGATGTGATAAAATACTTCTTCACAGAAAAGGACACCTGAAACAGCCTACGGGAAGAGGTGGTGGGGATGAAGACAGCGAGGAGCTTCAAGTATGCCTGGGATATGCACATGGGCATAATAGGTAGAGGAAAGGGAGGAGGGAGGGACACCTGTTACCAAACAGGGTCCAAGTTGTGAAAATAGGGCACACTAGATAGGCCTACTGGTCCTTTCTGACAACAGATTCTATGTTTCTATGTTCAGTTGTTCCATACTGGCAGTCCAGAGCTAAAGGGAACACAAACCTGGCTTTCATTTAATATGAATACAATGATAGGCATGGTAATGAAAAGAAATACATCAGGTGGGAAAATTACATCAACAAGTAGGAACTCTTAACAGTGGGGGGGAAAGATTAGTTGAAAATTTATTTCCCTGCTGTACTGTTTATTCTTTTATTTATTTATTCAGGATTTGGAAAATACCTTTGAGTCAGACTCATTTACAAAGGTTCCACGTCACATAGCTAGGACATTACAACAATAAGGTAAATACAATGCAGGAAACAGGACCAGCTTGATACATGGTAAAATACAATTAGAGGCTTGCAATCAGTTCCTAACAAACTTAGGGCGATTGCTTGAACAGATAAGCAGATAGGCACTTATACAGAGATTATCAAAATTGGAGGAAGGGGATGGGGGGTAAGCCAGCCAGAGGCCATTGTCATGGTAGAGGGAGGAGTGAGTGCCGGGTTCAGTGGCAATCACAGCTGTTAAAGGACTGGAGATGCTGGATTTACCATTCCCAAATACCTCTTTTACAAAGAACTTAAGCTACACACATGTTCAAATTTCCTATTAAATTAAAAAAATAGGAAGCTAGTATTGGCCCAGTTGCTCTCTGGAAATGTACTGCAATAGCATGCGGTGGGGTTGGCCTCGGGTTTGGGGTAACTTTGGGTCTCTTATCTCATTCGCTAGGGTGGTGGTGAGCAGGATGTTGCAGAGGTAGTGCCCTCCCTTTCCGTGGTGGGTTAAAACATCTCACTCTGCACCCTTGTGCTCAGTTTTTAAACGGCCATTGGAGGGGTCTCTGATAAGACAGGAGCCCATTCCCCAAGAGACTGAAATTAGCACAGTACCTTGACTCATTGTTCAAGCACCTAGGACAGAGGGGATGAATTTGGCCCCAGTGAAACAAAAGGAAAAGCTGTGCTTAAGTTCTTTGTAAGGGAGGTATTTGGGAATGGTAAATCCAGTGTAGCGTAACAAGCTGTGAATAAGTTTGGTACATCCAGCAGACCTGGGTTTGATTCCCACAACCTCCACTTGTAGTACTGTATGACTCTGAGCAAGTCACTTAACCCCCGTATTGTTCCCGGGTTACCCCTGAAAACAGACACTTGTGCCTTATGGGCCTTCTTACCCAGTTACCAAAGAATTTAAAAAAAAACACATAACATTTATGTACAAAATGAAAATTACACATGCGAGGAGAACAAAAAAGATATTAAACACTATGTGAAAAGGATGGGTCATACATAATGAGAAAGCAAACAGACTTGTTCCATAAAAATAGAATGGGACATTTACAGAGTCTCTAATTCCCACTCAGAGACACACACCACACTAAATAGCAGTATAGGTAGAGGAGGCGCCCAGTGCCACAGCACCAACAACTATGAATTTGCAAAGTGAATTATGTTTTTAAGTTTTACTTTATCTGACAATGTAGGTTGAAATTACTGCTAATGCATATATGTGAGATATGCAAGGATGTTTGTTAAAAACAGCTGTAACTCAACCCTGATAGCAAGGTGTGCTATAAGAGAGAGGAAGAAAAGACAGTAAATAATGTGTGAAGTCTGAAAAATTGAATAAAATACAAGTTTAGAAATATGAGAAATGTTTAAATAATTTTCATTTTTGGATTTATAGGCTAAGAATGGGGGGGGTCTGATATTTCTGAATCTTGTGAAGTTCCAGCTGGAGAGGATACTATAAATCATCTTTCATTACTTATATTTGCGGTTTAATAAAATGATCTTTGTTTTTTGCCCTTTGATTTGGGAATGCTGTATTTCCACTTGAATTCTTGGTTAGTACGTCTAAGTAGCAAGCTGACCCAAAGACAGTCACATGAAATTTAAAAACCTTAGTTTATAATGATTGATACAAAGTGTATCCGATAACTTACCTGCCTTGGTTGATTACAAGGTCTGCCAATGATGAAAAATCCCATTAGTCTATATGGCATTTCTACAGGTTAGGGGGTAGAGTTCAGCAAAAGTCTTTTTCTTTTGGCTGATGAGATTAAACCGGTTTGTTCCAAGGAAACAAAATGTTGGGAAGGGACATAGACTCCTACTATTATGACTGACCCCATTTTCTCTGCTTTTCTTCTAGGTAACAGATTTTGGTTTTGCCAAAAGAGTAAAAGGCAGAACATGGACACTGTGTGGAACTCCAGAATACCTAGCACCAGAGATTATTCTCAGCAAGGTCAGGGAATTGTTGCATTTAAATGTTTTTAAATATTTTCCTGTGTTGCACATTGTTTTTCATGACTTCTACAACTAAAAAAAGTATACAGAAATTAACACATAAAACCAACTTATCAGAAGTCCATATATAACTCAGGAATTTCTAGATCTTCTTCAGGAGTATTTCATCAGGTCACAACGTAGGAACTTCACCAGTCAAGCAGGAGCCACACAGAAGATTTTTAGCAGTACCTTTGGGGCCGCCCACATAGACGTCGCCAACTTTAGAAAGGTGTGAGCGGCTCCGCTCCCTCCTCAGTTCTTTCCCGCCATAGACTCTGTTTGCATGGATCTCCGTGGAAGCTCCAGCGCAGTTTCACACCATTTTCACCTTCGACTTTTATTTACTCAGTTTTTTGAATCTCTTTTTTATAAGAGATTCCTTTACCTTGTTTATGTCGAGAGTTGATCCTTCCACTTCTCTCTTCCATCGTTGCTGCTGTGGAAAGAAGATTGCCTCTTCAGATGACCATATCCTCTGTGTCTGCTGTCTTGGGCTTGACCATGACGTCTTGGACTGTGAATTGTGCCAGAAATTTAATAAAACCACCCTTAGGCGACGCAAAAAGGATCTCAAACAATTCTTGATGGAACAACAGATAGCCAGTTCTGGGCAGGGGTCCTCGGATGTCCCTCTCTCCTCCCAGTCGCCGGCGGGTTCGTCGAACTCCCAGGCCACAAAGGCCCGGGACAAGTCCTCAGGGAAAAGTCAGAAGAAAGACTGAGAACAGGATTGCTTCCCCCAGCGGCTTTCCCAATCTCCAGTGGCTTCTTCTTCTTCCTCCTCTGGGGGTACTCCATCGGTTGTGAAAGTACAGACGCCTGTTGCTGTCCAGGCCTCTGCTCCTGCCAAGCTCATAATGACAGTGCCCCCACCCGCCTTGTAGGATGGTTGGTCGTTGACACTTGGCTGTTAGACGGCAGCCCCTCGTCGAGGTCTGATACCTTTCCAGACTCACAGTCATTGGGCTCTTCGAGCTCCCAGTCCCTGACAGAGGGGGCATCGCGCCCTGTGTCGATGACCTAGGTCCCCTGTACCGTTGATGGCCCTGTTGTCAACACAACTTTGGCCTCCTTGTGCGATTCCCCATGGGCTGTCATAGGTCCCTCGTTCATCAGACCTTGAGTTGGAGCAGGTCAGTGTCGAGGAGGAGCACCATCCTACCTGAGGAAGAGGAGGATCCTCTTTCCTCTGACAGGTCCATTGCCTCCTCAGTGAGTGAGGACTCTGTCAAGCATACTCCCAAGCCTCCTCCAGAGGACCCTACATTCTTTTTTACTATCTGTTTATGCGCCTTCTCCCCTGACCCCATTCTGGCCTCCTCCTTCCTGGCCCCCAGTGACCCGGGACTTACCGTCCTCCGTCTCTTGTGTGTGACGGGTGCTCAGTCACTGGTAGGAGCCTTCGAGGGACCAGCTGTCATCCTGTCTGGGGGAGGCATTTTCCATTTTCTTTCCCCCTTACTCCCAGGGCCCCAAGCGCAGAGGTACATGTGCATGGAGGCGCGCATGCGCCCTGCCACTCCAGTGACTGACCCTTCCTCCCTCCCTCCTGGCCTAATGCCTGGCTCCTTCTCGGCCTGTGCTGCCCCCAAGCCTCCACCGTGAGGCAGGCAAGAGCTGAGGGACACCCACATCCCTCCCTGGAGAGGATAGCTGCCTCTCAGCAGATCGATCTAGCTCTGCGCCTTCCCCCCTTCCAACCTCTGGTGGCTTGCACTCACTCCAGAACATGGGTCACTGGTGTAGCGTGAGGTAAGGCACCCAGTGCCTTGGCCCTCTGCGCCACCAAGCTGGTGACCCTACGTACTTTAATGTTATGAAGCAGCTGTCCACAGCCATGGGCTTCCATACTGAGAAAGAGGATATCACCAGACTGGAACAGGTGAACTTTCTGGAAATCCCAGAATATCCTCCTAAAGTCATTCCTCCTATCCTCCCAGCCTTGAGGGATGCCACTACTGCTGTCTGGCATAGACCTGACATGGTCCCTGCCATGCCACACAGGGCAGATAAGTTGTATCATGCCCCCCAGGGCCTGCATACATTACTATGCTGTCCAACCCGAGACCTATTCTGTGGTCATTAAAGCAGCTCATGACAGGTACAAGGTACCTAAGCAACTTAGCTCCCTCCCACCTGACAGGGAATCTAGGCAGATTGACCCTTGGGGTAAGAGGGTATACACCTCCTCTACCTTGGGGCTGTGTATTGCTAATTATCTCTTGCATATGGTTAAATACGAGAATACTATCTGGAAGAAGGGCAAGGTGGCTGCTCAGGTTCTCCCAGAGTGCTCCCAGAAACAGGAGGTTCTCAAATGCTTGCAGAATGCTGAGGATATTAGCAAATGTCTCCTCAGGGCCTTGTATGATATCTCCGATACTGGTGCCAGGGCTGCTGCCACAGGCATTTGCCTTTGTAGGCTCTCCTGGCTTATGGTCTCAGGTTTTGCTGCAGATGTCCAGCAGAAGGTGCCTAATGCCCCTTGTAATGGCTCTAAGCTTTTAGGCCAGATGTTCAGAACATCATCAGTGACCTGCAGGCATCTGGCAGGGCTATCAAATCTGTCCACTCCCTCTACCACATGCTGCCTAGGAGCAGACAGCACCCTCCCTTTTGCAAGGTGTCGCACAAGCCCGGAGCAGCCTCCCGTCCTCAGGGTAAGAGAGAGGCCTCCTCCACCTTGTCTACACCACCTCTTCCAGCGCTGCAGCAAAGCATCCCAGGACTGACAGATATGCCCAAGCAGCTGGATCCACTTCAGCTTCACTCTTACCAAAAACCTCTTCCAGTCCCCAACCAAGAGGTGGTGATCAGAGGTTGGCTGTCCTCTATCTCAGTCACTGGAGAACCGTCACTTCAGATGCCTGGATTCTTCAGATTATAGAAAGTGGTCACACTCTGGAACTTGTAAAGATGCCTCTTGAGACTTTTCCAGTACCCTACACCAACACCCCAGCCCATCTGACCGTCCTCCGGTAGGAGGTGCAGTCTCTTCTGCAGGAAAAGGCCATTGAGCCAATGCCCAGGTGCCAAAGGAACAGGGGATTTTGCTCCAGGTTCTTCCTAGTCCCCAAAAGAATTGGAGATCTGAGGTCTATTCTGGATCTCAAGGACCTCAGTCTTTAAATCCAGTAAAAGAAATTCTGCATGGTCACTCTGCCAGGCCTGCTGCCCCTACTCAAGCAGGGTGACTGGATGTTCTCCCTGGATATGCAAGATGCTTACCTGCATATCTCATTGTTTTCACCACACAGGAGATTCCTCTGGTTTCTTTTTAAGGGCAAACATTACCAATTCAGAGTATTGCCCTTTGGCTTATTCTTTGCACCACATGTCTTTACAAAGTACTTAACAGCTACAGTGGCGGCTCTCCAGAGGGAGGGAGGGAGGGACTGTACATTTTCCCTTACCTGTATGACTGGCTCCTAAAGGCTCTGTCCAGAGAACAGCTCCTCCAGAACCTGGAGAGAACCCTTTAGCTGTTTCTCTCCCTGGGCATCAGTGTCAGTCTGCCTAAGTCTGTCCTGATTTCATCCCAGAGGTTGCAGTATATAGGGGTGGTCCTGGATTCAGTGCATGACAAAACCTTCCTGCCCCTCAACAGGGCAGAGTGCCTTATTGCCCAGGCTCAGGAGGTCTCCTAGAGCTGTCATATTCCTGCGAGGGTGTACCTGAGGCTATTGGGTATTATTGCCGTGGCCTTGGCCAGACTGCACATGCGAGTCCTCCAGTGGACCCTCAGAGTGCAGTGGGACCAATGCACAGACAAATTAGATCACTTAGTGCTGGTCTCCTCCCCAGTCCGCAGGGTGCTCCAGTGATGGATGGACCCCCAGAATCTGTTTCGGGGGGGGGGGTCCCATTCCACATCTCCTCCCCCCCCCAGCAGATCCTCCTCAGAGAAGCTTCTTGTTCAGGTTGGGGTGCGCATCTGGGAACCTTTCAGACTCAGAGAATGTGGTCCCAGATCGAAACCTCGCTGCATATCAACGTCTTGGAGTTGTGGACGGTACTGTATGCAGTGACAGTTCTCAGAGCCATCTCCTCCCAGGTCAGCTGTTGATTCAGTCAGACAACCTCAGTGTTGTCTATTATATCAACGAGCAAGGCGAGACACATTCGTGCCCCCTGTGCAGAGAGGCCATGAGAGTTTGGTACTGGGAACTAGACCATAGTCTGGTTCTCTTGGCAGTCCATGCCCCAGGTATGCTGAACACCCTGTCGGACAGCCTCAGTAGGACGCAGTCCAACATGCATGAGTAGGAACTTCTCTTATCCGCTGCAGTTCTGTTCGCCAGAGGGGGTCATCCAGAGTTGGACCTTTTTACGTCCCCACTCAGTGCAAAACTGCCCAGTTTCTGCTTGCTAGATCCAGGACCTGGAGTTTTCTGGCAAGATGCGTTGTCCCTCTCCTGGAGTGGGAGGTTCCTTTATGCCTTCCCTCCGTTTCCTCTGATTCAGAGTGTGCTAATCAAACTGCAGATGGAGGGGGCCAGCATGATCCTGATCGCACCATTCTGGCCATGGCAGATATGGTTTCCTTTACTGCAACAGCAAGGAACCGGAAGGCAGCGGACATCACTGCAGCAGACCCCGAGCTGTGGAGGACCCGGTCTTGCTAAGGCTTTTACAAGCGCTAAAACAAGTAACTAAAGGTATGCCATTGTTGCCTTATTTTTTGTAAAAGCCTTTTATTTAAAATATCCAATGTGTTGACTCGCATTGTCTCCAGACCTCTCTCTTTTTACCTAGAAGACTCCGACCGAAATTGGAGAACACCAGCTGCAGTGGAGACTGGTTGTCTGGTCAACAGGTCCAGCCGGTGTTGGCCTAGTATCAAAGAACACCGAAGCAAACATTTTGATGCTGAAACACCAGACATCTGGTCATCAGGACTCCATACAGTTTCTACAGTTGTTACTTACCCTTTTATCCTTACCTCATTTCCAACCTGTCAGTCTGGTGAGGCAGATGTTTGAAACAACCATTCTTAACTAAGAACTGTCTGTATATCACTCGGACGCCAGCCTGTTATGCAAAACACTGAATTCCTGTGTTAAGCAAGCAGTGACTTTCAGGCCAAACCCAGTCTACAAATCTGGCTCCCTTAAAAGTACTTTCACACCTGCGGTTGAGACCTGCACACATTGAAGGGAACAGTTCAAAACGAAAAGGATTTGGTAAAACTTTTCTTTTAAAGGCTCTTTTCCAAAACATTTAACTAATGTGCCACTTTGGATTTTAAGTGCACTACATGAGCACTTTTTTACTAACCTTTGAAACTCTTTGGTATTATCACCATTACCTGGCACTTTCGTTTTATGTTCTTTTAGTTGTTTTACTCAAGGGGGCACCAGAAAGTGTGTATTTACTGGCACCTGAGCGATTAACATTTATTTATTACTTATTCAGCACAGTTGCTCCAAATGTTTAGCATTTCAAATGCTTAAAGCACTTTAGCCTTAAACTCCTCGATATGGTTAACCGACCATCTGAGCACTTGAACAGAGTGATACAGCCTGACAGCCGTACCCTAATTGTGTTATCTTTTTGCACCCATCAGGGTCTTATTTCTGCTCACTATACTAAATAATTCTTAGAGTTATACAGGTTCTAGAGGCCAAAGGCCCATTACGAACCTGCCATCACTGATCAGTGATGGAAGTTAAATTTATTTTTATCCATATAGTCACCCAAGTTTATTTTGAACTGTTCCAGTGTCCTGCTCATCACTACATATCTTGGTAGTGCATTCCATATCGTTGGAACGCTATGTGAAAAAAATCTTTTCCTCCTCGTTGTTCTACTTGTAGTAGTCTTGAGTTGTAAATTATGGGATCTGGTGTTATTGTATGTTGTTTGTTTTTCAAGACAAACAGTAGCTAGCAATGAGTATCTTGGAATGCCTTAAATACAAAAATTAGGTCCCCTCTTAATGTCCTATATTCTAAGGCAATAGTTCTCAGACTTTGCCACAGTGAGCCTCCCCAAATCCATGGAAAAGATTTTGAGCCTCCCCAAAAAATTGAAATTATCTTGGGCCTCCCCAAAGAAAAATAACATACTGTACTTTGCGCAGTGCACCATGAATAAATTGAAACCCCTTTGAGTACTTGGCTCACATTCAGTTCTTTGTCTTATACTGATGTGCAACCTTTGAAAAAGAGCTTCTGTGATCAAAGGTGTTATCTGAATAACAAATAAAATAAACAAATATAATTATTCAGCTTATTGTAACCCCCCCCGGCCAACCTGTACTCTGCTATTTTAATTCTTGAACCATTGTTACCCCTTGTTGCAGTACCTTCATGGGTCAGACTGCTTTCTCTGTTTCCTCTCTATATGAAATAACCTTCCTATATACTTCGCCTCTCCCCATCCTTCCCTGCTCCTAAGCAACTTCTCAGGGATTACTTTGCTCCTTCCTGCTATTGCTCTTAGTGCTTCTGTGCTTAACTCTTGTATTTGGGCTGGTATACCATCAGGCAAAAAATTGATCAATTACCACCACTCATTATTAGTTTATTATTCATATTTGTTTGCATTATTGTTTACTGTGTATTTCTTGATTGTTTTACAGTTGCCTTTTGAAATGTATTCACTCCCTACTCTTCCCTGGGTACACCTGAAATTAGCCTTTCATTCACCTTCCCTTGTCACCTATTAGTAAACAAATACATTAAATTCACCTACTATTATCCTCTTTCAGTTTGCATCATCTCTTCACACAAAATATATAAAACTCAAAATTTAAATACAGTACTGTTTCAGACTTGCTTGAGCCTCCCTTGGAACAGGTTGGAGCCTCCCAAGGGAGGCTGGCCTCACCATTTGAGAACCCCTGTTCTAAGGAATATAAATTAAGAATTCTTAGTCTCTCACTGTAGTCTTTATTCTTCACACTACTGATTTTTTTGGTGACTCTGCGTTGGACTCTTTCAACCATTTATTTGGTCCCCACAGTTGTAGGAGTACAGAAAGGGGCACAATATTCTAAATAGGGTCGGATCAGACTTAAGGTATTACATTTGAGGCTATAAGGCTACAAGGGGTTTTCTCAAAGCCTATTTTACCTAGGTCACATAAGGGTTATCCAAGGCCTATACCAAAGCCTGCACAAAAGGCCTTATTGTGTTTGTCCCGAATACCAGCAGTCTGCATTTTGACTGTTAAATCTGTTTTGCTCCTTCGTGCTCTTGCCTTCCTTTTATCTTGCCTTGTTCATGTTTTGCTTTGGAAGTTTGTTACCGTAGCCAGAGAATCTCAGGTTTAGATCAGAACCCAAAACAAACTAAACGAATAACTAAATAACTGAGCACTTTACAGAGCACTTGAGCACTCCACATATTTATTTACCTATTTAATATAAATTTTCTAAACGTTTAGCACTCTTAAGTGTTTAAAGCACTTTAGCCTTAAATACTTAGGCCTTGTATAATTAATCACTTGAGCACTTTATATAGAGCTACACAGACTTGATATCTGTGTTATAACTGCTCTATAACTGTGTTATTTTTCGCACCTTATAGGGCCTTTATATTGGGCCCCTGTTTTATCCACTGTTTTATTTAATCACTTCACATGGTGTTACATTTCCGGCCATAAGGGCTTTACATAAGACCTATACATCTGCTGACTATCTCATTGAGGTTATTTCTCAGATTACACAAGGGATATTTAAGGCCCACGCCAAAGCCTATATCAAGACCCTTATTTATTGGGTCATCCTGCAGACTCGCTGATTATTTATTACTTTTTGTTTTACTGTATTATTAACTATCAATTTGCCTTGTGCCTTCTTTTACTTCTGCTTTTGTCTTTGCCTTGCCAGTGTCAGTGGCTCAGTAGGTAGCACACTCACCTCTGAGGCCAGTAGATCAGAGGGTTGTGGGTTCAGTTCCCATATCTGGTACTTTGGTTAATATCTCAGTACTGACACTGTATTGCAGCATGAGAGGGGTGCTGCACTTCTGAGGTGCCATCTTTCAGATAAGACGTTAAACCGAGGTCCCATCTGCCTGGATTGGTGGTAGTTCAGGTGGATGTTAAAGATCCCATGGCACTTATCGAAAAGAGTAGGGGAATTTTCCCAGTGTCCTGGCCAAATTTCCCTCATTCACTAAAAATACCACCAACAGCTTAATCTGGTTCAAGGTCAGTTGGCATTCATCTGTATCCCCCTCCCCTGGGTCGTGCCTGAAAATAGGCAGGATTTGTCTAGTGCACTTACCTGGTCAACAAAAAAAACTAAATAAATAAATTACTTCTGCCTTGAGACCAAGTTACTACAGCTAGCGAACTGGTGGTTGGTTCAGATTAAGAAAGATTAAGAAACCTTAAACGAGCAACAAAAGAAATAAAATATTAGTTTCAGTTGTTTATTATATGGATACTAGTTTCAATTGTTTATTATACAGATTCCCAGACCATAAATTAAAATGGTGTCTACTAGGAGTAGGAAAATTAGTTCACCATCTGTAATAAGAGTCAATACCCATTACACCTAGGAAGAGGAAAATGAGTAAGAACAAACGTACGATATCTGAATCAGAAACCATAGAACCTAAGGAAAAGGAGGAAAAAAATCAATCAAAAATCACTTTTTTTTTTTTTTAAAGAACATAGTCATAATTATAACCCCACTCCTATAGATTTATCCACACCAATAACTCTAAGGAAAATTAGAACTCTAGCTGATAATACTCAAAATGCAAAAATGATTGAAAGACCCTTAATTGATTAAATACACCTTTCTCCTTTTGACTCTTCCCTGGAAGGTATTACAATACCTACATACAGCTGAGAGATGAATAGTCCCTCTTTATTTAACCACAGCACCCCCTCTCAAGGTTCTATAGGAATTTTTTCCCCTGCCTTTCTGTCTTATAGTAAGGAAAATAATAGTCTTCAGAAGCAAGAAAGATCCCATCAGGGAAGAATGGAAGACTCTAGCAAATCACTCAAACCCAGTGACAATATGATCTCTGTCATACAAGACATAAGTATAGCCATCGAGGGATTAAAAACCCTTGTCCCCCATTTTCAGAGAAGCAATCTCAGCAACGCCCACACACAGAAATTGTGGGAGACAAATACTCCAGACAAAAATGAACTACCGATTTATCCAAACCAATTGCAAAACCCAGAAACAAGCCTCAAACATACTGATTCTAATGAAGAATTCATTTTTGACAAGAGAAAATTTCTCTCGACATCTATACTTTCTAAACAAACCCTCGAATTAGTTAAAATCCCCTGTCTTGCAAACATAGCAATTGTTGAAAATATAGCAATGTTGAAAGACGAAATATCGAATCTGAGAGCAGATGTGTTTTATAACCAGACCATAATAAAAAGATATATACAAACTAACTCAGCCAAGAGAGAATCTCTGAATCAAACACTTGAACAAGCACAAGTAGAAGTAGGTGAATTTACCAGCACCATTTTCCAAAGAAATTTCCTTCATCAAAAGAACCTCTGGGAAATCTAAATGTAACACCAAAAAAACCATAAAAACCATGAATAAAAAGAAGGGGACCAATGGAAGCAAGGAAAAAATTAAAAACAACAACAGCAGGGACAACAAAACTGTTGTGGCCTCCAACCCAAATAAAAAAAAATCGGCAACATATAGCAGGCTGGGATATAGTGCTAGAAGGAAAAGAAAATAAAAAGGCAGGAGAGGAGAAGGAAACGAGTGAAGGCTAAAGTTGTAACACGAGTTCAAAAAACCATTATGGAAGAGAATGAAATACAAGTATATAATATTGTAACATGTACCCAGGTGGAGACTGAGGTTTTTAATGTACTGTATATACACAAAAGGAGAATGAAGTAGAAATTACAGTAGCCAGAGACTTACAGCCCCAAAAGGATAGAATTTCGGATGGGGGAGAACTCAAACCAAAATGTGGAATATTTAATAGAGATTCATGGTGTTAACCAGTTGTATCAGGAAACCCAACAGAACTTAAAAGATTGGATAACTAAACATCTGTACTCACCTGAATTACAGAGGGGCATTTTTATAACTAAACCACCAAATACATGTATTTAACATTGTGTTCTTATTTTTTGTAGTACACAGGGCAAAGCAGAAAAAAATCTGGCAAAAAGGGAGAGACCTTAGTCTGAAGGGTATTCAAATGTTGCCACCACAATTAGTTCCTGTGGCACTGGATGATGAGTCTCTGGCTATGAAAGAGAGAAATGAAGAACCAGGAAACTCAAACGATTGGTATAAGAATTATTTAGAAGTAATTTCCAAGTATGTCAGTCTAAGAGAAACTTCATGGGAAACCAAAACACTTAACGTTTGGCTGGAAAGTCTTGAAGACAGACCCAATATGTAAAATAAAATCAAAAATAGCCACTTTTTTTCTCAAGAGCTTTGTGTGTTTCCCTTTCTAGAAAAAACATAGACTGGATTAAGGTTCATGATCAAGATAATGGCTGTACACAAATTGACATTACTTTTTCAAACCTAAAATGTGTAGAATTAATTCATAGACAGTCACCTACACTAGATATGATGAGTTGTTATGTAGTGGAAATACAAACATTAAGGACAAGATGTGATGGAAAAAAGAATTGGGAAATTGTAAATGTAGAGCATAAATATGACCAGCTAGAACTAGAGGGAGAAGGAAAATGACTGGAGGTAGGAAAAATGGATCAGACCCAGAAGCTATCAGAGATATCTGTTTTATCATGGAATATAGAGGGCCTGGCAATGAAATTAGTTGATGTAGACTATAGGGATTATTTTGAAAAACATGACATTCTTTGTTTTCAGGACACCTGGTGTGATGAGAAATGTACCCCCTTAATAGCAGGTTACATAGGATATTCTATTCCAGCAGAAAACGTTTTAAAAAAAGTGGTAGACCACGAGCCAGAACAGCAGCTTATATAAGGACATAATTGAATCTTAAGATTTCGCAAGTGCATTGTGAAATGAAGACTATGCTTCCTCTTTTGTTGGAATCGGAGAGTTTGAAAATGGTATTGTTAAATGAAACACCTATGAAAAATGCATTATCAGTTCATAACTGGACTAAGTTCACGCAATTTATAGAAAGTCTAATGATAAGTATTCCACTTTTCCACTGATAATCATAGGTGATTTTAACGCTAGAGTGGCACATGAGACTACACTTGCTACCCTACATCGAGATATTGTGTAAAACATGCCAGATCTAAATCCTAATTTAAGACAAATTAGGCAAGCTAAAGATACTAAAATAAACAAATAAAGCAGGAGTTTGTTACAAGCTATGGAAGATACTAATTGTTGTCTACTAAATGGGAGAACCAGAGGGGACTGTTAAGGAGAATATACGTTTACACCACCAGAGACCTAGTATGAGTAAATTTGGATACTAATAAAATAAAGTGTCCCTGGTAGTTATCGGAAGACCTGAATCCAGTTATTTTCCTCTTAAACTGATGATTAAATCTAATATTGAAAATACTATAAATATTGAGAACCAATATATAGCCCAAAACAGTGAAATAATCAACTATAGGATAATAAGGTGGGAGGTACACACCAAGAATACTAAACAAGATATACTCTACATGGATTATCTGTATAATTGTAAACAGAAAATAATCACAGACACAGAAGACGTAAGAATTACAAATGAGAACTGGCTGAAAATAACAAGCTATATTAGATCTTTTTTATGTGAACCAATTAAAAAGAGACCAAAGCAAAATAATTGGTTTAATGTAACATGCAAAAAAGCCAAAAGGAAATTGAATAATAAGGTGTGACTAACAGGGAAAAATCCAAATAAGGAAAGGTTGAAACAAAACCAAGAAAAATTTATAGAGACGTATTAAAGCAAGAAAAGAAGAAATATCAGTCCTGTATGTGGAACAAATTAAGACAAGCAGTACAAGAGAAAAATAACAAGAAGTTTTGGTTTATGGTCAGTCAAGGCTGTCAACAGTATGGCAAGGGTATTGAGGCCTTTATAACCCCTAATAGATGGGAAAAATATTTTCATAATTTATACTGTTCCCCTGATGAAAATCTTTCAATAGATCTGGAAGAAGAGACTCGGTATTATCCAAAACCATTTTACATAAAACAGGATGACATTTTGGCAGCCTTAGATGGTTTAAAAAATAACAAAGCTGTAGAGTCCAGACTCAGTGGCCGAAGTATATAGATATTTTCCAGATTGGTGAATTCCTGTTTTTCATATGATATTTAATAAAATAGTTCAAGGTGAAGAGATTCCGTGTAGTTGGAAGAGAAGCCTGGTGTGCCCTATTTATAAGAAGAAAGGTGGGATCCTTCAGATCCATTAATGTATAGACCAATCAGCCTCTTGGATACAGCCCAGAAAATTTTCTGTCTCATAATCCTAAATAGACTCCGGACATGGGTGGAGGAATCAAATGTATTGAGTGAATTCCAAAATGGATTCCGAGAGGGGAGATCTGCGATCCAACATTGTTACGTTTTATCACATTTGATATGGAAATATGTGAAAAAAACAAAAGAGAAACTTTATTGCTGTTTTGTCAGTCTCAAAACAGCATCTGATTCCATTAGCCAGACACTTTCATGGCATAAGCTGAGATCTTATAAAATGGACCCCACATTATTTGATGTCAGAGTAAGACTCCACCAAGATAAATGGTTACAAATAAAATATTATCAGAAAGGAGATTTAACAAAAGAATTAAAAACAAACCTTGGAATAAGACAGGGATGCCTATTGGCCCCTGTTTTGTTTAACCTCTGTATCAATTCCATAATTGAAAAGCTAGATAAACCAGAATTCCATTCCCCAAGCATTAAAAACACAAAGATCCCGCTCTCCCCCTTATTGTTTGCACTTGCGATAGAGCCTCTGGCTGTAGCAATCAGAGAATGCGGGAGCATACGGGGGATGGTAGGTCACAACATAAATTGGCACTATACTCGGATGATATGCTGTTGTTTATGAAAGACCCTAGGCGATTGGTTCCCCCACTTCTATCATTGGTAGAGGAGTTTGGGAAATTTTCGGGTTACAAAATTAATCTGGGAAAGTCAGAAATAATGTGGTTTAAGGGAGCTGGAGAGGAGGTAAGACAATGGGGACTCAAAGTGGTGTGGACGGGTCTTACATATTTAGGGGTCCAGGTAGGTAGATCCTTGGGGTCCCTATATAATTTAAACTATACCAAATTGATAAAAACTATCAAGGCGGATCTAAGAAGGTGGATGCAGCTACCCGTATCATGGCTAGGCAGAATTAATATAATAAAAATGAACATGCTGCCCAGGATTTTGTACCTTTTACAAATGCTACATCTTGGTCTGTCTAGGGAGGATGTGCATAGGTTAGAGAAGGCCTTCACTGCCTTTATTTGGAAAGGGACGCTCCCGAGGGTTAGTTTGGGGAGGCTAAAGGCAGATAGAGAGAAAGGGGGCTTAAATTTCCCGGATTTGGGAAACTGTTTTTTCGCTATACAGCAAAGATACATGGCGGACTGGGTACATAAGCCCAAGGTTGCCAGTTGGGTTGAATTGGAACAGGGAATGACCCAGAGTAAAATAACAGTATATCTCCATAGTAAAGGGCTAAGGGCATATAGGATGGGAAAAGAAGTTAACCCTCTAGTAGTGCAGGCGCTATTGGCCTGGAAGGCGTTAAGGAGGAAAGGATGGACACAAGGAAAGGAGACACTATTAATGCCTGTGGCGGGAAATCTCTGCTTCTTGCCAGGGTTGGAAGACATAGACTATGGGAAATGGGAACAGAAAGGAATCAGAAGTCTGGGGCACTTATTAGTGGGAGGGTGGTTCTGCTCATTGCAGGAATTGCAGTAGGTGGTAGGAGGCAGTAAGAGAGAGAGATTCAGGTATCTTCAAACTAGGGCATATATGGGAAGTCTGGGAAAGGAAAATAAAGGGTTGAATGAGGCGGACCCAGTGGAGGTAATGATCTATGCAGCTCAAAATCAAGAAAAAGGGTTTATAGGTCGGGCGGTGAAGAGAGGAAAGGTTATACTTCCTGATAGGACTGTAAGAACTAAAAAACTGTGGGAAAGGGACCTCGGTAGGGACATAACGGACAAAAATTGGAAATTTCTGCTCCCGATGCATTCTGGGATTATGGTATGCAATAAATATAAGGAAGCATATTTTAAATTCATTCACAGAGTGTATCACCCACCGGTGATCATGCATAAGGCACACCCTGAAGTATCACCCTTATGTGGAAAGTGTGGTTCGGGAAGGGGGACATATATGCACTGTTTCTGGGAGTGCCCGGTACTGCAGAAATATTGGAAGGAGGTGGTGTCCAGAGTGGGAAAGATTGCTGGGAGGGAGTTGCCAATAGACCCTCTAGGATGTTTATTTGGGGTGGAAGATGGGGAGGAGGAGGAATGGACGTTATTACCTAGGTGGATCAGGGTATTATATGTCCTGGCTCACCATAGGATCCAGACTACTTGGGTCTCACAAGTTGCACCGACAGTACAAGGGTGGTGGAGGATGTTGTTGCAGACATTGGGGCTTGAGAGGCTAACCTATGTGATGGAGGGAAGGGAGGAAGGATTTACAAGGCATTGGGCCCCTTTTTTGGTCTCCTTGTCAGAGGAAGAGAGTTGGATATTATGGGAAGGTAAAGTAGATTGAGAAAGAGCAGGATGAAGAGAGGTGGTATATAGAAAGTAAAAGGAAGGAGTAGAAAAAGGGGGGCAATGGAAACGCTTAAAGAAGATTAAAAGGGCAGATAAAAATGAATGAAAGAAAGGTTGGAGGAAATATAAGAATGAGAAAAGGTTTGGATGTATAAAGCATGAGTATACTGGTTGCACTTTCACTCTAATTTAATTTAATTTAACTTAATTTAATTTAGTTTAACTTGAATAAAATATAGTTTGTAATGAAATGAAAAGATTGATTACTATAATTTATAATGGTGGTAGTAGAATGAATAAGTTGTGTATTTGATTGTATGTTGAAGTTTGTTGAAAAATCAAATAAAAATATTATACAGAAAAAAAAAAAAAACACAAAGATACCTGTTCTAGCATTTGCAGATGGCCTAGTATTAATATCAAACCCATTACTAGGATTGCAGTGGAAAATAGATCTATTTTTTAGTTTATATAAAGAAAAGAACATTTCCAAAATTGACTACGGTCTCACAATCAATGGCTCCGCCACCAAAACTTCCCTATGAAGACTTTCCACAGCCCTAAACAAGGCCTACAGGCTCCTCACAGAAGATCGACGCACGCATACCTGCGTCCTCTATACGAAGACTTCCTGGCTTCAACTAAAAGATAGAATCAAACTCCAAACCTGTCTACTGTCCAAAAAAGTCAACCTTGGACTGGCACCTCCCGGGGTACAAAACATCCTCCTCTGCCCCGGCAAACCTGGCCATACCAGGGGCTCTGTTAACCAAATCTTCCAGGTATCCCACTGCCGTACTTCCCAGGGACAAAGATTCTTTGCGTACCGTGCACCCATCTGGCTAAAATTGCTCCCTGGTTCCATCACCTCAGTCTCCAAGCTAGGCCCATTTAAACATCAGCTAAGGCAGTACCTTATCCAGCACAGCATGTGTGACTGCTTCCTCTGAGTTATTGTACTGTACGCCTCAAACACCCACCACCCACAATGCATCTAGCCCTTATCATCCTGTTGCCCATATCAGCACTTATGCCCTGCTCACTTAGCCCCATCCATCTCCCTCCTCTTACCCTTATTTCCTCCCCTCTTCTTCCTAACCCTACCTTCCCTTTTCAAATGCCTAGGTACCCACGCTTCCTCTCCTCACACTTGCCTCCCCCCTACCTCAACCCCCCCACCCTGTCATTTTCACTACCTCCCTCGACAAAGCCTCTGACTGCCCAGCCCTGCTTCCCCTCCTCCCTCCCCACCATATCCCTTATCACCCCCACCACCACCGGACAAGGCCTCTCGGCTGTGTACAATCTCTTGGCAAAATGATGGGTCACCGCCCTCCCCCCCCATCCTTTCGTAACTTACCCATACCCCTCCTTCCTGTCTATCACTTGACAAGGCCTCTTGGCTGATTCTCTGTCTCTTACTCTTGCTCAAATTCTCTCCTCCTCTTTTGTATTGACCTGGCATACGTTGTACAATGCCAGTAATTGCTACTGTCTGAGTTCGCTCTTCTCCCAACTTGTGTATATTCTTGCTATGTTGTATTCTCTTGTGACTTGAAACCTATGTAAATGAGCCTGGGCTCATAGGTGTAAATCCAAGATCTTAATAAATAAAATAGATTGACAATAAACAAGAATAAAACTAACCTTTTAGCGTTTGGTCACAAGCAGAAGAAAATGCCTTCTTTATACATAGACAAAAGAAAGTTTGCTAGTGTGAAAAGCTATTTATATTTAGGAGTATGCTATACCCAAGATACCGAATGGACGGAACATCTTAAGTTAACTCATCATAAAGCAATAACTGCGTTTAATGCATTTAAAAGACTCACCACACAGATGGGGAACGGATCAGTAAAGAGGCTATTAAAAGTCACCAAAGCAAAAATAAGAGCAAGCATACTATATGCAGCAGAAATATGGGCTCCAGAGAACTTTGAAATGCTTGAGGTACAGTTAAATAAATTCTGTAGATATATTCTGAAGGTTCCTTGGGCTATCCCAGCTCTGATTCTCAGAGCTGAATTAGGATAGCTCCCACTTAAAACATACATTATAGAAAAAAGGATAATATTTTTACTAAAGCTGTTATTGCTACAGTAACATAGAATCCCAAGAATGTGTATTGAAGAAGTTGATTACACAATGAAGGGGACTACTGTGTATTTCCAATGATTAAATGTTTTTCCCCCAGGTATATCCTATGGGTTTAGGTGATCTGTTATGTCAAATACTCTACAGGCCATTTGAGGAGATAGTGTTTCCGGTCAAAGGAAGGATGAAGGATACATTCAATTCTAGAGATGGAATTATTGCATACGTATAAACATTTCAGTTGGTATAAAAAACTAACAAAATATCCACAATTTGGAGCCATACCTTGTGCTATTGGAAGACCCGGACATAAGAAGGATAATAACTAGATACAGACTAGAAATATATGTCTGTAGACATATATATTACCAGCAGAAACAGATGGGTATTGATGATGGTTTATGAAAATGTAAACTTAAAGGTTCCGAATGACTTGAAACACATTCTCCTAATTTGTCCCTTGTATGAAAAACCTAGAAAATTATTGTTAGGGCCTGTATTGTCAAACCTTGGTTTCCCCTCGGATCAAATTTTAATCTATTTATTCAATTCAAATGAAAAAAATATTTTGTATGGACTCTGTCGTTTTTTATTGTCATTGAAATTGTAAAAATATATATGAGGAATAAGAATATCTTATTTTATATAGAGGTGCAGCTGATTTATATTCTTTATATTTTTACCAATGAATGTTAACGTAAAATGTATGTTGATTGTAAAAACCTTGTATCGAACAGTAAAGAAATGTTGTACTTGTACGGCAACAGTTAGCGGAGGAACCTCCAGTCCCTCTGCCTCTCTGAAGGAATCTGCTGACAGGCTTAGGAGACCCTGGTCCATCCCAATCTCAAATCCCTTTGTTTGCACACGCCCAGTTTGGGGTGGCCCAGAGGGTGGCGGGCATCCTTATGGCAGCTTGGAAGCCTTCCACTAGAGTCACATATGACATGAAGTGGAAGAGGTTTGATATCTGGGCTGCAAAACATCATCTGGACCCTTTTCACTTGTCCAGTGAGCCAGACTCTGAACTACCTGATATCTCTGTCTGACTCAGGTCTCCAGTACTCCTCCCTCAAGGTGCACCTTTCGGCTGTCTCTGCCTTTCATGATCACGTGGGCACATGCACCGTGGCTCAATTGGATGTTTCCCATAACTTTCTCAGGGGCATCCTCAATCTGAAACCTCCAGTCTTTCCCCCTGTCCTGGCTTGGGATTTAAATTTTGTTTTGGGGAAGTTGACCTTGTCTCCGTTTAAGCCAGTCACGACTTGCGAGCTACGCTTTCTTTCTTGGAAAGCATTATCTTCGGTTGCCATTACTTCTGCTCAAAGGATTTCTGGCTTCAGGCTCTCTGGTGTGTTAGGAGCCTTATTTGATTTTTCACGTATTGCTCACGAAGCCTAAGTTTCTCCCTAAGATGGTGTCTGAATTTACCCTGAACCAATCTATCCACCTACCAGTTCATTTTCCTGAGCATGTCAATCCAGGGGAAGCACTGCTCCGTACATTAGATGTGTGCAGAATTATAAAGTATGATCTGCTCCAAACTAAGGAATACAGAAACTCGAAGCAGCTTTTCGTTTCTTAGCACCCCAGGTAGAGAGGGTGTTCAAGTTTCTAAACAATCTTCGTCCAAGTGGTTGGCACATTTTATTGTGTTCTGCTACAAGCTTGGCAAAGAGTTGCCAGGGGTGGTGAAAGCCGATTCCGCAAGGGTCATGGCTACCTCTGTGGCCTGTTTCAAGGGGGTCTCAGCAGCTGACCTCTGCACTGCTGCCACCTGGAGTACCCTCCATACCTTCACTAAGCACTATAGTCTGGACATTGCCGCTTCAGCCGGGCTGTCTTGCAGGATCTCCTGTTCTAAGCATTGGTTGGTCTTCCTCCCAGACTGTCTTGCTGCTTCTGTAACTGCTTGGGACTTGTTCCTATGGTGTGACCTGATAACTGAGATACCCCGAAGAAAATAGGGCAGTTATGTAAGAACTTACCATAACAGTAGATCTTCTAGGGGATCTCAGTCATCAGGCCTGCCTACTCTCCCACAATCCCCTTCTTATGGGGTTCTTCTCTCAGAACTGGTTTACTGGTGTATGCAGACTTTTATTTTGGCCTGGGCACCTTTCTGTCTCCTCGGTTCCCCATGGCATGGGTTTGCTCCCTAGTCTCCAGGGGAAAGAACTGAGGAGAGACCGGGGCCACTCCTGCCTTTATAGGGTTGGTGACATTGATGTGGGCGGCCCCAGTGGTACTGCTGAAAATCTTCTGTGTGGATCCTGCTTCACCGACGGTGAAGTTCCTGCAGTGTGACCTGATGACTGAGATCCCTGCTAAGATCTACTGTTGTGGTAAGTTCTCACGTAACTGTCCTTTCTCACACAAATACAGACATGAAACTAGATTTAAAGCAGCAGTGCATGGTAGTAGTGAAGATTTTGATCTATACTTTTTTTTATTCCGGTTCCTTTTTATTCCGGTTCCTCTGCCAAAATATGAGCCTCTTCAACTCCCCTACATATCAACTACGAAGATGGCTCCCCTCTCCCTACCGTGACCTCCCTCAAATATCTTGGAGTGATGCTTGATCCCCAATTGGACCTTGGTAGTCATATCCATAATGCCTGCAGTGGGGTAAACCGCCAAACTGGGATGGCCTACAGGGCTCGGTACAACCTCACTCCAGCGGCTACGCTTAGCTCTTGCCAAGGGAGTACTGCTTCCCTCCCTCAGCCTCTGGCTCCTCACTTGTTGCTCATACTTCTAAGACCTCCTAAGCAAGTGGAGCCTGGCGTACAACAATATCTGTTGTTTTGCCTGGCCGCCCGCCTCACCCATCACTCTGAAGCTCTCACGTGAAGCTTGGCTGGTTATCCTGCAAGAATCACCTTAACTTTAGCACTGGGTGCCTCGTGAGTAAGTACTTAGCTCCAGCACCCCTCGGAACTGGCCCAGTTTCTTGCTCCTGCTGACCTCTCCCCACCTGCTTAGATCCCAGGGCCCCTGCCTACTAAGTGTACCCTATTTCCCGCACCAACATGGGGACGGAGTTTTGCTGTCCATGGCCCCAGGCTCTGGAACTCCTTTCCTGAAAAGTCCGTACTGCCTCCCTCTCACAAGAGTTTCCGGACCTCCTGTGGGATCATCTTAAGGTGGCTTCTGCTGTGAATGTCCTAAGCCTCCTTAGCCTCCCGGTGTCCACTGGTGCGGCTTCTTCTCTCCTGCTCTGGCGTCACCACTCTTGCGCTATGTCCTCGTCCAAATCCCTCCCTTGCTTGACCGGCGCTATGATGTTACTATGCTCATAATCCTCACCAGCCCTGTTGGTCATTGAATTTATCTCTAACTATACCTTGCCCCAGCACTGTATCTGGGTGTACCTTCCACGTAAATGTAAAAACTGTAAAAATTGTCTTTTCTCCTGTTTTTGTACCTGAATGTATTCGTCTGAACCAATTACTGTATCAATGTACCTGTTGTACCCTTTTGTACTCTCCCGGGTCGTTCCTGAAAATAGGCATAAAACTTGTCTAGTGTACTTACCCGGTAAACAAAAACTAAATAAATAAATAAATATCAGATTGTCCCTTGTCTCCTGATTTGTATGATACCCTTCTTTCCCAGTTTTGGATTGGCTGTAGCACTTTTTTCACATTTGAAATAATAAAAGCAGCATTCCTTTTAATGTGGCTCAGCCCAGGTTTTCATCAATACTGTATTTTCAGCTGCTTCAGTACACTACTTGTCCCATAAGGTCAGGGAGCAATGCCTGCTGCATGCTAGTTCATTGTAGTCACACAAAAAGTCATTTTAAAGGGACACTGTTAACCTGTTTTTCATCATATTATTTATAGTTGAAACCTCCCATTTTATGATTGCTTACCCACTCTAAAATTCACTGAAGATGCTGTTTATTTTATCTGTCTCCTTGTTTAGTAGAACTAAAATGTATGACAATGTATATTTATAAACAGCCTTGTTTTTGTTTACAATCCTAGCTCTGTTCTTACTGCATACTTCCTGGGCATTAGAAACACACCCAGACAGTTCAGTCACTCATAAGGAAGTAGCCTCCTAAACTCCCACAGCATCATGAGGTGCTAGAATGTTTTGTGGGTGTTCCCAAGTCCAGGAAATATGTATTTGGAGCTGATTAAGGAATGTAAACAAACCTGTTTGGTGTGATAACACCAGTATGTTGGGCAGTCTGTTTTTTACTTTTGTAAAGAAAATATGAGTTAAAATCAAACTACCAGCTACATCAACAATCTTTACATAATATTGGCAATCATGAAATATGTTATTTTAAACTTGGGACATTTTGAGACCTAAGGGGGTTGACAGTGTCCCTTTAAACAGTGGTTGTTCAAGAACCACAGAGACAAATGAAGAAAACCTGGTCCAAGGATTATTAAAAGGAGAGTTCCTTTTATTATTTCAACTGTAAAACAAAAGTGGTAAAGCAGACTCAAATGGGGAAAAAAGGATACTATGTAAGTTTGGAGATAATGAGCATTTTAAAATGGGATATAAAAGTAAAGGTAAAAATGTTCTCCAGTATTTATGCACTGCTGCTTTAATTTGGATTGTTTTCTCCTTTGCTATACCCTTGCTATAATTTTTTAATTGGGCAGCCAATCATATGAGGAAACAGCCAGTTTAAAGAGCTACTATTGCAAAACATGTACTGTAACTGTTTGATTTAAAGATCAGCTGGGGTGTGGTTGTTTAGATGTAACGTGGGAAAGTGCAACATATTAACATCTACAGGCAAGGAATCTCTGTGTCAGTGCAGCTGTTTTGTGTTTTAGCAACTAGAATCTAACAATAATGCCTATTATTTATTTATTTCAACATATCTGAATTGCAAACCTTTGAGTCAGAGACTCCTTTACAAAGGCTCCACATCATAGAACAAAACAGTAGCACAATTAGGGATACAGGAGAAATCAAAACCAAAACAGTGATACAGCAGTAAGAAAATCAAGCTTGTTATGCAATGTAGGAGACATAACCAGGGCAAAAGTGGGTGAACCAAGGTAAACAGAAAACAAGGGAGACAAAAGGCAGGATGTGATCCATTGTCGAGGTAAAACAGGAAGCACAGGAGACCTAAAGGCAGGAAGTGATCCATTGTCAAGGAGAGGATGGCTGAAGGGAGTGGCAAGTCCTTGGGATGTGGAGGGGGCGGGAGCCCCCAGCTTACTAGTAGCAGTCACAGGCACTCGTGGAGTGGAGATGATCCCTGAGGAGGGCTTTGAAGCTGCCTAGTCAAGCTTCATAGGTTATGGCTCTGTGTTCATCCAAAGAGGGGCTCTGTAGCTGAAAGTTCTCTTGCAAAGGGTAGTTCTGCACTGAGGAATAAGGAAGGGAGATTTGGAGGAGCTGCATGTATTTTTTTAGCAAGGGAGTAGGTTGCAGGAGGGCGGAGAGACCTGGGGGAGAAAGCCTGGGGGAGATCTTTTTGGCGAGGAGGCAGGTTTGGTACTTAAGCCTACCATCAGAATTGAGCCAGCTGGAGAGATTATAGAGGGAACAGACTACAAATTACAAATCAATGAATTAATTAACTTACTGAATTTTGTTGACTGGGTTGGCCGACTGTGATTCAAAGTCCCTTTTTTGGGGTGACCCAGGTTTAAAGGGGCACTGTCAGCTTTACCCTTCGTTTTTTGATTATTTTCTATCACTGGGTTGCTATGCATATAACTGCTGAATGGTCACCGTAGAAAGTATCCAAGTAAAGCACACACGATTCCGCTTACCAATTTTGATAAAATCTGTATTATTTGTAACCTTGCTGTCCCGACTGAAAGTCTCCGTACACCGGAAGCGAGTTCATGGCGAGAGCGCGCAGAGAATGCGCGTCTACCTATAGCACGGTCCCGTCATGCATAATTTCACATGCCCACTGTAATAAACATAAATTCTGTTAATGCCAGTTATTCTATATATTTCTTGGTATTTGAAACCAAAAACCGAGGGCTTGTTCTTGAGCAAAATAATTTGAAAAACTGGTGCCCAAATCCTGCGCATGCATAGTAGCGCTCAGGTAAAAGATCCCACGCATGCGTGAGAATGAGCTGCTGCTGCGCATGCGCGGGATTTGAGCACCAGTTTTCCAAACTACTTTGTGCAAAAACGAGCCCTCTGTTTTGGTTTCACATACCAAGAGATATATAGAATAACTGGCACTAACAGAATTTATGAGTTTACTTCAAGAGGGCTCTTGCAGCAGGTAATTACATATAGGACTGACATCGGCAGGCAGCAGGACCCCATGGAAAAATTTCTAGCTAGCAGTCTCTGCCGAGGGACCGCCGCCACGTCAGGTGACCGCGTCAGGAGACGTCGGTATAAAGGGGCGGTCCCTCATGCCCGCCTTCCAGTTCTTTCCCGCCGTTAGCTCATGCCAGCGCCTCGCTGAAAAGTTCCCTGCTCATCAGGCTCTTTCGTCGGTATTTTAACCGAGTATTTTCAATTTTTTCCTATGATCCGTCAGGTATTCATCGGTGTATGTCGTCCCCTACACCCGCTGAGCACAAAAACAAGTGCGACTCATGCGGCGCCCAACTCCCGCACAAGGACGGCCATTCCCTGTGCCTTTTTTGCCTAGGCCCCAACCATCTGGTAGAGAAGTGCCAGCACTGCCTTAGTTTTAATGCGGCCACCCGGAGAAGGTGGCAGCAGCCCCTGGAGACCCATATTTTGAAAAAGAAAATTAGCTCCATGGAGAAAGAATTGAAAAAGCTTCGGCAGACGTCAGCTTCCCCTGAAGGCCATCGCAAGAAAAAGGACAAAGAAAAGCACCGGGACAAGGGCTCCTCTCCCACCGCGACTTCCTCAGGAGTCGCCGTGCTAAAATAACGTTCCCCCCACGAGACTGCTCCACGATGGTACGCCTTAGAGGCTTCTAAAGAGCGCGTCCGCTACCCTCTGACTTCGCACCACGGGCCCCGTGCGAGTTTGGAAGCCTCCGCTCCTGGTAAAGCCGTGGTTTTGCGGCGTGCTGGTGCGAGCGGCTCCGATAAGCCGGACGTAGGCTCCTCCGACACTCGCACGGAGAAGGTCGGTAAGTCGCCCAACCCTTCAGGGTGACGCGCGGCCCCCATTCCGCCCGACCAGGCTGCCCCTCCATCACGGCCTGTCTGTGGCGATGGGTCCTTTAAGTCGGACGCTGGTCCCTCTGGCACCCACCCGGGTCCTGCTGCTAAGCCGCACGTCCCTCAAACTCGGCCCAGAAGGAGCACAAATAATTCTGATCACTCCTTTCTAGCCCAGGCAAGTTTGGTTCTCTCTTCTGCAACAATACTCAGAGGAATCTCCTCTTCCTCTTCCGCTGTCACGAATTTTACTGACCCAGGATCAGGGGACCCTGGTCCATCCAGGTCTCAAGTCCCTTCAGCTACATGCGTGGCTCCTGCAGACATAGCTCAAGCCCACTTTGGGGTTTCTCCCCAGGTGGCTGAGATCTTGGTGGAGGCTAGGAAACCCTCCACTAGGTCTACGCCATGAAGTGGAAAGCGGTTCTCAATCTGGGCAGCTTCAAAGGCTTGAGCCTTTCTCCTGCCGGTTAGGCGACTGCTGGAGTACCTGCACCACCTCTTGACCTGAGTCTTGGTCACTCTTCTCTGAAGGTACACATGGCAGCCATTTGGCCTACCATGTCCCTTCGCAGATAGGACGTTTGCTCAACTGGAAGTCTCTAAGACTTTCCTCAGAGGGTTCTTCGTTTGAGACCCCTATCAGAGTTCCGCCCTCCTTGGGATTTGAGCTCGTTCTTGAGAAACTTACTTTGCCTCCTTTTGAACCGGCGGCCTCAGCAGACATGAAGTTCCTTTCATGGAAGATGCTCTTCCTAGTGGCCATTACCTCTGCTCGGAGAATTTCTGAGCTCCAGGACCTGATGTGTAAAATCCCGTACTTGATTTTTCACAAGGAATGTGTGGCTCTGCGCACCAATCCCAAGTTTCTCCCCAAGGTGGTAGCGGAATCTACATTGAACCAGTCCATAGAGTTACCCGCTTTCTTTACGCAGTACTCCAATCAGGGGGAGTAGCTGCTTCACACTGTGGGCGTTCACGGATCCTGAGATACTACACTAACAGAACAAAGGATCTCAGAAAGACTGATCAACTGTTTGTCTCTTTTGCACCCAAAAGAGAAGGCAATGCTGTTTCCAAGCAATGCCTGTCTAAATGGTTGGCTCATTGCATCACCTTCTGTTATGACAAGTACAACAAGACCCTTCCGGGTCAAGTAAGAGGACATTCCACCAGAGGGGTCGCTGCCTCGGCAGTATGTTTCAAGAACATGTCAGCAGCAGACATCTGTGCTGCCGCTACTTGGACTTCTGTCCATACATTTACAAAACATTACAGTTTGGATATTGCCTCTCACCGTAGAGCAGGCTTCGGGCTCGCTGTTCTGCAAGGCCTCCTTTCTTAAGGCGTTCACAGCTAGAGGATCTGCTTTGAGTGGCTTTCCTTCTCCCATGTGCTGCTTCTTGTTCCAGACTGCTTGGGACTCAGTCCTATATGTAATTACCTACTGCAAGAGCCCTCTCTAAATAAGATAGTACAGTTACGTAAGAACTTACCGTAACAGTAGATCTTCGAGAGAGGCTCTTGCAGTAAGTAATACCTTCCCGCCCTCCATCCCCCTAAGCTTTTTCAGCTCCTTTTCCAGTGAGGGAAATATCCACTTCTCTCTCGTCCGGCCTCTTGTGGCCTGTGGCAGGAAAGAACTGGAAGACGGGTGTGAGGGACTGCCCCCTTTATACCGACGTCTCCTGACGCCGGTCACCTGACATGGGGGCGGTCCCTCACCAGAGACTGCTAGGTAGATGTTTTTCCGTGGGGTCCTGCCGCCTGCCGACATCAGTCCTATGTAATTACCTACTGCAAGAGCCTCTCTTGTAGATCTACTGTTATGGTAAGTTCTTACGTAACTGTACTTTTATTACAGTGGGCATGTGAAAATATGCACTTCTGGACCGTGCTATAGGTAGACGCGTATTCTCTGCACGCTCTCGCCATGGACTCGCTTCCGGTGTACGGAGACTTTGTCGGGACAGCAGGGTTACAAATAATACAGATTTCACCAGAATTGGTAAGCAGAATCATGTGTGCTTTACTTGGATACTTTCTACAGTGACCATTCAGCAGTTATGTGCATAGCAACCCAGTGATAGAAAATAAGCAAAAGACGAAGGGTAAAGCTGACAGTGCCCTTTAATCACATACAGGCATAGCAGAAAGACTTCGTACATTCAAAGACAACAGTGAGTTACAGTAGGTCATATACTTCACATTCAATATTCAGTACATGCAAAGGCCATAATGAGTTACAGAAGGTTGCAGTACATACACTCAGGATTCATTAGGGTTACAGAGTTGAGAACTTAGTTGTAAACACATCATAGGCCTGGCAGACCATACATTATGCAGACTAACAAGGACAGCTTCAAATAGTAGATTTTGCAAACCAACATTTACATTTCATAAGACTAGATCTTCTTCGGGGATATCTCTGTCATCAGGTCACACCTATGGAACTTAGCTTTCAGGCACTAGGATCCCATGGAAGCTTTTCTACAGCAGACTACTTGGGGTAGCCCATGCTAACGTCAGGCTCTGACATTACTCACCCTATAAAAGTGTGGGCGGCCTCTCTCCCTCCTCAGTCTTTCCCGCCATCGACCATTTGTGCACAGACTCCGTGGAAGCTTCATCACTCAGTTTGACCACCATTTTTTCTTACCTTTTATTTTTGTCATCAAATCACTTTTATTTAAAAGTGATTCCTTTCTCCTTTGTATGTCGAGAACTACTCCTTTGACGGCTCTTTTCCGTCACTGTCGAAAGAAGATCTCCTCCACTGATGAACACCAGCTCTGTGTCTGCTGTCTTGGGTCTAGCCATAGTGTCCACAGCAGCGAGTTCTGCCAGAAATTCAACCTCATCACCCAGGCTAATGAAACAAAACCCTGCAGAAGTTCCTCATGGAGCAACAGGTAGCCAGCGGGGAACAAGGGACTTCTGCGCCCCCCTCCCCAAGTCACCGGTGTCTTCCACAGGCTACCAAGGCCCGGGACAAATCCTCGGAAAAGCACTTTCAGTGGGATAAGGTACAGCCTAAGGACAGCTTCCCCCCCATCGGTGATCCCAGTCCCTGCTGGATTCTTCTTATTCTCCTGGGATCACTCGGTCGACAGCTTCAGCATTGGCACCCTGCCCCGTGCAAGCCTCTGTTTCTTCCAGGCCCCCCACAATGGATTCCTCTCCAACCCATCAGAGGGCTGTGGATCATCGACCCCTACCCCACTGACGATACATCTTGAGCCTCAAGGTCCATCAGCACCAGGCCTACCCGCTACCTCTTCAGTTATCAGTTTATCGTCGGACCAGGGCCTCACGCTCCCTCCGTCGACACCAGTGTTGACAACGCTTTTCTTCCCTGCTGTCGACCTCAATACCATTCTAACCTCCATTACTACTTCTGTTTTCCAACAGCTAGTGTCATGGCCCAAGCCGTCATCAGCTATTTCAGCATCAACGCCTATTAGGCCTGCGCGCCCCCTATACAGTTGTTGGCGCATTGTTCATCGGTCCCTGCTCCAGAGCTGCCCAACATCAAAGAGTACCACCATCCTGATCTTATCCTTCCTGAGGAAGTGGTGAATGAGGATGAAGTTGATGTAGAAACCTCTGACAGGTTCGCTGTCTCTTCAGGGAGTGAGGAGTCTATCAAGTACACTTCCAGGTCCCCCCTGAGGACCTCTCATTTTTCAATGTCATGAAGCAGCTCTCCTCCACAGTGAGTTTCCAAACACAGAAGGAGGAATCTGGTGGACTTCCTAGAGATCCATGAGTCTCCACCAACAGTTATTCCTCCCCTGCTGCCAGCCTTAAATGATGCAGTCACTGCAGCATGGCGCAGGTCCTGTATGGTGCTAGCCATACCCAGGAAGGCCGACAAGCTTTATCAGGCACCTCAAGGGTTGACCTTCTATGCGGCCCAGCTGAGACTAACTCTGTGATCATTAAACAGCTCATGACAGGACTAAGGCCCCTAAGCACCTTAGCTCCCTGCCCTCCAGCCAGGAGTCCAGAAGGTTGGATCTTTGGGGCAAAAGGACTTTTGCCTCAGCCACCCTTGGCCTTCGGATTGTCAGTTATTTGGCTGATCTTATTAATTACCAAAATATCTTTTGGAGGATGGGCAAAGCCGCTGCTCAGGCCCTCCCTGAGGATTCTCACAAGCAGGAGCTTCTTAAGGTACTGCAGGCCTCAGAGGATGTTAGCAAACACCTCCTCAGAGCCACCTATGATATGGCTGACACTACACCCAGGGCAGCTACCTCTGGCATTTGTCTCAGATGGCACTCCTGGCTGCGGGTCTCTGGCTTTGCCAGTGATATCCAACAAACGTTGTTAAATGCCCCTTTTATGGGTCACAGACGTTTTGGTCCTGATGTGCAGGACATTATTAATGAGCTGCGGGCTTCTGGTAGGGCCATTCGGTCTGTCTACTTCTTGTATCATACCCAGCCCAGGAGTAGACCGTGGTCCTCCTAGCAGAAGGTCTCTCACAAGTCAGGTCCTGGAGGCAAGCCTCAGGATAAATGCAGAGCCAGCTCAGCCTTGCCTGCATCCTTTTCCCCTGCTGGCCCCTCTGCCAAGCAATCCGGAGGTGGGAGTGCAGCCCCAGCTGCTGGTTCAGCCTCTGCCTAACTCCTTGCCAGACCCCCCCCTTCCTTAAGTCAGGAGGTGGTGATTGGTGGCCGATTCTCCCTCTGCTTGTCCTGATGGAGAACCATCACAACTGATGCTTGGATCCTGCAGATAATTGAACAGGGCCATGCTCTTGAGCTTCTGGAGCAGCCTCCAGACATTCCTCCTAGTCCCCCTGTTGTACCCTCTAGACCACACAGCGGTTTTTAGGGAGGAGATCCTCACCTTGCTGTGCAGACAGGCTATAGAACCAGTGCCCAGGCTGCAAAGGAACAAGGGATTCTACTCCAGGTTCTTCCTTGTTCCCAGAAGAACAGGGGACTTAAGGCCCATTCTAGACCTCAAGGAGCTGAACCTTTTTATCCAGTACAAAAAGTTCTGGATGGTCACTCTACATGGCCTTCTTCCTTTGCTCAAGCAGGGCTACTGGCTATGCTCCCTCGATATGGATAACTGCATATCATTCTTGGCCCCCCTCACAGGCGATACCTGTGGTTCCTGTTCCGGGGGTGAACATTACCAGTTCAGGGTCTTGCTCTTTGGCTTATCCTCTGCACCAAAGGTCTTTATCAAGTGCTTAGCAGCTGTGGCAGCAGCCCTTCGGCGCGAAGTCCTGTATGTGTTCCTGTAACTGGACGACTGGTTATTGAAAGCCCAGTCCAGGAAGCTCCTATTATTGACTCTAGAACGCACCCTGCAGTTGTTCCACTCCTTGGGCATCACTGTCTATTGGCCCAAGTCTGTGGTCACTCCTTCTAAGAGATTGCAATACATAGGGGCAGTTCTGGACTACTTAGGGCAAGGCCTTCCTTCCTCAAGACAGGGTGGACTCCCTTATTGCCCGGGCCCAGGGAGGTGGGTCCGAGCCAGCATGTCCCAGCCAGAACATTCTGCAGGCTACTAGGCCTCATGGCTGCGGCCATTGTGACAGTCCCTCTGGCCAGGTTGCACATGAGGATTCCACAGTGGACCCTTAGGGTTCAATGGGACCAGCACTCTGACGGTTTAGATTTAGATCAGCTGGTCCTTGTCTCCTCGCCAGTATGCAAAGGGCATCTCTGGTGGATGTCTAGTCTCCTAAAGGGAGTCCCCCTTCTTATACCCGCTCCGCAACAAATCCTCACCACAAATGCTTCGGGTCAGGGTTGGGGGGAGACCACCTAGGCCCTTATCGGCTCCAGGGTCTGTGGTCCTGATGGGAGGCTCACCTCCACATAAATGTTTTAGAAATGAGGACAATTCTGTATCGCCTACAGGCCTTTCAGAACCATCTCTCTCTCCAGGTCCTCTGATGGTGCAGTCGGTGGTCTTTTACATCAACAAGCAAGGGGGGGACCCATTCTTACCCTCTGTGGCAGGAAGCAATGCGGGTCTGTTACTGGGCTCTAGTTCACGGTCTAGAACTGTCAGCTGTCCATGTGCCAGGTGTCCAAAACACTTTGGCGGACAGCCTCAGGCGGTCACAGTCCGAAGTGCACTAGTGAAAGCTGCTGACCTCGGTCGCAGAAGATCTGTTTTACAGGTGGGGTCATCGAGAGTTGGACCTTTTTGTGTCCCCACTCAATGCAAAACTGCCATGTTTCTGCTCACTAGATCCAGGGCCTGGAGTTTTCTGGTGAGACGCGTTGTCCCTCTCCTGGAAAGGGAAGTTTCTTTACGCATTTCCTCCCTTCCATCTGAATCAGAGGGTTCTCATCAAACTACAAATGGAGGGCACCACCCTGATTCTGGTGGCCCCGTTTTAGCCGCAGCAGATATGGTTTCTTTTACTGCAGCAATTGGCTGTGCAACCACCACTTACCCTGCCTCTCTGCCAGGACCTGTTGACACAGGCATATGGGACCCTGGTCAATCTAGACCTCGGGTCCCTCCATCTGCATGCCTGGCTCCCAAGGACATAGCCATTGCTCAGTTTGGGGTGTCTCAGAAGGTGGCTGATGTCCTGGTGGCTGCCAGAAAACCTGCCACCAGGGCCACTTACTCTATGAAGTGGAAGCAGTTTACTATCTGGACCGCTTCTCACCACCTGGACCCTTTCGCCTGTCTGGTGAACCAGGTTTTGGAGTATCTCCTGACCTTGTGTGATTCTAGTCTGAAATACATCTCCCTTAAAGTGCACCTGTCTGCTATAACAGCTTTTCATGTGCCCATTGATGGCCCAGTGGTGGCACAGTTGGATGTGACCCATACTTTTCTGAGAGGCTTTCTCAGCATGAAGGCTCCCATCTGTAATCTGGTTCTGGCTTAGGACCTCAATTTTGTTTTGGAGAAGCTGAACCTGCCTCCTTTTGAGCCAGCCGCGTCTTGCGAGCTACATTTTCTGTCATGGAAAGCGTTATTTTTAGTTGCCATTACTTCTACTTAAAGAATTTCAGCGCTACAGGCTCTTGTGTAAGCAGCCTTTTTGGGTTATCCACAAAGACAGTGTCTCTTTGCATATTAATCCCAAGTTTCATCCTAAGGTGATGTCTGAGTTCACCCCAAACCAGTCCATCTACCTACCTGTTTATTATCTGGAGCATGCCAGTCCAGGGGAAGCATTGCTCCATGCTTTAGATGTGCACAGAATTTTGCATCACTGTACACACCGTACCAAGGACTGCAGGAAATACAAACAGTTATTTGTTTCTTTCGCCCCTGGTAGAGAGGGCGCTCCAGTTTGGAAACAATGTTTGTCCAAATGGTTGGCCAACTGTTTTATTTTTTTGTTACAGGAAGTATGGCAAGGAACTTCCTGGAGTTGTTAAGGGCCATTCCACCAGGGGCATGGCCACTTCAGTTGCCTGTTTCAGGGGTGTGTCTGAAGCCGAGATTTGCACTGCTGCCACTTGGAGTACTGTCCATACTTTCACCAAGCACTACAGTCTGGACATTGCATCCCAAAGAAGGGCAGACTTTGGCCTTGCTGTGCTTCAGGGCCTTCTTTCTTAGGCCTCTGGCTTCCTGACACCCAGACTGTCCTTACTCATAGCACTGCTTGGGACTCATTCCATAGCTGTGACCTGATGACAGAGCTATCCCCAAAGAAGACAGAACAGTTACATAAGAACTTACCATAACAGTAAATCTTTGAGTGAATCTCTGTCATCAGGTGATGCCTTCCCTCCCTCCATCCCCCTTTTCTCTCTCTTGCTCGCGCTCTCTCTCTCCAGCTCAGCTGTCCTGTTGCTCTAGCCTTTCTGCTCACTGTGCACCTTTTCTCTCTCCTCAGTTCACTGGTAGGACTCCTGTCACTCATGGCCTCCAGCTAGGGAAAGAACTGAGGAGGGAGCGGATCCTAGTGCCTGATGGCTAAGTTCCATAAGTGTGACCTGATGACAGAGATTCCCTCAAAGATCTCCTGTTACAGTAAGTTCTTACCTAACTGTTCTGTCTCATTAAAGGGACAAAATGTCAGCGATAGCAGGTATATTAGTTGCACTCAAAGTAGGAGGGCCTTAAGCCCTTTCTTAAAACCCCTGAGTGAGGAACGGTCTTGTAGAGTTGTCAGGAGGTTGCTTCACAGGAATGGGGTAGAGTTGGCAAATGAACTTTTCCCTGTGTTGGATGTCACACAGGGTACTTCTAAGAGCATGCAGCTGGAGGACCAGAGGATCCTTCTGTGGGGTTTTGCAGCCAAAACTTCCTGCAGGCTTAGAGGAGTAGTGCCTCTTATCAATTTTAAAGGCCAGACAGAAAAGGGAGTACTCCAGTCAACCTTCTAGTGAGGACCAGTTCAGTGATTGTAGAACATTGCAGTGGTGCTCCCTAAGCGAGACCCTGGACTCAAAATGACCAATTTTGTGGTATAGCATTTTAAGCTTGTGCATTTCAGAGCACATAACAGTTAGAAGAACTGAGACCCCATACAGCAGGATGGGGAGCAGCGTGCTATTGGCAGTTACTAGCTGTGACTCCTTGGTGAAGCAGTTGTTTAGCTGACAGAAGCACCATTTTTTGGTGTAGAGACTTCATTAACTGAGCTACATGTGTTTGGAAGGTTACTTCTTGGTGCACATATACCTCAACCACTTTGATATGAGATCCGAGCAGCATGGTAAGGGATGACATGTGTTGTCTTGTTGAGGTAGAAGACTTGGTTTGCTGGCCAAGGCACCTAGCTTCACCTGAGCTCTTTCCTTCTAAGACTGCTTGAAAGGCAGAGTAGAGAAACTTACCAGAGCAAGGGAGAAGGATTAAGACTTAGTTTGGCTAAGCAGATTTACTGTGTGGTGGTGTTTTTAATTTTTACTCACAGGGATTGCTACTGTTTGTTGCTAACATTTCATTGCTTTATTTTTTCTCTGATTCAAATTGTTGTTGCTGGTATACCTTCTTCTGCATTATTACAAGGTGTGCCTACAGGTGTGTGCTAACAGATTACTGCTGTAATCTTCTGATTCAAATTGTCTTTTGCAAGGTATATCTTCTGTTACTGCTTTATTTTTCTCTGTAGCAAAGTGTTTCTTACAGGGTATATCTTCTCTGAAATTACTGTATTACAGGTGGAGCTTACATTTTTGTGACTTTTTTATCATTGGGCTAAGCAAAATTACTGTTTGACACTGGTTTTATTTTATTCTTGTTTGTTGAAAGGTTTGTTGTCTCAGAGGTGTTTCAGTCTCCTTCTCACATTGAAGGAGCTAATTGCTTTCCTCCCACAGCTCTTCCAAAGGATTAGGTGTGTATGTGGGGGTGGAGCTGGCAAACTGTCAGTAATTTCCAACAGAAAGAAGGGTTAAAAAGTCAGGTTAGTTGATATCTTGGAGGTAGAAGACTTGGTTTGCTGGCCAAGGCACCTAGCTTCACCTGAGCTCTTTCCTTCTAAGACTGCTTGAAAGGCAGAGTAGAGAAACTTACCAGAGCAAGGGAGAAGGATTAAGACTTAGTTTGGCTAAGCAGATTTACTGTGTGGTGGTGTTTTATTTTTTACTCACAGGGATTGCTACTGTTTGTTGCTAACATTTCATTGCTTTATTTTTTCTCTGATTCAAATTGTTGTTGCTGGTATACCTTCTTCTGCATTATTACAAGGTGTGCCTACAGGTGTGTGCTAACAGATTACTGCTGTAATCTTCTGATTCAAATTGTCTTTTGCAAGGTATATCTTCTGTTACTGCTTTATTTTTCTCTGGAGCAAAGTGTTTCTTACAGGGTATATCTTCTCTGAAATTACTGTATTACAGGTGGAGCTTACATTTTGTGACTTTTTATCATTGGGCTAAGCAAAATTACTGTTTGACACTGGTTTTATTTTATTCTTGTTTGTTGAAAGGTTTGTTGTCTCAGAGGTGTTTCAGTCTCCTTCTCACATTGAAGGAGCTAATTGCTTTCCTCCCACAGCTCTTCCAAAGGATTAGGTGTGTATGTGAGGTGGAGCTGGCAAACTGTCAGTAATTTCCAACAGAAAGAAGGGTTAAAAGTCAGGTTAGTTGATGTCTTGGAGGTAGAAGACTTGGTTTGCTGGCCAAGGCACCTAGCTCACCTGAGCTCTTTCTTCTAAGACTGCTTGAAAGGCAGAGTAGAGAAACTTACCAGAGCAAGGGAGAAGGATTAAGACTTAGTTTGGCTAAGCAGATTTACTGTGTGGTGGTGTTTTTATTTTTACTCACAGGGATTGCTACTGTTTGTTGCTAACATTTCATTGCTTTATTTTTCTCTGATTCAAATTGTTGTTGCTGGTATACCTTCTTCTGCATTATTACAAGGTGTGCCTACAGGTGTGTGCTAACAGATTACTGCTGTAATCTTCTGATTCAAATTGTCTTTTGCAAGGTATATCTTCTGTTACTGCTTTATTTTCTCTGGAGCAAAGTGTTTCTTACAGGGTATATCTTCTCTGAAATTATTACAGGTGGTGCTTTACAGGTTTTACAGTTTTATCTAACATTAGGATAAGCTTTCAGGGTTACTGCATTTGTTGTTGACTGATTGTTTCTGCTCTTACCTCCTTGTTCTTTCGTCCAGTGGTTCTTCTTTTTGGCAGGGAAGGGCCCAGCCACCCACCCACACTACACTCCTTTTATAGGGTACCACAGTTGTAACATTTCCTGTGGCAGAACAGGAAGAGGCGGATCAGTGGGGCCTCCACAAGGTGATCTCATTTACAGGGCACTAGTAATTTAACTTGTTATAACAAGTTAAACAAAGCACAATTAAACCATTACTTGCATTTTTTTCCTTCTAATTACTCTGACTAGGTTACAAACCCAGCAACTTATTTGGAATGGATTTCATTAACTGCAGGTACTGTGGAACAATTTTCAGAAGGACAGTCTTACAGGATTTAGGACACTGTCCTACATGCTGGGCCTTTGGAGATCTTAGGTCTCAGCTCCGGCAGCATGGGCAGGGTGCCGCCTCAAATTTCATAATGAAGAGGAAATACATTATAAGAACCACCCGCCATTTCCCCAGCATCCAACAGAAAAACCTCGACCGCAGAGGGTAGTTGGTCCAGGAGGTTGGCAGGTGGTTAGGAGGAGCAAATCAGGTGCCCCATCACTCTGCTCTCCAACACATTACCTCCAAAACCATATAAACACTACAAACAGGTATCTGCCTCTATCTCTGAAATCAAACAAAGGGGCAGGGGACACTGCAGAGCAGGACACTGCAGCACAGGAGCTAGCACAACAAAATTTGCCCAGATCAGGAACCAAAACAAAAAAAGCAAAAAGGAAATCCAAAAAACTTCTGATCATAGGAGACTCCATGATTCGGGAGTTGATACCCATCTCCAGCCAGGGTAATGGTCAGATGTCTCCCAGGTACATCAGCATGGAGAGACACTGACCGCATAACTAAAATTGTTCACAAAGCAGGAGAAAACATTGATGTCCTAGTACACATAGGGACTAATGATCTTGCCAGCCAGTCAGTTGTGGAGACCAAGGAACACCTGACCAGGCTGGGTGACAAACTATCATCTATTTCATCCGGCATCTCCTTCTCTGAGATCCTGCCAGTCTGGGAGAAGGGAGCAGATGGACGGAAGGTCAGAGAAGGGGAGATAGGGGAGCTAAACACGTGGCTCAAGGACTGGTGCCAGGAAAAAGGACACAGATTTGTAGGGAACTGGCAACAGTTCTGGGAGCGAAAGTTCTTTAAATTTGATGGACTGCATCTGACTAAAGAGGGAGTCAGTGCATTGGGGCAGAAGTTTGACGTCTTTGCAGAATATTTAAACTAGCAAATGGGGAGAGGGGTGCAGCACCCCATACGTCGAATGGGAAGAACACCCTTCCCCCCTCAGCTAGTGGTCAAACAGGAATTCAGCGTGTTTGCCGTTCATTTGCATCACCAGGTAAGAAAAAAGGTTTGTCTCCCCATACGATGCACAGGGGTAATGCCAAACTTCACCCAACAACTAACACACCAAAATCTGGCCAATGGAAAATCATGTACAAATGCTCACAGCCTGGGAAATAAGATCCCAGACCTGCAGGCAATAATGTCAGAGGCTAAACTGGACATAGTAGCAATTAGTGAGCGTGGTTTACCAGTAACCACACTTGGGAGACTTCAGTACCTGGATATGTATTGTTCAGAAGAGACCGAGGTGCAAAAGGGGAGGGGTGGCCCTGTATGTTAATGAAAATATCAAAGCTACAGAAATTCAGAATACACATAAGGAGCCAGAAGAACTGTGGGTCACCCTGGAAACAGGTAATGGGACAGCCATAAGAACTGGGGTTGTCTACAGGCCCCAGACCAGAGGAGGACATAGACACATTACTGTTAGAAGATATACAAAACATGACAGCTAAAGGGAGGTTCTGATAATGGGAGACTTCAACATGCCAGATACAGATTGGTCAATACCAGCAGGAACATCTGCCAGAACTAGACTCATAGTGGATTCCCTGCAGGGAGGGCCTCAAACAACTGGTACAGCAACCCACAAGAGACAGGGCTATCCTAGATCTAGTACTGACTAACAAAGAAGGGATCACAGATCTCCAGGTAGAAGGTCACCTGGGGCCAGTGACCATCACATGGTATGGTTCAATTTGGCTACTACATCTAAATCATCCCATTCAAGGCAAAAATATGGGACTTCAGAGGAGCTGACTTTGATAAGATGGCCAACAGAGTTAAGCTAGCCCTGGCAAAAGAAACACAGGTGAGGAGGTACAGGCAAAGTGGGCAAGCATTAAGGATACAATACTTGAAGCAACATCCCATTGTGTTAGACAGAAAAGGAAGTGCAAAAGAAGAAGGAAACCACTTGGTTCTCAAATATAGTAGCAGAAAAGGTCAGAGCCAAAGGCTGGCCTTCAGAAAATATAAGGGAACACAGCGGGATGAAGATAGGAGGCATACCAAACTGCCCTAAGGGAAGCAGGTAAGGCAGTAAGGCAGGCAAAGTCCCAAACTGAGGAAACACTAGCATAACAGTAAAAGAAGGTGACAAGACTTTCTATAGATACATTAGTGAAAGGAGAAAGTCCAGAGGGGTATTGCTAAGCTAATGGAGAAAAGGGAGCATGTGAGGAGGAGGACCCTGTAAAGGCATCTATCCTAAATAGATACTTTTGCTCAGTATTTACTGAAGAGAAGGTAGGGCAGGGCCCACAGCTCAACATCATGGACACAGGGGAGGAGGTGAGCACTACTCCCTTCACAAAGAAAGGGTCCTACAAGAGCTTGCTAAGCTCAGGGTGGATAAGGCAATGGGACCTGATGGCATACATCCCAGGGTACTTAAGGAGCTAAGGAGGAACTAGCAGAGCCATTAGCAGAACTGTTTAGTGAGTCTCTGAGCACAGGAGAGGTCCCAGAAGACTGGAGAAAGGCTCATGTGATCCCACTCCACAAGAGTGGTAGCAGGAGGAGGCGGGGAACTACAGACCCGTCAGTCTTACCTCAGTAGTGGGCAAGATTATGGAGGCACTCCTTAAGGAAAGGATAGTGCAACACCTGGAATCCATAGGGCACAGGATCCAAGACAGCATGGGTTTACAAAGGAAGGTCCTGTCAAACTAATCTCATAGATTTCTTTGACTGGGTAACCAGAGTGGTGGACCAAGGGGAGCAGTTGATGTAGCCTACCTTGACTTCAGCAAAGCTTTTGACACTGTTCCACATAGAAGATTGATAAATAAGCTAGGTAGGCTCGGGTGGGTCAGAAGTTGGTCAACTGGGTGGCAAACTGGTTGACTGGCAGAAAACAGAGAGTGGTGGTAAATGGTATACAGTCAGAAGAGATGCAAGTCACAAGTGGGTACCTCAGGGATCAGTCCTGGGGCCAGTCCTATTCAACATCTTCATTAGTGACCTCGCAGATGGACTAGAGGGTAAGGCTTGTCTGTTTGCAGATGACACCAAGATCTGCAACAGAGTAGATGATCCAGATGGGGTGGGCAGAATGAGAAGAGATCTGGATAAACTAGCAGAATGGTCAGAAGAGTGGCAACTGGGATTTAATGCAAAGAAGTGCAAAATCATGCACATAGGGAAGAGAAACCCTGAAGCCACTTATAGGCTGGGAGGGAGTTGCTAGCAGTCACAAAGGAAGAAAGAGACTTGGGCATCATCATCACTGATGACCTAAAATCATCAAACAGACCTCTAAAGCAGTAGGTAAGGCTAGGGGGGTGTTAGGGTGTATTAGTAGAGGTATCACAAGTCGTAAGAGGGAGGTAATAATCCCTCTGTACAAGACATTGGTTAGGCCCCATCTGGAGTACTCGCGCGGCATTGGAGGCCACACCTTCACAAGGACATTAACCAAATTGGAGGCAGTCCAGAGAAGGGCAACCAAAATGGTGCAGGGACTGCATCAGAAGACATATAAGGACAGATTAGCAGACTCAATATGTATACCCTTGAGCAAAGGAGGAGAGAGGTGATATGATCGAGACATTTAAACACCTTAAGGGCATAAACAAGGTGAAAGAGTCTAACATGTTTAAATATAAGAAAAATAGCAGGACAAGAGGACACAGCATGAGATTAGAGGAGGCGATTAAGGGGAATGTGGGAAATTCTTTTTCACAGAAAGGGTGGTAGATGCATGGAATGGCTTACCACAAGAAGTGGTGGCTATGAATACAGTGCAGGGCTTCAAACAGGCATGGGATAGGCATAAGGGAGCAATACAAATGACTATGAATAGATAGGTCACTGACAGAGCAAAGGCCGATGGCACATTTATAAGGTAGAAAAAGAAATGGGCAGACTGGATGGGCCTTGCGGTCCTTATCTGCCGTCAACTTCTATGTTTCTATGTAACCCAAGTGCCTGGGGCCAAACAGAATGGCCTTGGTCATTTTAGCATTTAAGACCAGTTTGTTGACCATGAATCATTTTTCAGGTTCTCCAAAACTGTTTGAGAGCTGACAATTGATTTGATTGTCATTTTTGGAACATCTATACAATACAGCATCATCAGCATATAGCAACAAGTTAGCCCCACCACAGTTGCCTGGCAAGTTGTTTACAAAGAGAGAGAAGTGCACCCTTGCAGGACGTAATTGCCCTGCCTGGGCACCCTTCCATTTTACCAGTTGCATACCGTTTGACAGATAATCTGAGTACCACCAGTATGACAGACTGTCAAGGCCAAGGTGTTTCAGTTTAGCTAACAGAATACTGACTGACCAAGTCAAAGGCTTTGGTGGGGTCTTTGAAGACTGCACCAGTCAGCTGCCCTTTTCCGTTGCACCTAAAATGTATGTGGTCAATCTCAGCAAGGCTATGTCTGTCCCATGGTTGTTTCTGAACTCATGCTGTCTGTCTGTCAGTCAGTAGGCCTCGCTGTTCAGCATAGTCCTGAAACTGATTATAAACTAATCCTTCCTGTATTTTGTCCAGGGAGCAAAGGTGTGAGAAGGAGCGTTGGTTTACCACAGACTTTTTAGGGCCACCCGTGTATACAGGCACCACAAGGGCCACCTTCCATCTAGTGGGAGTACTTCCTTTCATAACAGATCTATTTAAAAAAAGAAAAGACAAAAAAAAAAAAAAAACATGGCAATAGGAAAGGCAATAATAGGGGCAGCCAGCTTTAGTAGTTTCAGTTCACATTTGTCAAACTCTGCGGAGCCTTCTGCTTTAAGTTGCTTTAGAAATATAGCACACAGAAACATAGTTGTTGGCAGAAAAGGATCCTTAGGCCCATCCAGTCTGCACCTTGTCAGTGCCTGTTGTATCACTAATAAACCTAATGGGTCGTAGGTGTCACTCCCTCCCCCAGTTCATCTAGTCAATATGCCCCTCTGCCTATCCCATGCATGCTTGAAGCTCCCCACAGTCTTTGCCCCACGACCTCCTCTGGCAGGCTGTTCCAGTCATCCACTGGCCTTTCCATGAAAAAATATTTCTGCACATCTTTCCTAAACCCCTTCCTCCCCTTAGCTTCATTGCATGCCCCCTTGTTCTTGTGCCTTCCTGTCTCTGAAACAGATGCTCCACTTGCACTTTGTTCATTCCTGTGAGGTACTTGTTTGTTTCAATCATGTCCCCTCTCACTCTTCTCTCTTCTAGGAAGTACATGTTGAGTTCCTGCACATGTTCCTCATATGGCTTCTTTTGCAACTCCCTCAGCATTTTGGTTGCCCTCCTCTGTACTGCCTCCACACTTTCAATGTCCTTGCAGAGGTGTAGCCTCCAGAACTGGACACAGTACTCCAGGTGGGGCTTCACCAGTGAGCGATACAATGGCAGCACCTTCTCCTTCCTCATGTTAGAAATCTCTCTCACAGTGCACCCCAGCATCCTGCTAGTCTTTCCACTGCTTTGTCACACTGCCCAGCCACAGGGTCATCAGATATGATGACTCCTATGTCTTTCTTTCTTTCTTGACTGTAAGCCCCCCCATATCTTATACACAGCCCCTGGATTCCGCATTCCTAAGTGCATAACCTTGCACTTTTTGACATTGAAACCCAACTACCACCTATTCCTCTAGTTTCCTCGGATCCCTTTGCATTTCTCTCCACCCCTTCCCAAGTGTCAGCCCTGTTGCAGATTTTTGTATCATCTGCAAAAAGACATACTTTCCTCTCAAGCTACTCCCCAATGTTACTTAGGATCTTGACCACCTCTTTCCAAATTACCAGCCTAAAATGAAAATCAGGAGCTTGGCTCATTGTGACTGGTTAGGGTAGGGGGTTTCTGGGGGGACCCAGGAGATTGATTCTTGAATCTGTCCAGTTCAGTGAAAAAGGCATTTAGTGTTATGGCAAAAGCAAGTGGGTCGCAGTAACATTGTCCATCCACTGCAATGTCACCCTAAGTGGTGTTCATACGGCCCATTAGGAGGGCATTCATTTGTGCCTAGAATTGTTTTAGGGTCAGAGTGATTCTTGTCTTAGTGGGTTCTGAGGTACTTCTTTTTGCAGCTATGCGGTCCTTTTTATGGCATTTCTCAATTCCCTGTACTGTTCCAGTTAGCTGTGAGGCAAGAGATTATGAAGAGCCCCCCTGCCCTGTCTGCTTCAGAAGCTTCTTTAGTCCATTTCCCATTCATTTGGACTGTTGCCCTTTGACTCTGAGCTGCTTAAAGGGGACGTGCTTGGTGGCAGAAGAGAGGAAGCTATTTATAAAGAAGTTGAGGGCTCGGTCAATGCTGGGAAGGTCCTTGATTGTGGCTCAGTGAACCCATGATAATACAGAGAGGAAGGAATCAATATTGAATGTGGAAAAATCTTGAGCCCAGAATGTCCTAGGGGGTGGTTTAAGAAAGTTCATTTTCCATATACAGAATATTGGTGCATGGTCACTAAGGGAATCTGCGAAGATACCAGAAGCTCTGATTTTGTCCAGTTTTGAAACAAGATCCCAGTCAAGGAGGGTATGAGTTCCAGTTTTATTGTTCCATCAGGTAGGTTCCCTAATAAGCTGGAAGAGCTGGGTTTCGAGTAAGGCAGTCTTAGTGCCCCCCCAATCTCAGGGGTCCAGTTTATATTGAAGTCCCTGAGGAGTATTATTTCCCCAAGGGGGTAGGTCTGAGAGTGCCTTTGTGAGGATATCAAGACAGTTGACACTACTTGTGGGGGGTTATAGATGCAATCCACATGCAGGGGCTTTGTATTACCTAGGAGTAGCTTTACAATGATAGCCTCATATTCAGAGTTAGCAAGCACAGGAATAGTCAACAATGAGGCCTTTAGGGTGGACCTGACATAGATGAGAACCCCTCCACCTTTTTTGGGGGGGCCTGTCCTGTCTGAAGGTAGTAAACCCCAGGGAGTTCAACCTCATGGGGGAGCATGAGGATCTGAGCTAGTTTTCAGATACAGCTGCCACATCTGGGGAGTCCACGTCAGTCCACCCATTCAATTCTTGGAGTTTGGGTCTGAGACTGTTAATAAAATTGCATAATCTCATATGTGAATGGTGCACCAGAAATCAGAATTTATGTAAATGATGGAATGTGGAACTAAGTTCAAACTCTGCAGTGTGGTCACAGTCCTACTGGCTTAATGCCAGATTTGTTTCTACACTTGAAGAGAGCAAGCACCCTGGAAACGTCTCCAGCCTTCTGGTCTACTTCTTTACTTTATTAATGCATTTTTATTTTCAGTTGTTTCTGTTTTCAGTAACTGTGCTTTAGGGTGTTTAAAGAGTTATTTTTTAAAATGTTGTGGTTTCTCTAGTTCCCAGTTGGTTCCCGGGAACTGGGGAAGACCACCCTTAAACACGGTTCCTACATGAGGAAACTGAAAACTTTTGGTACTTAAACCACTTTCACTTGTTTACTCTAAATACTGTTTTTTAGCAGTTTTAAACAGGAACTGAATAATCTTTTTCTTAGATGCTGTCAGTAGTTTGTCATGACTGATAGGCCTTAAAAAAACAAACAAACAAAAAAAAAAACAAGCCCACAGGATTGATTCTACTTTTCAAGTTCCTGGCAAGGGCAGACTGCCACAAGCTTTGTTTAAGGTGCTTGGGTCCAAACCATGATTTAAACAAAACTGTGACCTCTGTTTAAAGTTATACCCTGAAATACAACATAAAAAGGCTGAAAAAAGAAACACTTATGGCTTGTCGGTATGCCTCTGTCTCACAAAGTACAAAAGGATCAGAGGGATTTCCAAACAATAATGGAAAGCACACATCAGAGGGTTCTTCTCATAAGCACCAGTTCCTGTCAAAATGCACAGAAAGAAAAGATAAAGCTGCTCAGCCATCTGAAAGGCACGGCAAAGATTATAAAGATACCAGGATGTCTGAAAGGGGGACTCCGATTCCAGTGATGGCAAAAATATAAATAAAAGAGCCTCATAGTAGGTACTGGAACCAGTTCCTGCAAAGAAAAAGCAAAAAGAACAACATGTCCCTGCCATACCTCCTGCAAAGGATAAGGAGCAAACAGTGTGTGACAGGGTTGAATAAGGCCCTGTCCCATTTGTTACACAGAAAGAGTTAAACGTGAGGATGCTACAGAGCCAGTTTCCAGGACGGCCGGATCTGGCATTTGTGCTCATCTTGAGTTCAGCTAAACACTCAAAAAAACACAAAAACAAGCAAGAAATTAGATGTACTTTAGACAGATCTATACTCCTTAAAATCTAAGGAACAGAAGCATACCTTTTTTGGTGATGGGACACCCGAGGAATCAGCAGGGGCAGCAAAAGCATCCCCAGCCTGACGAGAATCTGATAATGCCACAAGTGTAGCGGGGCCCAGCAGCAGTGGAGGATCGGAACCCCTGTGGCAAGCGATGGTTGAAACAATGTGGGCGATGGATGCTAAAATAGAACGTACATTGGCCAAATTGGAAACTCATGATGTGGCTTTAAAAACATTGTCTGGATCAGTAGCAGAACAAGAAAAACGAACGGTCTCCACACAAGCAGTGGTGGCTACCATGATGTGGGAAAACTCTCAGCGACTGGAAACCCTGCAAAATGAAATGCGAACAGGGAACCTCAGACTGATCAGTTTCCCAGAAGGAGTCAAGGGTGCCAATCTACTTGCATATATCATATAGTGGCTTAAAAGTCTTAAAATGGTGCCTGATGATTTTAAATGGGACTTATTAAAAAGTGCATACAGGATCAACCCTAGAATTTGGTCACCGAATACTGCGCAGCCACAAACTGTCCTAGTACGCACCGTGGCCTCTGAAACACACGATGTGGTGCTCAGCGCTGCAAGAGTGGCATACGTGTTACCCATCAGTGCTTCAGATATAAAGATGTTCCCGGATCTATCCTTCCAAATGAGGGCAAGATGCAAGAAATTCGACGAAGTTAGACAGAGGCTTCGATCTTTGGGAATAACACATTCGTTCCTTCTTCCAGCACGGCTCCATATAAAGTACGGGAGGATGAGCTGGCAGTTTTCGGACTCCATTGATGCTGGCAGATAGATGGAAAAGACTGAGGCTGAATTTGCGGCAAGGACCAGACCACACGATGGGGAAGAGAATTCAGAAGACGAGGGTTGACCCTGAGGTTTGGAAAAGGATTATGTGTTGGACACTGCAGCGACTTTAAATTATCAGTGTAATATTTACCAAACTTTATTGTAATAGTTTGGGGCCATAGTTTTCCCTCCTGCAATTTTTAAGGCTTCCCCTTAGTATATGGAAGGGCTTGATGTACAAGTTGTCCTTCTTCACATGGCGTTTGCCATTTCGGTTATTTGATCGGGACGGGAAAAGGCACAGGAATAAAATAAAGTGCAACAGTATGTCTTAAAACCTGTCCATATAAAGTCATGATAGTTATTGATTTCTTGTTTAAAATGTTCTAAAAATGCTGTATCTAAATATTCTTACTGTGTATCTGCATGGAGTGCTGGGCTTAGAGAGAGGACAGTGATCAGCACTAACTTTCTTGTTTTTCAAGTTTATTCAACTGGTTAATAGCAAACTCTTAACATGTTTGCGTTTTACACTAGTGTTGGACATTCTCCCTTTTGGAATATACCAAGCCATTGAAGCGGCTAGCATCTCTTGGACCTAATGTTCATTTTTAGGAATTAAAATTCATGGATCCCTCCACTCCTACTGTACAGGATTATGAAGCCATTACATAATGCGTCTCATTAATTTCTTACTGGATAGCCAATTGTTGTTTTAATATCTAAATTTTCCTGGTGCTTTGTATGAGGATTGATATTGTTTAATTTTTATTTATACAATCTCGGATTACAATACCTTTGAGCACAAGGCGGTTCATTTACAAAGGTTCCACGTCAGTGGGGATAGGAGAACAAACAAATAAGGGGTAAAGTAATGTTACAGAAAATCAACAGTGTTACAGAAAATTAGTCTGCAATATTTACATACTTTAAATAAAAATCAATTAGATGAGAGAGGAAGAGGGCAAAGCAAGGGACCTAGAAACAGTGCAGCCCAAAGGCCTTATCGTAACCTGGCAAGATAGGGAATGGGTACTCAGGGTCGAGGCAAGAGGTGTTCCCCAGTTGTAAACAGGAAGGGTAGGGGTAAGGGGGATGTTTTTTTGTCAATACAGAGAAAATAATAAAACATAAATTCCCCCCCAAAAAAAGAAAGTTAAACGCAAGGATCTGTTCTATCCTTTCCTTTTTTTGTCTTTTGTGTGTCTGATTGCACAATCAAATTTTCTTGTGAGAATTAGGAACTGATCTCTTTGACAGTCTCACGATCCCCCCCATCTCTCTGCTTTCACTTGCTGTTTCTGTCTTGTCTTCCTCCGTGCGTATCTGTGGTTGTAAAAATATATGTGAATCTGTATGCGATACTGGGATCCCTTTTTTGAGACTATATAGTTATACTGCTGGAATGAATGCAAAAAGCTGTTTGGAACTCGTGGGGTTAACCTTGAGATGCAGCTTAAGCTCGTTGGCAGAGTTGTCAACAGGAGATCAGTTCAAAGACACCATGTTGTATTTGTTGCACCTGCAAGGAAAGAAACTACCGAAGTTTTAATACATTTTGTGAGAAACAGGATATCTCCTTGGCTGGTCCACCAGCGCAACAGCAAGGCATCCCTGTGTGACACTGACATCCCGGGTTTGAGAACAGACTAGGAAGTCGGAGGGCTGGTCGGGCGGAGAAGGATTGAGCACCCGAGGAGCGGCTGTCCTTCTCAGGGAGAGGCGTGCATCTGGTGTGTAAGCGGCTCCGGCAGAGGCTGGGACCCACAATGATTGGCAGCCCAAAATGTATTTATTTATTAAATTTTGATAACTGGTAAAGCCTTACTGGCCCAAGGTCCCTTTTCAGGGCGACCAGGGAATTACATGGAATAATACATGGGGTAGCATACAGCACAGGTACATTACACTAGACAGCGGGAACATAATACATAGTAGTTTTAAGCAGTTACATTTAAGAGGTAAGACATAGTAGCTTTTAGCAGTTAACATTTCCTGGGTAAGCTCTACAGATGGGGTGCAGTGCTATATAGATGGGGTGCAGTGATAGTCGCTATTTCCATATGAGGGAGAGGGTGGGCTTGCACGTAGGAGCCTCTCACTTTAGCAGTTGCATATGGAGGTGACCATCATATGAGCCTTCAGCCTTGTGCGGAAGGTGTGGGTAGAGGTAGCATCCTGAACACCAGGGGGCAGGGAGTTCCATAAGGTGGGCGCTGTGATGGTGAACGACTTACCCCCCGGCTTGGTTCTAACCGTTGTTCTGAGGAGCCTAAGGTTTCTCTTTTGGGCAATGAGTCCAGTGAGGCTGGGAGGAGGGGATGGACTGAGTAGTTTGAGTGTGGCAGAGTAGAGGGTATTGGAGCCGGGCCTCCCAGGAGGGCCAGTTTAGTTGGGACAGAGTGTCACAGTGGTGAGCCCGGGAGCCGGATAGGGTGGCGAAGTGAGCCACCTTGTGATAGAGAACTTGTAATCTGTTCATCTCTTGTTTGGCATCTCCCTGTATCACCGGGGCTGCATAGGAGAGGGTAGGGAGGAGGGCGCTTGTGGCAATGGAGGCCCTGGCATGGGTATCAACTAATCTTTCAGCCTATACAAGGTCCGAGTTTGGCGTGAATATTTTAGTTACCTGGTGAGCATGATCCTTGAGGAGAAGCACTGATCCAGGGTGAGGCCACGGTATTTTATCGATTCAACCACCTCAAGTCTTTTTCCTGATTTGGTCATCAGCCTGAGATGTGGGCTTCTGTCCCAGCCGAGGGTTCTTGGGCCAAATAGCATGGCCTTGGTCTTGTTAGGGTTAATGATCATTCTGTTGGTGACAAGCCATTGCTCAAGGGAACCCAGGTCTTCCTGTAGCCCGGAGCAGAGATCTCCCAGATTAGAGGAGGGCCGGTATATGACCGCGTCATCCGCATACTGTACCACTGAGCTACCCCCACAGTGTTTACTGAGATTTTTTATGAAAAGAGAGAAGAGAAGGGGCCCAAGGATAGATCCTTGGGGCACCCTATCCGTTAGGGGGAGAGGCTCCGACAGGGAGTCTTTCCATTTTACCCTCTGTGTCCTCCCTGTGAGGTAGCTGTTGAACCACGATAGGGAAGTGGCTGTCTAACCCAACCTGGCTCAGTTTTGTAAGGAGCAGGTTGTGGTTTACAATGTCAAAAGCCTTGGAAAGGTCAATGAAGACTGCCCCGGTGGGGGATCCCTTGTCCAGTTCTCTGAGAACATCAGTGTAGAACTTGATAAGCGCGGTGTCAGTCCCATGATTGGTTCTGAAACCGTGCTGGGAGGGGGCAAGTAAATGGTGGAGTTCTAGGTTGTCCGTAAATTAGTCTCTCTTGAATCTTACCAAGGCTAGATAGCAGGGAGATGGGCCTGTAATTGTTGGTAGTCTCCCTTGAACCACCCTTGTGGATGGGGACTACATGGGCCAGTTTCCATTGTTCCGGGATGGCACCTGCGATAAGGGATCGATTGAGGAGCCAGGTGAGGGGCCTGGCGAGTGCAGGGGCCCCTTCCCTTAGTATGCGGGGGAGATGCTATCGGGTCCCATAGCTCCCAACATTTTGAGGGACCTTAGTAACGAGAGGACTTCGTTTGGTCTTACAAGCTGGATGTGGAAGGTTGGGCGGTCCAGGCTTTGGGGGATGGGATCATTCGAGACTGGGAGGGGGGGTGGCAAGTCCGCTTTGAGCAGGTCCAGGTTTGTGAACTGGTGGTTGAGAGCCATGGCGATGCTAGGGTCGTCGTTAGTTAATTGGCCATTGACCTCTGTGGGGCATTGAGCGGTCTTCCCGCTCCCCTTTATAAGCCCGTTTACGTGAGCCCAAAAGAGTCTAGGGTTGCCTAGGTTCTTTTTCTGTAGATCTGTGAGGTAGTCTCGTTTGGCCACTTTGATGGCCAGTTTGCACTTATTTCTCGGCGTCTTGTAGCGGTTTAGGTCAGCCGATAGGGAGGAGAGCTTGTATTGTTTCCAAGCAGTGCCCCTAGTTTTCATCAGTGTTTTCACTTGAGGGGTGATCCACTTGTAGCAGCTCCCCTTGGTGCGGAATTTCTTCAAAGGGGCCAAGTAGTCAGCAACCATAATGATGGCTTTCTGGAGAAGGCCGTAGCCCCTTCTAGTGTGGGGAGTAGTTTGATTGGGCTCCAATCAATCCCGTTTCGGCAGCCAATCAAGTGTTCAGGTTGATAGTTTGAGTAGTCCCGTGTCGCAAGAATTCGCAGGGGGACTCTGGGGGCCCTGTTTTTCCAGGAGCAGAAGATTGGGGAGTGGTCGCTCAGGGCATCTGCTAGGGTGCCAGCCGCCTTTATATTGGTGGGTTTGCTAGTAAGCACCCAATCAAGTGTGGAATGATTACCCGTTTTGTAGTTCATTCGGGTGGGCCTTGTGATAACCTGCATAAGGTTAGCTTCCTGAACCAGCCCTTGTAGGGAGGGATTGTCTTTCGGGGCCCAATTCAGATTGAAGTCCCCCAGGATGATTAGCTCAGAGGTGACCTCATCGGAGGTGTCCCTTAGGACCGCCTCCAGAGATGAGCATGCATTGATTGGGGGGTTGTATACGCATCCAATGTTGAGATGCTTACATGGGCCAAGGGTGATGCGAACGAAGATCGATTCACCTTCCATACTAGTGGCCTGTAGCAGGTTGACCTGTACTGAGTTAAGGGTGTCTTTTGTGTAGATTAGGACCCCTCCACCCCTTTTCCTCAGTCTATCTTGTCTATGGGAGAGGTATCCTAGGGCTGCAACCTCGTGGGAGGGTATGTGAGGCTTGAGCCAGGTTTCCGATATGGACAAGATGTCTGGGTTGTACCGGTCCAGCCAGGCTTGAAGTTCCTGCATCTTGGGTCTCAGGCTACATATATTCATGTACGCAATCCTCAGGCCCTTATTGGCCATCCAATGCGGGTCCATCGGGGAGGAGACCAGAAGATCATAAGGAGGGGGACCAGGATTTGGTTGGATGTCCCCTGCCATGAGCAGGAGGGTAGCAAGGAGGCAAAGAGAAGGAAGCCGACTGAGGGGTAAGGACTTAGTCCAGAGTTTCCATTTAGCAGTGAGTAGAGTTGAGTACAGGATGCCTCTCCTGCAGAATACATGGGCAGTCAGAAGACATTGGAGGTGGGACAGATGGCGGACATCATTGTACGTCCTGCCTCAGGGGGAACTCTCAGCATTTAAAAAATCTGGCTCTCCCCATGTATGATGCCCTGCCCAGCCACCGTTTCCGCTGCCACCAGTGTCCACTCGGGGTCCCGCTTCCATGGAACCGCCCTTGAGGGTAAGCCAGGACAAGATACCATTGACTTTGGGAGGGGGTGCCCACCCAGTGGCCCCGCCTCGGGGGGGTGTTAAGCCTGGGCATGGTGGGGTGGCATGCTGGGCAGGGGTTGAGCCTCGGCCCAGAATGGGAAAAGAGGAAGGTCGGGCCAAAAAAAAAAAAAGAAACAGAAAATCTCATTAACAGGCTCATGGCACAGAAATAATTGCCAGGCAAAAACATTTTATAGAAGGAGAGCAATCTTTAGAGAGAGAGAGAGAGATGGTGGAGAGGAGGGAGGGAGGAAGAGGGACTGAGACTGAGAGAGACTGAAATTTAGATTTGGAGATACCCTCAGAGGAAGGACTTTGTTTTGTTTAAACTGCTTAAGGTTAAATATTTTGCACATTTTTTTTTATTTTATTTTACTGGTATTGGAAATAATAAAACACTAATTTTATAACTGCTCCTGGTTTTCCTGTGCTTCCTGACCAATGCCAGGTGCCCTCAGAAGAGGACATTACAACAATGTAACAGTTTTTCCAGGCCTTTCAGGCTATGGGAAACCTATTGAACATGCCTGATCCCCTCCACAGACCCCAGCTCCAACTCAGAATCTTGTCTTGGTAGAGGAAATGTATTATGAAGAGCAGTATGAGGAGGATGAGTCTATAAAGCCTGACACCTCTCCTGATTAGGAGTTTGGTTCTCCTCCCAGAGTTAATCACGACTATTCCTCTTACTCCTAATTCGAGATAAATGGTGGGCACAATCAGCATCCCTTCTGAAGAAATGGAGGAGGACAAAGAGGAAACAGAATTCATCAATAATAATGGGACTGACTCCCTTGTGGAGGTTGCTAGTTCCAGTACACAAGTCCCTCAGGAAAGCCATCTCCAAAATCTTGTCAGCACCAAACTCAGCAGCTGGCATTGATAAAAAGTTATAAAGAAAATATCAGGTGGACAAACGGGGTAGAGTACCTGAATGCCCACCCTGATGAAGGCGTCATACAGGCAGCATCTTGTGAGAAGGTTTAAGTGCCTCTCTCTCCACTGAGCTTCCTGAGAAGGACTCCAGAAAACTGGACACTATAGCCAAAAATGTTCATGCTACAGCCTCAGAGTAACTAAGTTAGGCAGCTTGTTTGGCCTACACAGCACAGTATCTAAAAGCGCTGTGGAATGCCATACTGGCACTGAGCGATAAAGTGTGTGGTGAGGTGGCATAGCACCTGGCAGCCACTGCAAGGTCAAAAATAACAGTTCCACATGGTTATAATGAGGGAACTCAATAGGGGCCATGTTGTGGATTTGTCCTACTTTGACTTCAGCAAGACTTTCGAGTGGGTACCCCACAGATGCTTACTGAAAAAGATGGAGGATCTTGGTGCGGGCTAAGGACACAGCAAACTGGGCAAGTAACTGGCTAAAGGGGAGACAGCAGAGGGTAATGGTCAGCAGGGTTAAATCAGAAGAGAGGGTGGTCCCACAAGGATCTGTCTGTCCTGGGTCTGGTCCTCTTCAACATGTTCATCAGCAGTGCTGGTGAGGGGATCCAGGGCAGGTTGTGTCTCTTAGCAGAGAACACTAAGCTCTGTAGGAGGGCAGATGGTGACAAGAAAGTAAAGTAAACGAAGAGAGATTTACAAAAGCTGGAGGGCTGGTCAAGAGTTTGGCAGTTGAAATTCAGTGCCAAAAAGTGCAAGGTGATGAACCTAGGAAATAAGAACCCCAGGGCACTCACTCGGGGAAGGGGAAAAATGGAGACAGAAAATACCACCGACTGGCGAGATGATGCCGGTCCCCTGCAAGCTCTGCACCTGTCCAGTTGGCACCTCAGTGCCACGAGGTGAGATCCGGTGGACGCTGGGTGACGGAGCTGGGGTGGGCTGGTGGACGGGGGCCAGTCAGTGGCAGGAGAATAAATAAAGTATTAACAAAAAAAAAAAAGAACCCCAGGACAGAGTACTGCATGGGAGGGGTGAGATCGGTAACATGGCTGAGGAATGAGACGTTGGAGTTATCAGTGACTCTCTTAAGCAATCGAGTCAGTACAATAAGGCTATATAGCAAGGCAAATAGGATGCTTGGATGTCTCTGAAGGGGTATTGATAGCAGAAAAAGGGAGATAATACTTCCCCTGTATGGATCCTTGAAGGCCACACCTGGAACACTACACTCAGTTCTAGGGTCCTAACTTCAGGAAGGATAGGATAGGCTTGAGACAGTGAAGTGCAGGGTAACAAAAATGATTCTGGGTCAGCAGGGCATGTCCTGTAAGGAGTGCCTTAAGGCACTGAACATGTACGCGCTGGAGACCAGAAGGGAGAGGGGAGATATGATAGAGATATTCAGATTCCTAAATGGAACTAAGAGGGTGAACTGCAGGGAACTATTTAATTTGAATACCAGCTCGCGGTCACATGGTCATGAGTGGAAGCTAACAGGAGGGTGGTTCAAGAGGGATATGAGGAAATAACTGTTTTATAGAAGGGGCGGTGGAGTTGTGGAACAGGCTGCCAGCTGAGGTGGTGGGTGCAAAAACTGTTAGTGGTTTTAAGCATGGCTGGGACAGAATGAAGGGTATATTGGTTGCTCAGAGCATCAGAATCAGGGAGGAGAATGGAGGAAGGGTAGGGAGGGTTAGCTCTAGAGGAACAGCAGGCCTCGGGGCTAAATAGGGAACTTGGGTAGACTGGATGGACCTCTGTTCTTTTTCTGCCATCATTGTCTTGTGTTTCTATAGATGCCAACTATGAAAGAAAAGGCCTCTACCTCCTACAGGCCTTATGGAAGGGGAGGCAGGAGCAGGGGTTACTATCCCAGACCTTACTCTGGCTGTGAATACCAGCCACAGAGAAGGTACTATAGGGGTAGGGTACCAGGCATGCTGCAGCACCAGGTCCTAAGCCACAGCCAAAACAAAACCCCTGACAGTTTTGCTAAGGTCGTCAGTCAGCCATTGCCAGTGTGGGAAAAAATCACCACAGACAAGTGGGTCAAGGAAGTAACAAGTCAGGAATTCTTCCTGCAGTTCCAAAAATGTCCCAAGTTGCAGAGGCCAAAAAACTTTCCAGCTCACTCCCCAACAGAAAAAAGGTCTTGCTGGAGCTGGAAGTAAAGAAAGTGCTGCAAGCAAAAGCAGTGGAAAAGGTCCCTCTTATCACAGAGGAGAACGGGCCTTTTCTTAAGGTACTTTCTAACCCCCAAAAAAGATTGGACAATAACAATCCATTCTAGACCTAAGGTACCCGAATAGACATATCAAAAAGAAAAGTTCAGGATGGTTACATTGGGCACAGGAATCCCATTCCTGCAGTCAGGAGATTGGTTGGGGTCACTGGATCTTTATGATGCCTTTTTCCAAATTCTAGTCTGTCCTAGCCACAGATAATATCTCAGCTTCAGGCTAGGGAAACTGCCAGTATCAGTTCACACCCTTACTTTTTGGCCTTACCTCAACACCAAGAGTGTTCGCAAGGTGTTTAGCTGTGGTGGCAGCTTGTCAACTCACCTGAGAAGGCAAGGTGTAGTGCTTTTCCCTTACCTGGATGACTGACTAATCTCAGGGAAACCAAAAGAGGCAGCAGTATGTTCCATCCAGCTTGTAAGGAGCATCCTGGAAAAATTGGGTTTCTTAATAAATCTGCAGAAGTCTCAGACAGAGTCTTTTCAGGATCTGGACCTTATTGGAGCAGAACTGGATACTCTGCTGGGGAGAGCATTCCTTCCAAAAGACAGTGTAGCAAATCTGATTACCAGTGCAGAATCATTCATTACAGGCCTGTAAGGGATTTTCTGCAACTCCTATTGCACATGACTTCAGCCACAGCTGTGGTGCCATGGGCTCATCTCCAGATGAGAGACATACAGTTCCACCTGAAAGGCTATTCGTCCCAAAGGTCAGATTCCCTTGACATAACTAGTACCAGTTGCAAATAACTTTGTGGAAGCACTGCAGTGGTGGAAAGAAGAAGCTAGCCTCAGAGAGGGCATTACCTTCCTCCTCCAATCTCCCACCAAGATTCTTACAACAAATGCCTGACTTCTAGTGTGGGGTGGTCATCTGGGGGACCTCATAAGTGGCATCTGGACTCCCAAATTTTGTTGCAGACCCCCACCATCCAAGTCCCATGTTGGTTGATTGTGTACTTTATGCTGTACATGGACGCACATGGCTCAGCTGCTGGCTGTTCGCATGTACATGCATTTTCATGAGAACATTAAAAAAAGCCTGCATGTTAGACTCTGGTTAATAAACAAATAAATAACTAATGTGCAGCTCCCGTTTTATTCATTTATTTATTTTTGTTTGTTTTACTGCAGATGTACAGGACAGTGCTTTTTTTGTTTGTTGCACTCCCAGGCCTTGGAGGCCTGGGAGCTTGACGACCCTATGGCGATTGAGAGGCTGGGACCCCAGAGGACCCCTGCCTAGAACTGGCTGCTTACTGTTCCATTAAGACATTTTTTAAAGCCTTTTTGCGTCACCTGAGGGTTGTTTGAGTAAACTTCTGGCAGAGATCACAGTCAGAAACTTCATGATCAGGTCCAAGACAGCAGATACAAAGAGAATGTTCATCTGTAGAGACAGTCTTCTTTCCGCAGCGGCAGCGATGGAAGAGAGAGGTCAAAGGATTAACTCGCGACATAAAAGAAGATAAATGAATCTTAGAAAAAAAGAGATTCTAAAAGTAATAGGTAAGAAAGAAGCCGTAGGCAAATTAGCGTGAAAATACATCTGAGCTTCCACATTGACTTTCGCGAACAAGTCGACAGTGGGAAAGAACTGTGGATGGAGTGGGGCCACTCACACCTTTATAGGATTGATGACATGGAGGGACGTCGATGGCGTGGGTGGTCCCGGTTTTACTGGTGAAAATCTTCCATGTGAATCCTGCTTCACCGACGGTGAAGTTCCTATGGTGTGACCTGATGACTGAGATACCCCCGAAGAAGATCAGGGAGACCCAGAAGGAGGCCAACGGGGAGGAATATCTAGAGAAACAAAGGCAGGCAGGAAGGAGGGTCAGGACAGCAAAGGCTCAAACCAATGAGTGGATCGTCTAGGAGGTCAAGAATGGGGATAAGGTTTTCTTCAGGTACGTGAGCGAAAAGAGGAAAGTGAAGTGGGTACGGTGAGGATCAGAAGACCAGAAAGTGGGGGGACTGTGTAGAGGAAGACCATGAAAAACCTAAAATGTTAAATGAATACTCTCAGTCTGCACAGTGGAAGGGGTTGGGGGACGGGCTGACATGCATTAACTGGCACTGGGGGTAAAAGGGTGTGGTCACAAGTCCATTTACAGAAGAGAGAGTCTTTGAGGGGCTGGAAGCCCTAAAGGAAAACAAGAGGGTGGGGCCGGATGGCATCCACCCAAGGGTACTAAAGGAGCTGAGCACGGTGCTAGCACCTCTTTGGAGGTGGGAGTGGTTTCAGAGAACTGGAGGAGGGCAGATATGGTCCCTCTGCACAACAGTGGCAGCTGGGAGGAGATTAATAGAGACCCTGCTGAAGGACAGCCAAATGGAGTACCTGCAGACATATGCTGCAGGACCACTGACAGCACAGCTTCTCAAGGGGAGGGCATGTCAAAACAAATCTCACAGATTTCTTTGACTGAGTAACTAGGGAGGTGGATTGGTGGGGGGCAATGGATGTGGCCTATCTGGACTTCAGTAAGGCCTTTGACAGTGTACCACACAAGAGACTTACAAAGAAACTTGGCAGCCTAGGGGTGGGAAGAAGGTGGTGACTTGGGAATCTAACTGGTCGAAGGATAGGAGACAGGGTGTGATGGTAAACTGCAGTCACTCGCAGCACGAGAAAGTGACCAGTAGAATACCACAAGGACTGGTGCTGGATCCTGTCTTCGGTGTCTTCATAGAATGCAAAGGGATCTGGAGAAACTAGAGAAGCAGTCTAGGGAGTGGCAGCTGGGTTTCAACACTAAAAGTGCAAAGTCATGCACCTGGGGCAAGGAAACCCGAGGGCTGTGTATAAGATGGTGAGGAGGTACTGACAGTTAACTATCAAGAGAGGGACCTTGGGGTAATCATATCTGATGACCTCAAGGTGGCAGAGCAGTGCAACAAGACAGTAGACAAGGCTTGCCAGATGCTGGGGTGCATAGGGAGGGGGATTTCTAGCAGGAGAAGGGAGGTGGTCTTGCCGCTGTATCACTCACTTGTTAGACACCACCTGGAGAACTGTGTCCAGTGCTGGAGGCCGCACCTACACAAGGACATCAACAAGGTGGAAGTGGCCAAGAGGAGGGCTACCAAAATGGTGCAGGATTATATGACAGATGATACAAGGAGAGGCTGCGAAAGCTCAACATGTACTTCCTATAGGAGTGCGAGAGGGGTCATAATTGAGACCAATAAGTACCCTACAAGGGTGAATAAGTGTAGCAGGGGAGTCTCTTTTTCACAAGAGGAGGAGTACCAGAACACAGGGACATGCTATGAAGTTTTTTTGGGGGGTTAAGAGGGGTGTAAGAAAATACTTTTTCACAAAAAGAGTAGTGAACAGCTGGAACAGCCTGCCAGAAGAGGCGGTAGGGGTGAAGCCACTGAGCAGCTTCAAATATGAGTGGGATAGGCAATAAGTGGAGGTTACAAGAAAATGGCTTAAAGGAGAGATTCCAGCTATAGAATATTGGATAGCTACAGTTAACACTATTAATGATATTGAAATGCTTACATATAGAATACTTCAGCAGGGAGAAAGGGGGAGAAACAGGTGGAGAAGGGGGTTATGTAAGTCTCTGTTAATGACTCCGGTTTTATCCCATAACTGAACGTCTAGCATATGCAATGCCCACTGGTGTGTTGGACGATGAATGTTCTGTCACTTGTATGCCCTAGTATTGGGCCCTGCCCTCCTCACCTTTTGCTTTTTTTCTCTCGGGGGACTGTAACTCATAGCACTATACTACTAAATGAAGTTGCACTGTAAAACTGTAGATAACTCAGTCCTAGACTTGTCCTTATTGTCCATCCTTGGTATTGTTTTATTTTCCTGTTTTTTTGCTTGTCTGATGTTTTCATATGTTATTGGAAAATCAACAAAAACGTTGAGCCACATATGCCATGAAGTGGAAGTGGTTTTCCATATGGGCTGTTGAACATAACCTGGACCCTTTCACATGTCTGTTGAGCCAGATCCTGGACTACCTGATCTCTCTGTCTGACTCGGGTCTCCAGTATTCCTCTCTAAAGGTACACCTTTCGGCTGTTTTGGCCTTTCATGAGCCCGTGGGTGACTGCACTGTAGCTCAGGTGGATGCCTCCCGTACCTTTTTAAGGGGCATCCTGCATCTGAAACCCCCAATCCATTCTTATATCCTGGCTTGGGATTTGAATTTTGTTTTGGAGAAGTTGACCCTATCTCCTTTTGAGCTAGCCGCAACTTGCGAGCTACGCTTTCTCTCTTGGAAAGCGTTATTTTGAGTTGCCATTACTTCTGCTCGAAGAATTTCAGAGCTTCAGGCCTTCTGGTGCGAGGAGCCTTATTTGTTTTTTCACAAAGACGGGGGTGTCTTAGCGCACAAATCGTAAGTTTCTCTCTAAGGTGGTCTCTGAGTTTATACTCATCCAATCTTTTCACCTTCCTGTTTATTTCCCCACCCCCAAGCGTGTCAATCCAAGAGAAGCACTGCTCCATACATTAGATGTGCACAGAACTTTGAAGTATGCCTGCTTTGCACCAAGGAATGTAGAAAGTCAAAGCAGTTGTTTGTTTCCTTCACCCCAGGTAGAGAGGGCACTTCAGTTTCTAAGCAATGTTTATCCAAATGGCTGGCAAATTGCATTATGTTCAAACAACATGAAGTCTTGCTGTATTCTGACAATAGCAGTGAGTCCCAACCTTCGAACTGCCCTGGAGATGAAAGAGTTAACTTTCCATGCCAGGCATGGAACGCTGAGCTTGAGTTCGGTTGAGACTCTGTCTGTTGCTGTTTGAACTCAAACCGTCAGTTCTGGGGACATGGATATGTTGTTCATCCACACTTATTGGCAGGTTCCTTGCTGCTTTAAATCTTGCCGGAAGGTCTTCAAGCTGGCTCCTCCCACCCACCCGGGTGGTAAAACTCTCGGCTCCACCCCATGACGTCAGATCTTCCTTACCGCTTGGAAGCTCAGGTTCCCTCATAACGCTCTGCGATTAAGACTGGTTCCTAATTCTTGAAAGTTGAAATCAGAAAGTTTTCACTAAAAGACTTGATCGTCTTCTCCTCGCATGACTGCGATGGACAAATCGACTCCGGTTTTGGAGGTGCCTTGTAGACAAAGATGTCTAGGGCGGATCCGCACTCCACGTCGTCTACTGCCTGGGCCTTGAGCACGACCGCAGGCCCTGCGACTGCTCTTCCTTTTGACCTCGTCCTTGAGGCCGTGCTGCCGATTACAACTGGGGCGCCCAGAAAAGAATTCCACGGTGAAATCTAAAGAGGCCCGATTGGCGGTGTCCGGCGGGCTCGGCGGATCAACTTGAGCAGATGATCGCCCTCGAAGAGGAAGCGGCCAGCGGGCGCTTCTACCTTAGCTACGGCATCGCTCTCTCTCTCGGTGCCTCGTGCTCGGCTTCTTTTAAGGAGCTTTGTCTGACCCTCTCGGAAGGTGAGGGTCCAACTCTTCGGGACCTTTTTCCAGGTTCAAAAGAGCAAAAGTAAGTCTCTCCGTCGACTATCTTGTGGCCGGGAAGATCCCTCCTCTTGCGACAGTCGACTTGGTCAGACCCCTCAGCTCGACCACTGGCTTCCGCGGTGTCCCGTCAGGCCAGTTGACCGAGACTCCCATCGGCGGCGAGGAGATTTTCTCGACCCGTTAGACGGGTTGTCGGCTGGAGAAGCTGAGAATCCCCTCTCCCGGGTCCCCGGTGGGAGTTGAGGATCCCGTCGGCTCGTCTGTGCCTCCGGTTCCGGAGCCTTCGGTGGGATCGTCCGAGCCGAGGAGAGTGCCGATTTCCGACACTTCTCCTCGCCTTCCTCGGCCCAGTCGAGACTCTCGGTCTCGGTCTCGGACATCCTCGCGGTCCAACCGATCCCGCCGCCATAGGCGGTCTCGGCACCGCGGCAAGCGGCGCCGCCGCTCTTCCTCTTCCTTGGACGAGGGCTTGGCGCAAGTTGCGTCGGAGTACGAGGAACTCATGTAGCGGCTCCTTTGACCAGGAATAAGCCGACCAGTCGTCTTCCCGGCCATTAAGTGGCTGTCACCAGAGCAGCGAAACAACCCCTCGTTGTAGTCGAGGAGCCTGTTCTCAGGCCGGTTGTTCGGCCAATTCCAGCTGCCCAACCGATTCTGGTGGAACCTCCGCCTCCACAGCCATTAGTTGGGGCTCTGACCAAAAATTCTCGGTCGGCCTTGAGTTTGCCCCATAGGCTGTCTGTCACCCTCACTCCTGATAAACCTCGGCAGGTGGAGGGTGGCTCAGGCCCGATGCAGCTCTTTGAGGACTCTTCTGAGTCCGATGATGGTTCCTCCCTCTTCTCCAAGCGCATGGACTTGGAGTCCTCGGGAGGGCAGTCAATGGACGATAGCCCTTCATCCTTCTTAGGGTTGCTTCGACTCATCTCGTAGTTCACCGGGATGAAGCTCGAACCCGTTTCTAAACGGGCCAGGTATCCCCTCATGGAGATTCTGGACCGAGGGGATTCTCCTCGGAGGCCTTTCGGTGGCGAAGCCATAGTGGGTCGGCCTTGGAACTTTGGCAGCGTCTTGCTTCCTGCCCTCGCCTTGGCCAGGTTGGCCAGGAAGTACGGTCTACGGTTCCCTGTCCGGTTTTTGAGACACCCCTCGGCCGAGGGTTGGTTACCGACAGCGTTTTCGGCGTGCTGGGAGCGCCAGGGATGTGGACAAACCTCCCGACAAGGAATCCAGAAATTGGATTATGCCAGGCGAAAAGTCTATGCTCGTCCTCTCGGCGCCTTCGTCAGGCCAGTTCGGCCATCCTCATGGCACATTTTCTACGCCTGTTGGGCTCCTGGATGAGTTGTCCCTCATCTTCCGCGAATCTGCAGACTACGGTCAGGCAGGTGCGGGACCAGGGCTGGGCAGTGGCTAAACAGCAGCTTCAGACTGCGTTGAACCGATGACTCATGTGCCAGGTCTGTGGTGGCCGCGGTGGCCATGCGTCGTCGGGCTTGGCTGAGGATATCCACCTTTACCTCGGATACCAGCACAAGTTGGCGGATGTTCCTTTGGGGACTGACCTCTTGACCCTGGGGTGGAAGGTCACCTGCAGAGGATCGAGAAGTCCAATGCTACCTTGGACTGGTCTCTTCGCTCCAGAAGGACAAGGCGCAAGCCACAGCCTAAGCCCTTTAGTCCTTCTGCGCCCATGGCCCTCGCCCAACAACGTCAGGGCCAGCAGGCGCTCGAGCTTGGTATCCCAAACCCAAGCCGTGGCTTCCTCCAACAGAGAGCAGGGAGGTAAAGGCCCAGGAGGTCCCTCAGCGGTCCCTCCTCCAAGCCTGCCCAGTGGCCAGGCTGAGGTGTCGCCCCATCCCTGTCACCTCACCCCTGGTTCCCCCCGTGGGGGGACAGCTCAGACACCTCCTTTCCGCCTGGTCCGCTGTTACTATGGACAGATGGGTACTGGAGGTGGTGGGAAAAGGCCTACCTCTAGAATTCGAGCAGGCCCCGCCCTTCAGAGCCGTCGCACCTCGGGGGGCCTCAGGGTCCGCAGCCTCACTGGCGGCTCGTCGAGGCGTCCTCTCTCCTCCTCCAAAGGAGGTGATCATGGAGTGAGAGGACCCCCTTTAGACCCAGGGTTCGTGTCCAGGTATTTCCCTGGTTCCGAAGCAGACGGGGGCTGCGCACCATTCTCGACCTACACGACCTGAACAAGTTCCTAAGGTCTCGGACCTTCAGAATGGTCACTCTGGCAGATAATACCATCTCTGGAACACGGGTGTGGTTCTGCTCTCTGGACCTGCAGGACGCGTTCTTTCACGTCCTATCCGTCCGTCGCTCGGAGATTCCCTCCGCTTTAGTGGAAGGATCCCCATCGAGTTCAAGCCATGCCCTTGGCTTATCTCCAGCTCCAGGGTCTTCACCAAATGCATGGCAGTGGTGACAGCATTCTCTTGGCGCGAGAAGGTCGGTGTACCCTTACCTGGGCGATTGGCTGATAGCAGCCCCTCAGGCAGGAGGTGGGGCGGTCAGAGATCTGGCCTCCAGGTTTGCTCTCAAGTCGGCCTTCTCATCAACGAGGCCAAGTCGAACTCGAGCGAGCAGGTTATCCTGTTCATCAGAGGCAGAGCTGGAAGCTCTCTTCGAGCCAGGCACGGCTCCGCGGTCAGGACAGGGTTCTTACCTCCTTTGCCCAATCATTTCTGGTTGGGCAATCGCGCCCTGCGGGGACTTCCTGCGCCTCCTGGGTCTCATGGTGGCCTGTACCAGCGTGGTCCGTTGAGCACGCTGGCATCGCCCCTTCAGTGGGGACTGGCCAGCGGTGGTCTGGCGCTGCGATCCATTGGATCAGCTAGTGACAGTGACCCAGGAGGTGAGACAGCTCTCCAGTGGTGGACCGTTCCATCCCATCTGCAGGAGGGCATCCCATTTATCCGCCCGAGACCGGCGGTCTCTATCGACCGATGCCTCTCTGATGGGTTGGGGTGCCCATCTGGGGAACACCGAGTGCCGGCCTCTGGTCCCGTGGGAGTCCCGATGCCCATCAACCTGCTGGAGCTCGAGCGGTCCGCCTAGCTCTCACCGCCTTTGCTCCGTTTCTCCGGGGTCCAGGTGGTCCGGTCAGGCGGACAATACACGACCGTGTACCACCTGAACCGCCAGGGCGGGCGTGCTCCATGCTTCTATGCAGAGGCTCTCCGCATTTGGTCACTCTCTGCGCAGCCTGGAGGCAGATCTCTAGCCATTCATGTGGCAGGGCCTCCAACACCCTGGCTGATGCCCTGAGCCGGACAGGGGCTGCATCTCACAGTGGTCTCTCCTGCGGATGTAGTACAAGATCTGTTCTCCCACTGGGGCACACCTCAGGTGGACCTGTTTGCCTCAGGGAATCACGAAGCTGAGGCTGTTTCATGCCCGCCCCCTCAGCAGGGCTCGCTGCAGGGGATGCCTTCTCGAGGCTGTGGAACCGGGCCTCTTTTCGCCTTTCCCCATTTTCCCTTGATTCACAAGGTGCTTCTCAAACAAGGAGGGACAAGGCGCGGGTGATTCTGATAGCCCCAGACTGGCCCGCCCGGTTCAGGTACCCAGATCTCCTCAACCTCAGCTACAGGCTCCCGAGGCAGCTTCCAGCTCACCGGACCTGCTCTCAGTCAATCAGGGAAGGTGTTCCATCCGGACCTTCAATCCCTGCACCTGGCCCTTGTTCCTGGCGGCTAGAGTTCCAGGCCTTGGTCTTTCCGACGGTCCTCAGTGTTGTTGAGGCGTCCGTGAGTCGACCAGGAAATGCTATGCCTTCAAATGGAAGAGGTTTTCCATCTGGTGTCAGAGTAAGGGCTTGGACCTTCTCCTGTTCCTTGGCAAGCATCTTGGACTTTTATGGTCCCTTTCTAGTCAAGGGCTTAGGTCAGCGACCCTAAAGGTGCACCTAGCAGCCATCTCTGCTTACGGGCGCGGGCCGAGGAGCAGTCGGTGGCGCAGGAGAAGGTGGTCTGGCGCTTTTCAAGGCCTTGATCACATTTCCCCTCCGGTGCGAGAACCTCCACCTCCGTGGGATTTACTGCTGGTACTGGCAAAGCTCATGGGCAAGCCATTCGAACCAGTGCACAGGTGTGACTCTCTCCACCTGTCGTGGAAGACCGCCTTCTTGGTGGCTATCCGTCAGCCAGAAGGTGGGAGAACTCCAGGCGCTCTGCATTGAGTCTACTTACCTGGTCTTCCACAGGGACAAGGTTGTCCTCTTGCCCCCACAGAAATTCCTTCCGAAGAGGGTGGTGTGAGGTTTCACCTTAACCAGGTGTTGACTCTGCGGTGTTCTACCCCAATCACACCTGGAGGCTGAATCACAGGCTCCATACTTTGGACCCTAGAGAGCTGCTCGCTTATTATAAGGAGCGCACGGCTGAAATTTGGGGAGAGGTTCGCCAGCTGTTTGTCACCTACGCTGAAGCCGCACCTGGCAGACCTGCAGCCAAGCGGACGTTAAGCAGGTGGGTCACCTCCTGCATAGATCTCTGCCATAAGTTGGCGGGCATGGAGCCTCCCAGAGGGATAAGAGCTCATTCTACCCGTCATACTGCTGCATCGGTGGCTGCTTCCAGGGACGTCCCTATCCAGGAAATCTGCAGGGCTGCTACCTGGAAGTCAGCACACCTTTATTACCCTTTACCACATCGACCTTGAGTCACGGGATGCTGGTTTTGGGGCCTCGGTTCTCCAGTCTTTATTTCCCTAAGTAGGGGTGTCGCCTTGCCTCCCTCCTCCCGGAGAACTGCTAGGAGTTGCCAATAGTGTGGATGAACAACATATCCATGTCCCTAGAAATACAGGTTACTCACCTGTAACAGGAGTTCTAGGAATGGTATATGTTGTTCATCCTACATTCCTGACCTCCCGGCTTGACGTACAACCTGAGCTCCAGCGGGCCAGATCTGGCGTCATGGGGCGGAGCCGAGAGTTTTACCACCCGGGTGGGTGGGAGGAGCCAGCTTGAAGACCTTCCGGCAAGATTTAAAACGGCAAGGAACCTGCCAATAAGTGTGGATGAACAACATACTATATATATAATATACCATTCCTAGAACTCCTGTTACAGGTGAGTAACCTGTATATTCTTTACTCCGCCTCACTGAACAGTCGCTCTGGAGATTTCTCCTTTGCTCGGTTCAATTTGTCGGTTAAAGTCCGTTTTTCTCGGTTTCCAGCCGAATTTAAACTGCAACCTGTCGGTTCAGTCTCTGTCTGTGGTATTCGTGAGTACTAGATAGGTTTATTTTGATTCTCTATTCTGTGTGGAACTTGTAAACATTTCATCGGTTCGGTTTGAACCGATCAGGTTATTTAAAATCTTTATTTCTACTTTTAGAGTGTGGTTACCGGTTCTTATCGGTTCTAAAAAAACAGATTTTACTACGTTTTTTTCCACGACCCGTAACACGGTCAGGAACCAATAAGAGTGTCTTGCCTGGCGGATTGCCATTAAAAGGGTATGTTTTGTTAGGACTGGCACCATGTCTGAGAAACCCAAAAGAAAAACCGGGCCCACTGGGTTTCAACACTGTAGTGTGTGTGGGGAAGTCTTTGCTAAGGCTGACCCCACACCACCTGTGTTATTGTCTGGGGTTTGACCACCTTGATTCAGACTGCCAGATTTGTAAAAATTTTCCTGCAGCTACCCTAGAAAAGAGAGTTGGTAGGCTCAGGGAAAGGGAGGCCAAAAAGTCTGCTGACCCGGATGGCCAGCCCGGTTCGGTTCAAACCCAACCAGAAGGAGTGCCCTCTGACCAGGGCGAAACTTCTTCGGCCAAAAGGAGAACCGATTCCGAGGAGTCGGTTCCGGTTAAGAGAACAAGAAGGGAAAAATCAGCCGGTGTGGACCCAAAAGTTTCTTCTCCAACCGCTGATGAAATAGCCAAAGCGATAAAAATTGTGCAGTCGCTTTCCCCGGTTCCGACCGAACCGGCACCATCAGGAAGGCGCTCGGTTCAGCCGGTTCCACCAGTTCCAGATTATGATTTGGAAGAATTTTATGAACCGGAGGAGGAGGAGGAAGGAGAGTATGAGGAAAGTGAATGTGATTATGAAAGTCTGGATGTGCCCATTGACCCGGACATCTCCCCAGACAGACCTTCAGAAGTGTCTCCTCCTAGGCTTTCTGAGTCCCCCTCCCATTTCATGTTTTACAAGAAAGTGGCCGAAACCCTTCAGCTTCCTATGGAAGAAGCTGTGGATGACCAGGAGGAGCCTGACTATGTGGAAATGATGGATATCCCAGAGTCCAGGAGGCTGTCTATTCCCTTACACAAGTCTTTTGGGAAACAGACATTTAAGATTTTAAAGACTCCTAATTCTATACCTCCTGTGGATAAAAGAATGGACAAAGGTATACTCTGTCAGGCTCAGATCTGAGTTCCTTACCCAGCAATGCAGCCATGTTGGGGTAGTGCAGGCTGCAGCCTGCGATAAAGGCTAATATACCCTTGGCTACACCCCTCAGATAAGGGACTCCAGGAGGATTGATGCCATGGCAAAGAAACAGTACATGGCAGCATCCCTGGGACTCAGGCAGGCCAATTATATGGCCTATACAGCTAGATATCAGAAATCTAGATGGGACACTGTCATGGCTTTTAGCTAAACAGGTCCCTGGCCAGCTTGCCAAGGAGCTGGAGCAGGTGGCTGCTGATGGTATTGAGGCATCCAAGGTGCAATTCCATGCTGCAGTGGACTCCAGTGATGTTTCATCTAGAGTCATGGCTACATCTGTGGCCCTTCAGTAGGATGGCTTGCCTCAGATGTGCTAGCCTGTCTCAGGATACCCAGACTAAGGCCATGGATTTTCCTGTTAGGGTAATTCTCTGTTTGGGGAGCAAACAGAGAACTACATGAAGAAAATGGATGAATACAGGACCACCTATAGGAGTGCTCAGGCCAAGGAAAGGCAAGCCACTCCTCAGAGTCAGCATCCCAGGGGCAGGGGCAGGACTTTTCATAGGCCTTTCTACCAAGCCCAGGCCTCCTCTTCTGCCTGTGCTCAGAGGGGGTTCTTTAGAGGGAGAGGCAGAAGGGGTACAAGCAGACCTGCTTCCACCCCTCAGCCTAAACCCCCTGCCAAACAGGCACCCTGATGGGTTTGCCAGGGCCAATTCTCCACCACCTGTAGGGGGCAGGCTGGCTTACTTTGTCCAGGACTGGAAGTCTTTAACATCAGACAAATGGGTCCTGAAAGTAGTAAGCCAGGGACTGGTTCTCAGCTGCAAAAAATTTCCAAAGATGAGAACCAGATCCTTTCCACCTGCAAATCCTTCAGAGGCACTTGCCCTAGAGGCAGAGGTCCCTTCCCTCTTGGCTCTCAGAGCTATAGAAAGGGTTCCACCCCTACACCAAGAGAAAGGATTGTACTCCAGGTACTTCCTCACTCCCAAAAAGACAGGAGAATGGCGGCCCATCCTGGATCTCAGGTATTTAAACAAGCATCTTTTAAAGCCAAAGTTCAAAATGGTGACTCTGGGAATAATTCTACCCTCTCTAAGGCCAGGGGACTGGCTAGTCTCCCTGGACCTCAAGGATGCCTATTTCCATATTCTCATCAGAAGCTCCCATCAAAAATACCTCAGGTTCGAGCTGCCCTCAGGCCATTACCAAATCAGAGCAATGCCCTTCGGCCTAACCTCTGCTCCAATGGTGTTCACAAAATGCCTGGCAGTAGTAGTTGCTTCCCTAAGAAGGCAAAGGATTGCCATCTTCCCATACTTGGACGACTGGCTCATAGTAGGCCAGTCCCCAGACCAAGTCAAGTTACACCTACAGATAACTCAGCAACTGCTCACCTCTCTAGGTTTCCTTCTGAATCTTTCAAAGTCAGTTCTAGAGCCTGTTCAGCTCCTCACCTTCATAGGCGCAGAGCTAGATACAGAGAAGGCCAGAGCCTTCCTTCCCCTGGACAGGGCAAGGACCCTTATCACACTGGCCTCTTCATTCACCCTACAGGTGTCTCGACCAGCAAGGCATTTTCTGCAGCTCCTGGGGCACATGGCTGCTTCTACAGCAGTGGTGCAGGGAGCAAGATTTCAGATGAGGGACATTCAGTTCCACTTGAGAGCCTTTTGATCTCAGAAAAAGGACCCTCTGACCAAACTGATACCAGTGACTCGAACCCTGATCCAGGCCTTGCAGTGATGGCAGGATCAGGACAATCTAAGACAGGGAGTTCCCTTTGTCACTCAGTCTCGCTCTTTAATCCTTACTACGGATGCCTCCCTCTTGGGGTGGGGAGCCCACTTGGGAGACCTGACCACCCAAGGGTTGTGGTCCCCTCAGGAATCTCTGCTTCACATCAATCTGTTGGAACTCAGAGCAGTGTTTCTAGCACTTCAAGCTTTTTCCAAGTCTGTACAGAACACAGTTGTTCAGATCAGGACAGACAATACCACCACAATGTGGTCTATCAACAAGCAAGGGGCATTCTGTCTTCGGCCTTGTGCACAGAAGCAATGAAGTTGTGGTCTCTGGCCTATTCCCTGAACACCTCCCTTACAGCAGTACACCTCCCAGGCAAGGACAATGTCCTGGCAGATGCTCTCAGCAGGATATCTCAGGGCCATCACGATTGGTCACTGGATCCCCTGGTTTTGGAGGTGATCTTCTCCAGATGGGGCACCCCACAGATAGATCTTTTTGCAGCCCCAGACAATCACCAACTTCCCCTTTTTTGCTGCAGTCCCTCAGTGTTGGGCTCAGTCCTCCTGGATGCCCTGGTTCTCAGTTGGGAAGGGAAGTTCCTGTATGCTTCCCCCCCTTCCCTCTGCTGTTCAAGGTGCTAGTCAGAATCAGGTCTCAACCCTGCAAGGTGATTCTGATTGCTCCAGACTGGGCCAGACAGCCCTGGTACCCTCTCCTGTTGCCCTTAGCAGTCCACCTTCCCTTGTCTCTTCCCAGGAATTACAACCTGTTAACCTGTGCTCAGGGGAGGGTTTGGTACCCGAATCTCAAATCTCTCAATCTCAAGGCCTGGCTCTTGAAGAGTTAGAGTGTTCTGATTCACACCTCTCTCAAGGTGTTATGGATATTGTAGGCTTCTAGGAAGCCTTCCACCAGAACTACTTATAATTCCAAATGAATTCTCCATATGGTGCTCTGGGAAGCATATTTCCCCAGAGTCTGCTGACCTGCCCACAGTCCTTGACTATATGGTCCATCTGAATAGCTTGGGACTCAGACCAGTTACACTAAGGGTGCATCTGGCAGCTGTCTCTGCTTTTCTTTCAGCAGGTAAGCACTCTTCTCTTTCAGCTCACCCTGTATTCTCCAAGTTTTTGAAGGGATTGCTTCATACCAATCTGCCATTCAGGGACCCTGCCCCTGCTTGGGACCTTAATGTTTGCGTTGCTCAGCTTATGCAACCCCCTTTTGAGCCTTTGTCCTCAGCAGAGCTTAAGTACTTGACTTGGAAAACTGTTTTCTTGGTGGCCATCACTTCTGCCAGGCACATAAGCAGTTGCAAGCCCTGTCAGTGGAGCCTGATTTTATCTCTTTCCATAGAGATAAGGTGGTCCTCAGGACTAACAGGAAGTTTTTACCTAAGGTGGTTTCAGACTTCCACCTTAACCAATCTATGTCTCTTCCTGTGTACTTCACTGACCATTCCTCCTCTGGTGAGAGGAGGTTGCACAGTTTGGATGTGAAAAGAGCCCTTAGCTACTACATAGAGCGTACCAAGGGTCGCAGGTTTGACTCCCTCCAACTGTTCCTCAATTATGGTGAGGTTGGTAAAGGAAAACCTGCCACTAAAAGATCAATTGCCAGGTGGATTGTCTCTTGCATTCAATTTTGCTATGGAAAACTAGGTAAGATTCCACCCTCAGGCCTGAGGGCTCACTCTACCAGAGGTACAGCTGCTTCCCTGTCTGTTGCCAGGGATATTCCTATCTTAGAGATATGTCAAGCAGCTACCTGGAAAACAGTTCACACTTTTACCAAGCATTACTCTCTGGATATCCAGGCTAGAAGTGATGCTCGGTTTGGCACAGCTGTGCTTCAGAGCCTATTTCCTAAGTAGGTTCTATCCCTCCTCCATGGAGGTACTGCTTGGTAGTCTGCTATAGTCAGAATAGAGCAAGACTTCATGTTGTTTGAAGAAAAAATTACTCACCTTAGTAATGTTGTTTCTTCTAATGGATTCTTGCTGTACTCTGACCTCCCCCCCCCCCGCCTTCCCCTCTCAGAACCTTTGTTTTTGGGATGTGGGAGGGCAGTAGCAGTGTTGGCACTCAGGAGGTGCCCCACCTTTTTTATTATCACCCTCTTTTCTTTGGGTGAGTGGGTGTTGTGTTTATTTCATTTTTTGGGGGTTCCTGACTTGAGTCTTTGTTTTGGGACCAAAAAAAATCTGTTCTTATATTTAGTAGCCAGTTGGCTAGTGTAGGTTTACAGCTTCCACACAGGACCTCAGAGAGTTTAGCTTGTAAAGATCTGATGGTTTGAGTTCAAACAGCAACAGACAGAGTCTCAACCGAGCTCGAGCTCAGCGTTCCATGCCTGGCATGGAAAGTTAACTCTTTCATCTCCGGGGCAGTTCGAAGGTTGGGACTCACTGCTATTGTCAGAATACAGCAAGACTCCATTAGAAGAAACAACATTACTAAGGTGAGTAATTTTTTCTTCTGCTCTAACCGGTACGGCAAAGAATTGCCTGGAGCGGTTAAAGCTCATTCCATGGGAGGCATGGCTACCTCTGTGGCTTGTTTCCGAGGGGCCTCAGCCACTGACATCTGTACAGCTGCCACTTGGAGTACTGTCCATACTTTCACCAAGCTCTGCAGTCTGGACATTGCCTCAAGAGCCCATGCAGGTTTTGGCAGGGCTGTGCTGCAGGGCCTCCTGTCTTACGTTTATGCTTAGCCTCACTCCCAGATTGTCTGTTTCACCTGTAACTGTTTGGGACTCATTCCTATGGTGTGACCTGATGACTGAGATACCCCCGAAGAAGATAGAACAGTTACATAACAACTTACTGTAACAGTAGATCTTCAAGGGGATCTCAGTCATCAGGTCTGCTTTCCTTCCCACCATCCCCCTTACTGGGGCTCTTGTTCTGGAACTGGCCATCTGGTGTATCCAGCCTTTCATATAGGCCTGGGCACCTCCCTCTCTCTTTCTCTCTCTCTCTCCTTGGTCCCCCATGGCTAGAGCTGTGCTCCCTTTGTCTCTGGATGAAAGAACTTAGGAGGGAGCGGGGTCGCTCACACCTTTATAGGGTTAATGATGACGACGTGGGCGGCACCCATGTGATTGTATAAATGTAAATCTGTGCAGCCACCGGGTTGTGCATTTGGAGAAAGAGTAGTGTGCTCGGACACAGCCCGGTTTCCAATTGTCTTGGTGGCACAGCTGGTAGCGCAGTCAGAATGGTATTCTGGGCAACCTGGGTTCAAGTCACAGCTGAGGCACTTACTTCTTTTCCTCCATTGTTTGTATGTGTTACACAATATATGCACACTGCACCTATGTGGTTATATAAATGCAATTATCTGTGCAGTTGTGCATTTGAAGAATGACTGATGTGCCTGGGGCAGCCCAGTTTCCAGTTGCCTCAGTGGCGTAGCTGATAGTGCAATCAGAACGATATTCCAGGTGGCCTGGGTTCAAGTCCCAGCTGAGGCACTTACTTCTTTCTCTCCAGTGTTCCCACTATGCCAGTTAACCTTATACCCCTATTCCACCTGCTTTTGGTATACTCTCAGAAGCAGTGTGGGCCAGGCTTGTGTCTATTCCCTCTGTCTGTCAGCAGATGGATCATAAGTATACTGACCCTTAAGACAGACCTGTTCTAGCTTCCCAGCCCATTACGGATAAGATTGTCATTCTGGCTGAGAATGACAATGTCATTCTCCTTCAAGAGGTTACAGCACTACTCATCAATACACAATGGGAAAGAGAGCTTTTGCAGCTGCTACCCTTAGCATGTGAATAGCTGGCTGTCAAGAGCATTTCTCCCAGTACAAGGATGCCCTCAGAACCTCTCTCAGATCTCTCGCAGAAGCCTTACCAGATTCAGACACTAAGCAGAAAATTCTTCAGACTGTTACCCATGGTATTGAGTCCAACAGTCAACAGTTGAAGGCAGCTATGGCTCATATAACACTGCCTCCCACTCTGCTACCACAGGAATCTGCATCAGGAGACATTCCAGGCTTTGGATGTCGGGCTTCTCCAGTGATGTCCAGCAGCAGGTCATGAACGTCCCTTCAGTGGCTCCTATCTGTTCGGTCAACAGGTAGAATAGTCCCTTGAGGCCTCTCAAAAGACTAGAACAGCCATTAAAACTTCTCGGCCTGCCCCAGCTCACCCTCAAAGAGGAAAGAGCTGAGTCTGTCACCACAATAAACAGTCTTTTCATGGCAAGGGAGTCCAAGTCCAGTCCCAGCCTCAACAGCAGCAGAAGAAAGCACAACTGAAGGCACAGGTCCCAAAGGTGCCTAGTGCCACCCTCTAAAACTCCGGCCCCAGTTCTGCCACAGCTGCCCCAAGGTGTAGACCTCTCCTCTCCAGCAAGGGGCATCTCACTCAGTTTTACCGTCAGTGAGAATCCATCACCCCAGACAAGTGGGTCTTAAGGATCATCCAGGAGGAGCACTCGCTGAATTTCCTCGGATATCCCCCAGGATTATCCACCCAAGAAGCAGCACCCCCTTGCAGCTTCCATGTCGTACCTTCTCGGCACGGAGATTGCGAGCCTCTTGAGCAACAGGGCAGTGGAAATAGTGCCAGAGGTGGAGTGCAATATAGGCTTCTACTCCCATTACTTCCTCATTCCAAGTAAGTCAGGGAGCATGCACCCCATTCTTGACTTCAGAAAATTGAACAAATTTCTACACTGGGGGAAATTCAAAATGGTCTTCTTAGGGACCCTGCTGCTGCTTCTCAAGCCGCAGGACTGGTTGGCTTCTCTGGACATGCAGGATGCCTACCAGCATATTCCGTTATACCCCAGCCACCACAAATTTCTCTGTTATATGGCTTTGGGCCAGCATTACCAATTCTGGGTTATGCCCTTTGGGCCATCCTTGGCACCTTGAGTCTTTACAAAGTGCTTTGCAGTTCTTGCGGTGTACCTCTGAAAACATGGACTCCAAATTTTTCGCTGTCTGGGTGACAGGTTACTAGCCAGCCTGTCCAAGTAGGGCATGGAACAGGCAGTGACAATAGCAGCTCAGTTCCTGACCTCCATGGGAGTCCTGTTAAATTTAGAGAAGTCGCAGCTTCATCCCTCTAAACAGCTCTTCTTCATCGAGGCCTCTTGGACACCACCAAGGCGAGGGCTTTTGTCTCGGAAGACTGAAGGAAAGCCATCCTTCAGATGACTCATTTGATCAAGGAGAACAAGTCAGTTCGGGCTCACTTCATGCTGCGACTCCTAGGTCTCATAGCCTTCTTTGTCTTCATTGTACCTCTAGCGCGCCAGCACAATGGATGCTCATCACGCAGTGGTCTTCGACAGCGCATCCTCCGTCATACCCCATCAAAGTGAGTAAGCCTCTGCTTTGATCTCTTGCATGGTAGACACAGGAGGGCAGTCTCCTCCAAGGTCTCCCCCAGAGCCTCAGATAAAACTCATCACAGATGTGTCTCTGCTGGGATGGGGAGCCCACTGTAAGGGCCACTACTCTCAGGGAGGCTGGAGCCCTGCAGAGTCCCATCTCCACATCAGTGTCTTGGAGATGAGCAGTCCTGTATGCCCTTTGAGCCCTGGTGGAATTTGTTCTCCACTAGGTAATCCTCCTTCAGACTGACATCTGTCATGTACTACATCAACAAGCAAGGGGTAACACACTCTTATCCTCTTTGCAGGGAAGCATTGAGAGTTTGGTAATAGTGTCTGGAGCAGGATGTGCTGATCCAAGCAATTTGTCTACCAGGGGCACAGAACAGTCTGGCGGATGAGCTTAGCCAGACAGACGTATCCTCATGTGTGGTCATTGGCACCAGATGTCATGCAGTCTCTCTTCAGTGAGTGGGGAACCCCAGAGGTGGATCTTTTTGCATCCCCACTCAGCACCAAACTGCCTCAGTTCTGTTCCAGAAATTCAGAATGTGGCATTTTCTGTCAGGATGCATTCAGGCTGCGGTGGACAAATCATTTTCTGTACACATTTCCTCCTATTCCTCTAGTTTAGAGGGTACTGCTCAAGCTGGAGGCACATGGGGGCAAACTGATTCTGATCACCCCAAGCTGGCCTCAGCAGATGTGGTTTCCACTGCTCAACAGTTTGTCAGTCGCCCCTCCGAGACCCCTTCCCCTACAGACAGATCTTCTGATGCAGGGGTGCCTGGTTCATCCCAGCGTACACTCCCTTCATCTCCACACCTGTCTCATGAAGAGAGAGAAGTGAGCAGGTACAAGGTGTTCCAGAGTGTCTCAGAGATTCTCTTGGCTGCTCGTAAGTTCTCTACCAGAAAGACTTACAAAGCCAAGTGAAGAAGTTTTTCTGAATGGTGCTCCACATCTCATTTAGATCCATTCCGATGCTCACCGGACAAAGCTTTGGAGTAACTGCTGGATCTTTCTAATGCTGGACTGCAATATTCTTTAGTTAAGGTCCATTTGGGTGCTATTTCAGCATACCATGAGCCAATTCAGAACCTCGCTGTAGCTCAACTGCCTCTTTTTAAGAGATTCTTGAAGGGCATTTTGCAGACAAGGCCTTCAGTCAGGAAACCTGTCACTGCCTAGGATCTCGACCTTGTGCCAGACATGCTCACACGTAAGCCCTTTGAACCCCTGGCTATGTGTGATCTCAAATTCTTAACTGGGAAAATTGCATTTTTAGTGGCCATCACTTCTGCCAGCAGGATCTCTGAGATGCATGCTTTGGTCACAGACCCTCCGTATACTGTTTTCCATAGAGACAAAGTGGTTCTCGGCACACACCCCAAGATTTTACCTAAAGTGGTGTGGGAGTTCCCCTTGAACCAGACCTTTGTACTGCCTACTTGCTTTTCAGATTTCCAGAATGAGGGAGAGCGCACCCTCCACTCTCTGGATGTTAAAAGAGCCCTCATATTCTACCTCAATAGAACTAGGGACTTGTGGCCGTCTAAACAGCTCTTTGTTTCCTTTAACCCCAACCGACTGGGTCAGCTGGTTATAATCAAATGCATTTCTGCGTGGATAGTTACTACATCCACCAGTGTTATTCCATGGCACAGGTCAAGTTGAAAGGCGAGGTTCGTGACCACTCCACCAGAGTGGTTGCTCGTCCCTGGCAGAGATTTGCTCTGTCCCTATCGCTGATATTTGCAGAGCTGCCACTTGGAGCACAGTGCATACTGTTACCAAGCAGTATGCCCTGGATGTTCATGTCAGGCAGCACACCTCTTTTGGCAGGACTGTCCTTAACGGACTCTTGTCCTGAGTGAGCTCCATCTCCTACTGAACTACCAGGGGAAGGGGGGCCTTTCATCTCAGCTTGGTACTCTGACCCCTTGATGTGAATCAGTGGTGAAGATTGGTCCTGGAAGATACGAAAATTACATGCCGTAATTGTTTATCTTCGACCATTTTCACCGTTGATTCACACAACCACCCTCCATCCCCTTGGCTCACTCTCTCTGTTTGGTGGTGTTCACCCCCCACCTCATTTTGGTTTGGGCTGTGAGGAAACTACGTGTTGTTGACCCTTCTTATATGGGTTACAAGGGCTATTTTATGCCCTTTTAGGTTAAGTGTTATGCTTCGTTAGGTTACGCTGCACCTCCTCGGTAAAAAAGGCACTGAGAAGGTTGCGGGCCAATGCTGAGGTAAGCCATGCTGCACAAGCCAGTGTCACGCATGCACGCAGCCTGCCTCAGCGCCAGCCCTCCTGAAAAGTTATGGCTCCCGCAGGATCCTAGTGCATTTGGCTCAGAACCCATTAGTGTAAAACAGTGGTGAAGATGGTCCAAGAAGATCAAGAATTATGGTGAGTACGTAATTTTCATCTTACAGCACTGAATAAAAAGAACCTTTGTCAAACACTGGTATGCATGAAAGAGACTGCCCTCTTGTTAGTAGCATAAGACCTCAAGCATTGAGTACTGCAGTAGCACTTTGATCCCAATTGAAAGAATTTTCCTGTTTGCAAACAGTGCTTTTCAAATTACATTCACCACTGCTACACGCTAGTGGAGCTGTAGTTGGAGGGCTCTGCCATGCCTCTTTCCACATCAGTAATTGCTGCGTCAGTGGCTTTGCAGTGTTCGGTCCCTATTTCAGAGATGTGTAGGGCCCCTACTGGAAACAGTGTTCACATCTTCACTAAACACAACACTTTGGACATTTCCTTCAGGAAACATGCAGGTTTATGATCGTCTGTTTTGCAAGGCCTACTCGTCTTGTGAGTTCTGGGTCTGCAGCCTCCATAGACGAGGGGAATTTTTCTGACAGCTTGCTAGTAGCAACCAAATAGTGCGATCTGGAGAAAATCAATTCTTGGAAGATAGAAAAGCTACTTAGTATAACTTCAGATCTTCAAGAATATGTTCTCTAGAGTACCACTCACCTGCCCCCATTCCCCAGACTAACTTCAGTTCCATATATGTTGTTTTCCACCTCTCTTCGGATGAGCTCTGACTGTGAAGACACTTGTTATTGGCCTGGCCTGGTGGCACTGAGGGTTGAGGCGCTGGATGCCATACCTGGCACCATGCTGGCGACCTGGGTTTGGGAATGGACTCAGGCCACTGGGGGTTAGCAGGAGAGGGAGAGGATTGGGCGTCTGTAGGACTGCTTTCCTCTCCTCTCCCGGCGTGGTTTGTTCGGCTCCCTAGCAGCCCCCAATGGAAATCTGGGCACTGCAGGGTCTGACTATGTAAAGGGTGGAGTGGTGGCGGACGTCAGCAGCATGTCTGCACAGACGTCACTGCATGTCCATGCTCCAGGGGAACTTCACTACCGAAAAACCCCGGCCCTTGGATAGGCAACGGCAGCCTCCAGTACACCATCACCACACACACCCAACGCCAGGCTCGTTCCGCCAGCACTCCCGGCCCCTCGTCCTGCCCTGGACCTGACAAATTAGATTGTAGGTAGAGCCCCAGGGTGGACGGTGGCCCCACCTCAGGGGGTTTAAAGCCAGCGGGTCCGCTGGTCCGGGGTGGGTGGGGAGTGTCTTTCCCCGATTTCCCGAAGGGCGAGCACAGGCAGGGTGGTAGAGCGATAGGTGTGAGAGGAGTCTGCCAGAGAGAGCGTTCCCGGGTGCCAGAGATAAAGTCTACAAAAAAAAAAGACACGTTATTGTCCCTTCTTATAGGGACCTATGGGTTATCTTATGCTGTAATGGTATTTCGTACAATTTTTTTTTGAAAGATAGTGTAGCTTTTCCTCAGTAAAAAAACAAAAATACTGATGCAGTTAGGACCAGTGCCACTATATACTGTGCAGGAGTGCAGATCACGCTGTGTGTTTGTGCTATGAACTGGTGCTCCAAAAGTTTGTCTTCCGCGGGCATACCTTTTAACCTTTTGTCGCTAAAATGTGGGACACTGACACTCGGAATAAGAGTCAATGTGGGACACTTTGTCAGACATGCAGATACAATCTCAGAGCACTGTGGAAATGAATACTTTCATTTGTGCAAAGGTTAATTATACTCTATCATCATAGTGTTATGATTTTCTGCTTTAAAGTCTGGAGTTTACAGCACCATCTCTGTGAAGACAGCACATTTGCAATGCAGGACCAATGTGGGGCAAAATGAGTGACATCCCTCATAATGAGGGACAGTTGAGAGGTATGCTTTGTGTCTGTGTGTGGGGGAGAGGGTCTGATGCCTTTAGTGATAAGACCAAAAATAGGTACTCTGTGGAGAAGATATTCTTGAAAATCTAGAATTATGGTAACTTTCTCTTTTAAGGTGAAATAATCTTGTTAATTTTTCAAATTCCAGGGCTACAACAAAGCAGTGGATTGGTGGGCGTTAGGAGTACTAATCTATGAAATGGCAGCTGGCTATCCCCCCTTTTTTGCAGATCAGCCTATTCAGATCTATGAAAAAATTGTTTCCGGAAAGGTAAAAATAATCAAATTGCCTTATGATAATTGCTTTTCATTTAACAACTCATTAAGGCCTCATCAATGCCAGATTTATTCATAAACCTTTAAACATGCTACATAAAGTAAGTTTATGAAGTAGTAGAAGTGTTTTTCTCTATTCAAGTTTTGTTCCAGTTCCACATGACTCTGTAAGGAAAAGGAGCATCAGTATTTTACATGCTTTTCGTGAAGAAAAAAAACAGACTCTGCTTTCAGTCTTTAAAAACCTAACAAATGGTTATCTGTGTTTGAGATGCCTTCCCCCCCTCGCACCCAGCCAGGATTATCAGCATCACTAACTTCTCTACCTTCTACTCTGCTTCTTTTCAATCTGATCTCCAGCAGGTCAATTTGTCCCCCCATTCACCCCCGACAACATTGACCTGGTCATGGAGTATTTCACAAACTCCCTACGTGCCCTGCAAGCGAAGCACATTCCTTCCATAAGTCGCAGGGTTCAGGGCTTACCCACTAAATGGTTAACTAGCCCTCTTCTCCAGATTCTTAAATCCCGTGGCAAGCTATGGACCAGATGGAAAACCTTCTCCCTCCTTTCTGACTTTGCCTACTGCTCCCTATGGAACTCATGGGGAGATTTGAGCTGCCAAAGCAACTATTATAGAGACCTTCTCCATGCCTCTTCTCATAACCCTAAAAGGTATTGGGCACAAATCAACAGCATTTTGGGTCACAATACTACCTAAACCTCTTTAGACATGCTAATTGAGAATGTTCCCTGTAATAACCCTAAAAGTATTGCTGATGCCTTCAACTCGCTTTTAACCCCCTCCCCCTTGCTTTGCCTCTGACACACCCATCCCTGTCACCACTCCACGCCTTGACTTCCCCCTGCCCCATCCTTCCCTAGTTCTCTGCCCGGTCACTAGGTCTGACGTACTGCGGGTCCTTAACATGATGTCTCCTCACGGTAGCACAGGTCCGGATGGACTGGAACCTAGAATTCTCAAGCTGCGCGCCTCTCTTCTTGTTACCCCAGTTATGCATTTGTTTAATCTCTCCATTAGTTCAGGTACTATACCCTGCACTTGGAAAATTGCAAGGGTTATCCCTGCCTTTAAAAAGGGCGATCCTAAGTGCCATATTAACTACCGTCCCATATCACTCTTGCCAACCCTCATTAAACTTCTGGAGAAGCTTATTCATTGCCAGGTGTCTGATTTCTTAGCCAGTTATAACCTGTTATCTCATGCTCAGCATGGCTTCAGACCAGGACACAGTACCACTACAGCCCTTGCACGAGTCACCAGTGACACCAAAACCAAAATGGACAAGGGTGAACTCACAGGAGCCATTTTTATTGACCTGTCGAAAGCATTTGACTCGGTCAATCACCCCTTGTTCTTGCACCAGCTAGGTTCACTGGGTGCCTCCCAGACCACCATTGCCTGGTTCTCCAGCTGTCTGTGCAATCGCTCCCAGTCTGTCTCCTGTTATAAAGACCTCTCAACCCCTGCCCCTCTATCCGTTGGTATCCCTCAAGGCTCTATACTCAAGCCCCTGCTCTTTTCAATATTTATAAATAAACTACCTGCCATCCCTGCCCACTGTTGCACCTTACTCTATGCTGATGACCTGGTTCTCTACGTCCCCTCCAGCTCTATCGATGAGATTAACTCCTACCTTTCTTCTGATCTGTATCGAATCCAAACCTGGCTCACTTCTCACCACCTTGTATTAAATGTTGCTAAGACCCAGGCAATGCTCTTTGGCTCCTGCCGGAAATCCTCTGCACTGACCCCTCGCTACTGGTTTCATACCTTGTTGGCTTCCCTTTCTCTGTTACCCACTCTTTCAAATACCTGGTGGTCACCCTGGATCCATCTCTTAATTTCTCTCTTCATGTCAATGCGGTTTGCAAGTCCGTCAATGCCAAAATCAGGCTGGCCTATCGTGTTTGTCATGCTCTGATCCCTTCTGCCAGGATCTCTGTCATCCTAGGTCTGTTGTTCCCTGGTCTTTGCTATGCTCTGCCTGTCTTTGCTCAGGCACAGGCTAATGTCCTACAAACATGGGATGTTGCCTATAGTAATGTCTGTAGATTTGCTTTATCTGCCCCTCGTTTTAAACACCACTTGCACACTCTATTCTGACCTCTGCTGGTTATCCCCTTCTTCCCGGCGCTCATATTCCTTAGGCTGCCTGACTGACAACATAATTCGTTCTTCTCTTCTCCCCTCTCTAGCAGCTATGTTCACCCCGTGGGCTGCCCTCAATCCGTCTGGTCCATGACTTCAGCTCTACTCTCTGTTCCAAAATGCTCCACCAGAATGGGTGAACTTACCTTCTCCTTCTATGCCCCCAAATTCTGGAACTCGCTTTCGCTTGTCCTCAGATGCTCCACATCTCACCCTGCCTTCAAGCATGCCCTCTTTAACTACCTCACCTCCCTCGACACTTGTAAATGCCCTTAGCCCATGTACCAGTGCCAACTTTACCCCTGCCATGCACTTATCTCGCCCTCTCTGTCCTTTCCCTTTGCTCCAGTCTCTGTTGTGCACTTGTCACTCTAAATTCTGTCCACGCACCTGCCTCCTACCTTGACTTAGCTTAAATGCGCCTTTATGTTACATCATTGTATCCCTTATTGTTCCCATCTTGCATGTTTTTCACAGTCTCCTACCTTGTGTAATGTATAATTTCTAATTATGTGCTATGCATACCTGTATTTTGTTCTTCTGTAAAGAGCTGTTCCTGTATCTCTTTATGTACTGCGATGTATTTGCTATTATGTACCTCGATGTATTTGTTGTTCCCTGTATTTCCTGTTTGTAACTTGTTTGACTTGTACTCTCCCGGGTCATGCCTGAAAATAGGCAGTTTGTCTAGTGCACTTACCTGGTTACCAAAAGCAAATAAATAAATATGAAATTAAACCTTGTTTTCTTGTTAAAAATGTATTTTTATATTTGAATAGAATTAAATACAGTATACCTTTTGCAGTTCATACTTATGTAACCCATATAGTATTTCAGTTTTGTTCTTGTTATTGATAATAATTTAAAAAGAACCTTTTTTTGGTGCTTTCAAAAAAGAAGAGGGAGCTCCCTTATCTGAATGGAAGATCCTCCGTGGTCTTCAATAATTTTCTGAGCAGCGCCGAAAAAAAGAGAAATGATCATAATTTGCCTGAGGGACTGGCAGGACGATCCCTTTCCACTTCCTACTAGCCCACTCCACCCTAGCGCTCTGACATTTTATGATGCCTGTGTAAAGAGAAGGCAGGGGTGCGCTCCAATCACTTCTGTGTAGCATCATTTCTAAAGCAGATTTACCAATTTTTAAATCAAGTTTTGGTAAAGATCGAAGCTAGGGTTCAGCTGATAAGGCTGTTGTTAAGTAAAGCCTGGCATTGATTTTTTACCAAAATCCAATTTAAAATTGGTAAATCTGCTTTAGAAAAGATGCTCCATAGAAGTGAATGGAGTGTGACGCTGCTCTCTTCCTATACAGATGTCATAAAACGGAGCGTAGTGGTGGAGCAGGCTAGTAGGAAGTGGAAAGGAATCATGCTGCCAGCCCCTCTGAGACAAGTTACCATCCTTTCCCTTCCTTTGGGGGCTGCACAAAAAAAAAATTATTGAAGACCAGAGGAGCTCCGATTCATGTAAGGGGAGGTCCCTGTTCTTTATTGAAACCAAAGAAAATTTTCAGGAAAGGTTCTCTTAAAATTATTTTATCATCTTCGAGGAAATTTCTTGCGACAGGTAATAATTTGTAGGAATGTCCAACCACAGCCATCATTTTTTCCAGATGGTTTCTCAGCAAATTGACCTAGAACCTCCCACAACGGCACCATGTGTTGTGTCCTGGTACATCTAAAAGGAGGAGGTCCCAGAAGCTCCTCAGTTCTTTTCCAGCCATGACCTGCATGCTACATGTTCTCCGTCCGGAGTATAGCTTGCAGTCGACAACAAAGAGTTCTACCAAACGTTCCTTAGCGGCGTTTCCTAGTTCGTCGGGTTTATTCACTGACGTCTTCAGATCCTTTATTCTGAAAGTGTTCTTGTGGCCAGCTAATCGCAACTGAGGACCTCCATAACGTTTGTGTTCAGTGCCTAGGTCCTGAACACGATACCCATGTTTGTGTCCTGTGTAAGCGGTTCAACAAGGCCACTAAACATCGAAGGCTTCAACAACTTTGAGAATACTTGATGGAGCAAAAAAGTTGCCGCCCTGGAGCAGGAGCAACGCTTGGTTTCCAGGGAGTCTTAGACGTCTTCCTCAGGGTCTCACCATTCCTCGGGTGGCCCCTCATCGATGACGCAGGAACCTTCTAAGAAACATACTAGCAAAAGTAAACATGTTTCTCCTGCCTCCTCTATGTCGATGAAGGGCTTGCCTTCCTCCTCCCATTCACGGGAGCAGGGGCTCCTTAAGACCAGAGTAGTCCCTGAGGCCATTTCAGAGGCTGTGGCCAAGTCTTCTTCGGTTCTGTTGACAACCTCTGGCACTTCTACTTCTTCTTGCCCGTCGACGGCCTCCATGGGCGTGCTTAAATTGCAGCTTCCATGCTGCCGCCCCACCCCAGGTTTCCACCCATCATCCGTCAATGATGGCTTCAGGCCCGTTGACGGCTGTTTCTTCTAAATCTGGCCCTGATATTGATATGGTTCTCCCGTTCACAGTTTGGGGGACTTCTGTTCACCCCTCATCGATGGGCAGTCGATTGGTGCCTTCACCATCTCCCATTTTGTCTGTTGTGCCTATTCAGTTAGTCCATTCAGTCCCAATGCCGACATCTTCATCACAGTTTGCTGTAGTGGACGTCCAGGCTTTGGTGCACACTATATTGGATCTTACCAAGTCTACCCATCACTCCCAGGGAGGGGAGGCTGCAGTTCCTGTTTCTGCCCCCTCGAGGCGTTCCTCTATCTCCAAGATGGCCAGTTCCTCCCCAGCTTCCCTGGGTCCCCTACAGAGGGACATTAAAGTGGAGAACCCTTTTCTTCATGATTGGGATCTTGCAGATCAGGAAGACGACATGGATTAGGATCCTGAATCCCCTCTGTCGGCCCCTTCTGTACAAGAGGAGCCGGCTCCTGAATTGCCTTGTTCTTCTCCGGATGACCCCAGATTTTCTGACATTATGATTCATCTTCAGAAAACTTTTGGCTTCCAAGAAAGGGAGTAAAATGCTTCCCATAGGTACTTAACTGATTTTTCAGGTCTGACGGACTGTCCTTCCCTGGTCATTCTTCCTTTGATGGAGGTGTTTGAGGATGCTTTTGGGAAGCTGGGCAGCAGCCATTTTCTATCCCTTCAGTCCCTCGCAAGGCCGATCGGACCTACCAGGCCCCCTTGGAGCACCCTTATTCCCCCCCCACAGTTGACTCTATAGTCATTAATGCAGCTCTTGACCAGTCTGCTAAACCCAAACATCTGAGTGCCCAGCCCCCAGACAAGGAGTCCAAGAAGCTGGAAGTGATGGGGAAAAGGGTGTATTCATCATCCATTATGACACTTAAGATTTTAAACTATGTGGGTCATCTACCAAAATACCAAGAAGAAATCCGGAAAGCTTCGCAGTCCACTGTCCAGTCTCTTCCTGCTGGAGCCCCTCAGGAAGATCTAGCAGCGAAACTGACCACTGCTTCAGCAGCTTGCCATCACTTGCTGAGAGCTGCATATGATGCCATCGATTCTTCGGCTAGGGCATCCTCTGCTGGGATTTGTCTTAGGAGGCATGCTTGGCTCCGGGTTTCAGGATTGGCCCCAGATGTCCAACAGTCCATACTTAATGCGCCTTTCAAAGGTGACAGACTTTTCGGACCTCAAACCCGGGATATATTGACCTCTTCACAAAACTCCGGTCATAACCTGCAGTCCGTACGTACTTTATACCATACCCAGGCTAAACCTATTTACAGGGGTACCTTCCGTAGGCCTGCCAGTAAGTAGAGGACTGCGCCCAGACAACAACCCAATAATAAGAAAAAGGCCCAGGTCTCCTCGCCTTGTCCCCATGCCACCCCCAAGGTACCCCGCTACGTCCCTACTGCTCCCCAGCAGGGTCAGCTCTTGGCTGAGGGCTCCTCATTGGCCGTGGATGTGGAGTCCTGTCCCTTGGCTGTTGGGGGCATTTTCCTTGCACCCTCAGGGTTGGCAAGTGATAACCTCAGATTTGTGGGTCCTCCAACTGATTCATTCAGATCACACCCTGGATTTCCTGGAGGTTCCACCCCATATGCCCCCAAGGGCCTCTCATTGCCCCCCCCCCCGGACCAGGAATCTGTTCTGACAGATGAAATAAATGCTCTTTCAGCCAAATGTGCCATAGAACCTGTCGCCCCTCCTCAGAGAGGCCAAGGCTTCTGTTCCCATTTTTCTGATCCCCAAATGGACAGGAGACTTGGATCTAAGACTCCTCAGTCTCTGTATAGAGTACAAAAAAATTCAGAATGGTAACACTCCTGACCCTTCTGCCCATTCTAAACAAAGAGAACTGGCTCTGTTCCCTGGGCATGAAGGATGCCTATCTTCATATCATGATACACCCTGCTCACAGAAGATTCCTTCAGTTCTGTTTTTTGGGCCTTCATTACAAGTTCAGAGCCCTTCCATCTGGTTTATCATCATCCCCTCGGGTTTTCACGAAGTGCTTGGCGGTGGTTGCTGCAGCTCTCCGCAGGGAAGGCCTATATGTCTTTCTGTACCTGGATGATTGGCTTCTCAAGGCGCAGCTGTTTTCCTCTGTGGGAATCATGGTCAGCATCCCAAAATCCAACATGGATCATTCCCATTGTCTCCAATACATTGAGGCGGTGCTGAATACCTCCGAAGGAAGAGCATATCTTCCCAGGGATTAGGCACACAAACTGATCAGTCTGGCATCTCGATTGGGCGCCGCTCAGTATGTCTCAGCTCAAGATTACCTTTGTCTCCTAGGTCGTATAGCAGCAGCCATTTCCACGGTCCCTCATGCCGCCTACACATGAGGGTCCTCCAGTGGACTCTTAAGGGTCCAATGGGACAAAAGAGACAATGATTTCAAGGCTCATGTTCTGGTGTCCTCTCTGTCTCTTCGGGAACTGCATTGGTGGATATTCCTAGACAATCTGTTTTGCGGCATCCCTTTCTAGTCCTCCATCCCTTGTCTCATTCTGACAACAGATGTCTTCTCCTTCGGTTGGGGTGCTCATCTGTCAGATGTGCTCTCCCAGGGGACTTGAACAATCATAGAGGCACGCCTCCACATCAACATACTAGAGATGAGAGCAGTCCTGTATGCCCTCCTAGCTTTTGAAACCCTCCGTCCTTCCTCAGGCCCGTCTCTAGATCCAATCCGACAGCTCCACAGTTATTCAGTATCTGAACAAACAATGGGGAACCCATTCCTATCCCCTATGCAGGGAAGAGATGAGAGTAAAGTATTGGGTGATCCAAAAAGGAATTATCCTCCTTCCAGTACACGCCCCAGGTGTACACAATACTTTGATAAATGCCCTAAGCAGATCCACGTCCCAAAAACATGAATGGGAACTCCTCCAGGATGTTCTAGAAAATGTCTTCCTGCGCTAGGGCCACCCGGAGTTGGATCTATTTGCCTCGCCGCAAAACTGCCTCACTACTGCTCTCTTGAGCCTGGCCCTGGAACTTTATGGCTAGACGTGTTATCTCATTCCTGGACAGGAAGATTTCTTTGTGCTTTCCCTCTTATTCAGAAGGTTGTAATCAAACTTGTCAAGAGACCATGATCCTCATCGCACCTCTGTGGCCAAGACAGATCTGGTTCCCCTTGTTACTGCAGTTAACAGTCCAGGACCCTCTCCCTCTACCAATTTGCAGAGCTCTTCAGTCACAGGCAGGGGGGTTCTTACTTCATCCTGACCTTTGCTCCCTGCATCTACATGCCTATCTCCTGAGGACATAGTCCTCTCCAGATTCCATGTCTTCCCGTATGTTGCGGAGGTCCTGCGGGCTGCACATACGCTGTCTACACGGTCTTCATATTCCATGAAGTGGAAACAATTTTCCATATGCGCATCAAAGCATGATTTGGACCCCTACGATTGTCCCCCTCAGAGAATTCTAGATTGGTTGCTCTCCCTGTCAGAAGGTGGTCTTAAATATTCTTCAGTGAAAGTGCACCTTTTGGCTATTTGGGCCTTTCATTTGCTTGTGGGCAACAAACCATTGTCCCAGCTTACTGTTTTGAGGACCTTCTTAAAAGGAATTCTTCAAATTAATCCCCTAATTCGGAACATGGTCCCATCGTGGAATTTGAATTTTATGCTTGAAAAACTGACGTTAAGTCCCTTTTGAGCCTGCAGCCTCGTGTGAGCTGTGTTCTCTCCTGGAAAACTCTTTTTGGTTGCCATTATGTCTGGTCATCGTATTTCAGAGTTACATGCATTGATGTGCAAGGGTCCCTACCTGCATTTCCGCAAGGATGGGGCCTCTTTACATACAAGTCCTAAATTTCTTCCAAAGGTGGTATGGCTGCCTCAGCGGCATGCTTTAGAGGGCATTTCAGCAATTGAGATCTGTGAAGCTGCTACCTGGTGTACTGTACATACCTTTACAAAGCATTGCAGTCTAGACATTGCTTCTAAAAAGCAAACCAGTTTTGGCAGGCCGTTCTCCAAGGCCAGTTATCCCAAGTTACTGTTTTCGGTACCTCCTCCCCAATGCATCCCAGCTGCTGGGGACTCATTCCTACATGTTATGACCAGCTGCAAGAGATTTCCTTGGAGAAGATAGTACAGTTGTGTAAGAACTTACTGTAACAGCAGATTTTCAGAAGAATGTCTTGCAGCAGGTCATGCTGCCCCCCCCCACCACACACACACACACTTTCCCCCTTGCTTCCTGCTTCAGAAGGGTTACTTGCTCCTATTTCTTCGCATGAAATATTGGGTGGCTCCCTTTTCCTCCTCTGTTCCCCTTGGAGGCCAAATAGATTAGATTCCCATTTTGGTTACTGAGATGGAAAAGAACCGAGGAGCTTCTGGGACCTCCCCCTTTTATACGTTCCAGGATACAACATTGTGGTGCCATCGGGGGAGGTCCCAGATCGACTGCTGAGAAATCATCCGGAGGAACTGATGCCTGTGGCTGGACATTTCTACACGTTATGACCTGCTGCAAGAGATTCTCTCAAAGATCTACTGTTACAGTAAGTTCTTAACACAACTGCACTTTCTGATGCCCCCCCCAACCCTGTTAGTATATTTGAATTTTCATTTACCCTTAGACTGGTAGTTGTGAGGAAGAACACTGGGCTTCCATGCAGAAAACCTTTGTTCAGGCTGTGGTCCTGACTCCCATTCCAAGGCTGGAGGAGTCTCGGACTCTATGGGTAGGTGGGAGTGGGAGCAGCTCATCTCGCTGCTATAACACCTCTTACAGAAGGGTTGCAGAAAGGCATAGACGTTGTGGGTCTGATGTCAGGACATGTGTAGCTGAGACTTTCCTGGAGCTATGGGATTAGAAGGGTATATACAGAGGTTAAATCAGCAGATTGGCATAACGTAGTGATGCCCTAGCCCACCTGTCTCCAGATGGCTGACCCGTATCCTGTGTCTACATATTTAAGCCCTTCCTGTGCTGGATTTGTGCTGACTGGCTGGGCCATTAGGCCTTTTCTGCCATCAGGTTCTGTGTTCTGTCTGTTTGAAGGTAGTGACACCTCGCTGCATGGGGGAGCTACAGGGGCATAGGGGAAGAATTATCGGGGTTAGGCCCAGGAGGAAGGCACAGTGGTGTCACACAGGAGAATTACTCATATGTCATAATATAGCAAGACTCCATTAGAAGAAACAGCATTACTAAGGTGAGTAATTTTTTCTTCAAACAACATGAAGTCTTGCTATATTATGACATATGAGTAATTCTCGGTTTTTAAATCGCATTTTGTTTTTATTTTAACAGCAACCGGTCGGTTCAAGCTGTGTCTGTGGTATTGTAAGTAATAGATGGGTTTTACATTATTTCTGTGTGGAACTTGCAAACGATATTATCGGTTCGGTTTGAACCGATCAGGTTGTGTTTAAACTTTGTTAAGTTGCATTTAGAGTGCAGTTCCTGGTTCTTATCGGTTCTAAAAAGCAGTTTCATACGGTTTTCCCGCGACCGTGACACGGTTGGGAACCGATAAGGGTGTCTTCTTAGCGGTGCCGTAAATGGTCAAGTTTTGTTAGGCTGGCACTATGTCTGAGAAACCCAAAAGAAACCGGGCCCACTGGTTTCAGCACTGTAGTGTCTGTGGGAAGCCTTTGCCAAGGCTGACCACACACCACATGTGTTTATTGTCTGGGGTTTGACCACCTCAATGCAGACTGCCAGATTTGCAGAATTTCCTGCAGCTACCCTGGATAAGAGGTTGGTGGCTCAGGAACAAGAGGCTCAGAGTCCGCTGACCCGGATGGCCAGCCGTTCGGTGCCAACGAACCGGAGAGAGTCTCCCTCTGACCAGGCGAGACTTCTCGGGCAAATGGAGAGCTGACTTCGGAGGAGTCAGTCCCTGCAAAAGGACTAGAAAATCAGCAGGTGTGGGCCAAAATTTCCTTCTCCAACGCTGCAGAGATATGCAAGCGATCAAAATTGTCCAGTCGCTTCCCGGTTCCGACTGAACCGGCACCATCAGGTAAGCGGTCGGTTCCACGGTTCAGGAATATGATATAGAGGATTTTTATGAACCGGAGGAGGGGAGAGGATTATGAAGAGAGTGAATGTGATTTTGAAAGTCTGGATGTGCCCAGTGAACGGACATCTCCCCAGACAGACCTTCAGGAGTGTCTCCCCTAGGCTTTCTGAGTCCCTTCTCATTTTATGTTTTATAAAAAGTGGCTGAAACCCTCCAGCTCCCTTTGGAAGAAGCTGTGGATGAACAGGAGGAGCCTGACTATGTAGAAATGATGGATATCCAGAGTCTAGGAGACTGTCTATTCCTTTACATAAATCTTTTAGGAAACAGACAATAACAATTTTAAAAGCTCCTCACACTATCTCCTGTGGATAAAAAATGGACAAGAGGTACACATTGTCAGGCTCTGATCTGGAGTTCCTTTCACAGCAATGCAGCCATGTTGTGGTAGTGCAGGCTGCAGCCTGTGATAAGGCAAATATTCCCTCAGTTCACACCCGACTGACAAGGACTCCAGAAGGATAGATGCCATGGCTAAGAAACAGTACATGGCAGCATCCTTGGGACTCAGACAGGCAAATTATATGGCCTATGTTGCAAGATACCAGAAACTAGATGGGATACTGTTATGGCTCTAGCGAACGGGTCCCCTGACCAGCTTGCTAAGGAGCTGGAGCAGGTGGCTGCTGATGGTATTGAGGCATCCAAGGTGCAATTCCATGCTGTAGTGGACTCTAATGATGTATCTTCAAGAGTCATGGCTACATCTGTGGCTTTTCGCAGAATGGCTTGGCTCAGGTGTACTAGCCTGTCACAGGATACCCAGGCTAAGGCCATGGATTTTCCTGTCGTGGGTAACTCTCTGTTTAGGGAGCAGACAGAGAATTACATGAAGAAAATGGATGAGTATAGGACCACTTATAGGAGTGCACAGGCCAAGGAAAGGCAAGCCACTCCTCAGAGGCAGCTTTCCAGGGGCAGGCCTTTTTACCAAGCCCAGGCCTCCTCTTCAGCCTATGCCCAGAGGGGGTTCTTCAGAGGGAGAGGCAGACGGGATACGAGCAGGCCTGCTCCCACCCCTCAGCCTAAAGCCCCTGCCAAACAGGCACCCTGATGGGATGGCCAGGGCCGATTCTCCATTACCTGTAGGGGGCAGGCTGGCTTACTTCGTCCAGGACTGGGAGTCTTTAATATCAGACAAGTGGGTCCTGGAAGTAGTAAGCCAGGGACTGGTTCTCAGCTTCAAAAAATTTCCAAAGATGAGAACCAGATCCTTTCCACCTGCAAATCCATCAGAGGCTCTCACTTTGGAAACAGAAGTCTAAACCCTCCTGGCTCTCAGAGCTGTAGAAAGGGTTCCTCCCCTACACCAGGGCAGAGGACTGTACTCCAGGTACTTCCTTACCCCAAAAAAGACAGGAGAATGGCGGCCCATCCTGGATCTCAGATACCTAAACAAGCACCTTTTAAAACCAAAATTCAAAATGGTGACTCTGGGAATTATTTTACCCTCCCTAAGGCCAGGGGACTGGTTAGCGTCCCTGGACTTCAAGGATACCTACTTCCATGTTCTCATCAAAGCTCCCACGAAAGTACCTCAGATTGAACTGCCCTCAGGCCATTACCAGTTCAGAGCAATGCCCTTGGCCTCACCTCTGCCCCAAGGGTATTCACAAATGCCTGGTAGTAGCAGTTGCTCACTCAAGAAGGCAAAAGATTGCCATCTTTCCTTACCTGGACGACTGGCTCATAGTGGGTCAGTCTCCAGACCAAGTCAGATTACACCTTCAGGTTACCCAGCAGCTGCTTACATCTCTAGGTTTTCTTCTCAATCTTCCAAAGTCAGTTCTAGAGCCTGTTCAGCTACTCACCTTCATAGGCGCAGAACTGGACACAAAGCAGGCCAGAGCTTTCCTTCCTCTAGAAAGAGCAAAGACCCTGGTGGCTCTGGCCTCCTCCTTCACTCTGCAGGTCTCTCGACCAGCAAGGCACTTTCTACAGCTCCTAGGGCACATGGCTGCCTCCACAGCTGTAGTGCAAGGAGCAAGATTTCAGATGAGGGACATCCAGTTCCATTTGAGAGCCTTCTGGTCTCAAAGGAGATCCTCTAACCAAATTGATCCCAGTAACTCGAGACCCTGATCCAGGCCCTGCAGTGGTGGCAGGATCAGAGCAATCTGAGACAGGGTGTTCCTTTCATCCCTCAATCTCACTCCTTGACCCTTACTACAGATCGTCCCTCTTGGGATGGGGAGCTCACATGGGCAACCTCACCACCCAGGGATTGTGGTCCCTCAGGAATCTCTGCTCCACATCAATCTGTTGGAACTCAGAGCTGTTTTTCTAGCACTTCAGGTTTTTCTGCATCTGTTCAGAACAAAGTGGTAGAGGTCAGAACAGACAACACCACTACAATGTGGTACATCAACAAGCAAGGGGGCACTCGGTCTTCGGCCTTGTGCACTGAGGCAATGAAGTTGTGGTCTCTGGCTTATTCCCTGAACACCTCCCTTGTGGCAGTTCACCTCCCAGGCAAGGACAACGTCCTGGCAGATGCTTTCAGCAGGATTTCCCAGGGCCACAGGCCCTTATCTGCCGACACTGTCTATGTATCTGTGTATCTATGACAGCAACATATTACTTTGGAAGGAAACTCCTTTTTTATATCTAGAGGATATGCCTTTTCTGCCCCGGCTCAAACTCCTGTGTTTGTCCCAGCCTTAGAACTGCTCCGGAGGTGAAAGAGTTAACTTTCCATGCCAGGCATGGAATCTTGAGCGCGAGCTCGGTTGAAAACTCTGTCTGTTGTTCTTCAAACTCAAACTGTCAGATCTTTTCGAGCAAAACTCACTAAGATTCTGTGTGGAAGCTGTAAACCTACACTAGCCAACTGGCTACTAAAATAATAACACATTTTTGGTCCCAAAACAAAGACTCAAGTCAGGGGATCCAAAAATAAAATACAACACCACACCCCCAAAAGAAGGTGAAAAACACAAGGTGGGCATCTATTATGCTAACACTGCACTGCCCACCCACATCCCAAGAGCAGAGGTTCTGAGAGGGGCAGGCGGGGGGAGGGGTTCATAATATAGCAAGACTCCATTAGAAGAGACAACATTACTAAGGTGAATAATTTTTTCTTCAAACAACATGAAGTCTTGCTATATTATGACATATGCAGACTACACAGCAGTACCTCCATGGAGGAGAGACAGAACCTACTTAGGAAATAGGCTCTGAAGGACAGCTGTGCCAAACCGAGCATAACTCCTAGCCTGGATGTCCAGGGAGTAATGCTTGGTGAAAGTGTGAACTGTTTTCCAGGTAGCTGCTTGACATATCTCTAAGATAGGGATGTCCCTGGCCCGCAGCTAGGGTCACAGCTGTACCTCTGGTAGAGTGAGCCCTCAGGCCTTAAGGGGAACCTTACCCAGGTTTTGATAACAGAATTGGATACAAGAGACAGTCCACCTGGCAATGGATCTTTTAGTGGCAGGTTTCCCTTTACCAACCTCACCATAAGTGAGGAACAGTTGGAGGGGAGTCAAACCTGTGACCCTTGGTACGCTCTATGTAGTAACTAAGGGCTCTCTTTACATCTAAACTGTGCAGCCTCCTCTCGCCAGAGGAGGAATGGTCAGTGAAGTATACTGGAAGAGATATAGATTGATTAAGGTGGAAATCTGAAACCACCTTAGGCAAGAACTTCCTGTTAGTCCTGAGGACCACCTTGTCTCTGTGAAAGGAGATAAAATCAGGCTCCACTGACAAAGCTTGTAATTCACTTATGCGTCTGGCAGAAGTGATGGCTACTAGAAACACAGTTTTCCAAGTCAAGTACTTAAGCTCTGCTGAAGACAAAGGCTCAAAGGGGGGTTGCATAAGCTGAGCAATGCAAACATTAAGATCCCAGGCAGGAGCAGGGTCCCTGAATGGAGGGTTGGTGTGAAGCAATCCCTGAAAAACTTGGAGAAAACAGGGTGAGCAGAAAGAGAAGAGGCTTTCCTGCTGAAATAAAAGCAGAGACAGCTGCCAAATGCACTTTCAGGGTAGCTGGCCTCAGCCCCAAAGTATTTAGATGGACCATATAATCCAGGACTGTGGGCAAATCAGCAGATTCTGGGGAAATATACTTTCCAGAGCACCATATGGAAAACCTTTTCCATTTGGAATTATAAGTAGCCCTGGTGGAAGGCTTCCTAGAAGCCTTCAAGATATCAAGTACACCTTGAGAAAGGTGTAGGTCAGCAAACTCTAACTCTTCAAGAGCCAGGCCTTGAGGTTGAGGGATTTGAGATTCGGATACTAAACTCTCCCCTGGGCACAGGTTAACAGATTGTGATTCCTGGGAAGACACAGGGGAAGGTGGACTGCTAAGGACAGAAGGAGTGGATACCAGGGCTGTCTGGCCCAATCTGGAGCAATCAGAATCATCTTGCAAGGTTGAGATCTGATTTTGACTAGCACCTTGAACAAGAGAGGGAAGGGGGGAAAGGCATAGAAGCAGGGGTTCTCAAATGGTGAGGCCCCAACCTGTTTCAGGGGAGGCTCAAGCAAGTCTTGAAAAAGTACTGTATTTAAATTTTGAACTTTATAGATTTTGTGTGAAGGGATAAGGCAAACTGAAAGAGGATAATAGTAGGTGAATTTATGTATTTATTCACAAGTCGGTGACTAGGGAAGGTACTGTACACTGAGCCATAGCTTATTTCAGGTGTACCCAAGGAAGGGTAGTGAGAGAATACAGTTCAGAATGCAACTGAAAAACATTCAAGCCATACAAAAGGAATAAAAGTGCAAACAAATTAAGAACAATAAACTAACAATGCAAGGAGCAATTGATTAATTAGACTGGCAGCAGAACTGTCCAAATACAAGAGTTAACCATACAGGCACTAGGAATAAGAGCAGGAGGGAGCAAATGATCCCTGAGACATTGTTTAAGAGCAGGGTAAGAGGGGGCAAAGCAGAGGTTGGCAGGAAGGTTATTCCAGTTAGAGGGGAAACAGAAAAAGCAGTCTGACCCACAAAGGTACGGCAGTAAGGGGTAACAATGGTTCGAGAGTCAAAATATTGGAACAAGTAGGTTGTGCTGTTGTGTGGAGGTTACAATAAGCTTAATAACATGAGAGCCAGCTATGCAAAGAAGTTTCAAGTTATTCCTGATGTACTGTGAAAAGTAGGCTATTTTTCTATGGGGGCCAGAAATATTTCTGTATTTTGGGGGATGCTCAAGATCTTTTCCATGGCTTAGGGGAGGCTCACTATGACAAAGTTTGAGAACTGTTTTCATAGAGGAACTTTCCTTCCCAGTCGAGAAGGAAGGCATCCAGAGGGACTGAGCCCAACACTGGGGCCCTGCAGCAAAAAAGCGGAAGTTGGTGATTGTCTGGGGCTGCAAAAAGATCTATCTGAGGGGTGCCCCACCTGGCAAATACTACCTCCAGTACTAGGGGATCCAGTGACCATTCGTGATGGCCCTGGGAAATCCTGCTGAGAGCATCTGCCAGGACATTGTCCTTGCCTGGGAGGTGAACTGCCACAAGGGAGGTGTTCAGGGAATAAGCCAGAGACCACAACTTCATTGCCTCGGTGCACAAGGCCGAAGACCGAGTTCCCCCTTGCTTGTTGATGTACCACATTGTAGTGGTGTTGTCTGTTCTGACCTCTACCACTTTGTTCTGAACAGGTGCTAGAAAAACAGCTCTGAGTTCCAACAGATCGATGTGGAGCAGAGATTCCTGAGGGGACCACAATCCCTGGGTGGTGAGGTTGCCCATGTGAGCTCCCCATCCCAAGAGGGACGCATCTGTAGTAAGGGTCAAGGAGTGAGATTGAGGGATGAAAGGAACACCCTGTCTCAGACTGCTCTGATCCTGCCACCACTGCAGGGCCTGGATCAGGGTTCGAGTTACTGGGATCAGTTTGGTTAGAGAATCTCTTCTTTGAGACCAGAAGGCTCTCAAATGGAACTGGATGTCCCTCATCTGAAATCTTGCTCCTTGCATTACAGCTATGGAGGCAGCCATGTGCCCTAGTAGCTGTAGAAAGTGCCTTGCTGGTCGAGAGACCTGCAGAGTGAAGGAGGAGGCCAGAGCCACCAGGGTCTTTGCTCTTTCTAGAGGAAGGAAAGCTCTGGCCTGCTTTGTGTCCAGTTCTGCGCCTATGAAGGTGAGTAGCTGAACAGGCTCTAGAACTGACTTTGGAAGATTGAGAAGAAAACCTAGAGATGTAAGCAGCTGCTGGGTAACCTGAAGGTGTAATCTGACTTGGTCTGGAGACTGACCCACTATGAGCCAGTCGTCCAGGTAAGGAAAGATGGCAATCTTTTGCCTTCTTAAGTGAGCAACTGCTACTACCAGGCATTTTGTGAATACCCTTGGGGCAGAGGTGAGGCCGAAGGGCATTGCTTTGAACTGGTAATGGCCAGGGCAGTTCAATCTGAGGTACTCGTGGGAGCTTCTGATGAGAACATGGAAGTAGAGCATCCTTGAGGTCCAGGGACGCTAACCAGTCCCCTGGCCTTAGGGAGAAGTAAAATAATTCCCAGAGTCACCATTTTGAATTTTGGTTTTAAAAGGTGCTTGTTTAGGTATCTGAGATCCAGGATGGGCCGCCATTCTCCTGTCTTTTTTGGGGTAAGGAAGTACCTGGAGTACAGTCCTTTGCCCTGGTGTAGGGGAGGAACCCTTTCTACAGCTCTGAGAGCCAGGAGGGTTGTGACTTCTGTTTCCAAAGTGAGAACCTCTGATGGATTTGCAGGTGGAAAGGATCTGGTTCTCATCTTTCGAAATTTTTTGAAGCTGAGAACCAGTCCCTGGCTTACTACTTCCAGGACCCACTTGTCTGATATTAAGACTCCCAGTCCTGGATGAAGTAAGCCAGCCTGCCTCTACAGGTAATGGAGAATCGGCCCTGGCCATCCCATCAGGGTGCCTGTTTGGCAGGGGCTTTAGGCTGAGAGGGTGGAGCAGGCCTGCTTGTACCCGTCTGCCTCTCCTCTGAAGAACCCTCTGGGCATAGGCTGAAGAGGAGGCCTGGGCTTGGTAAAAGGCCTGTGAAAGGCCTGCCCTGCCCCTGAAAGCTGCCTCTGAGGAGTGGCTTGCCTTTCCTTGGCCTGTGCACTCCTATAAAGTGGTCCTATACTCATCCATTTTCTTCATGTAATTCTCTGTCTGCTCCCCAAACAGAGAGTTCCCACAACAGGAAAATCCATGGCCTTAGCCTGGGTATCCTGTGACAGGCTAGTACACCTGAGCCAAGCCATTCTGAAAAGCCACAGATGTAGCCATGACTCTTGAAGATACATTATTAGAGTCCACTACAGCATGGAATTGCACCTTGGATGCCTCAATACCATCAGCAGCCACCTGCTCCAGCTCCTTGGCAAGCTGGTCAGGGACCTGTTTCGCTAGAGCCATAACAGTATCCCATCTGGATTTCTGGTATCTTGCAACATAGGCCATATAATTTGCCTGTCTGAGTCCCAAGGATGCTGCCATGTACTGTTTCTTAGCCATGGCATCTATCCTTCTGGAGTCCTTGTCAGGGGGGTGTGAAGCCAAGGGAATATTTGCCTTATCACAGGCTGCAGCGTGCACTACCCCAACATGGCTGCATTGCTGTGAAAGGAACTCCGTATCAGAGCCTGACAATGTGTACCTCTTGTCCATTTTTTTATCCACAGGAGGTATAGTGTGAGGAGCTTTTAAAATTTTTATTGTCTGTTTCCTAAAAGATTTATGTAAAGGAATAGACAGTCTCCTAGACTCTGGGATATCCATCATTTCTATGTCAGGCTCCTCCTGTTCATCCACAGCTTCTTCCAAAGGGAGCTGGAGGGTTTCAGCCACTTTTTTATAAAACATAAAATGAGAAGGGGACTCAGAAAGCCTAGGGGGAGAAACTCCTGAAGGTCTGTCTGGGGAGATGTCCGGTTCAATGGGCACATCCAGACTTTCAAAATCACATTCACTCTCTTCATAATCCTCCTTCCCCTTCTCCGGTTCATAAAAATCCTCTATATCATATTCCTGAACCGGTGGAACCGACCGAACCGACCGCTTACCTGATGGTGCCAGTTCAGTCGGAACCGGGGAAAGCGACTGGACAATTTTGATCACTTTGGCTATCTCTGCAGCGGTTGGAGAAGGAAATTTTGGCTCCACACCTGCTGATTTTCTAGTCCTTTTTGCAGGGACTGACTCCTCCGAGTCAGCTCTCCGTTTGCCCGAGGAAGTCTCGCCCTGGTCAGAGGGCACTCCCTCCGGTTCGGTTGGCACCGAACCGGGCTGGCCATCCGGGTCAGCGGACTTCTTGGCCTCTCGTTCCCTGAGCCTACCAACTCTCTTATCCAGGGTAGCTGCAGGGAAATTCTTGCAAATCTGGCAGTCTGCATTGAGGTGGTCAAACCCCAGACAATAAACACATGTGATGTGTGGGTCGGCCTTGGCAAAGCTTCCCACGAACACTACAGTGCTGAAACCCAGTGGGCCGGTTTTCTTTGGGTTTCTCCAGACATGGTGCCAACTAACCAAAACTTGGCCCGCTTATCGCAATTCGCCAAGCAAGACACCCTTATCGGTTCCTAACCGTGGTCATTTGGTCGTGGAAAAAACATAATAAAATCTGCTTTTTAGAACCGATAAGAACCGGAACCTGACTCTAAATGCAATTTAACAAAGTTTAAACACAACCTGATCGGTTCAAACCGAACCGATAATATCGCTTGCAAGTTCCACACAGAAATAATGTAAAACCTATCATTACTTACGATACCACAGACAGAGCTTGAACCGACCGCCGCGGTTAAAATAAAACAAAATGTGGTTTAAAAACCGAGAATTACACTTTTTAACCGACAAAATGAACCGAGCAGTAGGAGAAATCTCCGGAGCGACTGTTCAGTGAGGCGGAGTAAAGAATCTGACAGTTTGAGTTTGAAGAACAACAGACAGAGTTTTCAACCGAGCTCGCGCTCAAGATTCTATGCCTGGCATGGAAAGTTAACTCTTTCACCTCCGGAGCAGTTCTAAGGCTGGGACAAACTGCATATGTCATAATATAGCAAGACTTCATGTTGTTTGAAAGGCATATCCTCTAGATATAAAAAAAAAGGAGTTTCCTTCCAAAGTAATATGTTGCTGTCATAGATACATAGATACATAGACAGTGTCGGCAGATAAGGGCCTGTGGCCCACCCAGTCTGCCCATTTGAGCTTCCTTGTCGGCATCCTTGTGTAAATAAACTATGGAAATCTAAAGCAAACTTTTTATTTTTTTTTTTTTTTACAGGTACGGTTCCCCTCACATTTCAGTTCAGACTTGAAAGATTTACTGAGGAATTTGCTCCAAGTAGACTTGACCAAACGATATGGCAATCTCAGGAACGGTGTGAATGACATTAAGAACCACAAATGGTTTGCAACTACAGACTGGATTGCCATCTACCAGAGAAAGGTGTGTATGCTGTAATTAAACTAACTGCTGTCCATACCTATGTGTTTGCATGCACACATACAGTACAAACGTGCATCGGGGGGAAGTTATGTGGTCTAGTGATTAGAGCACTAAACTGTGAATCAGATCACAGGTTCAGATTCACCCATAGCCACTAGCCCATTGTGTGACTTTGAGCAATACACATAACCTCCACCCCCATCGCTGTGCTTCAGTCCATCTCAGCTGTTAAACTGGATAGATGCAGCCACCACAGTGAAAATAAGACGTTGCAACTCAGTGGGACTTTCCTGGATAAATATTTTGTTATGTATATGACCACACCACGAATCAGGGTCACATCCTCACATATGCAGATCTGTGTATCACCTTGTAAACTATTTCTTGTGCAGTTTGTAAATAAATAATTTAAAATGCTGTAATTTTTTTTTTTAATTAGTTTGTCAGCCTTCCAGCCATGATCTCCATCTGTTGCCACCCCCACCCACCTCTGTAGCCACTACCCTGACAGCAGAACCGAACCTCAGACTGTAGTTTACCGCTCCGCCACCATTATTAACCCCTCATGGCAAGGGCTTTTGGGGTTGAAGTCGATGAAGGAGCTGGTCCTAATGCGGGGTGGACTGTTGTTGCAGATCCCAAAAGTACCACTTGGTAGATGCTCTTTATTCTATTGGTGCCAGCATTTTCCCTGTCCTCCCACTCCCAACATGATTGCACCAGCTGACTGCATATGCACGCAGTGGATTTGCTCGCTGCAATGGCCAGAATGTCTCCCCTCCCCAAACCCCGATGAGGTGAACATCCCGTGTGATGTTCAGATCTCCTCCGCTGCTGGTATCTGGGCATATTCCTGAAACTGGTCATCAGTTTTGCAAGTGGTAGCACTGCTAGCTGTAAGGAAGACTGACTTCTTTCTCTGATATTAGTGTTGTAGTTTATTTAATTTTTTTAAGGATGTCATGCTACCCACTATTGCAATTTTTCTGCTATGTCTTTTTTTGATTCAGACCTCTTTATCTGCAGTATCCATCTTTGTGTTGTTTGTAAGGCTTCTTGATCAGTGTTTCCCTTCATTTTGCCTCTGTCTCAGCCCACCTTGGTTGATGTTTTTACTCTGTTCTAGTTACTCCCTTTCTGCCTGCTTTGTAGCCATTATTTACTTCATAAAACTTACTGATGAAGTTAGGGCTGGTGCCGCTATTTATGCTATTCTTTAAGTGGTGCCACGTAAGAGTTAACCACTGGTAAGTAACTTTCCCGTGTGATAGGGTGAACAGCATGTGAAGGTGCAGGAAAACTGACCTTATGCGCAGTTGACCGTTAACCAAATTAGCAGATTGCTTGCAAAACTTATATGACATCTTGCTCAGCCATTTTTGTATAAACAAGACATTTTATGTATGCAGTGAGATATAGTTATGTAAGCAGTAAGATATGCTGGGGTGTTGGTAGTGCTGAGATGCTGGCTGGGCAACTCTGGGCCAAAAAGGCCACTACATAAAATGTTCTGAAGTATAGTTCTTTTATTTAATTTTACAACCCCGAAGTTTTGCCTTAAAAGTCTTCTTCTGGGGGGCTCTAAACGAATTAAAACCACATTTTTTAACATTTTTTCTTGTATTTTTCAAATGTTATGCTCAGCTGGTGCAATTGAACACATTGTGATGACATTCCAGTATTTATTTTTTTGTATTGTCATGTGTTAATTTGTAGACACTTTTGTATCTTTTCTTAAGACCTGCAAGTTTTTTTTTTTTTTTTTGTGTTTGTTTGAAAATTGATAATTGGGAAAGGCATACTGAGCCAAGGCTTGTTTCCAGATGTGACCTAGGGAAGGGGGGAAGGGGAATACAGAGAGAGCAACGATATAATCAATAACTCCATCGATAGGTGCAGTTATTAGATTAATCAACACCCTGGGTGCATTGTGAGTACAAGGCCGCAGGTCGCGGGTGTCCTCACAGCACCAGGGGTGTTGATTAGTCCACAATAACCGCATACCCTGGAGTGGGTTATTGCACTTATAACATGGGTGATGTTTAAACAGCAAAAAAATATCTAGAAAGGTGTTTTTTTTTTTTTTGCTGTTTAAACAGCAAGAAAGTCACTGTATCCTGCCACCTTGGAAAATAGTCCCTAACAAATAATGCATACTCCATTGGTGTTATGCACATAGAAATGTCACACAGACACTACTGACATGCTCCGTGACATTTCTTGTGCATAATACAGTTTGGTACATTGCCTACTATCCTTACTGTGCCCCCCCCCCAATCCACAGTGACACACAGACATAGCGAAACACACAGTTTCCAGTCTCCTACCTTTTGCTGTCTCCCTGCAGCACCTCTCTCTCTCCCCAGATTCTGAAGCAAGTACTGAACATGTGGACTCAGTATTGGGGAAAGTTCTTTTCACAGTCTGAATGCAGGAAGTGAGCTTCATCTCATCTGCTGTGAACACTGCTGCTTTCAGCCAGAAAGGAGATGTCCCGGAATGCCCTCAGCCTCTCTGTGCCCCCTCCCCCCAAACACACTGAAAGACGCACACAGAAAGGCTAATGGCAACACACACAGGCAGCAGACATGCTGCAGGCCAGGACAGGAGATTGCAGCAACTGACACAGACAGACAGTGAGTGAGACACAAGCAGAGAGTCCACTATGCTACCATTTTCCTGTCTCACTCTCTCCCCAGTTACCCCTGCAGACTGCCCAAAACAACTTCGAGGACAGCGGGTCGCAGTATGGTGGAAGGCAAACAGCTGGCAACCTCACCTGGTGTCTCCTGCACCTCCAAGCCACTGATCTGACTCTCTCTCTCTCTCTGTGGGGAACTGCCTGTCAAGTATGGCACACTCCCTCTGACTGCTGGCTCTCTCAGATTCTGCTGCCCACAAAAGCGCCTTGCTGCGGATGTCCCAGGCTCGCTCCTTATCCCCACCTGTCCTTTTGGCAGTAAAACTCAAGGTGGCTTTCATCGGGGAATGGACAACACACACAACTGCTGCTCTGTAACATGCACTTGCAGCTCTGTGGGGGATAGTGTGAACAGCTCTGGCCCCCTCCCCCCGACTCCCATTTGTGCCTTGGTGGTGGTGGTGGGGCCTTTAGACCCAGTTGTGCTTTGTTGGTGTTGAGCCCGCTTTGACAGACACAGCAGGCAAAGGAGAAGCTTTCCAGTAAACCTGCTTCCAACATGCTTGCTTCAGGAAGGGACGGTCACAGTTGCAGGGGCAGGGTTTTGCAGGACAGTAACTGGAGTCTCGATCGCTAAGTGGGGTGTTTTAATGAATTACCACCGCGGGTGCTATTCAGAGATACGGACTTTGCAGTGCCCTGCCACTGTGATCTCACTTCCTTGGCAACCTGCTGCTCTGGCTACGGCCCTGTTGGGTGCTGGGCGGGGGACACAGGAGGACTATGCCATGCTGCGCTAACCGTTCTGCCATTACCACCGCAGGTGCTGTTCTCCATGTCACTCTCTGAAGAAACCAGGAGGTGTGCAGAGACAGCGAGACACGGACAGCAAACTGCTGCAGCAGTGAGTGGCATACCTTCCTGGAATGGGTGCACTGTGCATAGACAGAGAGGTCAGCCTAAGTAGCTTCTGTGAACGACATAGAGGCATGTGCGGCGGGATTGAGAGACATAGAGCACTGGCCATTTGTAACATTTTTGGCACTGTTGGCAGAGGATGTGTGCTCTGTCCTCTCTCTCTGTGACTTCCACTGTGTGTTTCAGCGGAGCACTTGGGGGTAGGGCTGCAGGGTGGGGGGGGGGTTGAGAATGAGGTGAGTAACGTTGAAGATAGGTCAGTGTTACTCCAGCAAAAACCCAACATCTGTCTCGCTCTGTACCTATGCTGACAGAGCCGTAGGTGCAAAGGTTTACTGGATGCCACTTTTCTGTGCTTGACACAGACAGTGAGTGATGCAGTGTATGGCTGAGTAGCCGGAGATCCGTGTGGCGGGTGGGGAGCAAAAACAGACCTCAGTCCTGATCACTAAATGGCAACTTTAAATGGCTGCCACTACACTTTTCTTCTGAGTGAAAAAAAAGAGATCCGACAGCAGATCTCCAGAGTCACTCCGTGAAGCCATGGATTAATGCTAACTTAATCCATGGCCTCGTGAAGTGACTTAGCAAATTGGATTGCATGTTTCTGTGAACCCATGTTATAAAATACAACAAATAGTGGTTACATAAGCAGTTTACAGATGTAGGCGCACATGGATACCACGTGTAAAAAAAAAAAAAGTATTGTGTAACGCAATAATAAATGGACACTCGTGAGAGTCAGTAAAAGTGCTTGGTGGGGTAGGTGACTGTGCTAGTGGGGTCCGGAGACAGACCAGTCACAGTAACAACAGTAATTGAGGGACTGAGTGAGAAGGGGTGAGAGGAGAAAGGATGAAAAGTCGGGGGGGGTTTGCAGGAACAGGAGGGAGCAAAAAGATGCCTTAGTTGGCATTTAAAAGCAGGAAGTGAGAGCAAGGAGTGTAAGTGAGAGGGGAGCTGGTTCCAGAGGGAAGGGAGGTGGTAGGAGAAGGCAGCTTGTCCTGCAGAGGAGTGAGGCTGGGGAAGGAGTAGGTACAGGAATACCTGGAGTAGAGAGGATAAGAGGAGGATGGGGCAAGGTTGGCCTGCTAGCACAGTGGTTGGATTTCCGTCTGCGACGCCAACAACCTGGGTTCGGATGCGAGCCCAGGGAGTTGGAGGACCTGCTTGGAGGGAGGAGAATTGAGCATCCAATGGACTACTCTCCACCTCCAGGTGGGAGGATGGGATAGCTCTTGGTGCTTGACCTCGACCCCTGGTGCAGGCTGGTGGGGTCACAGCCAAGGCTTGCAGGCTTCAGGCAGGTGTGCCAGATGTCTGCGCATATGCGTCTCTACATCATTGCATGCCACACCTCCTGACAACTGAGGAAAAAAACATTCAGCTGGGGCGTGGAGGATGTCTGCCTCTCCCACGAGTCCCACTCAGCTGGCTAATGCACTCTGCCACCAGATCATCATGTGGGCACTGTTCGGGGAGTAGCGGAGGAGGCCAGGGTAATCCAGGGTGCACTCCTGTGAAGGCAGCAAGTAAGTCCCAGAGGATGGGGTGAGGTGGCAGGACGGCAGACCAGTCATAAAGTCAGCCGACCAAAAAAAAAAAAGAGGAGGATGGGGCAGGAGAGATGAATGAGGAAAGGTAGGAGGGAGGGAAGGGACCTAAACCAGTATTTGGCTATAAGGGAGGCACAGTGGGACTGATGATTAAACGGTAGCAGGAGGCTAGAGAGGGAGGAGTAGGGGGAGCAATGATGAGTGCAGGGGAAAAAGTTGGTAGCAAAATGACAGAAGGCATTGTGGAGGGTATCCAGTCTGGTAAGGGAGGAAGAAGGGGTGGTGCCATAGGCCACATCTGCATAGTCAAGACCAGGAGAACCATTTTGGTTACCAGCTTCTGGCAGACCTGGAGGGAGAGGCAGTCCTTGTTGTGGTACAGACACTGAGTTTAGGGCTACGTTTTATATGGATGGCGTTGATGTGGGCTGAGAAATCAATCTTCCTTTCAAGTCACACACCAAGGTACTTGAAGGCAGGGACAGCCTCCAGAGGGGTGCCGTCCAACATGGAGAAATCAGGGGAGAGCAAGAGCCTGGCCAGTTTTTGGCTGGTGCCAAAGTTCATAGACACAGTCTTCTTGATGTTTACCTGGAGTTGGTTGGTGTGGAACCGTCGCAGTATGTTGTGGAAGTCATCCTTGAGTGAACTCGCCACAGTTGAGGCCATAGGTCCAGAGGCGTAAATGATTGTATCATCAGCATACATGTGGATGTGTGAGGGGAGACATGCAGAGGGGAGGTTGTTTAGGAACATTGAGAACAGGATGGAGTCCTGTGGGACCCCTGCTAAGATGGGGAGGGGACAGGACACCTTCTGTTTGTACCAACTGATGACAGCCCGTGAGGTAAGAGCAGAACCAGTCTACAGTGCATGCTGAAAGACTGGCCAAGCTCAGTTTGTTGAGGAGGAGAGGGTGGGACACTGAGTCAAAGGCTTTGGTCAGATCGATGAATATTGCTGCGGTGATATGTCCTTGATCCATCCCAGTGAGGAAAGTCAGTTACTTGCAGCAGAGATGAGACAGTGGAGTGGTGCTTCCTAAAGCCAGACTGGAAGGGGAAGAGGAAGTTAGAGGAGTAAAGGAAGTTGTCAAGCCAAGAGTAGACAACAGTTTCCTGCAGTTTTGCAAGAGAGGGAAGGAGTGAGATTGGCCTGTAGTTATCAGGGGAGGAGGGGTCACTCCCTTTGTGTAGATACTGTGCAGTGGCAGAACTTTTGCAGTCTTCCAGGCCTGAGGGACATCACTGAGGGAGAAAGAGAGGTTCAGAATATGAGCAAGTAGGGGAAGTAAGTATTCATTACACTTACTAATAATCTCCAAAACTCTTCAGTACCCTTCCCCACACCAATATACTGTGCTCATTGTGCGTTCAAATATGTCTGCCATACATCTCCAGTATCACAGCTCTCTTGTTACTCCTGTGGCTGCCAGCACTCCCTGTAGTGTTCCATGTGGTTGTATATATCTGCACAAAGCAAAATTATTGTGTCTTAAACGTTTATTGTGCTGTTATTATGCTTTCTTGAATTTATAAAGCTAAGTACACATTTATACTTGTTTGCATTACGTGCATATCAGCTTTATACCTGTATATCGGGTCTTCCTCCCCAGCTCCACAGCACTTTCTTATTCCACCATTAAACAGCACTTGCGCCTCCCCCCTTCTTCTCCTGCCTCACTCCTTCCCCCTGACTCCTTCCCCCATAAACTCCACCAATCATCTCCAGCCAGTGTAAAAGAGCAGCAGCCTTCATTGCTGTGATGAAAAACCCTCACCAAGGACTTCAAGTTCACTGCCACCACAGTGGGTTTTTACCAACAGGACCCAGGGAAAACTTTTTTTCCCCCTCCTCCTTTGCACAAGGTCAGGAAGGTCAAACTTAGCTAGAAGGAGCCAGGTTAAAACCAGATTTAAGCACTGCCCTAGATAGCTTCTGCCAGAAAACAGACAGAGCACCAGGAGGAAGGAGCTGCTGGTATAACTAAACTTCTCTACTGGGACTATATTGCCCTCCTTCCCTCCACCCTAAACCAGTTCTACTTTTATAGGCACAGGATTTAACTGACAACAGGAACTTCCTGTTTGGGAGCAGGAAGTGAGAGTTCACAGAGCCACCAAAGACTCGCCATCCTAGAAGGGCAAAAGTAGCTCTCCATCCCCACCCCCACCCCCAGCTGGAGGTCTGACTCTGAACAAGTAAGGAGTCTACTGAGAAATATAGGAACTTCTTGTCTTAGAACAGGAAGATCAGGAGCTAAAAGGGCACAGAGGCAGTAAGTAAGTAGGGGAAGAAAAAAAAAAAGAAAATAGACAGAGGAAAGAGTAAGTATTCCAAACAACAGTTAGGAGGCCAGAAAAAAGACATGATGGGAGTGGTGCAGTGCAGTGGCTGTGGAGCAGCAGTCTTCCGGGAGACGTTCTGGAGGATGCAGTGTTGTCCCATCTGCAGGCACCTCTCTGGGCTGAGGGAGGAGGTTGCTCATCTCCAGGCTGAGTTGGCCAGGATTTGTGGGACCTCCTCTCCCACCCAGGGACCACCAGGGTCACTGCCATTGCCTCAGAGGTTGCCAAGAAAGAGGAGCGGTTGGACCACAGTGGGCTCAGGGAGGGTGAGGGTAGTGGAACAGAGGCGCATCCCTCCAGTTGTACCTCTCCACAATTTCTATGCCGTTCTGGAAAAGTGTGGTTACTCTATGGAGGCACCCACAGTGGAGACCAAGGAGGATGCTAGGAACCCAAAGGAGACCCACTGGAGGTTGGCATGGGACCCCACAGGGGAAGGAAACAACTCCTGGTGGGGGACTCCATTGTTAGGAAGGTAGAACTGGGGGAGGAAGGGGAGAGGGAGGTAAGGTGCCTGCCTGGTGCCATGGCTTGGAGGGACAGGGAGCAAATCCTCAGGATCACAGGAGCAGCTACACAGGGGAGGGAGCTGGGTGTCATTGTCCACCTAGGGACAAATGACCTGGCTAAGAAAGGGATCAGAGCAGTGCAAGAAGTATTTGTGGAGATGGGGAGGGGCCTTAGACAAAGAGCACATACGGTAACCTTCTTGGAGGTGCTGCCTGTCTATGGCACGGATGAGGCTAGGGTGCTCCACACCATGGGATTCAATCAGTGGTTGAAAAACTGGTGCAGAGCTCAGGGATTTGGCTTCATTGGGGACTGGGGGTCCACCTGGACGGATGCAGGCCTATACTGGCGTGATGGTCTGCATCTGTCCAGGAGGGGAACCAGGATCCTGGGTGATAGGTTTAAATACTTCATTGGCAAGCATTTAAACTAGCCAAGGGGAGGCACTGGAAAGGAGCAGGGAAATCCTAGCCCCCAAAAAAATCCGGGTACTAAGTGAGGTAGACACCAACATAGAGATGTCAATAGGGAGAAGTGCTGGGGTAAATGGAGAAAGTGACAAACTCAATAAGGACAGGGATGGGGCAAAAAGGGGTAAGGCCATCAAGAAATGGAGTGTAATGAGTACCAATGCCCGTAGTCTGGTAAACAAGCACCCTGAATTGGTGGCCTTGATGGAAGAGGGATGCCTGGATATCGTAGCAGTCACAGAAACATGGTACACAGAGAACCATGACTGGGATGTTAAGATACCAGGGTATACAACTTACAGGAGAAACAGGGAGGGCAGAAGGGGGGGGGAGTAGCTCTCTATGTAAGGGAAGGGATAAAAGCAACTGAACAAAAGAGTAAACAAGGAGGAGAGGAGGCACTGTGGGTCACCTTAGAGACTGGAAATGGCACCACAATCCGCACAGGGGTTGTATACAGACCCCCATGTCAGGGTGAGGGAATGGACAAGGATATGATAGAAGGCATACTTAGGATGGCAGAGAAAGGGGAGATACTGTTGATGGGGGACCTTAATATGCCAGATGTTAACTGGAGCACCTTTGCTGCAGCCACATCCAAAAGCAGGGCCATTCTTGATGTCCTTCAGACAGCTAGTTTTGGAACCTGCTCGTGAGAGAGCAATCTTAGACCTCGTACTCTCAAATGGGGACAGTGAGAGGATCTCAGATCTAGAAGTGGGTAGCCATTTGGGAACTAGTGACCACCAAACAGTGTGGTTCACGATAAACTCAGCTACAGAGTCAAGCCATACAAAAGTGAAGGTTCTGGACTCCAGGAGGGCTGACTTTGGCAAGATGGGAGAGTGCCTTAGAAAAGCACTAGCAAACAGGCTAGAAGAAGGGGTGGAGCAACAATGGGGAAATATCAAAACTGCCATCACAGAGGCAACAAGCCTTTGTGTAGCAAATAAACAAATTAAAACGAAAGAAAAAGCCACTATGTTTCTCAAAAGATGTGGCGGAGAAAGTTAGGGAGAAAAAGATAGCATTTAGGAAGTATAAGGAAACACAGAAGGAGCAGGACAGAGAACTGTACCAGTTAAGGCAGAAGGAAGTAGGGAGGGTAGTCAGAATAGCAAAGGCACAAACTGAGGAAAAGATAGCCAACTCAGTTAAGAAGGGGGATAAAACCTTTTGTAGGTATATCAGGGAGCGTAGAAAGACAAAGGGAGGGATAGTGAGGCTGAATAGAATGGATGGTGGTGGGCAGAGAGTGACAGTGAAAAGCAGGGATACTGAATTAATACTTCTGTTCAGTATTCACAAAAGAGGAAGTGGAGGTGCCTAATCCAATTAACAGAAGCACTCTGAGAGAGGGTGATCCAGTCCTTTCACAGAAGAAAGGGTTCTGAAAGAACTCCTAAAACTGAAGGTGGACAAAGCAATGGGGCCAGATGGAATTCATCCCAGAATTCTAAAAGAACTAAGCAGAGAACTAGTGACACCACTGACTACCCTTTATAACAAATCATGGGAGGATGGTGTGGTACCTGATGACTGGAAGAAGGCTGTTGTGATTCCCCTTCACAAAAGTGGGAGCAAGACAGAGGCAGGAAACTACAGACCTGTCAGTTTGACCTCTGTGGTAGGGAAAGTGATGGAATCACTTCTGAAGGAAAGAATTGTTGAGTACCTAGAGGCCAGTGGGGCAGAGGACCCAAGGCAACATGGGTTCACAGTGGGAAGGTCATGTCGGACGAATCTAATTGATTTATTTGACTGGGTGACCAAAATAGTATACCTGGGAGGGGCTGTGGACATGGCCTACCTAGACTTTAGCGAGGCATTTGACACAGTCCCACACAAAAGATTAGTAGTCAAACTAATCAACCTTGGAGTGGGTCCCAGGATGGTAGCCTGGGTAAAACATTGGCTGAACAACAAGACACAGAAGGTAATTGTAAATGGAGTCCACTCTGAAGAAAGAGGGGTTACGAGTGGGGTACCGCAGGGTTCAGTACTGGGTCCAATCCTTTTTAATGTCTTTATAAGTGACACTGCAGAGGGACTGGAAGGAAAAGTATGCCTCTTTGCAGATGACACAAAGATCTGCAACAGGGTTGATACACAAGGAGGCGTGGAAAGGATGAGAAGGGACTTGGCAAGGTTGGAGGAATGGTCAGAGTATGGCAGCTTGGATTCAGTGCAAGTAATGCACCTGGAAACAAAACCCAGGGAAGATTACACAATGGGGAGGTAGTAACAACAACAAAATGGAAAGGGACCTGGGGTAATCATGTCAGATGACCTTAAGGTTGGCAAGCAATGTGAGAAGGTGGTAGGGAGGGCTGGGGGATACTGGGATGTATAGGGAGGCATCAGCAGCAGAAAACAGGAAGTTGTTATCCCCTGTACAGATAGTTAGTGAGACCCCATCTGAGTACTCGTCCAGTTCTGGAGACCCCATCTCCGCAAGGACATAGACAGGATGGAGGCAGTTCAGAGGGCAACTAAATGGTGCAGGGTCTGCAAGAGAAGCCATCGAGGAGAGGCTAAAGGAGTTTAATATGTATACCCTTGAGGAAAGGAGAGAGTAGGGACATGATAGAAACTTTTAAGTACCTCAGTGGAATCCACAAAGTCCAAGAGGGTAGAAAAGAAAAGATGTGCAAGAACAAGGACACAATTTGAAGATAGAGGGGGCTCAGGGGCAATGTGAGAGTATTTTTTTACAGAGAGGGTGGTGGACGCATGGAACAGCCTTCCTGAGGAGGTTGTGGGGTCTAAAACTGTGGGAGAATTCAAGAATGCATGGGACAGATATAAGGCAATTCTAGTGGGGGGGTAGGAGGAAGTAAGCTGTTGATTGACTAGGATCTGCAGTTTATCCGCTAGGTAGGGAAATGGGCAGACTAGGTGGGCCAAGTGGTCCTTATCTGCCGTCAAAGTCTAAGTTTCTATTTTTCTAAACACAATAACTGGGTAGAGTGCACCTTCAGAGGCGGACTACAAGCAGAGTCCAGCAGAAATAGTAGAATTACCCTTTTAAATAAAACAAGCAGTCACTGATGCTATACAAACAGAAGTTTTACTAAAATAGTTCAAGTATTTACAACATGATGTATGTACAGTCAGACAAAAGGATTACAGTTTATTAGAAGTTAAAATAAATGAAAGTTATACAAGACAGGTTGCGACAGAAGAATCTGAGCTGTTCTCACTTTAAAAACGTATTCATTTACCTTCTGTTGTCTGAAAAAAAAACTATTCCCTAAGCTGTCTTTCTTACCAAACCTCTAGCTGCAGGGCTCTGGCGTTTCAGATGTTTCAAGTCCAAGAAGAAGAGCTTTCCTTCAGCCCCTCAGTTTATTTCTTACTCCTGTGAGGAGGGGTCTCATTCCCTTTGCGTGACGGTTCCATGCTGTCTCAGCCCCATGTGTGTGTGTGTCTGTCCACCCTTCAGCACCTCATTGCTAACATTATGACATGTACCTGGGTCCTTTGTCCAACATGGCAACATCTCCAGAAAGGACTCCTCTCTTGGATTATTGCTTTATTGCCTCCTCCTTAGCCTTTCTGTTAGCTTTCCCATGAGAACATCAGTCCTTCCACCCTGGCTGACATAAGCTGTCATATGCTACTTGATCATGTGATCTGGTAGCCATCTTGGACCTGAAGCAGAAAAGAATTAATGAATCAAAAGAATACACGGCTCTGGTCCCCCTTTCCCGTCACACTTGCCGTAACTCATTATTTATCATAATGTCAGTTGTATTGATCTAATGGAATTGCATTGCCTAATTGCCTTATACCATTCTTGCCATTACTGCTGGTTCAAAACTTGTAGTTTAAATTTTATGTATCAACTTTGTTTTGTTTTCCCCTGTCCCCGGGTCGCACCTGGCAATGAACCTCGGTTCAGTGTGCCTTTCCCGGTTACCAAAATTTTAAATAACTAAAAAAATTTATATTGGCCAAACTCCATTCAAGCTCTGGAAGGAGAAAAAAATAAAATCTGTTCAAGTTACCATGTATTGCCTTTGATTATACTAATTTAATAACATCTTATCTTTTCACTTTCATCTCCTAATCAATTACTGCCTCCTACAGCATCATTTGTTTGTAACTTGCTTCCTGTTTATGTTGTTACTTATTCCATTCCTGTATTACTTCTATCTATAGTCTTGTTTCGTTACCACGTTTCCTAGTCAGACATTTAATTGAAAGCCGTTACTGGTAACTTTGTAAAAGTGAAATCTGTTTCATAGAACTAGGTGTCCCAATATAAGCTACAGAACTTGTTCATTTAGATTTTGTTTGTTTATTTCAAGGTTTAGACCATTGAGTATAAACTCATTTGCAATGGTGACCTTCATTCATACTTTACACAGTAAATAAATATAAATAAAGCAAAGCAACACAATAACACAATTAGTTGAAACAGTTGCACTGCTTTTCCAAAGACCACAAATACTTTTTTCAGTGTAAAAACTGAGGGAGATTGCCTGGTTTGGTTCCTGAATGCCTGAGGAAGACTGTTCCAGAGAACTGGCACATAGTAACTAAAAAAATTGGAAACGTTTTGTTTTATAAAAGGGAACCAACATTTCTCTTGCTCTGGAATTCCTGAAAAATGGTTCTATATTCCTAAAACTTAGCCTATTACTCAAATATAAGGGAATATGGCCCAACCCACATTTATAGGCAAATAACTGTTTGTGGATATCCCTCCTATCACATAAGAGTAACCATTCTAATTTCTTATACATCTCACTATGATGCGTACATTTTTAACAGTTTAACACCAATCTGGCCAGCCTATTTAATAACGCGTCCAATCTTGACAGCCTGTCACTAGTTGCATTGTCATACAAGATGTTTCCATAATCTATTAATGGAAGAATTTGAACTTTTATGATTAAATTTAAAGTTTCTGAACCAAAGCAATTTTTATATCTATAAAGAGAGCCCACCCTCTTACTCAACTGGGTTATAAGCTCATCTGCATGGGTATTCCCTGAACAAAACCTATCTAGCTAAAACCCTAAGTACTTGTAATTATCTACACATTCCAGAATACTTCCTGAACCATCAACAATTTTCAATTCACAGTCCCCTCTCAGTTTTGAAGCTGTCCCAAATAACATACATTTAGTTTTTGAAATGTCTAGTTTTAATCTTGAATTAGTAAAATAAGTTTGGAGATTATCAAACCCATCCTGAAGTGTATTTTGTATGCCTGACAATAAGGAATGAGAAAAAGAAATGATGGTGTCGTCAGCGAATAAGTGGTACTGGGCAGCCCCCACATGTTAGTTCTTATGCCATTTCTAGTAACTGTGCCTATACATGTTAAAACAACCTCGTAAAACTTTATGCACCACTATATGTTATAAAGCTTGTTCTTACTAGTCTACCACTAACTTTATTTGCACTTTGAGAGCATGAAACATATTTTCTGCTTTGCTAAGCAAGCCAGTTCTTACCTAATATACTCTATTCTCTGGTCCATATTGGCAGAAAGAGACTCCGCTCTGTCTTACCTCTTATACCCTCAGACTTCCACGTGCTGACATTATGGACATTAGCTGGTGTCAGTGTTGACACCATTGCCTAGCAACTGCGGCTGTCCTGCAGGTATATTACTGATGCAAGCAACTTAAAAGGGAAACTATAGCTAACTCTGCCGTTTTATCCTACATCTACTTTTTAAATGCTGATTTAACAGCTTTTCCTTTTCTAATGCCTCTTTTGCCTTCTTATTGTGGTGGAGGTCTAATCTTATTATGTAATAATTTACCAAATCCACTATGTTATAACTACATTCAGAGATATTAGTATTACATCCTTTTATTTCATGTGTGTACTGAAGCACATCCCTGTGGTGACTCTACGGCCTAGAGAATTTCTGATAGTCAATACTTTACCTCAAATGGGACAGAAAGATTTATTGTCTAAAAGTATATTCACGAAAATATGCTTTGAACAGGATGATAATCCTTTTGTGTCCAATTCAAATTTGGGAAAAACTGTGATACTATATACAGTGCAAAGGCTCATAGCCGTAATAAAAGTTTGCATACTCAACATATATTATTAACTGTAGTTCTGCCGTACACACCCACACAGCTACATTGAGATATGCTGCGCCAGTGTGCTTTGCAGCTAGGCTTAACCCATTTATATAAGGCTGTTTGACCCTCAGTAACAACATCTAACACTACCACAGGCATAAGTGCAAATATACTTACAGTGCCTTCAGAAAGTATTCACCCCCCTTGGATTTTGTCACATTTTGTTGTGTTACTACCAGAATTTTTAATGCATTGAAATTATTTTTTTCCCCCTTGATTCACACAGCATACTCAACAGTTTAAAGGGGCAAAATATTTTTATTGTGTAACAAAAATTTATGAAACATTAAAAGCTGAAATATCTTGTTTACTTAAGTATTCACCCCCCCAAGTCAGTACTTTGTAGAAGCGCCTTTGGCAGCAATTACAGCTTTGAGTCTTCTTGGGTATGTCTGTATCAGCTTTGCACATCTGGATTTGGGGATTTTCACCCATTCTTCCTTGCAGATTTGCTCATGCTCTGTCAAGTTGGATGGGGAGCGTCGGTGAACTGCAATCTTTAAGGCTTTCCACAGATTCTCAATGGGATTCAAGTCTGGGCTTTGGCTGGACCACTCAAGGACATTCACCTTCTTGTTCTGAAGCTACTCCAGTGTTGCTTTGGCTGTATGCTTGGGGTCGTTGTCCTGTTAGAACGTAAATCTTCGCCCCAGTCCAAGGTCTGTTGCAGACTGATGCAGGTTCTCCTCAAGGATGTGCCTATATTTGGCTCCATTCATTGTTCCTCTATCCTGACAAGTGCACAGTCCCTGCCACTGAAAAGCATCCCATAACATGATGCTGCCACCACCATGCTTCATGGTAGGGATGGTGTTACACGGGTGATGAGCTGTGTTCGGTTTGCGCCAGGCATAGCGCTTTGCATTCAGGTCAAAGAGTTCAATTTTTGTTTCATCAGACCAGAGAATCTTTTGCCACATGGTATCAGAGTCTGCCACGTGCCTTCTTGCAAACTCCAGGCATGCTATTATGTGGCCTTTTCTCAGGAGTGGCTTCCGTCTAGCCACTCTCCCATAGAGGCTACATCTGTGAAGTGCTGCAGAGATTGTTGTTCTCTGGACAGGTTCTCCATCTCAGCCATGGAACTCTGTAGTTCTGTCAGGGTGGTCATTGGGTTCTTGGTCACTTCCTGACCAAGGTCCTTCTTGCTGAGTTGCTCAGTTTGGGAGGACAGCCTGCTCTAGGAAGAGTCTGGGTGGTTCTGTAATCTTTCCATTTCCTAATGATGGACTTGACTGTGCTCCTGGGAACTTTCAACACCCTGGAAATGTTTTTATACCCTTCCCCAGATCTATGCCTTCTCACAGTTCTATCACGGAGTTCTATGGACAGCTCCTTGGTCTTCATGGTAGAGTTTCTGCTCTGACATGCACTGTCAACAGTGGGACCTCATATAGACAGGTGTATTTCCTCTGAAATCATGTCAACCATTTGAACTGACCACAGGTGGACTCCATTCAAGTTGAGTGATCTCACAAGGAAATTGGATGCACCTGAGCTCAATTGAGTGTCAAGCAAAGGGCTGAATACTTATCAAATCAAGACATTTCAGGTTTTTATTTTAAATTACATGTACAAAAAATTCCAGAAGTTTCATTCCACTTTGACATTATAGAGTAATTTGTGTAGATACGTGACAAAAAAATCCCATATAAATATATTTTAATTTGAGTTAGCAACATCACAAAATGTGACAAAATCCAAGGGTGGTGAATACTTTCTGAAGGCACTGTAGTTACTGTTATTTCAAATTCTGTTGACTACCAGCAAGCCTGCCCCCAAAATCATTTTTTTATTACTGTGTGTCCTCTTTCCTTACAATGTCTTGCAATACTTCAGTTTTCATCTTGCCTGCTGGTGGTGCTTTTGTGCCCAGTTATTCTCTTCTTAACTTCCCTGAGGGTTTTTCTCACATGTAAGTGGCACACGGACAACAGTGTTACAAGTAATATGTGCTCTGACCTTGTGTTCTTTCCCTGTGTTGGTTGTGCTGCTACAACAGCACGCCCAGAGGCAAGTAAGGTTTAAGCCACAGACCAAGACTCTTTAGCCCCTGCAAGTGTGGCTGTGGTAGCAGAGCCAACACTTTGTTGTGTCTTATTGCACTTAATGGTTTTTGTTTTAAGAATACAAGAAAATTAAAGAGTTGCTGACACCTCAAAGAAAGCTTTGAAAAACATAATATTTAGGTACAATTTAGCTTGCATTCCATATGTATACGATAGATTTCTCCTCCCCATGACTCATTACTGAGAAATTTTCATGGAAACATGCTCTATATCCCTTTTAGTTCATCTGCCTCTTTAGCTTACTCCCTACTTCATGTCATAGTCCTCTGTTGTGACATCACCGACTGTTGCCATAGGAGTAATTGTGATGTCACAAGTAGAGCATTATGACCTCAGGTAGGCAGAATTATCCTGTTTTCATGCAGTTGGTCTCAGTAATAAATAGGGAGGAGAAATATAGCACTGATGTGAAATGCAAGCTGAACTGTGTCTAAATATTATATTGTGTTAAAGTTGTCCTAATGGTGTTAGCTGTTCTTTAAAAAGAAATGTGAGTCACTATGATGTGTGTGCTTTTTACGTGAATTGTCCCTTGAAGTACCCCCACCGGGTTCTGGTTTACTTTTTCCTTTAAATTAAAAAAAATATATATATATTGTTTTACTTGGTGGATTTGAATTGGAAATAATTGGCTTTATGTATGTTAGTTCAGTGACTGAGTGGGCCAGCAAGGTAGCAGTGTGCATGAAAGAAAAAATAGGATTAGGGATTGCCACATCCATGAGCTGAATACTGATATTCGTAAAACTTGAACAGCAGTGGGCAACATTTCTATCGGGGCTTTTTCATAACCATTAGTATTGCTATCTCAGTCCAGTGGGTAGGAACAAGTTTCAGCCAGTCAGGATGCAGGATTCTTAGTACATATTTTATAATGATGAATAATCATACACCTTGAGTATGTTGTTAGGCATAAGGCACTTGCACCAAGTGCCTATAAAAACACAAGATGAAAGGCGATTACTGGCTATAATTTTACATCCCTGAAGTGTCTTATTGCACTTTTAACATATGTTCTACTTAAAAATGTTTTAACAAGTGGATTATGTTTTTGAATGGGAAAATATAGTTTTCTGTATGAGCAGAAAGCAAAAATATAGTTGCATTTGAGGCTTATTGATATCGTAGCCAAACCTGGTGCACAAGATAAACAAGTACAGCAGTTTAATTATGGTCAGATATTTACACTCTTGTCTTTTAATTGATCCAGTGGATTGAGTGTTCTTAACCATATTATAAAAACTTCTTATAAAATGGGAAGGAAATGTTATATTACAGATCGAGGGAGCGCTCCCGACCAATCGGAGCTCTCGTTTCCCCTGCGCATGAGGCAGTCTTATTCTGTGACGAACGTCTCACCCGCAAATACCCTGGAAACGGGCACGTTCTGGGAACAGATTTTTTAAAAATATATATTATTGATCACTCTCGATCAATAATATATTATTACGTACCCCGTCGCCACTTGTTGCTCTTTAAGAACCTGGGTTCCAAACATCTGTGTCTGTTATGTGTTAATACATCCCCTGGAGCCACTCATTGCTGAAAATGAGTAGTTTCATTTGCCTTCGGCTTGAGCCAGAACAGCTCAGTTTCGCTTTGCTGTTTCTCGCTCAGGTGAAGCGCGTAAGCTCACTCATTTTCAGCAGTAAGCTCGAGCCAACATACATAATACGAATGTTGAAACAGAATAAGAAAGGGCAGCTCATATGTCCGAACCCTTTGGCACCAGGATGCAGCACATTTAGCTATCAATACCTTCCAGAAGCTTTTCAGAAATGTTGTCGGATGGCCATTTTTGTACAGTAAGAAAGAGCCTTGCTACACGGTTTTTTTTCATTAATCTGTTTGTATCCCCTGCTGTTTGACAGCCCCTGTCTTCTCAGTCTCAGCCGCAGCCCCATCACCCTGGTGTCCCCTAAGACTTACCCGTAGCTCTCCCCATGTTCCCCCAGGGCTGTTCCTCCTCTGGCAGGGGTGGCGGGCCCCCATACCTCTGTTGCAGATGGTGCCAATGTGGGAGATCATGCTTAGGTAGCCAGGTGCGGGGCCTGCAAGCTGGGTGGCATCACCTTGCTGCTCGGGGTGTTTTTTTTCCACTTTCCTTCCCAGTCCCTAGGATGCCAGGGTCAAGGGCACACTAAGCATGGACCCACACGAATTTGCATCTTGCGGCATCCGCTGAAGTCCTCCCACCCTCAAACTGCTCCAGCCGCACTGCTACCTTTGATCACCCAGATGGCAGTATAGCAGCAGAGATGGCTGCTCCTCCCTGCCCAGAGGAGAGGTCCTCTGGGACACTCAGTCCTCCACCCCCGGCTGGCCCCTGTGGCCTATCTCATTCCCAAACTCTGGTCACTGACGTTGGTGAGATAAGGCACGAGGTGCCTCAGCTGTCTGCGCCACCAGGCCGGCCTTACTACTCCCTGTTTTGCCAGCATATAAAAATATAACTTAGTTTTGCAAATGTAGTACACCACGCCCAGCCCCCCTGACACAGACACTAAACATAGTAGCAAAAAAAATCAGAAATTGTCTACCTCTACATCTTATTCTTTCTCTGTTTAGTTGTCAGACCTCAGAATGTGCCCTCTTTAAGTAGCTGTAACTTTTTGACTACATCGATCGCTCATTCCCACCTCCCCAGCACTTTTTCCCGTCTTGCTGCTCACCTCCCCCACATGACTGCCACATAACCATGCTGTAATGGAATAGTATATCTCACTTAAAAACACTTCACTTGCAGGCATTGTGGCACGGGGTGATAGGGGATCACCTGGCACACTGGCAACCCGGGTTCGCACCCGAGCCCGGGACATCAGGAGTGGCGGCCAGCACGGAGGGCTTCAGAGCGTCCTCTGGATGCTCTCCTCCCAGGGGGGTGGGTCACAGATGCATCGCCCTTTGGTGACTCCTTGCAGCCGGGCTCGGCATCACGCTTTGCGACGTGGGTGACCCCACACTGCATGCTGGACTGCCAGGATGCTGCAACGTGCATCCCAATAGGGCGGGGAGAGCAATATCGAAAAAATGACCACCCATGCTGGCTGGATGCGGCGGCCGCCTCCCTCGCTGCCCTGGCGCAGATGCAAGGAGTGTCTATGGGCACCTTGACCTCCCTCTCGTTTCCCCATGGATAGGGGGGCCTCCCCCCAACAAAGGGATACGTCAGGACACAGTCAGACGGCAGTCGAGGGTGCGGCAGATAGCAGAACAGGGAGAGCGGTGGGGTGTGTGAGTTGGCTGCCCGAAGGAGTGGCCGGCTGGGCTGGTTGGGGGATAAAAAAGATAATACAAAAAAAACACACACTTTGCTTGAAAGGCATTGTTACTGGGCAGCTCTGATTCAAGTTCTTGCACCTCCAGTGAAAACAGCTGGGGATTCTGTTCTGTAATCAAAATAGCACTGGTGAAATGTCCACATCCTGATTGTCACAGATTCTGGCTATGCAGAGGTCACTCTCTAACATTTAAAAACACACACACTGAAAAATATCTACTGTGTGTGTGTGTGTCTGTTTTTTTCCCCATAGGTAGTTTGTAGGGTTTTTCCTTGTTTTCTCCCTTTCCAATCCCTTGTCTTGGCATGTGGAGGCACTCGCACATTGTGCTACAAGACACCCTCTCTTCACGTCACCCCATCCCGCCTGCGCCATCTCCGTACCTCCACCCGGCGACGGGGGAACCACAGAGGGGCGACCACCTCCCTGGGAGGTGAGATCTGCCATTCGGTGTCTCAATCCTGCTTCCCCCCCACCCATGCTGGCTTCCCGAGGTCGTTCCCGAACCCAGGTCGCCAGTGTGGCGCAAAGTAAGGCATCTAGCACCTCAACCCTCAGCGCCACCAGGCTGACCTCTGTGTGTGTTTTTTTAACATTTTATTACAGTTCAAACAAAGCATACAAGTTAATTTTCCCAACAGTGCAGTAGCACAATGAATCATTAATTATGTAAAATTCAGAGCATTACAACAAAAGTTTGTAAAAATTCCTACACGAGGTGAAAACTTCATAAAGTATATGTTGATACTGCATAATGTTTTTTTAAAACTGTGAATATTAAAATAAATAGCTATCATTTCCCAATAAAAAACCACAAAGAAATAAAATGAAAAACCTGTTCTCAACTGGATCATTTCGAGACAGTTCAATTTATAACAAGGAGTATATTCAAGACAATCAACATTCTTAGGCATTTGTGTCCTATATATTTTCACTTTGTGTGTAACACTGAGTTGGACGACCTCACCATGCCTTTCAACACACACACACCACCTTTTCATATGGTGTTAGCCTGCCTCTTGACTTACAGTATATCAGTTGCTTCTTCACTGAACATTCGACCAGTTGTTTTTGCCAGATCTTACTACAAGGGGCTTCTTTACTATTCCAGTTAATTAAAAATACACAGTTTAGCACAAATTATGGCTACATACAAAAATTTTCTATGCCCCTCTTTTAAGTCCTCTTTTGTTTCTGGGAGTACCATTCTAGCATCAAGCTTTACAGGCTTAGACAGCACTTCAGAGAGAATGCTGTCAATCTTCTGCCAATATGTTTACAACTCAGGAGATGTTCTTTTTGGTGTTTACATCTCGTGCACTGGCCATCATTTATATACATACACACATATATATATATATATATATATGTGTGTGTGTATATATTCATTGCAAAAAACTTTGTTAATGCTCCATTAGTGTTGAAGCTTCAAAAGTAGGGAAATACGACCTTAGAGTTCCCAAGCCTAAGACTCCACTCCCACTGTGCATGCAGGAACAGGCATGAGGGGACCTTACAGTTCCCAACCTCACGATTTCCACCCTAAGACCCCACCCTGCATGCGGGAACAGATGTGACAGGTGTGTCTTGGCATTTTAAGCCCTAATGCTCACCCCATTCTCTTATTCTGTACCCATATTAGCTTACTTAGTCTTGGAATGGGGTGAGCATTAGGGAGTTTTCTGTGCCCTTATCCAGTCTGTGCAACATGTTTTCAGTTATTTAAAAAATTTGAACGGGATAGGTATAGGCAGCACCTGGTGCAGACACAAAAAGCGTGGCAGAATATATGTTTTTAGCACATTCACCCTTCCTAATATAGATCGTGGCTGAGCTTTCCATTTCTGGCACAGTTCCTTAGCGTTTGCCATTAAGAGGAGAAGTTTGCATATTGATCACAGGTACATAAAGGCATTATGACAGATTTAGATAAATTTATTTTGCAGCCCAAATGCCGCCATGGTCTCCATCAAGGCAGGTAAAAAAAAAAAGTCTCTGGGAGTGTAACATTAACCTAGAGGTCATGTTCATATAGAGCCATGGGAGCCTTAACATTCCTATGCTCAGTACCTGTAACATATCATACAGTATACTCCCTCAAGGATGTTCCTTCAAGGCCATTGCCAGTGGCTCCAGGGTGCCAGCACCCACACGTCATATATGCACCTTTTGTTACAAATAGCACCAGTTATACAGATTATGGAGATTTTAATACCTCCGACCGTGTGTGCAGTAGAGACAAAGAGGCAACACCGCGTCATCATCTCACAGGTTTTTCCAGCGCAATCTCCTAGGGGGGCTGCACTTCCGTTATCAATATGCTGGCTGCACCCCAGGAGATGAAATGTTATGAGTGATGAGGCTTTATTCACTAAAATAAATATTGGAATGGGGCGCGAGTGCATGTCAGGTGCGCGAGCCACAATCTATGCACCAGTGTCTCGAGCACCCTTCCCAGTAGCTGTCCTTTGAGATGGGTCTCCTGTATATAAACATTATTTGCATTTTCTTTTTTAAGGTAGTTTAAAACTTTTTTTCTCTGTATGGGATGGTTTAGTTCCTTCACATTCCAGTTTAGGAGAGTAGTAGCCTTAGCCATAGTTAAAAGCCCTATACTGTATGCTCAGGTGTCCCCTTCCTTTCCTTCCACTAATACCAATCCTGCCACAAGTGTTATAAATCTTGTGCAGATGCCAAGAAACACACCTTGAAGAGTTGACTCATCATCATGAATTAAAAAGAACAGTATTAGGCCTGTGCTGTGCAACCAGCACAACCAGCAAGTATTCAGGAACAATTAAAGTGAATAAATTGAACAAACTAACTCCGGTTATATGGAGCTGTCTTATATCGTGACTGTCCACAGAAGTGTACAATCTAGTAGTCAAATAACCAAAAACAAAGAACTGGGACCCTAGACCAAGCTTTTTGGCAGAAGTAGCCTTTCTAATCTCTAAGAGACTATCCTGTGATTTCCCAGTCAGAGTACACATCTGTGATGTACCCCTAGCAATTAGGGAGTATGGTTCCTCCTTAGATAATTATCTTTTTTTGTGCAGTTGTACCATTCCACCCATTCGTCTAGTATTTGGCACCATAGCAAAACAAACAAAAAACACTTATTTGAGTACATGCACTGTACATACCCCTGGTCCCCACACCATTTTGTCCCCTTCCTTAATGTAGGCAGACAAATCTTTTCAGTGTTCTATAATGCAGCTGTATATAAAATCTGAAGTAATTGGGGGGTTGGGGGTGCAGTTCAGAATGTGGTCAGCATATCTCAACAAAACAGGACTTGGGAGGTTGAGGAGAGGAACCCCTGCCATACTACATAGCTTTTTCAAGTCTCGCGGCCCCTGTAACTGAGAAGTTGCTGTGCAGTTATCAAGTTCTGGAGCATATTTTAAATGGGGCATATTTGGTGAGAGACTGAGCGATTATAATCCCAACAAAGGTCTGTTGGCACCAAGTTTGTTTGGGACTTTGCAACATAAGTTCAGAAAAAGGAAATAAAACCCATTTTCATAACCAGTCTGTATTAGTTTGTTGTCCCTGTGAGAGGAGCAGGTGTGCAATCTGTGTCCAACATAAGCTCCCACTATCACTAGGAATGAAAACGGGAAAGTCTTACTGGGCTGTTGTATCGTAGCAAGTCGAGTCCTTCTCTGCACCAGTACATGCACCATTTTGCAATGTGGTAGCAGTGTAAGGGGGCTGAAAGTGAAAGTCATGGCCCCATTTTCAATAAAGACACCCCCCAGCTGTGATTTCTCGGGTCTTATCTCACCGCTACCTGTTAAATAATTAACCGGTGGGGGGGGGTTGTATGGAGAATCCTAAGTTCAGAAACCTGGGTCACAAACACGGTAAGAAAAAGTGTCTTAATTAAACAGTCTGTCTCAGTTCTCTATAAAACATGATCCTTACCCACCCACCACAGCTGTTCCAAAGTTGACAAACGTTTCAGTTCCTGTTGTGGGTCGACTAGTTCAGTCTGGTAGAGTCCATATATGCTTAAGCTTTGCGGGGTCAACAGAGAAATTAGGGTTGCCAGCCACAGTTATATGTAGCTCTGCTGATACGAGAAGTGCAAAAGGGATGCTTTGTCATTAGAGTTTTTCTTTCACCTCTGAAAACTTCTTACGTTTATTGAACAGTTAAGTGTTATTGTCAGGAAACAGCTGAAGCATGTAGTTATTGAATTTTACTTCGCTTTCTTTTTGTGCTTTCCAAAGGAGCCATTCCTTTTTCTTGATATTTATGAAACTTTATGAGAACAAATTGTGGCATGTCATCCAGCGCTGGCTTTGCCCTGACAACATGATGTGCTCTGTCAATTTCCATTTGGTCTTTATACCAGTCTGGTGTTAGAAAGTCCATAAACATTTTAGAAAAGAACTCTTCAGGTCACAATCCCTTTATCATTAGGGAAAGCCAGTTACCCTGATGTTCTCCTAGCATCTGTGATTCTGTAGCCAGTTGACTTTGTTTTGTAGAGCCAATATTATCTTTTCTTGCTTCGTGACAAGCAGCACAAAGAGAACCAGACTGTCTTCATTCTGACTTACCCTGTGTTCCAACTTTGCCACTTGCTGGTCCAGTTTTTTAACCTTTCAGGAGAACTGTGACATGTTGTTCTTGATGTTGGAGAGTTTTTCGTTCACCAAGACGAAACTGCGCTTTATTTCAGTTTGCAACATGTCCTGTGGTGATGAGTCAGATGTCACTGCTCCAGTATCTGGTAAGCCCACTGCCAAGTATCTCTTAGTTCCCTGGCTGGCAGCCTGTGGAGTAGCTGCTTTAAGCAGAATTGTGGCAGTATTAGAACAAAAGTTAGCACTGTTTTGTTTGCTGGACTTCGCTTTTGTCTCCTTTGTGTTCTGTGGCCTTTCTATTCACCAGGATGGAGCTTAGTAAGCAGGCTAGGTCGAGGAGAATTGTGCTGGAGATCTGGAGCTTGTCATTGCGTGCAGCTCAGTTGGCAGCAATCATTTACCCCACTGGATATTGCCACTGAATTAAATGATACCTTTTGTAGTGCTATTAAAATGGCTTCCTTAATTGCTGAGGATAATAATACTTGGAAACTGAAAGCAGATAATGAATCAAAATTGCATTTTAAGAAAGTTACTTAATGATGAGTTGTTTAAGAACTTTAATACTGTGAATGTAAAGCATTTGGGGAGGCAGTATGGCATAGTGGTTAAGAGCACTGAGCTGAAAACATGGACACCTGGGTTTGAATCCCACAGCCACCACTCAAATACTGTGTGACCATGAGCAAGTAACTTAACATTTTACTTCGAGGGGGCTCTTGCAGTAGGCAACACCGGTAGGATTTAAGCCACCAGGACCACACGGAAAACTTATAGCTAGCAGTCTATCACGGAGGACTGCCCCGCCTACGTCAGCACGCTGATGTCTGCCTATCCTATAAAGGGGGCAGCCCTCCAGACCTACCTCCATTCTTTCCTGCCATCGACCCATGCATGTCGGACCTCCATGGACACCTGCTTCAATCAACCGCCCTTTTCTTTGTGCTTTTCCTCTTTTAAACAGGTTTAGATCGTCTTCTCCAGCCTTGTCTTCCGACTGGCTGACGAAGTTTGCCTGCGACAAGCAGATACCAGCCAAAGACGGTCACTCTTCTTGCCTGCTCTGCTTAGGCCCCAACCACGACACTGAGGCCTGCCAGCACTGACAAAACTTCAACCAGGCCACACCGAGATGCTGCTTGATGATATTGGAAATCTACCTGCTCAAGCAGAAGTTGGCCACGATGGAGAAGGAGCTTCAGGCCAAAAGCTCTGCTACTTCCCTGGCTCAGTCTTCAGGAGAAGAAGTCAAGCAGGAAGCATAAGCACCAGTAAAAGCACCCGGGACTGTCCTCAGACAGCCTCTTTCTTGCGGTTGCCGCACAGACCAGCCAACACCTCTGGGTCTTCCTCCCATGGGAGGTCAGCCCCTCCTTCCTTGGCAGCCCTCACACCTTCCAGACTGCTGGAGGTGCATCAACCCACCCAAATCTCATTTTCAGGTGGCGGCTCTGCAGGGCAGTGGACTTCATCCCCTGCCTCCCAACCCCTGATGTTCAGGCCCTTAGTATCCTCAGGTCCACAACCTGGTGACTCGGCTGGGGTTGGTACCTCTGGTGGTGGGTCTTTGCCCATTCTCCCCCCCCCCGGGGGCCAAGGCATTGCCGTTATCAGTCCCCAACTCCAGGGCCGGTGCTAGCCCTTCCAGGCATCCCTCAGAGTAAGCGCTCACTTCCTCTTCGACGCAAGTGATGCTTCTGCCCCTGCCTCGAGGGGATTCTCCACTGCAGGTGCCATCCTTGCCATGGGGGCCAACATAGAATACTTCACCAGACCAATGCCAGCCTTTGCCTCTCAAGCCAACTCCAGCTCCACCAATGACTCCTCAACTGTCATTGCCTCAGCCCCAGCCTACACCACAACCAACGCCTTGCTCAACTGGCACTAGGCGGGCCTACGCCAGGGTACCCAACGCCGGCTTCTTCACTGACGTACCCGTACCCTCCTCCTCAGAATCCTTATCCCCCCTATAATCCATCCCCACTGGTGGATTATAATGCACTGTTTAATGCCTGGTGGTCCTTTGTGCAAAATAAGGATATGCCAAGGTGACCGTCTTCGGCACGGGGTCAATACCGCGCACTGCAGAATGTCGTGTGAAATAATCACGTTGCATGATTCAATTATAACTTTCTTCTTTTCTGTGAGGCTCTGCCACCCACAACTCCCATTCACGGGGGCCTAGACCATCCCCAACTAAAGTTCTAACTCGGGACAACACTGGAGAGCACACAGGTCCGGGGTTTTGCACATGACTCAGTACGACCATCTTCCCCCTGGCCTCCCCAGGACCCTCCTCCTCAGGACTCAAACCGGGCAGAACCTAGCAAACCCCGCACCACAGGGTCTTCTGGGGGTCGCATGGAGAGTTATGACCAGCACAGGGTTGACTGTCGCCCTCAGACGCTGGTCTCTGACAGTGATCAGTTGGGAGATGACTCTTCCTCCTCCTCTTCAGAGACATCCAAAGACTCCAAGGGCTCCTCTGAAGGTCAGGAGCACCCTAAGGAGACCCCTAAGTCTCCCCCAATGACCCCTCTTTCCTTGACATTATGCATCATATTCAGTCCCTTACGGGATGGGAAACAGAGGAGCTTGACCCAGAGTGCCATTGCTTGGCTATATACTTGCAGAAAAAGGAGACCCTCCCTTTGGTGTTACCTTTTTTAATTGACTCTTATGAAGATGTTACCAAGGCAGCGTAGACCAACCCTTCTTCCATCCTGGCTATGCCTAAGTAGGTGAATCACCTCTGTCATGCGCCAGTGGGCATGTCCTTCTTTGGTGAGCACACCTTGGCAGACTTAGTGGTCATGAATGTGGCCCATGACCATACAAAGAGGCCCAAGCATCTTAGTACCCACCCTGCCGACAAGGAGTCCCGCCAACTAGACCAGCTGGGCAAGTGGATGTATGTCTCTGCCACACTGGCCATTTGATCTTTTAACTATCTGGCCCACATGGTACAGTATCAAAATACTTTCTGGGATCAGGCGAGGGATCTGGTTCAAACCCTCCCTGAGGATTCTACCAAAACTCTGTTGTCCCAGCTCCTGAAATCTAGGTCGGATGTGGGCTCCCATGTATTGAGGACAGCATATGATACTGTTGACACCTCCGGGCGTGGGGCAGCGACAGGGATCTGCCTTCGCTGCCATTCATGGCTTAGGGTGTCGGGCTTTGTGCCTGATGTGCAGGCAAACATTTTGGATGCCCCATTTAGAGGATCCGTCTTGTTTGGGGGGAGATGCACAGGACATTATTTCCCGCCTTCAAGAATCAGGCAAGGCCCTAAGGTCGGTGCATTCTCTCTACCGCTCCCAGCCTCGTTCTTCCCAGCATCAGTCCTTTCATTGGTCCTCTCAACAGCCCTCCAGTGGCCAACAGTTGAAAGGCCCTTTCAGGAGCAAGGCAAATACCCTTCCAGCCAGAGCGGCTGTGCCTAGGGCCACTAGAGTGCCCACAGCTGCTCTGCCCACCCCCGGGTTCACTGCCTGCCTGACTCCTTGCCCACCCCCCCCCCAGCAGAAACCTTGGGGGAGGCAGTCAGGGGTCAGTTCTTCCTTTACCTAGACAGATGACGAGCAGTAAACTCAGACCAATCAATGGGTCTTACGGCTTATTGAGCGAGGTCACACCCTGGAATTTCTGGAACCCCGTCTGGAAAACCCTCCCTTACACTCCCACTACATTCCAGCCCACATCTCCCTCATTCAGGAAGAGATTCAGGGTCTCCTGTGCAAAAAGGCCATAGAGTCCGTCCTCCCGGCTGAAAGAGGAGGGGGGTTCTAGTCCCATTTTTTTCCTCACCCCGAAGAAAACAGGAGATCTGAGGCTGATTCTGGAGCTCAGCCTCCTGAACCTATGCATAGAGTACAAGCACTTCAGGATGGTCACTCTCCAGGGGTTGCTACCCCTCCTTCACCAGGGGGACTGGCTCTGTTCCCTGGACATGCAGGATGCCTATCTTCATATCCAGGTTTTTCCAGTCCACCGCTGCTTTCTTTGTTTCTGCTTCCAGGAGGACCACTTTCAGTTCAGGGTCCTTCCTTTTGGCCTTTCCTTAGCACATTTGGGTTTTACCAAGTGCCTGCTGATAGTGGCCATGGCTCTGAGAAGACAGGGCTCTTGTGTGTTCTCTTACCTGGACGATTGGCTGCTGACGGCCCCTTCCAGGGACCTTTTGCTGCAGACCCTGGAATGCACCTTTTGGCTTTTCCAGATCTTAGGGGTCACAGTCAATCTGTCAAACTCATGTCTCTGTCTCCGTGCCAATGTCTCCAGTATATTGGGGTGGTCCTGGACTCTTCCCATGGCAAGGCTTTCCTGCCGGCAGACAGAGCGGAACGCTTGATCGCGCAGGCCCAGTTAATCTCCTGTAGTTGGCAGATCCCGGCCAGAGCATTCCTCCACCTGTTGGAGCATATGGCGGCAGCTGTATCCACAGTTCCCCTAGCCCGTCTGCATATAAGGGTTCCTCAGTGGTCCCTTCGGGTCCAGTGGGACCAACGTACCGATGATCTAGATCAGCAAGTACTAGTCTATGACACGGTGAGGAGGACCTTAGAGTGGTGGCAGAACCTCTCCTGCGAGGGGTCCCCTTTCAGGCTTCATCCCCTCAGCAGATTGTTACAACGGATGCCTCTGGCCTGAGCTGGGGTGCTCACTTACCCACCCGTCAGACCCAGGAGACCTGGTCCAAGGTGGAGCAGCATCTCCACATCAGTGTGCTAGAGGTGAGGGCAGTTCTTTATGTTCTGTAGGCCTTCCAGACCCACATTCTTCCCGGCCTGCTACTGGTGCAGACAACATATCTGTAGTATACTACATCAACCAGCAGGGGAGCACACATTCTTACCCCCCTTGTTGAGAGGCGATGAGAGTCTGGTACTAGGCCATGGAGCATGACCTGGAACTCTTGGCTGTCCATGTTTCTGGCATCCAAAACATCCTGGCTGACAGTCTAAGCCAGCCCAGGTTGAGAACTCACAAGTGGGAACTCCTGCCCTCACTAGTCGAAGATCTCTTCAACAGGTGGGTCCGTCCAAAGTTGGACCTTTCTGCATCCCCACTCAGTGCAAAACTGCTGCTTTTCTGCTCGCTTGATCCAGGGGCTGGAGTTTTCTGGTGCGACACGTTGTCCTTCTGGAAAGGGAGGTTCCTGTACGCCTTCCCGCTCCTTCAGAGAGTACTTGTCAAGCTCCAGTCAGAGGGAGTGGAGATGTTTCTCATGGCTCCCTACTGGCCGCGTCAGATTTGGTTCCCCCTGCTGCAGCAGCTAGCAGTGGAACCTCCGGAACCCTGGCCCCTGTGCACCAGCTTGCTGTCCCAGGAACAGGGCACCTTGGTCCATCCCTACTTCAAGTCCCTGCAACTTCATGCTTGGCTCTTGCAGACTTAGCCATCTCCCACTTTGGGGTTTCTTCCAGGGTTGCTGATGTCCTGGTGGCTGCTAGAAAACTTTCAGCTAGAGCCACCTATGCCATGAAGTGGAAGTGTGTCTCCCGGTGGGCCGCCGCTCGCAACCTGGATCCCTTCACCTGTCCAGTGAATCTGATCTTGGAGTAACTGCTCTCCTTTTCTGACTCGGGTCTGGGGTACTGCTCTCTTAATCTTTCTACCATCTCTGCGTACCATGCACCTATTAAGGGCAAAGTTATTACCCAGCTGGAGGTATTCCACACCTTCTTGCAGGATATCCAGCATTTGAAATCTCCCATTTGGGACTCTGTCCCTCCACGAGACCTCCTTTTTGTGTTGGAAAAGCTCACTCTGCCTCCCTTTGAGCCGTCCATGAGCTGCGAGCTGCGCTTTCTGTCATGGAAAGCATTATTTTTAGTTGCCGTTACTTCTGGTTGGAGAATTTCCGAGCTTCAGGCTGTCTTAGCGTACTAATCCTAAGTTCTTACCTAAGGTGGTGTCTGAGTTTACAATAAGCCTATCCATCCATCTACCAGTTTATTTCCCCGAGTATTCTAATCGGGGGGGCCCTTGCTACATACTTTGGATGTTCACAGGGTTCTTCGTTATTACACAGATTGCACCTGGACTGTTTGAAAGACTGACCAGTTTTTTGTTTCATTTGCCCCCAAGAGAGAAGGAGCACCTGTTTTGAAACAGTGTTTTTTGAAAGAGTTGGCGAATTGCATTGTTTACTTTTATCGTGAGTACAAGCAGCCCTTGCTTGGGGCGGTGAAAGGTCACTCCAACAGAAATATGGCCGCTTCTACCATCTGTTTCAGAAATGTATCTGCTGCGGACATCTGTGCGGCAGCCACTTGGAGTTCTGTCCACACCTTTGCTCGTCACTACAGTCTGGACATTGCCTCTAGGCTCAGGGCCAATTTTGGCCTAGCCATTCTTCAGGGCTTCCTTTCATGAGCCTCCTCCCATTGTCTTCTGCCTCCTCCCGGCTGACTTTTCGGTCAGTTCTGATACTGCTTGGGATTCGGTCTTACCGGTGTTGCCTGCTGCAAGAGCCCCCTTGAAATAAGATAGTATAGTTATATAAAAACTTATCGTAACAGTAGATCTTCGAGAGGAGCTCTTACAGCAAGCGCTGCTTTCCCTTCCCCCTGATAGCTGCTTCTCCTTCTCACTGACTCTGCTTTTTTCTCGGCTCTGAGGAACCGCCTTGGTTCTCCTGTTTTGCTTACTGTGCTGGGGTCTTCAGCGGGAGGAGCTAGGGTAGGTCAGGGGGACTGCCCCCTTTATAGGATAGGTGGATGTCAGAATGCTGACGTCGGTGGGGGCGATCCCCCGTAATAGACTGCTAGCTAGAAGTTTTCCACGTGGTTCTGGCACCTAGTGGCTTCAGTCCTACCAGTGTTGTCTGCTGCAAGAGCTCTTCTCAAAGATCTACTGTTATGGTAAGTTCTTACATAACTGTACCCCTTGAGCAAGTGGGTAGTTACTGTTCCTTAGGATTGACTTTTGATTCTTTTCTAACATTCAATAATATAACTATAAAAAAGGTAAGCAAGAGATTGGGAGCCTTAAGATGAACCACTAAATGTCTGAGAACAACAGACAGGAAAAGAGTGGCTGAACAGTTGATTATGCCCACCTTGACTTATGGGGAATTTATCTGTAGACCAGCAAACAAGCAGCTGCTGGCTAGTTTAGACAGGTTGCAATACAGAATAGCTAGATATGTTTTACAATGTAATTACAAAACTCATCATTGTAATATGCTTATAAAATTAAACTGGCAGTCTCTAAAAACAGGATGTACTAAAAACTGGGTAAAAATTATACATAAATATCTAACATGTTATCCAGACCATTATACTAACATACTAAAAGCCAGCAGAATAGGCCAAATGGTCTGTCTTGTCTGCTCGCGAAAGCCAGCAACCTAGTGGCTGCTCGCCTCACCACCACCCCCTAGCCCCCAGGAGGGTCTTCTCTAGATTCAGTTTCCCTTTGTACCTGTCCCACCCCTTCTTGAATCCCTCCACGGTGCCCTCCTCCACCAGCCTCCTGGGAAGTGCATTCCACGGCTCCACCACCCTCTCAGTGAAAAAATGCTTCCTACGTTCCCCCCTGTAATTTCCCCCCTCCAACTTCCACTCATGGCCCCTGGTTGCTCCCCCCTTCTTCAGCCTAAACAACTCCCTGGTTCCACGCCTAATTATTCCCTTTACATACTTGAAAACCTCTATCATGTCTCCCCTATCCCTCCTCTCTTCCAGTGAGTAAAGCCCAAGCTCTTCCAGTCTCTCCTCATAAGGCCTCCCCTCCATGCCCTGAATCATCCTGGTCGCTCTCCTCTGGACCCTTTCCAGCAGCGCTATGTCCTCCTTCAGATGAGGTCTCCAGAACTGTACACAGTACTCCAGCTTCGTCCTGACCAAGGCATTATATAGAGGGGAGGATCACCTCCCTACTTCTGGACATAATTCCTCTGGCTATGCAACCCAGTATCCTGTTTGCTTTGGCTGCAGTTCTTCTACAGTTTTATATCACCCAAACTCTTTTTCCCAAAGATAAAAAGGGTAAACGGGAACTAACAAGATATGTACATATACATAGAATCTATCCTGTAAAAAGTAATAATAAATATGGTAATAGTGCCATTTGTTCCCAAGCAGCCAAGACCTGGAACATTGTACTGCCTTCTTTAAGATTGTTAAACAACCATGGGGTTTTTATTACTAAGGTCTCAAAACTTTACCCGATAATTTGAAGTTGCAAATAGTAAATGATTAACCAAGGCCTATATACATTAACTGTGTGTCCTATCTTCCTTTTGTCTGTGCCTGAAATCTGTAACATATACCTAGTTCATGATATCTGTAATAATATTTGTTGTAAGATGTATTGTCTACGTTTGTGGCTATGTTCATAATATGTTTTATTAGAGTAACTTAAGTACATCAATAAACAGGACTGTCTTGTGAACAGGATTGTATAAATGTCCTCCCCCGGGTCGTGCCTGAAAATAGGCAGGATTTGTCAAGTGCACTTACCCAGTAAACAAAAACTAAACAAATAAAATAAAATAAATCCTAATGATTAGTTTTCCTGTATAAAAATAACATTTTTATCTATCTGTACCTCAGGGCTCAGTTCTAGGCCGTCTTTTATTTAGTATATTTTTAAATGAGTTACCTTTTTGTGTTAAATTTAAGCATGTTTTGCTATATGCAGATATTGTTTTATATTCTTACGGTTCAAATATTGATAAATTATATCTTCATCGAGGATATCTCTTTCATTAGGCCACAACTATGGAACTGTAGTCGCAAGCGTTGGGTCCACACAGAAACATTTTTGCTAGTAGTGTACTAGGGGCCGCACATGACGATGTCATACGTTGACATCCTCACTATATAAATGTGGGCAACCCTGCGCCCTCCTTAGTTCTTTTCCTGCCATCGACCATACTCGCTGGACTCCACAGAGACACAGCTGCTTCAGTCAGCCAACAAATCTTCGATTTTCTTAGTTTTATTATTTTTCTCAACCTAGTAGTTATCGCTTTATTTTAAAGTGATTAACATTGTTGTGTATGTCGATGACCAACTCTGCAAAACTATTCTGCTATTGCGAGTGTGGTGGAGAAATCTACAACAGTTACCATTACACATGCGTCCACTGTCTCGGAGAGGCCCACAACATTAAGTCCTGAGAGAGCTGCCTCAGCTTCAACCAGGCTACCTAGCGATACTATCAGAAAGCCCTGCAGTTGGCCGCCGGCCAGGTGGCGCTGAGGGTTAAGGCGCTGGACACCTTACCTCGCGCCACGCTGATGACACATGTTCAGGAAAGACCTCGATTCATTGGGCAGCTGGCACGAGGGGGGGAGGAGTAGGGTTGAGCCGCCTAATGGCAGCTCTCCTCTCCTGGGTGTCCCCCCCCCCCCCAAGTAGTTCCACCACCACTGCTGGGTGGAGGTCTGGTGACGGCGTAGGCTGGAGGGGGCAACATGAAGGAGGTGTCTCATGGTGAGGCGTCGCATGCCTCCACACGTGCGTTCACTGAACTGGGGACAGGTGCAAAACGGGGGTACTAAAACCAATAAAATACTAATTAAAAAAAAAAAAAAGAAAAAAAGCCCTGCAGTCTTTCCTCCTTGAACAGAAGGTAGCCAGAATGGAGAGATAGCACCAGGTGAGAAACTCCTCCATGTCGCCAGCACCGTCCATGGGCTCCCACTCTTCGAAGTCCTGGTATAAATCATTATGGAAACACAAGGATAGGGAGCAGAGTAACGCAAAACCCCCACCGGTCCGCTCTTGGTTGATGCTCCTCTCAGCACTGAATGCTTCAGCATCGTCATCCACTTCAGTGGTGACCTCTCCTGCTGCCCAAACCTTCGCTCCCACAGGGTTGGTTTTGGTAGTGAGTTGTGCCGGACCTCCCACAGCCGGTGAAGGCTCATGTCGATTGTTCCAAGGCACTCCTGCAGTGCAGGCCACCATCGACATACAGATGGTGCTCTCCTCCTTTGTGGAGTTAATGCAGCACCTTGTGCCTCCTCCAGGCCGAACGATGCTGGGGCCTACAGACCCAACCCCCCGCCGATGCCTGCCATGCCGGCCTTGCCCTGTTCGCTCCAGGGCATTGGCGTCCTTGCTCCCCTCCTTGTAGCATTCAGAGCCTATTGATGAGGATCAGGAATACATACCTGACCTTATGCCACAGGAGGAAGATATGGATGGGAGCACGTATAAATCTGTCTGCACCATTTCCACCAGGAGTGAGGACTCTACTTTATATACCCCTAGATCCCCCTCTGAGGACCCCTTCTTCATCGGGATGATGAGGCAGCTCCATATTGCCATGGGGTTGATGCCCAGGAGCAGGACATTACTCAGAGAAACCTGATGGAGTTTCTAGAACTGCCAGATTCTCCACCTTTGGTCATCCCTCCTCTACTGGCTGCACTAGAGGATGCCCCCTTGGCTGCCTTGTACAGGCCCAACTTCATCCCTGCCATGCCCAGAAAGGCAGACAAGCTATACCAAGCTCCGTCAGGAAAGCCTTTTTCTGCAGGGCAACCTGAGGCAGATTCAGTGGTTATTAAGACAACACATGAGAAGTCCAAGGTGCTTAAACACCTCAGTTCTCTTCACCAGATAAAGAGTCGAGAAAGCTGAATCTTATGGGAAAGAGAACCTTTGCCTCTGCCACACTGGGCCTCAGAATACCAAACTATCAGGCCCATATGGTCCGGTTTCAGAATATCCTCTAGAGATTTCCAAAGGCTATAGCAATAGCTCAGGCCCTTCCAGAGGGTCCTCAGAAACAGAAGATGCTCAGGGCCCTCCAGACTGGGGCTGATGTAGGTAAGCACCTCTTGATGTCTACCTATGATATTTCAGATGCTTCAGCCAGAGCAGCTGTGGCTGACATCTGCATCACAAGGCATTCTTGGCTCAGGGTGTCATGATTTTTTTTTTTTGTATCTTCTATTTATGCACCCTCCCCCCAGAACTCTCTCAGGTTACTTCTGCGCCTGACGCAGCTCTATCGCCCACCTGACCCCCTCCCCATCTCTGACTGTCCTCCATCATCCTCCTGCCAGCAGACTCCCCAACTCTGAGCCCCTGGGGTAGGTCTGCCTTCACTCCGGCACTCTATCTAGAATTGAGTGTGCTGGCCGAAGTGGTGGAGCAATGGGGTGGGGAACAGAGGCAAGGCCCGGTGTGGGGCGTGTAGCGGCGTGGCTCGGAGGAGAGCCGTTGCCTATCCAGGATTGAAGGATTTTTCAAGCTTATGTTTCCCCCAAGGAGCGCAGGCGTGCAATGACGCCCGCATGTCTGTGCCATAAGCATCTGCCGCACTCCTCCTCCTCTTAACTGCTCCGTGCGCTAGCTGTGCCTCTGGTCTCCACCAGGGGGTCACTACTGTGCCGGAGACGCCCTGGATCCCTCCCCAGGGAGAGGAGAGCAGTCCATCGTACGTTCAATCCTACTCCCTTCCCTTCTGACCCCCGGTGCAGGCTCGTTCCCAAACTCAGGTCACGGGCATGATGCAAGAGGGTGTCAGGATTTGCTAGTGATGTCCAGCAATCCATTCTGAATGCCCCTTTCAGAGGTTACAGACATTTTAGGGCAGATGTGTAGGATATCCTTTCTGATCTCCAAGCCTCAGGGAGGACTTTACAGTCAGTTCATGCCCTTTACTGCACCCAGCCAAGAAGTGGCTAGAGGGTGCTCTTCCGTCGTGCCACCCACAGACCCAGGTCAGGAACAAAATAGCAGGGCAAGCACAGAGCAGGAGCAGCTTTGCCTGCCCCCTGTCTCCACCACAGGAAAATCCCCCAGAGGTGGAGGTGCGGCCCCAACCGCAGGTTCCACTTCAGCATGACTCCTTACTAAACCCCATCCTCCAGTACTCCAGGAGGTGGTGGTAGGGGGAAGTTTCTCCCTTCACCTAGACAAATGGAGTGAGATTACAACAAATGCGTGGGTCCTGCAACTCGTAGAACAAGGTCACGCTCTAGAACTTCTGGAGTTGCTGCTAGATATTCCTCCAAATCACTCAAACTACGCTCCAGACCACATACCTGTACTACTGGAGGAAGTGTGCACATTGCTGCAGAAGAGAGCTATAGAACACGTTCCTGGAGAACAGAAGAACATGTGGTTCTATTCTCACTTCTTCCTAGTCCTCAAGTTCACAGGGGACTTGAAACCCATTCTGGATTTGAGAAATCTGAACTTCTATATTTAGTAGAAGTTATGGATGGTAACTCTGCAAGACGTGCTGCCCCTACTACAAAAGGGGGACTAGATATGCTCCCTAGACATGCAAGACACTTACCTGCACATCAGGGTCTGCCCTCCTCACAGGCAGTACCTTGGGTTCCTGTTTCAGGGGGAGCACTACCAGTTCAGGGTAATGCCCTTTGGCTTGTCATCGGTCTTTACCAAATGCTTAGCAGTGGTGGCAGCAGTGCTCAGGAGGAAGGGACTATACTTCTTCTCCTATCTGGATGACTGGTTGCTCAAAGCTCAGTCCAGGGAGCAATTGTCTTACACCGTAGTGTGTACCAGACAGCTGTTCAAGGCACTAGGGATCACTGTCAATCTGCCCAAGTCAGTCTTGACTCCTTATCGAGAACATAGGAGCTATACTGGACAATGCTCATGGATAAGTCTTCGCTCTCAAGGTTGAAATGGTCGCCATGGCATCCTCTTGATGGCTACACATGCTTGTTGTGTATAGTGGACCATACATTATCCTCTATATAGTGTATAGTAGAGCATTGTTCTGTATAGAATTCCGTCCTTTTCAGAGCTAGAAATTCATTTTAAAAGGTGGTGTTCCACACAGAATACCATTTTTCAACATTTGGTATTCCGTCTTGAAAACTGGTATACAAGCCCCCTTTTTTTTGTATACCACTCTTTGCTCCCATTACACACTAAGAAATATTAAGTGGAAAGTTACCACAAAAAATATTAAACTCGAGCAAGGCAACTTTTTATATTTTAAAAAGCTTGCCACAGTTACACCCAGACTATAGCTAAATGAAACCAAGCAGAAAGACTTTTTTTTTTCCTGCAGTCTAACCCCTGAATCTTTTCCCTATAAAATGAATTTGGCAAAAATGTCTGCTCCAGTGGGTGCTAGTTTTACTTCCTCACCATAGTTATTTCTTGGACTAGAAGTTTATTGCAAAGTTCTTTCTATCGTGTTCCCCCCAGCAGTTCTGTTGGACTTGGGCACACTGCCCATGTAGAGTTTCTCTTTTTATTGTGCCTACTCCAACCCCACAGTTGGATTTGGGTTTGCTGTCCAGGCAGAATTCTTGTTTTTAAGTTTTTCATGATGATGTTTTATTACGTGACAAACATTCAGCCTTTGTTTTTATAACCAGGCTATATTGTCCCACACTTTTGGACTGAGTTAGACTCGGGTGTTAAGAAAAGGCCAAACAGGTTCAGGGGGGTGCAGGTCTGTGCTCAATAACTAGGGCTGCTAACCCTTATAAATATACCAGTTAGACCAACAGACCAACAAGGGAAAAACCAGCAACCGAAGATCACGTGTGAGCTTGGTTAATACGGAGGGAGAAAACAAGGCAAGGACGAAAGTGCAGTAAATCATGTGGCAGCATTACAGAAGCCAGTTGAAAGCAAAAAATAAAAATAAATCAGTATTCACTGTGGGTTACCAGCGGGTGATATTTGGTATTCTATGCTTAAAATTTGGTACGCATGGAATACCAAATAACTGGGAATCTCGAGCCCTGCTTTTCAAATGGTGTTGTACCACAGTTCAAAGTTCATTGAAAAGTGATTTTTATCCTTCTCTAGTACAACAGCATTCTGAAACCTCTAGAGACTGCGCAAGACAGTTTTATTCTGAATGCGAAAGAACCACTGTGGACAGATTGCACATACTATACACTATAAAAAATACAGGATGAGCAACTTTATGCACAACTAGTGTGTTCTGCCACCTCAGGGTTCTGATTCTCATAGAATTCTCGAGCTTTGCTCTCAAGGTCAGTGGGAATAGAAACATAGACTTTGATGGCAGATAAGGACCGCTTGGCCCACCTAGTCTGCCCAATTCCCTACCTGTTGGATAAGCTGCAGATCCTAGTTAACCAAGAGCTTACTTCTTCCTACCCCCCCACCAGACAGAATTGCCTTATGTCTTTCCCATGCATTCTTGAATTCCCCCACTGTTTTTGACCCCCACAACCTCCTCAGGAAGGTCGTTCCATGCGTGCACCACCCTCTCTGTGAAAAATACTTCCTCACATTGCCCCTGAGCCATCAGCCCTCTGTCTTCAGATTGTCCCCCTTGTTCTTGCACATCTCTTTTCTGAAAGATGCTACCCTCTTGGACCGTTGATTCCCTTGAGGTGCTTGAAAGTTTCTATCATATCCCCCTTCCTTTCCTCGGGGTATACATGTTAGCTCCTTTAGTCTCTCTTCATATGGCTTCTGTTGCAGATCCTGCACCATTTAGTTGCCCTCCTCTGGACTACCTCCATCCTGTCTATGTCCTTGCAGAGATGTGGTCTCCAGAACTGCATGCAGTACTCCAGATGGAGTCTCACCAACTGTCTGTACAGAGGGATAACAACTTCCTGTTTTCTACTGATGGTGACTCTCCCTATACATCCCAGTATCCCCCCAGCCCTCCTTACTGCTTTCTCACATTGCTTGCTTACCCTTAGGTCATCTGATATGACTACCCCCAGGTCCCTTTCCATTTTTGTTGTTAACCCTAACCCCCAATTGTGTACTCTTCCTCTTGGTTTTGTTTCCCAGGTGCATTACTTTGCACCATTGAATCAAGCTGCCATACTTTTGACCATTCCTCCAACCTTGCCAAGTCCTTTCTCATCCTTTCCCTCCCCCTTATGTATCAACCCTGTCGCAAATCTTTGTGTCGTCTACAAAGAGGCATACTTTTCCTTCCAGTCCCTCTGCAATATAGCTTATAAAGACATTAAAAAGGACCAGACCCAGTATTGAACCCTGCGGTACCCCACTAGTAACCCCCCTTTTTTCAGAGTGGACTCAGTTTACTATTACCCTTTGTGTCCTGTTATTTAGCCAATTTTCTACCCAGGCTACCACCCTGGGACCCACTCCCAGGCTGGCTAATTTGTTAATCTTTTGTGTGGGACTGTGTCAAATGCCTTGCAAAAATCTAGGTAGGCCACATCCAGAGGCCCTCCCTGGCCTACTACTTTGGTCACCCAGTCAAAGAAATCCATTAGATTCGTCTGACATGACCTTCCCACTGTGAATCCATGCTGCCTTGGGTCCTGTGCCCCGCTGGCCTCTAGATACTCAGCAGTTCTTTCCGAAGTGATTCCATCATTTTCCCTGCCACTGAGGTCAAGCTAACAGGTCTGTAGTTTCCTGCCTCTGCTTTGCTCCCACTTTTGTGAAGGGGAATCATATCCGCCTCCTCCAGTCCTTAGGTACCACACCATCCTCCCATGATTTGTTAAAAAGGGTAGTCAGTGGTGTCACTAGTTCTCCCCTTAGTTCTTTTAGAATTCTGGGGTGAATCCCATCAGGCCCCATTGCTTTGTCCGCCTTCAGTTTTAGGAGTTCTTTCAGAACCCTTTCTTCTGTGAAAGGACTGATATCGACCCCCCCTATCCAGAGTGCTTCTGTTGATTGGATTAAGTACCCCTCCATCCCCCTCCTCTTCTTTTGTGAAGAATGAGCAGAAGTATTCGTTCAATATCCTGCTTTTTCTGTCACTTTCTGCCTACCCACCCTCCCTTTATTAAGCCTCACAATCCCTCCCTTGGCCTTTCTTCACTCCTAATGTATCTATAAAATATTGTATCCCCTTCTCAACCAAGTTGGCTATATTTTCCTCAGTTTGGGCCTTTGCTATTCTGACTGCCTTCCCTGCTCCCTTCTGCTTTAACTGGTACAGTTCTCTTTCCTGCTCCTTCTGTGTTTCCTTATACTTCTGAATGCTATCTCTTTCTCCATAACCTTCCCCGCCACCTCATTTGAGGACCATAATGTTTTTTTTTTCTTTTTTTTTGATTTGTTTATTTGCTTCACACAAATGCTTGTTGCCTCTGTGATGGCAGTTTTGCTGTGCCCCCATTGTTCCTCCACCCCTCCTTCTTCCCTGTTTGCTAGTGCTTTTCTGCAGCACTCTCCTGTTATGACAAAATCAGCCCTCCTGAAGTCCAGTACCCTCACTTTTGTATGACTTGACTCTGCAGCTGTGTTTATCATGAACCACACTGTTTGGTGGTCATTTGTTCCCAGATGGTTACCCACTTCTAGATCTGAAATCCTCTCCCCATCCCTGTTTGAGAGTACCAGTTCTAAGATTGCTCCCTCCCGAGTGGGTTTCAGCACTAGCTGTCTGAGGCATGCCCCCTGTAGGGCATCGAGAATGACCCTGCTCTTGGATGTGGATACAGCAAAGGTGCTTCAGTTAACATCTGGCATTTTCAGGTCCCCTAGCAAAAATATCGCCCCTTTTTCTGCCATTCTAAGGATGCTTGCTATCATTTCCTTGTCCATTTCCTCCCCCTGAGACGGGGGTCTATATACAACCCCCGTGTGGATTGTGGTGCCATTTCCGGTCTCCAGGGTGACCCACAATGCCTCCTCTCCTCCCTGTTTGCCCTTTAGTTCCATTGCTCTGATCCCTTCCCTTACGTAGAGAGCTACTTCTCCTTCTCTTCTACCCTCCCTGTCCCTCCTGTAAAATCTGTACCCTGGTATGTTGACGTCCCAGTCATGGTTCTCTGTGTACCATGTTTCTGTGACTGCCACAATATCCAGGCGTCCCTCTTCCATCAAGGCCACCAGTTCAGGGAGCTTGTTACCTAGACTACGGGCGTTGGTACTCATTGCTCTCCCTTTTTTGATTGCCTTACCCCTTTTAGCCCCATCTCTGTCCTTACTGCCTTTGCCTCCATTTACCCTTGCCCTTCTCCCTATCGACTTCTCTATCTTGGTGTTTACCTCACTAACTACCCTGATTTTTTTTTTGGGGGGGGGGCTAGGATTTCCCTGCTCCTTTTCAGTGCCTCCCTCCTTAGCTAGTTTAAATTCTTGCCAATGAAGCATTTAAACCTATCACCTAGGATTCTGTTTCCCCCTCCTGAACAGATGCAGACTATCGTGCCAGTATAGGGTGTATCCCTCCAGTCCCCAGTGCAGCCAAAACTCTGAGCTGTGCACCAGTTTTTCAGCCATTGATTGAATCCCATGGTACGTAGCACCCTAGCCTCGCCCATGCTGTAGACAGGCAGCACCTCCAAGAAGGTTCCCATGTATGCTACTTGTCTAAGGCCCCTCCTCAACTCCACAAACTCCTCCTGCACTGCTCTGATCCCTTTCCCAGCCAGGTCATTTGTCCCTAGGTGGATAATGATGTCCAGCTCCTTCCCCTGTGCAACTGCTCCCACGATCCTAAGGATTAGCTCCCTATCCTCAAGCCATGGCATCAGGCAGGCACCTTACCTCCCTCCCCCAGTTCTACTCCCCCAACAATTGAGTCCCCCACCAGGAGTTGTTTCTTTCCCCTGTGGGGTCCCATGCCACCCTCCTGTGGGTCTCCTTTGTGGAGGTTTCCAGCATCCTTCTTGGTCTGCTCTTCACTGAGGGTGCCTCCATAGAGGAACCACTGTCTACCAAAACGGCGTACGAATTGTGTAGAGGTACAAATGGAGGGATGCGCCTGCGTTCCACCACCCTCACCCTCCCTGAGCCCACTGTGGTCTAGCCATTCCTCCTTCTTGGCAACCTATGAGGCAGCGGCAGTGTGCGTGGTTGGGAGAGGAGGTCTCCCAAATCCTGGCCAACTCAGCCTGGAGACGAGCAGCCTCCTCCCTCAGCCCAGAGAGGTGCCTGCAGATGGGACAACACCACATCCTCCAGAAGGTCTCCCGGAAGATTGCTGCTCCATAACCACTGCACTACACCACTTTCATCATGTTTTATTTGTGGCCCCTCAACTGTTGTTTTGTATGCTTACTCTTTCCTCTCTCTGTTTACTTTTCCCCAGAACCCCTCTGTGGCAGAACACACTGGTTGTGCATAATTGCCCACCCCAGTATTCTCCCCTAGACTTAGGGTTGAGCAAGAGGTTCTATGCTAAATCCCTAAATTTGCATCTAACAGCTTTGGCAGCATTTGACAAATTACCTGAAATTTTTCATGTGTTGTCTAGGAGGCAAGGTCTAAATCTGTGGAAGTTTTGTGATGGCAGTTTGTGCGATTTCTGAGATCCGCACATGTCATTTTCCTGTAGATGTCTAATTTTTTCCCCCTGTGCTTAGCATGGGATTTGGGTTTGCTGTCACATACAGTCTGCACATAATGGAATTTGTTTTCTGAAACTCTCAGGGTAGAACCATGCTGTGCCAAGGCAGTGCCTTTTGAAGATTTCGTGAAAAATATTAAATGATTCTGGAGTTATATGGATTTGAAGGGTTTTTTTTCTCTTCTGAGCAGGCTCAGTAGTGTTTTTGGATACCTTTCTGATATAACACCAAAAATTTGGTGTCGCAAGACCATTTTTAGTTTCATGAGATGTGCTCACAACACCTGAAATTGTTTTTGTTTCGTGACAGACACCATCTTCTATCTCATCTCGGTAATAAACTACTTATTCAAACTTTTATTACAGCAGCCATAATAAAAAAATGAATCTACCTTATTAGAATATGCTGGTTCAGATTCTGAGGCTTGTTTCAGTCAGTCGTGATTATAAATATGTTTTATGTATTTCTTCTAGCCATGTGAACATCTTTTCTATTTTTTGAATTGTGACACGCTTCTCTGTGTTGCACCATTATGATGTTACAAAACACGAAACTAAATTTGATTTGCAAAGCTATTTTTTAATTGCAATTCAAAAAAGTGTCTGTTGGAAACACATTTTGCTTATAATTATAACCTGCATTTGTGAAATGGAAATTGGTTGCTCGACTCAAAATTTGATTGTACATCATAATTTTTCATTTTGCAGCAGAAAATTAGTTTCATGGCATGAAATTTGATTGCACACAATGATTTTTCATTTTCTGACAAAACTGGTTTCACGACTTGAAATTTGATTGTGTATCAGAATTTGGTTTCATGACTTAAATTGATTTCTCACTATGAAATTTATGCATCTAAAAAATTGGTCTCTTGATATGAAATTTCACTATGGATCATAATTTATAATTGTACTTGACAAATTGGTTCCTGGACATGAAATTTGATTGCTGTCTATAATTTTTAGTTTTGAGTGGTGAGAAACACCAAACTAAATTCGACTTGCAAAACTATATATATATATATATTTTTTTCTGTAGATGTTTTTATCCTCCAGGACAGATCGGGCGGCTGTCCTGTCCCCTGCGGCCATCTTGTAGCTCTTCTGGCAGACCCGGAGGCTTGGGAAGACCAGCATGAGGGGAAGGGCTTCATGTAGCCTTCATTTTCCTCCTGATTTTCTCCCTGAGCTCAGCTGGACATGCAGTGAGTGCGACGTGGACGCTCTGCTTCGCGGTGGCGCCCCGGCACTCTGAGCACTGGCCCTTCCACTAACTACGGGACTTGCACGCACCACCACCTGGATTCCTCCAGGTGGCAGTCATGTGGTGAGTCATGGAATCCCCCCCTTCCCAAGGGAAGAGAGCTGTCCTATGGGCGCTCTATCTTCCCTCTATCGGTCGAGCCCTGAGCGACCCAAGTCTGTTCCCAAAATCTGGTGGCCACATGCAGCAGGGAGGCATGGATGCCTCAACCCTCTGCGCCATTGGGCTGGCCCTCAAAATTATTTTTTAATTGTGATTCAGAAACAGTCTTTTGGAAATATATTTTGGTTCTGCATCATAACTTGTACTTCAAAACAGAAATTGGTTGCTTGATATGAAATCTGATTGAGGATCATAATTTCCTGTTGCACGACTATAATTGGTTTCGTGATATTGCATTTTCAGTGTGGATCATAATTTTTTTGTTTGTTCCAGGGCTCGAATTGCATTGCGGATAAAATTTTGCATCGCATGACTTAAATTGGTTGTGCGACATAAAATTTGATTGCCCAGTAGAATTTTTCTTTTGCGGCAGAAAATTGATTTCTCATCATGAAATTTGATTGCACATCATGATTTTTCATTTTGTGGCAAAAACTGGTTCCTCGACTTGAAATCTGACTACACATATAGTGAAGACAACTCTTTGCTTGGCATAGGGCACTCAATGTCTGCACCCTTGGATGGCAGAGGGCCCTGTGGATTGGCTGACAGATGGACCCTTTCCCCTGTGTGTCTGTATCTGCAGCTACGTGGAAGTGCAGAGAACATACAGTCCTGCACTTCTGCAGTCCACGTGACATCACCATGAATTCTTGACATCCCTCGCTGCATGGAACTGCTGTGCCCACAGGAACCCTGCACTTTCATAGGTTGCATGAGTCTCCCCTTTCTTCCCCTGGGCCCTGCGCATCTGCTTGGCTTCACACAAGTCCTGGAGGGATCTGTGTGAATGAGGATAAGATTCCACTATCTCGAAATTGAAGTTCTTGGCAAAAAAACTGCATTAATGCACCAGTTAGGGTTCATGTTAATGCCACAAAAGTATGGAAATGTAGCATTTAGGGTTTCCAACCCTATCTCCCCACTTCAACCCCCAAGCAGAAATAGGAAAAAATATTAGGGTTTTGGGTCTCTGGAGTCTTGGTGAATCAGTGGTAGGGTCTTCCTTGGGGTTGTCGACCCTAATGCCCACCCTGTTACCTGAGCAAACAAGATCAGATGTGTTCTTCATTCTTAACACAGGGCATACAGGGCCCTGTGTGATGAAAGCTACAACACATTGTAATGGCAATATGTGGTGAGACATACTTCTCTACCTTTGAAGAGTGTATCAGTATGAGGCACTGGCTTGGAGCTGTACTTTTTGGCTTTGGACAAGAGGCTGCGGGCTGGGGGTGGGATGAACATTAGGGTTGATAGCCAAAGGAAGACCCACCACTAATTTACAAAGGCTGAGACCCAAAACCCTAATGTTTTTCCTTTTGCTGCATGGAAGTGGGTGAGTAAGGGTTCCCTAATGCCACGTTTCCATACTTTTGTGGCATTAACTCGTACCTTAACTGGTGCATTAACGCAGTTTTTTTTTTGCAAAGAATATAGTATATGATTAGCCTTTGTTCTGTATAAAAATCACCCTGCTCAGAATCCTTGTTGTGTATATTCTAAATTGTTGTGCACATGCAAAAGTGTTGTGTGCTTTCCAAACAGTTGTTCTGCACAATTCAAAGGTCATAACATTTTAAATTTTACATTCACTCCACACCCAGCTGCTTACTAACTATCCTGTGCCCAAAGCTATACCTTTCTACTTGTTAAAGTCTGTAAATGAATTATAGTACGGAATAAATAAATTGCCTTGATCTTTCTGGACTGTATTTTCACCATTGATTCACACTGA